>CAMGYJ010000011.1:50184948-51384948 GCA_946122785.1 Linum tenue | reverse complement strand
TAGTTGTTAAACAAAGAGACAAAGGGTGTTACTTGTTATTAGTACGTTGTACACCGGGAAAAGAATTAGAAACTATTTAGCACTGCAAAACAGCGGAACTTTTTAAATCGGGAAGGAGTTTTGATTGAGATAATTACCTCTTATACTTAATAAATTTACAAAAGGAAAATAATTAGTCACTTAATCCCTGATTTTTCTCTAAAATAAGTGGCGTATCCTTATCAAATCACGAATCTCCCTATATTTTCAGTACATGAAACCCTTAAACTTCATAGTTTTCTTCCTTCGTCTCTGCCCCGCTTCTCTTCTCTCATGATTCTCAAATCCCGGCCGCTACGAGGTCTCCATCAGAAGCAACCAGACTCGTTGAACACTTCCGGTAAGTCATCACCACCCTCTTTGTCTTCTTCCTTACACGCTGTTGCTTCTCCAAAACAAAATTTCCTTTTCTTCTATGCATTTATGTTTTTGTTGGATCTCTAACGAAAAAGAAATGTCCAATTTCAGGTGTTGGGCAGGCGACGGTGATGAGATTACAGGAAGTTTCATTGTAGAAGACCGACGACAGCAAAGTTTCTATTCTTTTTTGTTTTTCTTTTCCAAACGTTGTAATTTTTTCTTTCTTGATGGTTTAATATCATTTGTACAAATATTGGATTATATATGGAATATGAACAATTCCCCTGTACCTATACAGGTTTCTTGTCAAAAAAAAAAAAATATTGGTACGTAAATATTGTAACATAAAGTCCTTTGTAACAAGTAATTTGTCACAAACTTCGTCATAAAAATATTGTTACAAATCTACAATACATAGTTCTCATGAATATTGTCATACGTGACAAAACAAATTCGTCATAAAAAAGTTATTTTGTGACAAATGCATCATGATCAAAGGTATCACTAATATTGATGCAACTCTAATAATATTTTTGTCACTAAAATTACGTTTGGTGACATAGCACCGTCGCAAAAATATCCTTTTGTGACAAGCGTGTGACAAAAAATTTGACTCATTTGTGATAACTCAAATTGGTGACGATGATATGCATTTTGTAATGATAAAAACTCGTCACAAGTATATGGTATTATACAAGTGAAAGTTGTCACGATTGAGTGTCTTATGTGACCAAAATAATGTCATGAATGAAGCATATACATGTTGTGTATACTTTCCAAAAACTGTTGCATAAATTTTTGGGGGTGTTGCTTAAAATAGTGTTACATATGAGGTATACAAATGCGACACTTTTATTTTTGTTACAAAAAGTGAAAAAATTGTTACCTATTACTTTTAGTAACACCACCTATAGGTGACACTAATAAAAATGTTGCATATTGCATATACAACACTATTGACTCTTCTTACAACACATTTCACATGTTGGTAAAAGCCACTTTTCCCGTAGTGATATAAACTAGGGTCTAGTTGTGATTCAGTTCCATGGCCGAGATCTCCGTACGTATGGCTACCTGCTAATTCTCGAACCAAACTGTCTGGTTAAAGTTCTTTGGCTCATCCATATTAGAAATGTTGGCAATGAAAGCTTGATGCTTTTATGAGAGTCGGCATAAGCCACATAATTACATATTGGATATGTTACATGCAGGGACGGAGCCAGGATTTGAATCTCGAGGGGGGGGGGGGGCGAAGTTGTTTAGTTTACCATGACAAAAAAAGTTTATTGAATTTTTATTATCATAACGAAACAAGAATTGAGATAATTATTTACTATCTGATATGCTCAAAACAAATGATTAAATTACGAAAAAAATTAATCATGCATTTCAATATGTAGCTCATTTTTATCCTTTTCAAAACAATTTGTTGGCTTATTTCAATATGGAATGGGCAAAATAACACTTAATTTGTTGTAGTTAGTTTAGGCGAGAACGTGGCTTGCAACTTGAGAATGTCAAAAACATAGCTCATTTTTATCTTTTTCAAACAATTTATTGGCTTATTTAATATGAAAAGGGCAAAATAACACTTAATTTGCTGTAGTTTAGGTGAGAACGTGGCTTACAACTTGAGAATGTCAAAAACAAGAGCTAATTTGCTATAGGCAAGATTCAAAACCGTGCACCAATTTTGCAAGATAGATTCTTCTACCACTCGTCTGCCGCTTCGTTTCTTATCGCATTACTACACACAAAGTTAATATTACAATAACATCTATTTTATATGTAATTTTTCATAATCCGAAGAAATTTTATACGTAGTTTCGAAATTCTAGGGGGAGGGCTCCACCTAGCTCCGCCCCTGGTCATGAGATGAGGAAGCAGAATGGGAAGATAAACATCAAATCTGGAATACCGCTACAGAAATCGGAATAACAAATACTGTACCCAAACCGGTAGGTAATTTTAGCGATATGAAAAGATTGAACCATGATCTTAGTACACAATACCCTACGACTGCCTTTTCCTGTATAAACTTCTCTACGATTTCATAATTATTGCAAAAGAGTACAAACAACTAACTATGAACAGTTTATAGTGAAATTGGGTATAGGGGATACAACCCCTTATTAACAGTAGCGGGGATAATTATAGCCCTATTTTGTCGTGAGGAATAGTAACCTCGCTTGTGTCTTGCTTGCGGCTTTAATATATTAATTAATAATTAATAGTTATGAAATGATTCAAGCTTTATTATTGATTTTCTTCCAGAAATCGGGACTAGTTGATTTTCAACATGATTTCAAAACATGTGCAAATCACAAAATTTACCAATTTTTAATAGAATGTTAAAATAAACTCCATCATTATGTTTCTTCCAACAACTCGAGTTATTGACCTATCAACAGTGGCGGATCCAGGGGGTGGCCACCCCGAGCCATGGCCCAACCCTCCTCTGGATCCGGAGCTAGTATAGTCCTTATGAGTTTATCGATTTTAACCATTCGGCCCAGTGTTAATTTATAATAAGATTGTGTGTAATTAGAAAAATTGGTAAGATGAACATATTCAAATCACAACTCTAAATTTAGCCTGAAAATTCTAGCTTCAATGATTCTCATCTAAAGAAAAACAAACAATGAAACCTAAAATTCTAAAAGGTAAAGACTAAAAGAAATATGAGGTTTATTCCCTTAAGAAATTACTAGAGCAGCTGGTGAAAATAGGAATTGATACACAATATATATTGATTAGTCGATTGATTTGTCCAGTGTTGCCATTGCTCGTTTCAAGTACTATGGAGAGAACCTTTTCAACAATGAAATAGGTGAAAATTTATGTGCGCAACAAAATGAGCGATGAATTTCTCGCCAATTACTTTAACTATTTTATCTTAAAGAGAGTATGCTATTGGTATGGATGTAAACTCTATTATTGATGAATTCACTATATTAAAATTTAAAAGACCCACGTATACAATTGATATTGTAAAAAAACTTTGATTTTTTTACCATATCTAATTTTCTTATGAAATTCGGCTCGGTGCTCTATTGTGTCCTGAATCCGTGGCTGCCTATCAACTAATTACAGCTAAACAACCACCTTTGGTGATGATTGATTACCACCGAAGCGATTTCACAGGTGACCACTAAACTAAACACAGCAACTTTTTGTACGTTGAATCCAGCACAACCTCAGCAGCAACAACTCCAACGTCGATCGTTTAACACATCGATATATAATTGTTTTTCCTCTGGTGTGCGTCCACAAATTTACAGTTTCTATGTAAACACAGGCAGGCCCATCTCTGACGACCTGAAACATGCCCACATTAGATAATTAGAGGATCGATCGATATGGCCAAGTTACAAATTAAAATGTATAGGCAGCAATAGTACTACTTCACACTTGGGAATGATGCCTGATCAAAATGAAACGAAAGGGGACAAACTTGGGGTCGAATTAAAAAATCAAGCTGAGTGACAGACTTGGAGATTTCCCGATAATGTGACCCAGAAACTTCCATTCTTGCTATCATTTTTTATAATCTGCATATATGGGTGAATCCATGGAAATGCAGAACAGAGAGGAGAAGGAACAAACAAATCTCACATGTTAAGAAATCCATTTTCGGTCTGCTAGCTAGCTAGCTGCAGAAACAGAGCAAGTCAGAAGAAGATAAACGGTGGACTTTGTTTGTCCACAGGGATATATAAATATATACATTTGACCAAATGATTAAACTATGTATGAGATAAAAGAGATGATGAAATTGTATAGTAATATGTAGGCCTGCATATGAATCGAGCGGCTCAATGTTAAATTCGAGAAAAAATAGCTTGATAATTGCCTTGTTAATAACGAGTTAAGTTTTGTTTAACTTGCGAGGCTCGCAAGTCAATTTGACTTGATAGGTCATTGACTTATTGAATTCATAAATTCGATAAAAAACTGTGTTATTTGTTGCTATTTGTATCGTGAATTTCACCTTCAGAGATTTCAAATGTCTTAAATTTAGAGACTATCTAATCTCTCATAATCATAAAAAAATTAAATCTAAATTTTGAGATTTTTTATCGTATTTTATTTCTTCCTTTTTTATTTATGTATCCCACTATATACGCTTACAAATGAAGTTTCAGTATTTCTTGATGCATTTTAATTCTGTTGGTTGAGGATAATGATAAAAAAAATTCTATTTTTAATTGATTGTTAACCCTCACAATTAACAAACAACGAAATATTTTTAAAAATTATTTAAAATCTATAAATTTAGACACAAATTCTCCAAGCGAGCTCCTAAAAGTCTTGGAAATACATACTTTTTTACAAATCACAAAGGTAGAGTAAAAAAGAACGCATACAATTAGTCTAATACATCATTACATCGTCAAATCCTCACCGTTCGGCTATGTATGTATTTCGACAGAAGTAGTGAAGTACTACAATGATCAGTTGGGTTTTCTGGCACGTGACATATTATTATTTAGCCTTTTTCCTTGTGATTAGGAGGTCTATTTAGAAGAATAATGTAAAATGAAAACTAAAAGAGAAAAGGAAGAGAAGAGAAAGGTACATGACCTAAGGTACCTTCTGACTCGCAAGCCGAAGGGTAGCTGTTAATGTTACGAATGGACACGTTTAATTTTGATTTTCATGGATAGTGGCCGGCTGGTGAATGAATTCGGTGTAATTTTATTTACAAAATTATCATCATCAAATTTGTACAACATTCACAAACCAATCAACACTTAATTCGACAATGCTCAACCCGTTGTGATCACGTTCTCACGGTTCGTATTATCCAAAGTATGTATATAGATTGTTGTAGAGTCATCTCATCCCCAACCCAAAGAATATATGTAAATATATAATAGAAAAGGGAAATAGGGGTATGAAAAGGATCTTCCCTTGTTGGTGGGGCTTATATAAAGGAAGGGTAAAGAGTAGAGCCTGCTGGGTGTTTGGCTAGCCTCCTTTCGAAAAGAGTACAAGCTAAGCTTAAACTAGTGTGAGTGTAGTAGTGAGCGAGGCAACCCATTCCACTCTCACAAAAGAGCAGAAAAGAGAAAAAGAGAGAGAAAAAAGAGAGAAAGGGAAAGGTGATTGCTCATTTGCTCTTGCTCTTGTTCCTTGCTGTGTGTTGTTGGAAATGGAAGAACATCTCAGCCCGTTAGCCATCACTCATCTGCTTCAACACACACTGAGGAGCTTGTGCAACCACGACAACTCTCAGTGGGTTTATGCTGTCTTCTGGAGGATCTTGCCCAGAAACTATCCTCCTCCCAAGTACGCAATTAACAATATCCTATATATATGCATCTGTCCTTTTTCTTCTGCTGCTTCTTCTTGTTGTTCAGGGAGAGAGTATCTAGCTAGGCAGAAGTTACGGTTATAGGATCAAATGCATCTAATCACATTATTATTCATGATAAGAGTCCTTTTTCTTTTTTTTTACCTATATTGCAGATGGGATGGGCAAGGAGCGTATGACCGGTCTAGAGGCAACAGGAGGAATTGGTACTTCTTCTTTTTTCTTTTTCCCCACCCTTTTTTCCACCCATTTTTTTTTTAAATAAGTGTTTTTTTATTAATAAATATTTATATATTCCTAGCTAGTGGAGATTGATATGATTGAATGATGATGAAATAATGTGGGGGGGGAGAGCAGGATATTGGTGTGGGAAGATGGATACTGCAACTTTGCTGCATCTTCAGCAACAGCAGCAGAGACCACCACCACCACCACCACTTCTTCTGCTTCTGCTTCTGGTTATGAGTTTCAGCAGCAGCAATATCATCAGCAGCAGCATCAAGGGCTGCAGCCTGAGCTCTTCTTCAAGATGTCCCATGAAATCTACAACTATGGGGAAGGGTATTTTTTTTTTATCTAAAATCTGATTTAGTTACTTTCTGGGTTAGAGAGAGAGAGCAAGTAGCTAGATCAGGAGAGAGTAAATGAAGTTTTTGGTCTGTGTCAGATTGATAGGGAAAGTAGCAGCAGATCACAGCCACAAGTGGGTACACAAGGAACCAAATGAGCAAGAGATCAACTTCTTGTCTACATGGCACAACTCAGCTGACTCTGTATTGAAATCAACCAAAATCTTTGGCCCTCTTTCATTCTTGATGATTAGTTTCACTACCTACACCAGAATGATCATCTTTCTCTTTTTTATATATGTTACAGCAACCAAGAACATGGGAAGCCCAGTTCCAGTCTGGAATAAAGGTAAACAGATAGATCTCTTCTCACCATAGCTAGCTCTCAAATCTCTTCATTTCCAATTTTTTTTTCTTCTTCCTACCTTTCTTTTGATTTGTGTTTGGTGGTTTTTCAAAAATCCAGAAATAATTTATTATATAATATAATGTTGTGTGTTGGTTTGGTTTGGTAGACCATAGCACTGATTGCTGTCCGAGAAGGTGTTGTCCAACTTGGAGCTGTCCACAAGGTACTCTACTCTACTCTCTCTTCACCACCAAGTTAAACCTCTTTTAATTCTTTCTTTTTTCATATATATATCCTGTTTAGTACAGGTAAATAGCTAACAAGTTTGTCGGATATTCAAAAAAAAAATTACCATTTTTGACGAATTTTTCTTATTTATTGTCCATGAAAAAACACATCATTATGAGGCTCTCTATTCCCCTAAAACAGCCAAAAAACATGCAATAATCACAATCATCATCATCATATGCATGCATCTACATGAAAACGATATATTTTTTTTATATATCTAAAATACACTTTTCTTTGTTTATGGAATGAAATTGAAGGTGGTTGAGGATTTGAGCTACGTGGTAACGCTGAGGAAGAAGCTGAGCTACATAGAGAGCATTCCAGGAGTATTACTGCCCCACCCTTGTTCTTCACCTACCCAAATCCTCCCCGTGAGAATGGACGGTTACGCTTATGGTTACGGCGGCGGCGGAAACCACCCGATGCTACCGCCTCCGCCGCTGCCTCACCACCACCATGAAGCCGCGGCTTATTACCAACTCACTGGCGGCGGCGGCGGCGGCGGGGCAGATCATCAGCTGTACGCGGACCATCACAATAATAATCACATGACGATGATGATGAATAGCAGCGGCAGCCTCCTGCCGTTCAAGGTAGCTCCGTCGATGAGCAGCCTCGAAGCCTTGCTCTCCAAGCTCCCCTCCGTCGTCCCGCCGCCGCCGCCGCCGCATCATCATGAGTTCATGGGCGGGATGGAGGAGGAGGCTGCCGCCGGGGGAGACCGTGATGATGATGATGATCAACGGTATGATATGGACGGGCATCATGAAGTTGGGGAGAGCAGCAGCTCAAAGACGACGACGACGATGACGTCTAGTCATGGTAAAAGCGGCCATCGCCGCCATCATCATCATCATCATGAGTTTCATCTCCACCACCGTGATTTGAATGTCAACCGTGCTAGTACTACTACCACCAACAACAACGCTTATTTTCAGTGATTATATTCTTATCATCATATATATATATATATATATTTGGGATCTAGTGAGTGAGTGAGTGAGAATAAGTAGAAAGTTGATTAATTATGGAGGATTAGCGCTAGCTGAAAATGGCGGCTTATCATGTTCTGGTGGTACTGGACATGCATTTGATTTCATCCTAATTAATTAATGAGTGTCCTGCCCTCTTTATCTTATCTTTTCTATTTTGTATCTTTTTTGGGTTGGTTGATGCTACCTACAAAGTAATGATTGATGACATTAGTTCCATCTTTTTTTGTTTATTTAATTTTCACTTATTTTCATATTGCGGTATATGTGATGATATGGTTTGGTTTGGTTTGGTTTCGTCTTTTTCCTTTCTTCTGTTTTCCCTCCCTCTATTTATATATACCTATAAGGAAGAAAATATATAGGGAGAGAATGGTAGAGGAGGCAAGCAGCTGGGATAAAATCAGGTGATTTAAGAGGGTTTATTAGTCACTTAATTAAGTGAGTGTCAATCTTTTCATCTCATTAAAATCTAAGAATTCTAATTAATTTAATGAAAGGCAATGAGCTAATTACATGATTATTTATTTTTTTAATAAAAATAAAAAAAAAGTTTGGCTCGTCATTGGGTTTTTTCCCGGCGTCTCCCGCGCTACGCCGGCCGTTTGGGGAATTCCCGGCGGCGTGGGGAATTTTTTCCCCCGACCTTTTTCTAGTACTCTAAGAGAGAGAGAGAGGTGGATTGCCAGTGATCGGCGGATTTTTCGGCGACCAGAGATGGTGTAGGTGGATTTTTCGGCGATAGTGATGGATTCGTGGGATTTGTCGACCTATTTAGTAATGTTTATAAGTCCAGTTTGTACTGTTTATATCAAGTCGATTTGTATCGTTTATCATTCTAGTTTGTTATTTTGTCTATTGTGTTTGTAATGTTTACATGACTAATTTATATATATTTTGATTTATAATATTTTTTATTCTATTTTGTATATTTTAGGTTATGATTTGTATACTTTATATTAAAATTGTCATATACAAATAATGATATAATAAAAATAATATTTTATTTTATGAAAAACCTTGCGGTATGTTACATGTTAATATAAACAATAGGAGGAAGAATGTAAAATTGAAAAGAACACGACTTAGTACGTGGAAGAAACCACGGCAGAATGAAACATGTAGCACGCCTCGCCATAGGGAGAAGTAGAAAATATTTATACCATAAACAATTGAAAATAAAAGACAAGGGACATTATTATAATCTTCTCTTTAAACAGAACATTATATTTGTTACGTTTTAGACAGAACATTATTATCCCTCCTAGACTCATGGGGAGAGCAGGGAAAAAATGAACAAATACACCCTGATGCATAATCTCTTTATATTATTATCAAATTTGAACCCGACCCGTTGACTAGATGCATTATTTCAAACACATAAGAAATAATAGTTATTGTCAATCAAGATATATTTTTATCGGTATCTAAAGTCAAAAGATTTGGACTATTCAATTAATTAAAAAAATGAACACTCATCATAGTGTTTTCTTATATGCTAACCGGTTCATCAACAAAAGTACCCTGGCTGTTGACTAGATACATTATTTCAAACACATAACCAACAATTGTAATTGTACGAAGCAATATATATTTTTATTGATATAAAAAATCAAAAGATTTAAACTATTCAATTAATGAAAAATATAAAAAATGAGCATACATCGTAAAGTTTTTTATGATATGCTAACAGGTTCATCAACGGAAGTTCTTACTAAAAATAAAAAATAGAGCTCACGGAAGGGAACTAACTCTTAAAAAAATAAATTATCAAACTACAATTCAATTTACTTCTTACGGTAGGAAATTGTTGTAATTTTTCTACCGACTTCTTTGCTATTGTTTCACCAGATGTATCATAATCTCTATAATAACTGTAGTTTCATATTCTTCACTGAAACCTCTTTGTTGATCATCAATAGTCTATCTATTCCTCTCAACAACGTTACTACTCACTATCACTACTATTTCTGAATTCACTACCTCTACCACCAATAAACTCTTTCTCCTTCATTTCAGTGATATTTTAGTTGAGTTGAAAATGTTTGGACATATGAAACCTTAGCAATTAAAGATTCTTAATCGGCGTAGCTACTAACTCAATAGTTTAAAATCCTTTGGTTTTCAAACTAAATGTTAAAAATATTTTATTTGGACATAATTATTATTAGTGAATAAAAATGTTGGTACCAAAAAAAAAGGAAGAGAGAACTTGGGCTTTTTTAGGATTCATCAATAAGCTCTCGTGCATGAGATATTATTGATTTAGAATTCTATCAAATGCTTTGTTTTAATAGTTTAAATGATTCAAATGTCCTTCCTACAAACTCTCATAATGTTGAAAGTTTCGAATAGAGTGTGTTCTGATAGAGAATCTCCCATATAGTAATGGTAAGATTAATGTAATAATATTTTTTTTTTTTAATATTATCATATCATTTTCGGTTTTGAAGTCCTGATTTTGTTCGAGATGGGATAAATTCTTAGTTGCAGCCTACTACCACTAAAAAGTATCTATTTTCACAAAAAAAAAAAAGTAGCTATATTATAATTATATATACCGCAAGGGAGGAGACATATATTAGGGAGCATGCATGGTGTGGTGTCGATTGTTATCATCTTTTTGGGGTTAGATCCACAAACACATCTGCTTCTTTTCACTTTCTTTCCCAAACAAGAAAAAAGGGCCTTTCTTTTAACTACTATATATATTATCTTTGATCATTCAACACTTTTTATTAAAAGGTCTTAATCACGCAAGGAAAGGGTTTACTGGGATAGAGATTATATCATAGAACAGAGCATGACGTGTGTATTAACGTCGAGTAGTACCGTTTCCGCGTCCAGAACAACGTTTTTGCTCGCACGTTCAATGATGCCTCCTTCTTTTTTTTCCCCCCATTATTGATCGACGACTTAATTTCCTCTCTTCCCCTTTTTCCCCTGCCCAGTTTTTCTTCTCTTTCACAAGTTTTGCTCATTTTTTCTTTTTCTTTTCTTCTTTCATTGCCTCATCATCATCATGGCTTGTCGGCCGGTTCGTACCACGGCAGCGGCCAAGATTCCCATTCACAAGAATGGGTGACAATTGTATCCACCTCCATTACATAATGACTCGACTCATTGCTTGCCACTGTAGTTAGTGTTTTATTGGTTGGCAATATGGAAATATGCACACTATCCCTTACTCCCCCCACATCATCACCCTATCCCATCATCTCATTGTTCCCTTTTCGTCTCCACAATATCAACATAGTATATGTCTATATGACATGTATTAAAACACGGTTGATGTACCCGAATCGCGCCAATCGTGCATCCTCTATCGTTGTATTGTAAGCGATTCCAAACCAGTTTGTAAACGTCACAAACCAACTTTAACAGAAGCAAGTGATAGGAAATTTACAAACCAGTTGTTCTGCTGAAAAAAAAAAAAGAGTTCAGCTGAACTACAGCATTCAAAAGACACCAGTCAAGAAACTTCCCTGTATCATTTGTTTCATCACTCACCCCAAGCAACCCTCCTGTTCGTTGCTACACTATCAAAATGAGGCAGGCAAATGGTAAATAACCTTAGAAGGCAGAACCTGCGCAAGTCGATCTCTAACAACATAAGCAAGCTTGTGGTCTTTGGAGTAGAGCCGCTAATGGAATGCAGCAGTTTCGTCGGCAAAGTGTTGGAGCAAGCTCTCTATGCTCATAACAGAGTGATCCGCAATGTCTCTGACCCGCACACTCACCTGCATTACCGCGCTAGTCTGTTAGGTCTACAGTCAAACAAGCAAATGCTTCCTAAGTGAGGCCAGTTCTGAGCTCTCATCATTTACGATATATATATATGTAATATGTGAGCAGCTGGAGTTGAAGAACCACAAAATTATTTAAGTACACCAATCTGCATAGTCGCACAGTGGCAGCAGTAGAGTTGTACCTGGCCTGTGTTGGCTTCCTCTTCGCCGACAACTAAAATGTAGTTGTACTGTGCTATTTGGGCCTCTCTTACCTGGATTAACCCAGACAAATCAATTGAGTAAATATTTGCACGTACACTTATCTCAATAGGGTAAAATGGGATTATAAGCATAGAAGCTGCATGCAAACCTTTTTCTGGATCTTCCTGTCTGTTATATCAGCATCCGCATAATATCCAGCTTGATGAATCCTATCTCGTACCTGTAATTCAAGCAAGAATATGTCATTATCTCTGCTAAGCTTAGGTTGGATGATAGAGAACAGATTAACAAGATGATAAAAACACAGGACAGAGGATCAAACTCCATTAAACGATCGCAAATTTCGAAAGATAAGCCCTTGGAAATTTATAATAAACTCTGCTATAGGAGGCTGGGTGAGAGAGAAACTAAGTCTGAACTCTGAACAACAGCATATAAAGAGAATCTGTAACTAACTTGTTTTGCATAGTCCACTGATTTGGCAGACACAGGACAGACAATTGCTTGACGTGGGCTAAGCCAGAAAGGCCACTTCCCCTTGTAATGCTCCAATAGTATAGCAAACATACGTTCCACAGATCCCAGGATTGCTCTATGTATCATCACTGGCCTTTCTAACTTGGTTTCATCCTCAGCAGAGAACTCCAACTTGAAACGATCTGGAAGCTGGAAGTCAAGCTGCAGCCGACATCCATAACCAATTATGAGACTAAATGCAGCAATGCACTTTTGAAGCAAAGAAATCAAAACAACAGAGGAAAATCATCTCAACCTGCAATGTGGCACACTGGAATTTCCTGTTCAATGCATCAGATACACTGATATCTATCTTAGGACCATAAAAAGCACCATCCCCTTCATTTATCTGTAAATACAAGAATGTATGCATTAGGATTCAAGAGACCATTTGAGATCTCTTCTTTGGCCTGTGGAGTTGCACAACGATATAACAAGCACCAAATAACATCAGAATATCCCCTAACGTGAAGAAAAGCACATACCTGCCACGCCTTCCCAAATTCATTCAATGCTTCTGTCAGAGCAGCCTCAGCTTTATCCCATGTTTCCACCTCCCCTAGATATTGCTCCGGCCTCTGGCATATAGATAAAATTACAACATAAGGAGTCACCCCTCAACCCCTTACAGGCATCTGATGAGTAGAAAATATTAGATGCTCAGGGACCGCATTCAACCAATCCACATCCACTGAAAAGCATTAGCAATCATAATAAAGAATATAAACTTGCAAAATGGTAGATAGGACAGAGTGCCGGATATTTCATAGGAATCAAAACGAGCATATGGCCCTGAACATGCATATAGAATAATCTTGATCTCTCATCACATACTGCATATAAAGCAGCATTAAATCTAAAGTGCACTTTATTAAACTCATCGTATCTCAACTAAGAAACACGTAAATGAGATCAGCACTAAGTATGCCCAGCTATGAATACTGAACCACATTCATGATAGAGCTAGAACTTTGCTATCTTCCCAAAATTCGAGCAAAATATCTCATTAGATTATGAAGGTTCGGTCAAAAAGCGATTTTGAATAATCAAAAAGAAATATCATACCGTAGAGAGCTTCAGCTCATAAGTGAATCCAAATATTTTATATGCATAATCAATGAAGTCCAAAACACCTCTCACTTCGTCTTTTATCTGTGGAAAAAAATGAGAATGTATCTTTCAGCAAATCTTCTCACCTATAAGTACTTCATTATGTAAACAGAACTGTTGGGCATAAGATTAGAAATATCACCTGGTCCTCTCTGCAGAAGATATGAGCATCATCCTGTACAGAAAAGAAATGTTTGGCTTCAACAGCAAAAATAAAATAAGACCTATATGCATAAGAGAAATGAGAAACAAACAAATATTCATCAGACTAGACAGGCGTAAGAACTAGACTAGATAAGACGTATATACATAAGAGAAATGAGAAACAAAGAAATATTCATCAGACTAGACAGGCGTAAGAACTAGACAGTTCATCGACAACTGACAATACATCAACAATAACATACAGGAGTTCGAACCGGATATGAACTTCTAAATCTGTTAATCAAAATCTAATGCACTAGTAATAACAGCTATATCTCACTGTAGGCACCCATCTTCTTGACTGACAATGAAACACGTAATGCCAAACCCTTATGTCAAACAGTAAAAACATTGCTTATAACCACCTGCTGAAACCTACGAACGCGAGTTAACCCTGTGAGTGCACCACTGGCCTCGTTGCGATGCAGGGCACCAAAATCTGCCATACGAATAGGAAGTTCTGCAAAACCAGAATAAATCAAAGGAGTTAAAATGAGAACCCAAAGGACAAAGTATAAAGCAAGAATGTCAAAATCTTTGTCCCAGGCAACAGACTACATATTGACTATTCATTGAAGAAGACTCTATGACGGAATGGCAATGGATGAAACCAAAGTCACCTCTGTAAGAGCGAACTCTATACTGGAACATCAAACAATGCCCAGGACAATTCATTGGTTTCAGCCCAAATTCTTGCTTTTCAATCTGCCACAACAGAAATTAGCAACTGGAAGTTAATATCTTTAAGAAGTATGGTATGACTAATTGCATTGAAGTATGATGCAAAGCAATATCCACACAGTAAAACAGTTTATTCTCCTTTCCCTTTTTTGGCAAATCACATTGGAATCAGTCAAAGCACAACTTTACACAACACCCAAATGAAATCCTAGATAAACAACACTACAGTTTGAAATATATTAAGAGTGACACACCATTCTATCTTAACCCCCTCAGAGAACATAATGCCTCTTCACAAGAGCCTAGACTAACACTGAAGAAGCCATATCAATCTGAAAAGTGCTATCAAATAAGAGTTGAGTTGCTAATGTACTCACATTAAGCAGAAACATGTTATCCCTGTAATTTGCAGCATGCCCAGATGTCTCCCAGAGTTTCATGTTATACATATTTGGGGTTTTGACCTGCGAATTTTAATGAAATTAGACCGAGTATTTGTCAATGTGAGCTTACTTGAACATGCGCTAACTAAGCAGCATACCTCCTCATAACCCCTCTGGATATATTGAGATTTTATGAACCCCATTAGCTTGTTGTAAATCCGTGTCCCGTGAGGAAGGAAGAACCAACTTCCAGGGCTGAGAAACCACCGAACATGAAACAATGTCATTTTGCTATGATCGAAGAAATTAAATTCATATTAGGGAGAACTGTGCTCTACCTCAATGGATGACAAAAGAAAAGTTCCTGCTTTGTCCCCAACAATCTGTGGTCATACTTCTTTGCTTCTTCCAGGTTTTTAAGATACTCCTGCCAGAAAAAATGGCATTCAGGAATTAGAATACTTGTTACACCCAACCAACAGGACATTGTACAATGATGCAATGGCACAACATACCCATTAACAGAAGTCAAAAGGAAGAAAAAGATGGCATTCAGGAAGAAGAATACTTGTTAACCCAACAAACAAGACATAGCACAATGATGCAATGGCATCAAATACCCATTAACAGAAGTCAGAAGGAGGGGGAGGAACAGACCTTCAGACGCTTCTGGTCAGGGTATGATATTCCATAGACCCTCTGCAAACTTTCACGGTCTTTGTTCCCCCTCCAGTAGGCAGAAGAAGCCTGCAAAATTCCAAATATTAAAACCAACTCCCTGTTAAGCAGATCAGGAACACAGCTATATAGGTAACAGGAGAATGCATCACAGTCAGCCTCATCGGCAGAGCATGTAGTTAAGAAGTCACCTTCAAGCATGCAAATGCCTTTACAAAGGATGTGTTTGGGATATGGGGACCACGGCACAGATCCACCAGCGGACCACATCTGTACACAGTAATAGTTTTGTCTGAAGGCAGGTCGTTTATGATTTCAACCTGATTATTTTAAGACACCCGAAAAACCGAATTAGCAAACACATGAACAGTCCCATGGTGAGAAAAACCTTAACCACCATTGTCAAATTACCTTAAAGTTGTTATCAGAGAAAATCTCAAGGGCCTCATCCCTGGTAACTTCAATGCGCTCAAAATCTTGTCCTTCCTAGAAAGAAATGGACATCAGGCACTTGAGCAACTTTCAGTGAATGATAATCAATATACAAGTACAAATGTGAAAAGAGGATTGGCATAACTGATTCAAGATCTGACAGAGTGTTTGTCAAGGGTACAGAACAAGAATATTGTAAATCAAGTTTTAGAAGAAACATGTTGAACAGGTAGTTTCAACACAATAAAAGAAATTTGAGAGAGCTAACTGGTCTAGACAAATAGGAGCATCGTTGGATAAATGTAATGAAGCAGCTAAACCAAGAGATTAGATAGCAACTACGCAAATAGATTAGGGGAGTACCTTGACAGCTTTTGAGGCTGCAGCTTCAATTTGCTTGAAGTGTTCATCATTCAAACCTAATTCCCCATAGAACGCATCATAGTAGAATCCCTACAGCCCCATGGTACATGCATACGAAAGGTGACACAGCTCGAATCAAAGCCACATAAACAGACTCACAGGGGAGAGAGGAGTGGGAGAGAGAGAGAGAGAGAGAGAGAGAGAGATTATTGAAAGAAACAGTAAGGTACAGAGGGAACTACTTTAGACTAGAGCATACCTCCCCTCTGGTGGTGCAAGGTCCAATGCAAAGCTTGCAACCATATGTTTGTTCCAGTGACTGCCAAAATCAAGAAAAACGTCAGGTAACAGGAAAACCAAAATTTGCCATCTATACCTTGGGGCCCTAAGCTGTCACATAAAGAGAGACATGGACATTGAATTACAGAACGATGAAAATTCTGAAACCCGGCAATACTCATACCACCATTACCCAGTATGCTTTCTATCTTACCAAGCTATCTAGTAGTAGCCAGGGTTTTTCCACAATGGATATATACATTTGCCATTAGTAAGAAGACCCCCCCCCCCCCCCCCCCCCCCCCCCCAACAAAAAAAAAACTCATCCATCAAGAGACAGAACCATCTAAGCTGTATACTAATGGTGTTATGAATCCAAAGGCACACCAGGTCAAGTGTAGTTCTCTTCGAGACTTAAGTGGGACACTTGCTAAACTTATTTTGTTTAGCACACTTTCTAATCGTGCCTGGCATTTATCTTCAAAAGGAAATTGAAGGGATTGGTATCCATGTCCAGTATTGAGGAATCTATGTATTGACTATAACAAGCTCTGGAGTTGCCCATTTAACAAGACACTCTCATCTTCTTTTCTTGTAGTGGACAGTTGAAATATTATATGAACAGTTATACACCTTGCCTAACTAGAGGCTGCACTTCCACGGGAAGAATACATATCGGAATGGTGAAGTCATTCGGTTACAACTAGTACAATTCAACTAAAACTTCTCCAGATAAGGAAGTGCATTCAAACAGAACAACCTCAATACTGATTGTAGAAAATTTATATGCCAAATCCACCCATCTAAAGCAAACATTGTCAGTCTAAGATAATTAAGTAATCAACTAACCTCGCCAAGAATGTGGGCGCTAGAGTGCCAAAAAGTATCACGCCCTTCATCGCTATCGAAAGTAAACAATTTCAACTCGCAATCGCCTTCCAATGGCCTCTTCATATCCCACAACACTCCATTAACTTGAGAGATCAACGCATTAGATGCCAAACTCTTGGAAATCTCCTTTGCAATGTCCAGCGGACTCGATGACCATCTCTTACCTTCCTTCACTGTCCCATCCGGCAAAGTAACCCTAACAAGTAGAAATATCCAGAACTAGGGTCAAACTCAGTACCACAAACAAAAGAAAAGCAAGCAAAACCTAACGCTCTTCAATCTTTACCTGATAAGGTCATGAGGGAGGGAATCGAGATGGGACTTCTGCTGCGACTGGATCGCCTGGAAGAGCTGGATGCGCTTGGGAATCACTGCACCAAGGTACACTTCATCTTTAGGATGCCCCCCGGAAGTAGCCATGGCGATTCGGGCGAAAGGAAGCGATGAGAAAGCGCGCCGGCGTGAAGCGGAGTGCAATTTCCAGAGGAGCGAAACCAGCATCCAGTTACCCTTCCTAAATGAACACCATGTAAAAATAAAGACATAGTGAGGAGAAGAGGCAAATAAACATAAGAAAATCATCAGGAAATCATAACATCTACAAAACACGGTGGATGGCAAAAGAAGTCTAGTGAAACTACAGTAGACAATTGCTCTCCATAGCTCAAACTTCTTCTCATCACACTTAAAAGCAGCTAGTCTACAAGTTCTCATACTTCATGTATCATAAAGGGGAAGAAGAATAAAAGAAGAAGGCAAAAATATGAGACCTGAATTAATCTCTGTACATTTATGAGTGAATCAGCCTTACTCAAGACAAATTAATTTCAGCAAGTCTATCTACCACAAAGGTCCAGTAGATTAAAAAGAGCTGGGCAATTCCCAATCCTCAGCAAGTCTACTTACCATAAAGGTCCAGTAGGTTCAAAATGCTGACAAATTTGTTAGAGACGCTAATGGTCGACTCAACAATCATATATGCTGGACAAATTTGCTACTTGCATTTTTTTTATCCGCCACCCAAAAGATTTAGCATTTCTACCAGAAAAATCCAGTGAGAAACTGAAGATGATGGAGTTCAGGGACCTAAAACTGGGTATTTTTTGTGTCATCCCTAATCGGTCTCGGTCTCGTTCTCGTTAAAAGAGACTTTCAAACATGCATCGTTTTCTTTGAACCTTGAAGAAATTCCATATTAACATAATAACCAAATGTGCAGCAGATGGAAGTTCTGGGTTCTTCAAACATCTTATGATCACCAATAAAGGACCGACCTTTTCCGCTCGAGCACACATATTATAGACCAACATGCAATCAGAGAGCTAAAAACCAATCATCAAATTACCACAAAAATCTCGCAATGAGTAGTTCAACTTCACTAATCGCACCTAGAATTCCAAACAGCCGATATTGAAGATATCTGCAGCATTCAAGATTTGATTTTTGATTTTGACAATTGATGATACTGGTGGTCACCATTCGGGACTTGATCCACCAGCTTTTTCACCACTTACATCAGCTTGCCAACCACAGAAACCCTTCTCACTAGCCACAGCATGAAATCTCCACACATCACAGAAAAAAGGAGTTGCAAACTAACAAACGCTCTAGTAAAAATTCAAGCTTGCAACAATATAATTAGTACTCAATCAGTACTTAAGCAGAAACAGTTTGAGATAATAAGGGGAAGAGCATTACCCGGAGGCTGGATAAAAATTTAGTGATCGAGTGTCTGCAAAAGCTGCCGTGAAGAGCTGAGCGGCAGCGATAATGAGCAGGCAGCGATAAATAGCCCGACGCCGCTCTGCTCCTCTGTCCTTGAACCGCCGGCGGGAAGTGGAATAGAGGAGAAGAAAGGAAACCTCGGGTTGCTGGATTTTTGTAAAATGGGCTTATCTGATTCGGTGCTTGTTAGCTGGGCTTTTAAAGGCCCATTTATTTCAGCGGAAGGTTTTTTTTTTTTCTATGTCTATTTTTTATCCATACCTTTTTCATATTCTTTTATTTTAACCAAACCTATTGAATTCCTAAAAATTATCCAAACGTTAACTCTCCGTCAACTTTTCTATTAGTAATGCTGACTAAGTATGACCATAATGAGTTGACTTCCTACGTGGCGGTCAGAATATCATCATTTACTATTTTTAATAAAAAGATTATCAAAAAACAAAACAAAATCACACCCCTCACGTGGACGAAATAAGTAACGGTAACAGAATGAATGCCCAGACTTTGATAAATTATAATACGTTTGGATAATAAATAGAATTTCTATAGGTTTGGTTAAAATAAAAAAATCTGAAAAAGGTTTGGGTAAAAAATAGACATTGCCCTTTTTTTTTAAATGGCTGTTAAAACTTAAAAAAACTCTTGTCCTGTGGTTGCCCAGCTCAGTTCCAACGGGTTGGGCAAAGATATGATATGATACACATCAGACGTAATCGACCCGAATCGATGTTTATTGTAATTGGAGTGAATCGTACTTTACTATAAGATCGAGATCGAAATCGAGATGATGATGATTTATTCTCGAATTCAAATTTTATTTATTTTTAAATTCAACCAACTTATGATTCTAACTAAGAATAATTGTATTTTATTCGAATAAAATAATGTCAAAATAATCGTATTTTATCCAGTTCATTAATCTTTATTTTTATGATGTTTAGTGGGAAACGAAATGTCTGAAAATGCAAAGTCAACTTTTGACTTGTCAATTATTCAATATAATGTAAGTCTTGTGGTAGCGAGTCTGTTTCCTGAATTAATTCAACAATATATTTCCAATTAACAAAGACTTTCATTTTCATATGAAATACTATCACAAGTGGATGTGAAATTGAAAATCAAAATAAAAGTTTACTACACATACACATTGATGGGTTGCATTCTTTCCAAAAATTTAAACTAACTTTTTTTATCCGAGAAAGTAATGGTAAAAAATAAAATAAGAAGTTGGAATGATATAGTTAACAGTCGGTTAATAAGAAAAACAAAGAAATTGTTTTTAGTATATGAATCATAGTGTTATTTGACTCTATCATCATATTTCACTATGTGATTGTTTGGATGGATCAATTAAAAAATAAGATAATTTGACAAAATGTCTTGTTTTCCAAAACAAGCCATTTAAAAGGATTTAATTTGAATTGTCTGTCTATTGCTTCATCCAAATTTTATTCTGCCGAACGGATAAATTTGACCACATTATCTCAAAACGAAGCAATTGAGTAAAATTTATTTGTTAGAATTCCTCTTCCAAACGACTCGTATAACCATTCAATCCATTTAATTATATATGTTAAAATCCCCGGTCGTACTGGTTCTTCCCTTTACACGTTCTGAATCGATGAATATATTAACAAATGGCTAAATTACACATTTGGTCACTCGAATTATATAAATCTTTCACGTTTGCCACCCAAATTACTTTTCTTTCTTATTCACCACTAACTTTACAAATCGTTTCACCGTTGGTCACCGACCGTTATACTCCGTTAAATATGTCCTACGTGGCAGTCAACTATAAAGTTTGACCGTTAACTAGATGACGTGGAAATTAAAAAATTAATTAAAAAATTAATTTATTTGTCCAACTCATAATTGTACTTACCTTGTGTATATGATTTATCATATTACTTATTTAATAAAAATTAATCAAATTATAATAATAAATAATATGATTGATTTATTCTCCGCAACGGCAAGCTGAAGCAGGGGAGGAATCCAAATCCTACCAAGAAGAAGCAGCTCCTCCTCTTCAAAGTCTTCAAATCTTCCTCCGCCTCCAATTCCGTCTGCAGCTGCGGCCTCTCCCGTTTAGTAAAGCCCAGGTCATTCGCATCTCATCTCCTCTACAGCCCACTTCCTTCTTCTTCCATATCACTCACCACTGTCGCTCTGTTCAAATATAAAACCAAGGCTGCTCCTAAGAAGGTAAGACCTTCAAACCAATTTGTGAGCCTAGACTCTGTTTCTCACGGTTCTTTGCTTTGCTCCTTTAGTACGAAAATGTTGAATTCAGTTATGTGTATATGCATGGATAGGCTCCTCCACCAAAGCCCAAAGTTGAGGATGGTATCTTTAATTTGG
The DNA here is from genome assembly GCA_946122785.1 of Linum tenue. Lineage (NCBI taxonomy): Eukaryota > Viridiplantae > Streptophyta > Magnoliopsida > Malpighiales > Linaceae > Linum > Linum tenue. The sequence goes on along the minus strand of CAMGYJ010000011.1, from coordinate 51,363,449 downwards.
AACATTTGGGGGGATTGGTTTCACCAAGCAGAATGAGCTCTTCGTGGGGCATGTCGCCAAGATTGGCTTTGAGTCTTCGTGGCCTCTGCTTTTGCCTTTGCCCTCTTTCAACTATAGACTCTCAGCTGAGTGTGATTGTACACATGTGTTTTATATATGGCTTGGCTGGTGCAGGAATCTTTGCTTGGGGAAGCTCTTACACGGAAGGGAATTTCATCCCAGTTGAATATGGAAACTGGAATCCCACGGGTTGGGCGCCATCGAAGCCTTGGGTGACAAAGGACGCTTCATCGACGACGACGAAGAGCCCACGGGACTCGACAAGGCCGTCATCACCTCCGGCAAAGGCCTCCAGGGCGCTCTGGGCCTCCGTGGAGGTGGTCGCCGCCGCCGCCGTCGGCATGCAGCACGGAGGACATCAATCATATTATTTATTTTTATAATTTAATTAATTTTTATTAAATAAGTAATATAATAAATAATATATATAAAGTAAGTGGAATGATGAGGTGGACAAACAAATTATTATTTTAATTTTTTTTAATTTCCACGTCATCTAGTTAACAGTCAAACTTTGTAGTTGACTGCCACGTAGGACATATTTAACGGAGTGTAACGGCCGGTGACCAACGGTGAAACGATTCGTAAAGTTAGTGGTGAATAAGAAAGAAAAATAATTCGGGTGGCAAACGTGAAAGATTTGTATAATTCGAGTGACTAAACGTGTAATTTAGCCATTAACAAATTGATAAAATTTCGAATCAAGATCCTCAAATCAAACAATAAGCTTTTGTTGTGTGTTTTCGTTATGTGTCTTGTTTTCTCTTGTTGTATTTTCCACGCATGGTTTGATTTCATCTTGTGTTTCAGTGCTTTCTTGATCTTGTTTTTAATCTAGGGTTTTTGTTTACATCTTTGTAACCCATCATTCGAAGTGCAATCCAACTCCAACATCCCTTAAAAAAAATACACGACGCGGTGCGTGTGCAGCAAGAGTCACACCTCCCAATTGGGCCTTCTTCCGAGTATCTATTTCAAAAGGATCCGGCCCAGAACAGACTAGTGGGCTAAACTTCCCTTTTGGTCATCCGACCCGGAACGAAAGAATGAGTGAATAACACCATTGATGGGCCTCCTGAAATTACTTTTGTGCTCAGTACTCACAGTAGGCTAAATTACACATTTGGTCACTCAAATTATACAAATCTTTCACGTTTGCCACTGGAATTACTTTTCTTTCTTATTCGCCACTAACTTTACGAATCGTTTCACGGTTGGTCACCGGCCGTTACACTCCGTTAAGTTTGTCCTACGTGGCAGTCAACTATAAAATTTGACCGTTAACTAGATGACGTGGAAATTAAAAAAAATTAAAAAATAACATTTTCTTTCCACCTCATCATTGCACTTATTTTGTCTATATAATTTATCATATTAATAATTTAATAAAATTTAATAAATTACAAAAATGGACAAATCCAAATTCTCATCATCCTCACTCTCACCATCAACTCCATCGTTCCGTCGTCGTGTCGGCGTAGCTCGTGTACTCCGCCATGCTCCCGTCGAACGCCGCCAGATGGGCGTCGACCGCGTTCTTCACCGCGCCTGCAGCTCCACCTCGTCGGTCTTGTCCGCGTCGATGCTCAGCACCACGTTCTTCCTGCAGATGAAGTTGAACTGAGGCACCTTGTTCTTGAACCCCGCCACTCGCAGCACATCCCCCACTCTGTACCTGTACAATCCTGCAATTCGATCGCGCAAAACAAAAAACATTAAGATCGAAACAGAGACAGATTAACTCAATTCGTACTCGTGGCCGAGCTTGACATCGGCGAGGTCGACGAGCTCCTACTGCTCCTTCTTGTTGAGGGATTTGGGCATGGAGATGGAATTGGAAACCCCATTGTTGCTGTTGCGGTGAAAAGGGAGGAACTCGAAGTAGGCCATGGTGGGAATTAACGTGTACGCGACCTCACTGGGTCTACAGAGCGGGTTCAGATTAACCCCAAAATAGCACTCGGAAGAAGCGTACATTGTATAGACCAGCGGCCACCCATTGCTGTAAAAATCCAGAGTGGGAATGTACTGCGACATTGTCCCTGTCACAATCACATCAACATATTTGGTATTGGGCCAGAGCCGGGTTATAATCCCCTACCACGAATCCTTCCCGCACTCTGTTTCAACGAAACCTGCGAGTTCCGGATCTGGTCGCAGCAGGATTTTGGTTAGGACGGCCTCTCCTACGGTTGAATCGGTGATGACGGCCGGGTCGAAGGATCCGGTGCGGAGGTCGCGCCAGAGGAGCGGCCAGTGCTTCTGGAGGAACTGGATCGCCCGGATGAACAGCTTCTTCATCCACTGCACCGTCATGCTCTCTTCCGAGCCGGCCGCGCAGCGGCAGGGACGCTGTTGTCGACGGAGGAGGAGAGGGAGAGCTCCGCGAGCCACTTGGAGGCGTAGTGAGCGACGATGGAGCCGATGAGGTCGGGGCGGACGCCTTTGGACTTGATGCCGGAGATAGTCTGGTGATTGAACGATGGAGTGGATGGTGAGGGTGAGGATGATGAGCATTTGGATTTACCCATTTTTGCAATTTATTAAATTTTATTAAATTATTAATATGATAAATTATATAGACAAAATAAGTGCAATAATGAGGTGGAAAGAAAATTTTATTTATTTTTTAATTTCCCCGTCATCTAGTTAACGGTCAAACTTTATAGTTGACTGCCATGTAGGACAAATTTAACGGAGTGTAACGGCCGGTGACCAACCGTGAAACGATTCGTAAAGTTAGTGGCGAATAAGAAAGAAAAGTAATTCGGATGGCAAATGTGAAAGATTTGTATAATTTGAGTGACCAAATGTGTAATTTAGCCACTCACAGTATATCTATTCTTCTCTGTTCTCTCCCTCTGGCAGTTCTTCCCTTCCCCCAACCCCAAAGTAAACAGTGAAACAGATAAAACAGAAAGAAACTTAAAAAAAACCTGCTTCCTCCAGGTTCTTCTATAGCTGGTACTCTTCTTATTAGGGTTTCGTTTCTTGGGCATCTTCTCTATGAATAAATAAATGAAGGTCTCCATTAATGGCAGCTATTCTTAGGTGAGAGTGTGCCTGCTGTTCTGTTGTGGGTAGGTAGAGTTCTGGAAGATTGAATGAGTTGCCCCATTTGGGCCATGCCAGAGGGGGGAGTTTAAAAAAATTAGGCAATTTCTTCACTTTTTGTTTAGCTCTGAGTGAGAGTCAAAGCTCACAATTTTCCTCCACAATCAGGAATAGAGTTTCTGCGATGCTGGAAGAGTGAATGAAGAAAGATGTCAACTTGGGTTGTTTTTGAAACCCACCATCCTCGATCGTTGCTTTCTTCTTCTCCATCTCCTACTTCTTCTTCTTCCTCTTCTGGTTCTTCGTCGCCTTACGATGGTGATTACAGCCAGAAACAGTCTTCCTCAGGCGGAAAAATAAGCCCAGCTATACTCTTCGTCATTGTAATTCTAGCAGTCGTGTTCTTCATTTCTGGTCTTCTCCATTTACTCGTCAGATTCCTCATGAAGCAGAGAGGTTCGGCTTCGATGTCGGACTCCAACCCGCAGCGGGATGTCTCTGGGAGTGATGCGTTTCAAAGACAGTTACAGCAGCTCTTCCATCTCCATGATTCTGGTCTAGATCAAGCTTTTATTGATGCCCTGCCTGTGTTTCCTTACAAAGACATTATGGGTCTAAAGGAGCCGTTCGATTGCCCCGTTTGTCTTTGTGAATTTTCTGAGAAAGACAAGTTGAGATTGCTTCCCATTTGTAGCCATGCCTTCCATATAGACTGTATAGACACATGGTTGCTTTCAAATTCGACTTGCCCTCTTTGTAGAGGTAGCCTTTATTCAGCCGGGCTTTCTTTTGAGAACCCAGTTTTTGATATGGAAGCACAATTACTGAGGGATGAAGAGGTTCAAAGCAATGCAGAAGGAAGTGGGATATTGGTGAGTGTTACAAATACAGGAGGGAAAAAGCCAGGGGAGAATGCCAGCATAATGAATTCAAAGAGGGTGTTCTCCGTGAGACTCGGCAAGTTTAGGAGCTCGAATAATGAAGAGGCAGCAGCGGAGAGACGGCCGGCTGGAGAGACCAGTAGCAGTAATTTGGATGCGAGGAGGTGTTTCTCGATGGGTTCATATCAGTATGTGGTGGCTGATTTGGAGTTGCAGGTCACCCTAAGCCCTAGTAACAACAACGATAATAGCAGCAGCAGCAGCAGAAGTGGTGCCACAAAAAATATGGTGAAAGGGAGAAATGGACAAATTGAAACGAATCCTTGTTGTGTAGATGGGGATGCTGATGGGAAAAGGATCAACAGTCGGAGTAAAGGTGAAAGCTTTTCTGTGTCAAAGATATGGCAGTGGTCCAGGAAGGGTAAATTGCCAAGTTCATGTGAGACCCAGATGAGCATTTCTTCTTCTGCTGCTGCTGCTACTGTTCCAGTTAGTGTTGGTTTGTTGCCATGGGGTGAACGTAGAGCCCAACATCTGGGTACATAGAAGGTGTAATAGTACTCCATCTGTACTGTTTCTTGTTACAGTATTGTTATACATCAATTGATCCTTATTAATCTTACAATCCTCTTGCTAGCTTAGGTGTATTACTATTTACTAGAGTCAAAAGAAGAGGCTTGAGGCTTCCTTTGTTTGTCTTTCCACCTCCTTTTTCTTTTCTTCCTTACAGATGATGGTATTCTCTACTGTTGCACTTTCCTTCTTTTGTTGCACTTTGGGAGCAATTGGCAACTTACTACTGTTTCCCCTCTCCACACTTTTTGTCCAAGCCTGAAAGAGATGCTTTGCTTTCTTACCACTGGAACTTCAGGGCCCCTCCCTTTGATCAAGTGAGAGTGAAGCCTTTTAACACAGAAATTAATCAGCAAGGAAACTGCAAATTCCTTAGATGAGAGGAGATGCTCAGAAAAGCAGGAACCCAAAAAATAAAGGACGGGAGGTTAGATGAGATGCTTCATTTAGGTATATCTAATATCAGCTTTTTTCCAGTACACACATGAATGAAGATAAGTGTGTGGAGTCGAATCACGTGTAGCATCCATCCATCATCTGGTGGCGGAGTTTTTTCTTCCTTTGTTGGTTGATAATGATATGTGAAACACTAAACACACAACAACTTGTTAGGGTTCTAATCCTAATGGAAGAAGGTTTGATTGATTGATTGATTGTTGGGTACACGAAAAGCGGTTTGTGGGAGTCTTCTTCTTGTGGCCATGATTTTGTTGCAGACGAATGATGAAAGTGAAACACATCAAATCAGGGGCCCCTTTTGCCTTTGTCCCTTTTAGCCCGCCACCTCTAAAAAGTCTCCTCTCTGGTGCTCCTGCTTAGTGACAGACATCATCATAGAATGTTTTCCCCATTTCAATATGGCAATATGTGTGTGGCCACTGTGACCTCCAACACAAATCCCATGTCATTTACTTTTGAGATGTGTAGTACATCAAATCTCAAACTAAGTTCTCTAATATGCCTCTCGAGCTAAGTTTGGCACTTGAACTGGAAGCAAGTGACGGAGCTAGGTTAAAACGAGGAGGGACTATCTTCTAACTCTTGTCCGTTCTTTCCCGTAGAAAGAGCAAAGTGTAGTCAATTTGGCTGTGAGGGTGAGTAGGAGAGGAAGGATTAAGACAGCCCACCGCCCGTCTTAACTCTTAAATTTGGTTTTGTCCAGTACCATACCACCACCACCGGCAATCTGCCATTAAAAGGAGTAGATATGTACGTCCCACCAACTAGGGGAAAAGCCAAAAACAAAGTGATGTAAGGTAGTTTGAAATCAGGTCATTAGATGATTTTTATTGTTTTTTGAACTGGGTTTATTACTTGGGTAACAAAGTGATTAAGAAAATGTGTGTCACTTTCAAGGCTGATGTGGGAATTTACAGGCTTTGCTTTCTCCCTTCTGTTTTCATTCATTCGGCTGTTCTTCATTCCCAAATATTCTAATTAGTGCTTTTTTTTTTTGCTTTTGTACACTGAAATATAAATTTGTCGGATAAGTAATAAGAACCGTACAAACTAATGGCGGGAGTAAGCATGCTCTCTTCTTCTATCCAAATTCACAAGCTGTGAGATCATCACCGGAGGAGAAGACAAAAAACTTTCTCCGGACGATTTTCACGGTCAAATTCAGATATTACATCTCTCACTGAGATCGTTGTTCACTTTATATATCTACATCTCTATATCTACCCAATAAATAAAAGATAAATGAGAAAACTTGAAGCCCCCATTTCAAATTTCCTGCATCCAGAGTGAAGGTAGAAAGAGTAGATTCATCTTCACAATCATTTATTATTTTCTCATTTACAGAAAAAAAATTCATCAGTTATGAGTAGAGACTGTTATCGAAGAGATGGGTTAACAGAGAACCTGTTCCGCTGGGAAGGAGAAAAACCGACGGTACGTGGGTTTGAAAATTAGTTTTTTATATTATTTATAATTCCCAACATATACCATTGACAACTAATAACTCCTCACTAACTATCTAAAACCAAATCAACCAATCACAACACTTTAAGATCCTCCTTAATGAAGGGGGTCTTAAGGACCTGAACTCAGGCCCGCCTCTTGTGGTTAAGGTGGTTGTGCACAATCTCCTAGAAAATACTCATACTCCACACGAGTTTAGGAAATTGAGAATAAGCATACAATGATCTTGTTTTATATAATTCTCAAATTTTAATAATACATCGTGGTTTATTGTAAATATTATTATAGATTAACTTATATTTCTTTCCCGACATTTGAGTAAATTTCTGCCTATTTGTCTGGCTACATTACTGATCATTACCCGTTCTGGAACGGGCATGAATTATATGTCGATTCGATGATGGATAACGCACTTCGAAAAGTTTAAACAACCCACTCAAGAGACAAAAGGATGAACGAAAAGTAGGGAGAGACTAGAGACATATCCTCTCAGAGAGTTCACAGTAAATGACACTAATGTTTCCCTTCAATATGAGCCTCAAACCGCCAAAAAGGAGAGGAAAAAATCCAAATCTCACGATTCCTTACAGCAAGTATTTTCTTTACTATTGTACACAGCCTATCAAGACCCAAAAAAAGGGATTCAAAGAGAAAAGAGTGAACCTCAAAATGGGGGAGTGAAGAACCAGAACTGTGAAAGAAGTGATTCATTTTGATTTTTTGACAACATATATATGCATATATCTCTCTCAAACTCTCTGAGCAAAAAAATATAATTCTGGCACCCAAAGACCCACACAACATGCTCTCCTTTCTCAACTTCAAATTACAATCATGGACACCAAAGATTTATCTTAAAGCTACGCCTACAGAAGAAGTAAAGAGCAGGTTCTCGGTGGGAGCCGGGTGGGGGCTAAAGCAAAGACAAAACAGGAAGAACTCATACATGCAAATGATGCTGCTGGAAGTAGGTTTCTTCACAAATCGCGAGGGAAGTTGTTGATTTGTCCTTCCTCCAACACATCCTTGCCGTCGACCTTGTACGCTATCCTTAAGCGCATCACAAGTGGTTTCTGGAATCAATACAGAAAACAAAGTGGTGTTATGACATCTGAAAATCTCATCTCAGCAACTTAATCAAGACCGGAAGCCAGGAGAAGCAACGAGGAAAATCAAAGGTGGTCTGTGGTTCAGGGCCTGCGTGGGCCATACCTTCCCGTGTTGGCTGTTTGTGACTTTCAAACTCTGTGTGATCGTCCCATTACCGCTAGCAGGTAGGCTGTTACCGCTAGCTGGATCTAAGTGAAGTTGCAGAAACTGTACAAATTTGGGTTCAGCAAGGCAACAAAACTGAAAGAGAAGAGATATAAAGGCCTCAGAAGGGCATTTACCTTTGGAACTGCAGCCTGGAAAACAAAGTCCGTGAACAAATTAGATGACAAGTTTGTGAAAGAGCCAGAAATCATTGTCGTCTGAGGGTTCCCAGGTTGCTTTGAGAAGTTGAAGGTTAGCCGCAATGAGCTGCTCTCGAATGCAACTATGGATGGATAAGCTGGACCGTTCTCCGCTGTTCAGAAATAACAGTAATGAGTGGTCTCAAAAGCGGAAAGGACACAACGAGATGATAACTATAAGGCGACTAGACTCTTTACCAGGCTTTGGTGGAGCTGGACCTAAGCCATCCAACAAATCCATCATATTGGAAGCTGTAGAGGAAGTGGTATGAGTAAGGGAAGGTGCCGCGAGCAAATCCAACGAGGCAATTATGGGTTTATTATCTTGTCCAGAAGACAAGATGTCGGGTGTGGATAAGTTGTTGTCTTGTGCAGGAGTTGATCCGATAGATAACAGATCTAATAGAACATCTGTTCCAGCCTTTGGCGTTTGATTTGTACCTTCAGAAGACAATAAAAAAATTACAGCATATCAAGACTATAGCAGCTCATAATGAGAACTCGTAAACTCTTCAACCTATAGCAAGTGTAAAGGACCCAAGACAAGGCATAGCAGATGACAATGCCTAACTAAATTGGCAACTTAAGATGTCCAACTCTAATGAAAAATCCAGAAAAATATAGGATATTGTGAAAAAAATGGATCACAAGTGTAGCGCTGGCAGTAGAGGTTGCCAAATCAAGCTGAGAAGAGATTAAAAAAGTGACTGCCAATCTGGAATGAGCCTCGTGGTTATGGGGGAAACTCATGGTTACCTACCATTTCAAATACGAATGCAACAGGTTAAACCACAGTGGATATCACACTGACCTGATTGTGTGGCAGGTGGTAAATTAACACCAAGTAGATCCTGAAGAAAATCACCCCCAGAAGAGCTAGGAGCAGGTACATCATCAGAAAGATCAAGCAAATCTACAAGAGGAGCTGCAGAGGGCTTAGCAACTCCATTTGGAAGTTTCACTGCAGTGCCACTGGAAGTTGAAACAGTATTTGGCAAAGAACTAGCTCTTCTTCCACCAAAGGTAGCTTCATCCAACACTGGCATCCGTTCAACCAGGGCAGATCTGCAAAATCAATGATCAGTTCATTACCCTGGGAAGATATCGCAATGAAAGCATATAAATTAAATCTAAACATGGATCAGGCGAAATTATAATAGCACACCTAATATTCTGGTGCTTCTCAATTATGGAGTTGAATTCAAGCGACCTTTGCTGCAGTTCAAGCACTAGACTTCCTTTGTGTTGCACAACTATGTCCTTGATCCTCCTGCAAAGCAAAGAACAAAAACTTTGAGCAGCAGCCTGTACCTTCAGATGAGATGCATTAAACCCATAATAGATGTTGTATCAGCAACTATCATAAGTCATAACATGACTAGAAGTCTTCAACAACTTTAAGCAACTTCATTTCAAGCAAACACAACTTAGAGGTTGAGTCGATAGATAACGGAATACAGTGAGGGGCTAGAATTACAAAAAGTAATATGAGAAAATTACCCTGAACAAGATGGAAAACGTGAGGATAGCTTCAATAGTGCAATCAATGCCATCGATTTAGTGGTCAGATCAGAGGCATGGCGCTTTATTGCGCTCTCAACAATATCAACAGCATCAGACTCAGTTACCTGCTTAGAGAAGGAACATTGATCACAACCACTATGCCAAATGGACAGGTAATGCAACCTGAAGCACAAGCAATATACTCACTGTTATAGGGTCTTCCACATTAAGCATTCCAGCATTACTCACCAACAAGTCCCCGTATTCCCCTATGCACCAAACTGCCACTCGAACAAGACTCTCCTGATAAAAAAGAGTTGAAATATTTTATCTTAACACAGAGGGACAGTGAAACAAAAGCTATGCTTTTGTCAGGGAAGAGGAAGTACACATAGGAACACAGTAAAGAACGTTTCAAACCCATGGTTTGTGCCATTGATGGCCTTAAGCTAGGTTCCATAAGCCATGCACTTCCTTTTCTTTTTCACTTTTAATGTGATGGATCTATAGTATCACTTTCCCTCTTAGCTAGAATGACCAATAAAGACAAGTGCAAGACATTGCAAACCTACAAAAATCATGATCTTGGTTTTGTAAAGAATACAGGAACTTCAGAGATTGGCTAATTACGGCAGACAAAAATAACCATGTAAGTTAAATTATTGGAATGAGCAAGAACTAAAAGCATATTGTCCTAACCTAATTACATGTTAGAAGGTTTTTCATTAAATATGTTATTCAATTACTTGTAATATAAACAAGGGCATTGTGTCTTGAGGCATGTGCCTTGCCTTAAGATTTGTGCCCCAACAACACTAATAGTAACAATGTAACATGCATTAGCTACCTTATATCAACACAAAGTGACTTGTGCAACTAGCATTGTTAATGGAGAAAGGCCGCACATCTCTAACATGAAGGGCTTCCAGTTTACAGGGGGGAAGGAAAACAGATCAATAAGTTAATGAAATTAGGCTATGATCATGATACTATTTTTAAGTTTATCGATCATATACTGCACCACCTCACCATACAATTCTGTTTGTCAACTTAACTAGAATTTTATGGGACTTTTCAGCTGAGTTTGGTTCAATGGGTAGGCACCACTAATAAAATCACCCAATGATCAACTTCCCCTGTCACTTTAGGGGAGTATGTATTCAATTGAACATATATATGTATCAACTTCTACCTTTGACATCCATATTGATTGGTGTGGAACTTATGTCTCTTTATCTTCTTAGCTTTTATTTTATTGCCAATTATACCTCTCTTCTCCAAGATTAAAAAATCCAGCAGAATGCTTCAGTCATTTCATAACAACTACAAATTCATTTACTTCATTAACATTAGGAAGTCACAAAGTTGTAGCTCAGCTAGTCAGCCTTCTATTTTAACAAGTTCCTCATACTCAAAAAGTTAGAAGTCTATGATCCAAAGAACTCCAATTGAACACATTTCACTTTATCCAACTGATTTTTGTGGTCAACTATGGATCTCGTGCCAGTTGAATCAAACCCTTTATTTCTCCTTTCCCAATAATACACAATCTATGGGTTTTTTTATGGTTTGGAATGTTTAACCACCTTTCCTCATTCGCCACTATAGTTAAGAAGAACGCGAAAATAGATCCATCACAAGGAATAATTAAGCAAGAGGAGAAATGAGCAGGCACAAAAGTGAAGCGCGTTGCGGATCCGTTAAAGGCAAACGCTTTCAGCCCTAGGCACACACCTATAGTGACTAATCTTAGGAGAATGCTTGTAGGAATACATAACTACATGTAAATATTAAGAGAGCTCTCAATCGTCAGACACAGTTCAATACCTGTTCTGCAGTAGTCTGCAATGCTCTGAACAATGCTCTCACTGTATATCCATGGAGGTCCGAAGCATTGCTGATCACAACAACCAGGGCATGCCAAACTTCATCTTTTACAAAGTTCCCAGCCTGTAACAGAAAAGATATACAATCCCAAAATAATAAAATATATAAGAACAATGGCAACAAACAAAAAAGGCAAATGATTGGACAAAGACCCTAGTAAATTCATATGTTTTTTTGCCTATTTATGTTTAACTGAAGACAACTCTACTGTAATTTCTTCATAAAAACATTGCTACATCTTACCTCTGTGAGAACCTTGAGCATCTGATCAATATACCAACTTTTCTCTGGAGAAAACCTAAATATAATAAAAAAGTGAAACACAAATCACAGAACTGGATAAGTTTCCAAGACAAAATCAACTACGTAAATTCCATTTACCACAGCAAATCTTTCATACGGCAAAGGATTCCAAAATATCCGATTAACATAGAATCATCAACAAAAAGTGCGCACATGGACTAAATTTTACTGTTACAGACATTTAGGAATTTAACAATCAGATTTAATTGTAGAGTGAATACCACATTCTAATTAGACAACATTAACAACAAAAAATTATCATAGGAGGTAATAATGTGCTTGAGCATATACCAAAAAAAAAAGACCAAGAAAGTAACTGCATTGATAACTTACTTTTCAATAATGGAGCAAACTTTGGCAGTCAGATCTCCTTTAAAATCTTGATCACTAACTTCCAAGTAGTCAACTAATTCTTTAGTTAAAGGTTTGACATTGCTCTCATTGACCAGGAGGTAAACAAGTTCAAGGGCTCTTTTCCTAATTGATGCATCTGAATCCTGAAGAGGAAGAACAATTAACAAACTGAGCTTTTTATATAAATGGCTCATTGCCCAGCGGAGACAGAACTAAAAGATCCTAACAATATTAGTACATTGAAAATTTTCATTGTCATCAGAACAAATCTACTTTTAAAAACTAATGGGGTCGAGATGAGTAGCTAGGTTATTAGTAATATGAAAGAAACAGTGTCTAATGTATTCAAGAAAGACCTTGGAAATCTTATATATACCTTTACACACTCCAATATTGTTGCACGATGCCTCTGCACTGCTTGAGCATCTACAGTAATAGCCCTCATCAGCATGTTTAAAGCAACATATCTGGAAAAACAAATGTAGACTTCAATAGAATATTTCAGGTTTCAAATAGCAGCAGCAAAAGAAATATGCCTACAGAACTCCAAAGCAGATGCTTGAGCACAAGTACAAAATCTACCATTTAGCATAACAAAAGTCAACATTTTGCCTCCTAATCCCCGTTGAGAGATCACAAGACAATCTTCAGCAGTAGTCCCAAACGTGGAATGGTTAATATCTCAACTTACACCAAGTGCAACTCAGAGGGAGTTTGAGATGTTGGATTTCAGAATCCGCCCATTAACACAGGTGGAAGCCATTAATTTTGCATTAAAGGTGATCGAAAAGGTCTAGCTGTACTAGCCCCAAGGAGTTGGCATAATGGTAATGGCCTAATGGATGGATGGAGACATCCAACCCATCAGGAATCCGAGCAGAGGCAATATCAGCAATTAAAAAAATATCTCAATAGTAATTTTTGACACCCCTTACACAAAAAAGAGAAAAGCAGATTCTTACTTCTTTTTGAAAAGCTAAAACGCATAAGTGTATCCAGAGAAACAAATTTTATTTGCAGAATGCTTGACCAAACACATGAAAAGGAATATATGTGTTTAGAAAGAATTTTACGATCCAATATAGCAATCTCAGTTTGCAATTTAACGGTACTTAATATTGATTAAAAAAGGCTGTCAGATCCTATAACAAACCAGTACGTTCAAACCATGTACAAGGAGCGGCTATGAAAAAATAATATCAGGCAAAGGTGACATTTTCTTAGTATTTGAGGGACAAAGGGAGTTAGAAATGGTCTATATCAAATCTGTCAATGTACCTGATATTGTTGTCACGATTTGACAAAAACCTTCCTAGGATATTAATAGCAAGCACTCGCAAGCCACCATTGTCTTCAATGCTCATGATGGTTTCAACACATTCGTACAAAATAGCATTTCCTGCATTTTTGTTTGATTCGGTCTTTGTTGCCACCTGGAAAACATTTTATGAAGAGAGTACAGAATAGATATCAGTACACATTCACCAAAGACAAAAATCTCTTTAGGATGAAATGGTAGAGTTAAACCTCAAATACCAGATAATGACTATTTAGGCCCACATAAAAGAAAGAGCAAAATATGGGGAAATATAGTAGAAACAGTAATGCAGAACCTGAGCAAGTATATCATTCATAGAATCACTAGCATCAGCATCTCCTCGGCCTAGCACGCGCAAGAGCTTGAGAAGTCTAATATGAAGAAAGGGGTCGGTGATTCCAGCAATGTCATACTCTGGTGCATATGGGCTGTTGACCAGATCTCGTAAAGTCCTGACCAAACCATCCGTGCATTTCTACAACAATTATTGCAAATATTGTCATAATCTGGTGCAAAAAGCACAATCATCCAATTTTAATGCTAACAATTCAATTATTTGCATCAGAAGGGCTGCGATAGGCTACTTGCACATGAAAAATATAGTAAAGGTAGCAGCAAAAAGAAAAACAAAAAAGTCTAATGACTTGGCCAAGAAGAATATTAGCAAACAATAGCTGATACACATGAGACTAAAGAGACAACATCAACCCCTCCCCAAAAGCTGAGCATGAATTAATAGACTGCTTATCTGTCAGCGAAACACGGAATAAGTTAGAACAATTTACCTTTCTAAAATATTCCAGGGCCTCGGGACTGACTTTACAGAGATCTGTACAAAGTTGAACTCCTGTGATCAATACACCATGGTGCTTTTCTTTAAGTAAAGCTGCAACAGGATTAATGAAATTTTCTGCCAGATCGGGGACCTTCTTTATAATCCTTATGGAACATAAGGCTGCCTGTACACAACACAATCAAATGACATGCAACCCATTAAAAGAATAGGACAGACTAGGGGAGTTAAAAAACAACTAAGAAAAAGTATAAGTAGCACGTATATGTTCACTACAACAAAATAAAATATCACAGATTTGAACCAAATACTAATATAAGCCCAACTAACTTTTTTCCGAATATTCGGGTCTCGAAATTGCAGCAGTCTCTCTACTTCTGGTGCCAGATCCCGTGCCATTTCTGCTGAACAAATATTCCCCAAAGCACAAAGGGCAAGTCCCACAATATACTGGTTTGTGTGGTTAAGATCTCTATCGCTTAGGTTAAGGAATCCAAGTTTCAGATATCAAAATGACAATGCTGAATGCCAGAAATTTGCAAGAAGAATACAAACAGAAGATATGTGCTGTACGACATAAGAAATTTCAAACAATTCATGAAATATAAATCAACTGGATACTGTTTTACAGAGTTCGTGACCAGCATTAGGACTTCCTGTCTTTCGTCAAGAAGCAGCATCAGACCAAGATATCCTATTCTCTTCTCAGGAAATCCAGGTGATGCAATCAACTTCAGGCACTCCATTTGCCCAAAATGTGTTGGATAACCCAGCATGTGAATAAACATGAGTTTTGCCAGGTTACGATGTCTATAGTCTTGATCATTCTCATTAATTGCAGCTCGTATAGCAGCACACTCTTTTCTAACAACGGCGCGCTCCTCTGCTGCAGTTTTGCAAGCACGGATTGCCCGAATCATGTCCCTGCAATGAACGTTTTGGCACACATCACACATCAATATTGACACTCATATCTTCTCCCCGTCAATAGTTTTTACCCATAGTCAGGAAGCATATAATTGGATGAGTAGTTCCGTCATCTCAGATAAGAGAACAAGATTAAAAAGTTACTAACAATGCAAATAGTAAAAGCTAGTTATTTAGTCAAAATAACTTGCAGAAAGGGTTCTAAATGACATCAGCAATACGTAAGGAAACTTCAATTCCAGTCAGATGAGTTCATTCTTCGATGAATTCTCAACAAGAAGCTATGGGGACTATAACTATGTCTATGGGTATGTCAGCTCCGCACATTGTGGATTCTCCTCTTAAATTTACCAACAGATCACCCCCAAACTTGAAGAAAATGAGTATCACCACCAAGTATGAACCCCAATTTGTCCCATAAACTTATTCAATGACTGCACATTCACTTGTTTCTCCCCATTATATTGCTCCTTTGCTCAAAGATTTCAGAAAGAACAGCTTCACAAACAAGTGGATCACAACTTCAATCATGTCAGACCTCCTCCGTTAACCTAAAGTACTAGCGACGATCGACTAAGCTCCCTGGTGTATGAAACTCCCAAAACCACAACTCTCTGCATTTGTGCAATCCTACTGAAGGCAATTGAGTGTCATTATCTCCATCCTAACACGGAAGCAGCCAACTAAAGTTGCCAAATTATGCAAAGAATTCTTCAGGACTTCCAACTCTCGTAGATGATTGTTCGGCGTGATCCAACATAGAAGCGGCCAGCGTGCAAAAAGGATGGATTATGTGCACTCACCTGAGACGCGTGCCGGACGAGAAGGGATTCATGATTGGGTCCTTATCGGAAACTTGCACCAGAGAGCTCAATCAGATCCAAGCGAAATTTTGGCGGCGGAAAGAGACCGATCAACTATGTGCTTTCTCTCCTCCCTCCCGATTCAGTCAGCGAGCTCGGATTCACCCCGAATTCGATGAATCAAAACATCCGAAGGGGAGGAAATTCGGAGATCTGGGAGAGCCTGCAGGTTTGGATCTGATGAAAGAAAGGAAACGAGCGGAGTAATTTCTGGTTGGTTGATTTAAATCTACACATACTATAATACACCGAAGTGAAAAACGGGAGCGCCATTTCAAATTTCCTGCAACGAGAGTGAAAGTAGGAAGGACATTTTGGTCTTCACAATTACTTTTTTTTATTCATTAAAAAGATACATACTGGGATTCGAATCATGACCATTTTAAAGAAAGGCAAGGATCATAACCAATCACACTAAGTACATTTGTTGTATCCTTTTAAATTATAAACATATAATAGCAGGGTGGAAAAAATTCTTCCCCCATTTCAAATTCTCTGCTCCAGGAGCGTTTGTAGGAAGGGTAGAATAGGGAGTACCAATTTTTTCTCTTTCCTCTGTGGAACGGGCCAACTTACCGTACACATGCGGATTTAAACAGGTCTAGG
Source organism: Linum tenue (assembly GCA_946122785.1). NCBI lineage: Eukaryota > Viridiplantae > Streptophyta > Magnoliopsida > Malpighiales > Linaceae > Linum > Linum tenue. The sequence continues at coordinate 51,346,950 of CAMGYJ010000011.1, read as the reverse complement.
AGTGTCAATTTTTTTTCTTTATACCCTTTTATTTCTCTGTGGTGATAAAATATATATGAAAAGACAAAAATAATACTCTTTTTTATTGTTAAAAATAAAAAATTTAACAATAAACTAATGCATGGTATCTAATGGGCTAACCGCTAACCATAAAATAAAAGAGTTGAATGGGCCTGACCTACATGGGATTTGGCCATCAAGTAAAACAAATGAACATCATTGGTTTCTCATTCTAAAACAAGCTATTTTCTCTGGCATAATATATATTATGTTATTATTTTATATCTTAGTGGCTAAAATATAATGTATTTTTAAGTTATTCAATGGTACAACCTCGACCAACCCAATTATTCCAATTTTTATCATTTCAAATATATATTTTATAATTATTTGACATCATATTGATCAAATTATAGTGTGTTTTATAGGGAATCGTTTGGTATTTGTTAGTAAAAAACTAAACATAAAGATCTATTTGGTTATTTTAAACATTAAAACGATCCTAAATATTTTCATTTCCTTTTGAATTTCTATGGTTTTATTCCCGAATAAGTGATGTGCAAATGGCGAATTGTAGTCGTCTCTTTTCTTTCACTATTTTTTATTTTCAAATAGAAAGTTTAAAAGTAAAGAATAATTAGAATTTGCCATGGGTCAGTCAAACAGGCTGAATTTCAAGTTTTGGCCCGTTTGTTTTATGCATTGCAAATTTATTAGCATGTTGAGGGAAATGACTTGGAAAAAAGACATATAAGTTGTACCTTTGCAGAAATGTCCTCAAATGCTTTGTGAATCAGGTTCCGTGACTTTTGTGATGGTGTATGTGCTTGACGATTGCTCAATGTTGTAACTACTTAATTTGAGAGTAAATCTTTTGATTTTCCCTATGAGTTGTGATACCAGTTCTGGTGGTTGCAGCATGTTGTCGTTGTTGGCCTGTAAAAGTTGTTCCGCCGTGATGCTAAATACCTTTCTTTCTTTTTTAACAAATTGTGTAGTAGTGCTTAGGAAACAGACCACCCATGAACGCTACGCTTATTATGGTATGTTCTTACTTCCGGTGGTGAGAAATTGTGAATTGAGAATCATATTCGCCTACCGCACTGTGTCTGGCTGGTGGCTGCTTACTGTGCTCTCTAGAGTTATGAAACAGATTACCCATGAACGTTACTCTTAAGAGTCCATAACTTTGCGAAAAAACAAATTTAGGCAATCAAAGGTGGTGGATGTGTGATGATTTTTTATGGCTTAATTGTTTGTGAATTGGATATCTGATCTTTGTATGATTAGAGGGGATGTTTGCTTAATAGAATGATCCATTTTAATTCATGTTTATTTTTAACATGAACTTTAGTAACTCAAAACCTTCGAGACACATATCACCTACTGCATTGTATCATTTTTCCTGGGTGCTTGCTGTGTTGTCAAACTTATTTGTTGCTGCTGCATTTACACTAACAGGGGAGTTAAGAACCGATGAATGTTTCCGTTTGACACAAACAAGAGGACTTACTTCTAAATCGTGCATTAAAGATGATTGGAGGAAACATCTTTGTTGCAGTTGATATACTGGAGACCATAACAAAAGCAACGTATAACATCAAAACCAACCATCTGAACTATTAACATTGTTGCTTTACTCTTTTTTCGTGGTTGAGTCTCCTTCAAAAAATTTAGTTTGATTTTAGAAAATTTTGCTTCTGCAGTCCTGTCTTGCCACCAACGCGTTCAGTAGATGGAGATGGCAGAGGCGAAGGCTATTTTTGTGTTGTTGTTGTTGGTTTAGGGATCGGTTTGTGAAGAAGAGGGGAAAGAGAGGGTGAAAGGGAAATGCAGGAGAGGGGGATAACTCTTTTCTCCGACAAAAATGGAGTGAAGAAAGAAATTATGATCAGTAAGGATATGGTTATCTTACATAACGGTCTCTATTCTGTTTGAATTGAGCTTGGGAGGCAGTGATAAGGACGAGCTGCAACCAATTTATAGTGATAAGAGTGCTATGAACTAGGGCTGGCTATTTGGTCCGGACTGTTTGGTTTTACCCAAAACCGGACCGTAAAACCCGGACCGAGACCGTACTGGGACCGGATAGCAAACAATCCAATCTCATATTCGGACTTAGATTTAAGTTAAAAAACCCGGATAAAGACCGGATAAGAGACCCCAACACTCAAATCCCCACAAGCTCAATCTAAAATCAAGATCAAATTGGGACCGGACCGGGTCAAGACCGGTCCGGATCAAGACCGAACTGTGTCCGATCCAATCTTTGGTCCTTATATTTCCGAAAAGACCGGACTGGGACCGGATCAATTTGGTCCAATTTAATCGGACCGGACCGTATAGCCACCCCTACTATGAACTGTGATCATGTCTTATTTCAAGTTAGAAGGTAGTTTCAGTATAAGGATTATTTAATTTGACAAGTTGTTTCGTCCATGATTCTTGGTAGTTTCAGTGTCATTCTAGCCATTGTTTAGTCTGTAATTTTTGAGAATTGATGTGCGAGTAATGACTTTCACTTAGCTTCAACTATTATGTGTGTATTTATTGGCATGTGATAGAATTATCTTTTCCTTTTCTTTGAATTCAGTTTCATACTCTAATTGTATCATTTGTACATAGGCAAATCATGCTCGACATGACAACTCGCTGATATGGCTGGTGCAAGGAATAAAGCCATCATTAGAATTCAGATCGACAACGGGGAGGGATGCCCAGGACTAATTCAATGATGATTGATGATGGTATAATAAAAACTGCAGTCTGCATCAGCACCAATTTCTAGGCCTAAGTGAAGTTATTCGACCCAGAACTCTGCTTAGCGCTAAAAATTGCCCTCACCCAACCTTGATCCTGTTTGACCCACTTCTGAAGAGTCAAGATATATGACTAATCCTCTCCGTTCGTATTTTCTTATTAACTCTTTCTGACCCTTTAGGTTGGGGCGGGTCGGGAAGAATCGAATTAGTGGGTCGGTCCTAATCAAGTGGAATCCCAATACCTTCACTCTCACTTGCTTTCTCTCCCATTCCACAAGTGGGTAACATGCAGTAATCCGGCCAACGGGCCGGGTAATAAGCTAGTTCTCCACTTAAAATGAGACGGACGGGTGAGAGAAGAACCAGATCTAGATAATAAATAAAAGCCAAATGATGAAAACGGTTTCTCCATTTCAAAATTCCTGCAACGAGAGTGATTATAGGAAGGACATTTTGGTCTTCACAATTGCTTATTTTCTTATTTATTTATCATAAAAAAAGCATGCACTGGGAATTGAACCTTGGTCTCTTTTAAGGCAAGCAAGGATCATAACCAATCACTCCAAGTATATTTATTGTATCTATTTAAATTCAAACATACATGAACCTAAATTATGAAAATCATATGACTTTTTTAACGATTAGTTGGCCACTGAATCTCCCGTAAGTACTTATTTGGTGTTTTAATACTTTGATTATTTTAGTTGTAGTTTAATACTTAATTTAAATTTCTATCTATTTTATAAATATACAATAACCCTAAAATTGCAGCCCAAATATCACTGGTTCGAATATTGCATATCGAATTGCAATATTAAACATGTAGAAGCAATATCGACTTCTTAAATTAATATTATTTTTCAGAATTACTATGGAGAAATTATATCTTTGTGCAAACTATATGAGACTGGTTCTTTTAATGTTTTAGTCGGGATAACCGCTACATTTTAAACTTCTTCATAATCTGGCATGATTGGATCCAATGATCATTATACAAGATTGTGTTTAATAGGGTGGCTCATTTCACCACTTTTTGGCGTGTTAATGAATTTGTAGGACAATGACAGGTCTACATCTACACTCATCACAATCTACACATCATATAAATGTGAAATGAGAAAAGAGGGATTCCATTTCAAATTTGATGCGTACAGAGCAATTTTTTAGGGGTAAATTTAGAAGATGCCAGTGCGGTCGGTCTGTTGAGCACGAAAGTAAAAATATGTTTTCATTTAAACGGGCCCAAACTGTTATTTGGCCCATTAATCGTGCACCCATCGCCAATGCAGTCAAATTCGGGATTTTGATCGTAAAATCGTAGGATTTTAGGATTTTACTTAGGGATTCCGATCTTCATTTTAAAATGATTTTAAAATCGTTTAAAATCGGGACTAAAATCGTTAAAATCGTAAAATAGTACTGAAATTGGGATTTTGATCGTAAGAGAACAAAATAGGTGGTTTTAGCCAATTTAAAATAAGTATAACTGTTTCAGCGGAAAGGGCAATGGAATCTTCTCAGATATTTTTTTATTAGAAAAATATTCAAAAATAATAAAAATAACCAAATTAGGGTTCAGTTAATCTCTTTCCCTTCACCCCATTTAACTTATTGGTAAAACACTTGTCATAATATTGGAAGTATGTAAGAACTAACATCATTATTAACTAACTAATTTATTAATGAATATATTTGTACCAAGCCACTAACATTACTTATTTTAATGGAGTTCAATTATTTTTAGTTTTAAATCATATTTAGTAGACGATGTCGAAATATTACTTTGAGTTAAACAACCTAGACATAACATGAAAATAAGAGCCAAACCCATGAACTATATCCCTTCATCATGAATTATTTTGAGTTACACATTAAATAACAATTAAAATAGTGATTTTGGAACATTAATCTTGAGAATTATCTTATGAAAAAAAATCTTCTGAATTATCATTTTAAATGCTATGTGTCTTTGTGATATTAATAATTTACCTTATTAACATGCTTATATGCTATGTTCTATATGGTACTTAAAATCCTACGATTTTACGATTCGATTATACGGTTTTGATTTTACCCCAGTTTTCGATTTTAGGTAAAATCTCGATTTTAACTGCTTTGCCCATCGCAGCCTCTCCAAATCTTCCTATTCTACTCGCCGGGTCATCTCCTCCACTACAAAATATCTCCTCATGTACTCAAAGTTCTCACTGAAACCTAATATCTACAACTTAGGCGCAGAGGGAGCAACCGATGGATTGTAGCGACCCCCACTATTTTGATAGCTAATCAAGAAGAGCGTGTTTGTTTAGTTGTATGGTGATTCACTTAATTAACAATTTTTATTCCGTTGACAGCCTCCTCTCCGCAATTGTATTGTGTTCACGAAGATCTGAAGGCGCAAGTGCAACAGGTCCAGGGGTAAACAATATGTATAAAGCGTTGGCCAAATTGAATTGAGTCATTCTACTTGGAATATGAAGATTTTTGCTTAATTGCTTTGGTTCGTGATGCAACTATGTTATGTTTGAAGGTAGACCAACGCAAACAACAGCACAGCTCCAGGGCTATTCTGCACATTAGGTAGTTGGGGCATTAATTGATAATTATTTGGGATTATTCCTACAAGTACATAATTTGGAACGTGCCATTATATTGCATTGATTAATAGTTGTTTGAGATTTTTCAAATGAGTGATTTGACATGTTAAACTCTCTTATTTTTGAAAATGGAGTCTTCGAAGTGGAATATGAAGATTTTGGATTAAGCTTGGTTTCGTAACGCCCTTATGGGTGTTTATTCTCTAAAATGCAGCTGTCTTTCAAAGTGCCTGTTGCAAATGGCAAGTCAGGATACAACGATGGTACCGGTACACGTTTATATCATTAGTATGTAGCAGATTGTGTCCATTCTACTATATCATTTAGCTAAATACTTAGTTGTTCTTTTCAACTAAAAATTATGCTTAAATGCTGTGATTGACCTCAGAAATGTATGTCTTTGCATTAACTGTTAATGATTGTGAGTTTTGGTTTAATGGTGAAAAGTCCATTTATTTAGAAGTCTAAATTGGGCAAACCTATTGGACAATAGGAATGTCATACATTAGTGTCGTGGGAGGTTTGTTTGATGTCTCAGGGTGTTAGATTTTTAAGAAGGTTGTTTGTTGTGGCAGAGAGTCCCTAAAACTAGCGAGGTATTCCTATGTGGGCTTTTTCTTTGTTTGACTTTTTCTCGCCTTTTTTCTTATCTCTTTTTCTATTTTTGGTTTTTGTGTGCTACCTTCAGTTGCTACGTCTTCATTTGTGAGCCATCTATACTTTTCTTATTCAGTGCCTAAAAATCATATATACTCGATTGCATAGTAGTTACTAATATATACATTTATACCAATAGAGAGATTTTAAGTTTTATCAATTGTTAGTTTTAATATTTACTTACATTGGTTGTTTATGTAGTTTTCTTTGTAATATTTCTCATTATACAACTAATTACTATGGCTACGTAGTTGTATAAGTGGAGGTTGGACATGATAGTTCTTAGAAGCATCAATACTTGAAGGTTATTATAATGACCAAATTCTAAAGTTATGGTTTGCCTTCAACTTGCTTGGAGCATTTCAATTATGCATCAATTGTTCTCTCCGTGTAGTTAACTCTCAGACAAATCGAAAATCTTGCTGATATGTGCTTGATTATAGTTAAATTTAGGGTTCTACTGCATTGTTGCTTTACTCTTTTTTCGTGGTTGAGTCTGCTTCAAAAAATTTAGTTTGATTTTAGAAAATTTTGCTTCTGCAGTCCTGTCTTGCCACCAACGCGTTCAATAGATGGAGACGGGAGAAGCGAAGGCTATTTTTGTGTTGTTGTTGTTGGTTTAGGGATCGGTTTGTGAAGAAGAGGGAGAAGAGAGGGGGAAAGGGAAATGCCGGAGAGGGGGATAACTTTTTTCTCCGACAAAAATGGAGTGAAGAAAGGAATTATGATCAGTAAGAATATGGTTATCTTACATAACGGTCTCTATTCTGTTTGAATTGAGCTTGAGAGGCAGTGATAAGGACGAGCTGCAACCAATTCATAGTGAGCAGAGAGCTATGAACTGTGATCATGTCTTATTTCAAGTTAGAAGGTAGTTTCAGTATAAGGATTATTTAATTTGACAAGTTGTTTCGTCCATGATTCTTGGTAGTTTTAGTGCCATTCTAGCCAATGTTTAGTCTGTAATTTTTGAGAATTGATGTGCGAGTAATGACTTTCACTTAGCTTCAACTATTATGTGTGTATTTATTGGCATGTGATAGAATTCTCTTTTCCTTTTCATTGAATTCATTTTCATACTCTAATTGTATTATTTGTACATAGGCAAATCATGCTCGAGATGGCAACTCGCTGATATGGCTGGTGCAAGGAATGAAGCCATCATTAGAATTCAGACCGACAACGGGGAGGGATGCCCAGGACTAATTCAATGATGATTGATGATGGTATAATAAAAACTGCAGTCTGCATCAGCACCAATTTCTAGGCCTAAGTAAAGGTATTCAACCCAGAACTCTGCTTAGCGCTAAAAATTGCCCTCACCCAACCTTGATCCTGTTTGACCCACTTCTGAAGAGTCAAGATATATGACTAATCCTCCCCGTTCGTATTTTCTTATTGACTCTTTTTGACCCTGTAGGTTGGGGCGGGTCGGGAAGAATTGGATTAGTGGGTCGGTCCTAATCAAGTGGAATCCCAATCCCTTCACTCTCACTTGCTTTCTCTCCCATTCCACAAGTGGGTAACATACAGTAATCCGGCCAACGGGCTGGGTAATAAGCTAGTGAATATTTACTGTGCGTGCTGTTCGAACTTTTGCCTCTCTGTAAACAAATGAAAACCGGAATGAGAAAAAAAGAAACAGCCAAATGAAAAAATAAAATCCAAAAACTTTAAAATCTAAAAAATGGGTTAATTGCATGGTTGGTCACTGAGATTACAAAAAACGTTCATGTTTGGTCACTAGAAATATTTAAATCCAATCTTGGTCACTTAAATTAGTTAAATGGTTCAAGTTTGGTCACTCTCCGTCCAACTCCGTTAAATTTGTTTGATGTGGCAGTCAACCCTCAAAGTTGACCGTTAACTCAGTGACCTGGCAATTAAAAAATAATAAATAAAATAAATTTTAATCTTTTCATCATTTCCAACTCATTTTCACAATAAAGTATAATAAATAAATAAAAAATTTATTATAGTTACAAGGACCCCATCTTTGCAAGGACCCAGGTAAGGACCGCAGAGATCTGGGTTACCCAGAAAGGAAGTGTAGTTAAAGTAGCTAAACTGGCCAGTACCAGGGACTAAACCAGAGAGATTGTTGTAAGAGAAATCAACAGATGTTAAGCTCTGCATAGTGGAAATGGGTGGAGGAATGCTACCGATGAGATTGTTTCTCGATACATTCAGGTAGTTCAAGATCCTCATCGCTGTAATCTCATTCGGAATTTCACCGGAGAGTTGGTTTCGACTCAGATCCCCGAACATCAGCAGCTTGCATTGACTGATCTCAGGTGTGATTGGCCCTGATAACTTGTTGTGGCTGAAATCCATCTTCGAAAGCTGCTGTAGCTTTCTGATATATGAAGGGATTGAACCCGTGAATTGATTCCCGTCGAGAAGCAACTTCTGAACACCAGAGAAGTTGCCGATAGTCGGAGGCAATGGCCCATAGAGCTCATTGGAGAGACTGATTTGGCCAAGATTCATGGGTAAGCTCCGATAATCCTAAGAGACCGCTTGGTATGGATCCGTTCAAGAAATTTTCAACATTCGAATTTGACTCAGCGATTCCGGGATCGGCCCGAAGAGGAAGTTGCTGAGAGTAATCAGAGTCTATAAGCGATTACCAGTACAGAGATCGGGAGGCAGCATTCCAGTGAACTTGTTGGAAGAAAGATCCAGAATCGAGAGCCTGTCGTTACTACCCAAACCTTGAGGAATGTTTTCGGTGAAGTTATTCTCTCAGAGCTGCAACACCTCAAGCTGCGGCATCTCGCCGATGAACTTCGAAATGGCGCCATGGAGCTTGTTTCTGAAGAGATTGAGGAGAGTCAAGTTCTTGAGTTCAGCGAAAGCAGGTGGAATCTCTCCTTGGAGCATGTTGTTGGACAAATCCATGGATTTCAAGCTCTTTAACTTGCCCAGCTCCGACGTCAGTGGTCCAGAATTGAAGATGATTGCTGGTTGCTGGATCCAAAGAACTGGCAGCCGTAGTGATTGGTGAATATGGTTGGGAAGGCTAGTAGGCTACTAATTAATTGTCTTGTATTATTTTATTTATTTATTTATTTTTACTTTATTGTGAAAATGAGTTGGAAATGGTAGAAGATTAAAATTTATTTTATTTATTATTTTTTAATTGCCATGTCACTGAGTTAACAGTCAATTTTGAGGGTTGACTGCCACATCAGACAAATTTAACGGAGTTGGACGGAGAGTGACCAAACTTGAACCATTTAACTAATTTAAGTGATCAAGATTGGATTTAAATATTTCCAGTGACCAAACATGAACGTTTTTATAATCTCGGTGACCAACCATGCAATTAACCCTCTAAAAAATGGTAATATCAAAATATTGATTGATCCATGCTGGCAGATTTTGCTTTTGGACACGTCATGATGATTTTTCAAGAGGTTTCTCATCTTTGCAATATTCTACACTAACAGATTGAAAAATCAATTTTCAACGGTTACCCGTTTAGTATCATTTTGTTGCTGTTGTGGTTGCAGTGGTGTTGTGTAAACAGATGTACAACCACAACAGAAAAAAACAGAAAACACAAACATGTTTAGTTGATAAATCTGAAAAATCATGAAAGCTGACAACAAGAAACAAAAACGCATTTAGTTACTACTATAAGAACTAAAAACCAGAAAAAGATATATGTCCGCAAAGCGGCGCTGGGCGGAGGCGAGACGGCGCGGGCTGCGGCGGGCGGAGGCGAGGCGGCGCGGGCTGAGGCGAGGCGGCGTGGGCTGCGGCGGCCGGAGGCGGAGCGCCGCTGGGCGGAGGCAGAGGGGTCGCGCCGCGCGGAGGCTGGGAGAAGAAGATGGGTGTCGGCTGTGTTCTGTCGAGAAGAAGAAGAAGATGGAATAGGGCGGTTGTGTTCTGTCGAGAAGAAGATGATGAAAAAGGTGAAGTAGGGTTTTTTTTTGGGGGGGGGGGGGCGGCTGTGTTAAAAAAAAAGAAATTTTTTGCTTCTGGGGGGATTCGAAAATTGGTCTGTTTTAATGAAATCAAGCGTCCAACCAATAGGAATCCCGTGTGCAACATGTTTAAGAATCATATCCAAAGCTATAAATTGTTGTTTCTCATATTTGGGCCTTGTTGTGCAACTCTGATTCACAACAAAAAAATAAAAACCCAACTAAACACTTTTTTTTTCTTGATTTTCCAAATTTCTTAAAACACAACAGGAAACAAAAACAAGCAACAATACTAAATGGGCCCTTATTTTCTCTGTGACGTCGTTCAATCCTCATCCTGGGACTCTTTGCTACGCTGCCGTTTCCAGTCTTAATCGATGCGATGTCGTTCCGTCTCAAACCAAAGACGGTCGTTTGCTGTAATGGACTTGCGTCATATTTGTATATGGAATTCAAAAAAATAATAAAGTAATGAGAAACTGAGTGCGTCGCTTCGTATTTACCACGTATATGTACCCGTACGTACTTTATTCGTTTAAAACTTCCGTATCCGTATTTTTGTCAAGCCGTTTCATTTTTGTCCGTTCATTTGGTGGCTCCCGTACTAAACACGTATAAAATCCGTATAACACGTTTTATATCCGTATTTAATGAATTAAATTGTTAACTTTACTATTATTTATATATTTATTTATTTTAAAAAATAATTTATTTTATATATTTATGACTATTAACGTACTATTAAACGTAACATTAGTTTAGAGATGAAGTAAAATACCCGTATGTATTATATCCGTAACTTTCCCGTACCGTATTTTACTAACTATGATTACAATACCTTTTTCACTCTAAATTCTTAATTTGATAGTGGCACCTCCAGAATTTAGATCGGAAGAGACGTTACCTAGGTGCCACAGGATTGCGGCATATGAACAACTCTGTTTCTTACACCAAATAGACCAGCGCTATAGATGGTATATTCTCTCATGTTCAATTGATTACACATTGAGGTTGTTAGGTCTGCTCCCACTTTGCATATTACCCCAACTAGTGTGGCCCCGGCCAGTTGGCCGGAGGAAGGTGAAGTATGAAATTTGATAAGTATGAAATTTGTTGTACAGTTGTTTTTGGAAACACGTGATAAAAATAGTGAATTTTAGCAGGAAAGAGACACGAATGATGCAACGTATCAAAAATCAGCCTTATGAACCAAAATCAAGTACATGTTACCTTGTGAAACAATATTGTTTCTGATAATATGATGAGGAGGAATAAGTTTTATAGAAACCGAATTCCAGAAAATCGAATAAAAAATTGCCTATCCCGTCGGTTTTCGGGAAATGAGCATCTCACAATCGTTGCTAGCTTTTACTCGTCCCGTTTGCCGATTAATTTGTTTTATATCTTGTCGTCATTGTGCTTTTTGGTTTTTGCCAGGCCATGATAAAATCTAAAGAAATCAAGAACGAACAACACGATTTGAGATAGGAACCGTCGTTCCTGTATCCCTAGAAAATGTTGGTAAACTCGGACTCACCTGCCAAACTGGTTTGGATTGAGATTTTTATCGGGTATCAGGAAACCATGTGATTATAAATTAGACTTGATGAAAACGGGCCAAAACTTGAAATTCAGCCTGTTTGACCCACCCATGCCAATCTCTAATTATTCTTTACTTTTAAACTTTCTATTTGAAAATAAAAAAATAGTGAAAGAAAAGAGATGACTACAATTACCCATTTGCACATCACTGATTCGGGAATAAAACCATAGAAATTCGAAAGGAAACTGAAAATGTTTAGGATCGTTTTAATGTTAAAAATAACCAAATAGATCTTTCTATTTAGTTTTTTACTAACACATACCACACGATTCCCTATAAAATACACTATAATTTAATCATTATGATAAAAATTGGACTAATTGGGTTGATCGAGGTTGAACCATTGAATAACTTTAAAATACATTATATTTTAGCCACTAAGTTATAAAATAAGAGCATGATATATATTATGCTAGAGAAAATAACTTATTTTAGAATGGCAAACTCATGATGCCCATTTGTTTTACTTGATGACCAAATCTCGTGTAGGTCAGGCCCATTCAACTTTTTTATTTTATGGTTAGCGGTTAGCCCATGAGAATCCATGCATTAGTTTATTGTTAAATTTTTTATTTTTAGCAATAAAAGAAGTATTGTTTTTTGCTTTTTCATATATATATTTTACCACCATAGAGAAATAAAAGGGCATAAAGAAAAAAATTGACACTCCCGGACCCGTTTAAATCCACATGTGTACGATAAGTTAGCCCGTTCCACAGAGGACAGAGAAAAAATTGACAATCCCTATTCTACCCTTCCTACAAATGCTCCTAGAGCAAGGAATTTGAAATGGAGGAAGAGTTTTTTCATCTCCGTTATTATATGTTTTTAATTTAAAAAGATACAACAAATGTATTTAGTGTGATTGGTTATGATCCTTGTTTTTCTTTAAAACGGTCATGGTTCGAATCCCAGTACCATTCTTTTTAATGAATAAAAAAAATTAATTGTGAAGACCAAAATGTCCTTCCTACTTTCACTCTCGTTGCAGGAAATTTGAAATGGAGCAACAGTTTTCCCCTTTCTGCTATTATATATTGTGTAGAGTTGTAAATTTTCTAGCAAAAAAATGTGTTATTAGTTATTACTGGGGCTGCAAACGAGTCGAGTCGAGTTTTTGCTTAGCTCGAGCTCGGCTCGTTTATTAATTTTTCAGCTCGAGCTCGGCTCGAACTCGAATTTTGATAATCTAGCTCGAGCTCGAGCTCGGCTTGAATAAAAATAATCTAGCTCGAGCTCGACTCGGTAGAGCTCGATAAATGCTCATTAACATAGCTTGTCAAGCTGAGTACAAGCTCGGCTCAAGATGGGCTCGATTTAAAATCATTTTTGCTGGAAAAATGTATAAACATAAGAATTTAAATGATAGAAAGAACACTAGAAACTATAAATAACATCTAAATTTCATACACATCTGTATTAGAAGACAATGTTCATGTTTAAAAGAGTAATTCATCATTCCACAAGCTCAAAACAAGGCAGCTCGCGAACTTAACTCGACAAGCCACCGAATCAAGCTAGCTCGCGAGCTTATCAAGCTGAGCATGGTCTAGCTCAGGCTTGGCTCGTTAACTAACGAGTTGGCTCGCGAGCCGGCTTGTTAAATAACGAGTCGAGTGTCGAACGAGTTTTTTCCGATTCGAACGCCGAGTTGCTCGCGAGCGGCTTGACTCATTTGCAGCTTTAGTTATTACTAACTGGATTTTCTCATTTCCGATTTCTACGTTTCCTAATTCATTTTGAATTATTGATTTTGTATTAGTTTCCAACGAATACAATTTCGTGATCAATGACTTGCTCAGTTTTATTAACTATTTTCAATATCAGTATTAATAGTATTATGCCATTTTTAATGTTGAAACTAATCAGTGTTAATCTTTTATTTTTAGTTTTCAATGGAATACAACACTGTTTTAACGTTTTTAATGGTATTGGGTACTTAACATTGAGTGCAAAAATTATTAATAATTTTTTGGCAAAATACAGTTGTATATCCACAACTATCAGGTTTGTGAGAAATATATCCACAACTATTGAAATACACGAAATATCCAAAAATCGGAAGGTTGTGTGACAAATCTATCCACTTCCGTCTGAAACTATAACAGCGTGTTAGACGGCGTTAAATTGACTAACGGAATGCTGAATCGATGCCATCTCACCTGCCACATAAGCCAAAAAGCAACCAAACTTTACACGTAGATGCCAAATAGGCAAGTTGAATAAAGGCAAAATACAACTGTATATCCACAACTATCAGGTTTGTGACAAATATATCCACCACTATCAGGTTTGTGACAAATATATCCACAACTATCGAAATACACGAAATATCCATTTTCGTCCACTCTGTTAACTCCGTCAGTTAACTTGATGACTGGACAGACGGTGAATGCTTAGTTGGAGTGTTTCTGGCCCCACTGAATAACGTGGATTAAAAGAGAAAAAAATGTAAAAACCCTAAGACCACAGACGGCGAGACTAAAAATCCAACCCATAAACACACCCGATAACCACTGATCCTCCTCCGATCAACGCCTCCACCCCCAAATAACCCTACCCCAAGCCCAGATTTAGATTCCAACCACAATTCCCAACCATTGCCTCCCTTTTACTCCGACAGCTTCCATGCAGTCGGCGCCATGGTGATACCAAGCTTGAATCTCAAACAAAAAAAGCTTGAATCTAACCAAATCGCCAACAGAGAAGACTGCAGCAGCGAGGTCTAACAGATAGCGGTGTAAAGTTTGGTTGCTTTTTGGCTTATGTGGCAGGTGAGATGGCACCGATTCAGTATTCCGTTAGTCAATTTAACGCCGTCTGACATATCATTATAGGTTCAGACGAAAGTGGATAGATTTGTCACACAACCTTCCGATTTTTGGATATTTCATGTATATCGATAGTTGTGGATATATTTGTCACAAACCTGATAGTTGTGGATATACAATTGTATTTTACCTACTTTTTTCTCTTTTAATCCACGTCATTTAGTGGGGTCAGAAACACGCCAACTAAGCATCCACCGTCTGTCCAGTCATCAAGTTAACTGACGGAGTGGACGGAAATGGATATTTCGTGTATTTCGATAGTTGTGGATATATTTGTTACAAACCTGATAGTTGTGGATATACAACTGTATTTTGCCTAATTTTTTTTGGTTTTCAACGAAAATCCATATCCAAACAAAGACCAACACTACGTGTCGCTGTAAAAATTGTGACACCAGTAACGTTGCTTTTAATTGGTCCACATGGACTGTGACGTGGCACGGGCCGAGCCATTAAATCCCAACCCAACCTCGATGGTCTATTAGAAGTAGGGGTGTACATGGGTCGGTTGGTTTGGGTTTAAGTATTTTAATCACCCGACCCATGCACTACGGTTTGGGAATTATCAAACCTAAACCCACCCAAAAAAAATTAAACCCTACGGTTTGTTTCTAATTGGGTTGGGTCGGGTTGGCGATATTTTTAAGTAAAAACCCAACCCAACATAAAATATATAATTATTATACATCATAAAAATATTTTATAACTAATTATAATTTCAAACAAATAAACCGAGGTGAAGGAATCAAAATTCACAAATGTTGTTTGAGTTTTAATAAAATGTGATTTACTTCAACATATGTCTAGTTTTTTTCACGATATTTGTTGAAATAGGCTAAAAAGGTTATAAACAAATGCATACATAATATGTTATTCTATTAAAATTGTACACAAGAAAAATGATTACGTGAATCATAATTATATTCAATTTATGTCTAAACTTTAAGTCGAAGAATGCATTAGATTAGGGAGACCATGATAGAAAAACATGGCGAAATATCTTAATTTTCACATAAGTATGGCTATATACGACATAAATATTTTTTAGATACGAACCCATACTAATAGTTGGAACACGGGTTGGGTCGGGTTCTACGGGTTGTGTAATCCAAAATCCACACCCAACCCAAAAGAGGCGGGTTGCACAAAAGAAAACCCTCACCCAACCCAAAACCTTCGTTTTAGCGATAAATACGGATGGGTTGGATCGGGTTGGACGGGTGGGTCGGTTTGCGAGTGTGTTTGTTCACCCCTAATTAGAAGTGGCCCAAATCGTCCAAAAGCAACAGAGAATCCTTCTTCGTCCAACGTTTTTTTCTGCTATTTCTTTCATTAATTAAATTAAAATTCATGTTTTAACTTTTTCGAGAGAATCAATCAGGGACAAGAAAAGGTCTCCAAAGTTCAAACGCAAGATTGTCTCCTTCCCCAACCTAGTTCTACCGATCTCCGCTCTCCGATTGAAAATGGAAAAGAAAACGAGCACGCCATCAGCAAATCACGGATCGACGGTGGTGAAATTGATCACTCCCATCCCTTACCTTCCTCGTTCCCATCCACTTCCGAAGATTTCTTATCTAATAAAACCCATTCATTATTCCCCTGAAACTAACAATCTAGTCACCGTCTTATGGTTCCGGATCCGTGGAGTTCTCCTGATCAACCTCTGGTGGTGGGTGGCGAGTTCGCGGTTGTTTATAATGGAAAAGGAAGAGGCTTACAGCCTCGGGTCGTTGTTGGCGGTGATAAATCCGATGACTTTGGCTTCGTTGATGGTATAAGTCCCTGAATGCTCGAGTTTGGAATGGTGACTATGGAGTTCGCTTTTCCAAAATAAGACGAGCGGGAGATAGAAGACGTTTTCCGTTCATTTTTTTTTGTTAAAATGTTAAATAAATTTAAAATTGACTAATGTGAAAAGAAAATAAATTAATCGGCCTTGGGCAGACAGACTGCACCGTTAGTTTGAAGTTGGGTTCGACCACTTCTAATGGACCACCGAATTTGGACAACTTTAATCAAATTAAACTAATGCCACATCAGCTCCACGTTGTCCAATCATATTCTGCGGTGCAACACTTTTTATAACGATACCGTAATATTGGCCCAAACAATATCCAATCATATTCTGCAGTGCAACACTTTTTATAACGATACCGTAATATTGGCCCAAACAATATCAAGTGTCTTTAATTGCAAATAATGTCATTGATAATACCCATTTTGCTTCATCTCACTCATTAGACGGATCGGATCCATCCCAAACAGGTAAAACAGATTAGATAAAATGGGTTAGCTCAAAATTGCCGCAACCTACGCAACTCGCGTCCACCCCACTCCTCCAGTGTCCAGTCTCAGTTCCAGTGGGTAATTATCATAAATGGTCACAAAACTATTCACTTTGTACAAAACGGTCACAAACCTTTAATTTTGTACGTTTCGGTAACATATGTTTGAACTAATAACAAAAAGGTAATTCCGTCCATCTCCGTCCAATTCGTTATTAGTCCAAATATATGTTATCGAAACGTGCAAAATTAAAGGTTTGTGACCGTTTTGTACAAAGTGCATAGTTTTGTGACAATTTATGATAATTAACCCAGTTCCAGTCCCTCGAGTCTTCGTTTCGACTGTTTTCCCTTCCCCGGCTGAAGACTGAAGTCTTCTGTTTCCCCACACAGAAACATGGCTGCCGCTCCCTCGCTCTTCTACTTTCTCCTTGCTCTGGTGACGGCTTCCCTCTTCTTGTCAGTTGAAGCCGGCCTCATACTCGAAGATGGGTACACCGTAACCACCGTGATCGATGGACACGATCTCAACATAAACCCTTATCACGTCCTGCCTCTTCCCCACTCATCCGATCTTGTCGTCCTCAATTATGCCACCGGCGTCTTCTACTCGGCCGCGTTTCCAACTTCTTCGAAGGGTAAGTTAAGTAGGCCGCTTTTTAGTCTCCTCTGTTTGAGTTCGCCATCAATAGTTTAACCTTGTGTGATTGAGGGTCTTTGTGTTTGCGAAAATTGTCCCAGAGGTTGTGCTGAGGCCGCTCGCCGGAGATGGGAAGTTAGGGTTCTCGGATGGGGAGTTGGGTTCGGCTCAGTTTAATAAACCTAAGAACTTCGCCGTTGATCTCAAAGGCAATGTTTATGTTGCTGATAAGGCCAACCATGCCATCAGGAAGATAAGTAGCTCTGGTGAGTTAGAAAATAAAGCATTTGTTCTTGTATTTCGAAGTCTGGAGATTTCAGTTCAGGAGAGGTCTGATCTTTAGTTTATGGGTTTAATTTCAGTTCACAAATGTTACTATTTGACTATTTGTAGGCGTCACTACAATCGCTGGAGGGTACTCCAATAAAATAGGTAACAAGGATGGCCCCGCGCAGAATGCAACTTTCTCAAATGATTTCGAGCTGGTTTTCGTGGCTCAGCAATGTGCGCTGCTGGTGGCTGATCATGGAAACCAACTGGTTCGCCAGATTACTTTGAAGTCTGAAGATTGCACCACAGCTTCTCCAGCCTCACAGGGTCAGTTTTGTTGGGTCGACTTCTAGGGAACTTGTTGACTGTCTATCAAAGTGATATGTTCAAATATTCAACCTTAACAGGGTTAGGCGCTGCCCCATGGTGGATTCTAGGACTGGCTCTATCATGTGTATTTGGCATCGCTGTTGGTTTTGCGATTCGCCCTTATGTCCTCCCACGTCTAAGGGTAAGTCTCCTCCGCTAGACTGGGTACCTTGCGAGTTTTGAGTGACAAATATTTACTTTCTTCGGGACCTATTTATCTTACCCACAATGTATTTAGACAGGGACGTCCCAGCAACAACCCCTTCTGGTTCAGCAAGACATGGAAGCTTTGGATAATCAATCTGGTGAAAGAAGCTTGGACTCTCTGCTCCGACATCAGAAACGGAGCTGCTAGTGTGAAGCTATATGCTCTCTTGAGGAGGCTGCTACTGTTGAGCCTGTCTCATGTTTCACTAATGTTTAGGATTAACAACCCTGTAGGTTCACCTCCCACTCCCAGCAAGGATTTTGTCTCCCTAATTGATTCTGATATGAGTAACAGCAGCAGTTCAGCAAAGTCGGATGTTTTTGCTAGTGAGTTGAAGGAGCTGATGCCTTCTGATAATAGTCGGCTATTATCAACCACAGACGAAGATACCTTCAAGTTCGGAGAAGCGGATGACACAAAGACAATATCTGTAGCAGGGGGGATAGATAGTATGATTGAAGCTAACATCAGAGGGTTTGCTTTCTCAATGAAGGAACCAGCTCTGCTGGAAGGGTCTGTGGTAGGAAATTTGGGTTTAATTAAGAGGAGATGAAGCAGTTAGTGAATGTTCCATCACTTTGCTCTTGCTGGTGTCTGTGTAAGTAAAAAGCTTGTTGTTTCTCCTTTGAGTGGAATGGTAATAAAATGTTTATCCTAGTATTATTTCTCATTCTCCGCTAATTATAAGCTACAAGCTAAATTCTATGCGGGCAAATACCAAAATCAAAATTGCATTTCACAAATTTTCAACATGGCTTTTACATAATCATAATAACTGTCACTTTAGGCAACCCGCCTATATAAGTACATAGCTTCAACCAGGACGAGCAAAACCTTGAAAGCACTACACCAGCTTCTTCCCTAACACTTCTAACATCTGAAAATAGACCTCATTCCCAAGTTTAATCTAAAATTTCCCATAAGCTAGCGAAAATTGTCATTCTTAACCACAAGGACGAGGGACAGATGTTACTAGCTAGCCAAAATTGCCATTCTTCAGCAGATGGACGAGGGACAGATGTTACTTGCTAGCCAAAATTGCCAATCTTCATCTAAGCTTCAATAGGCATTATTGCCATAGGTAGAAGTAGAACGGACTCGAATGCTGTGGTGGTTGTACATGGGATCCGCATAATCAACAGGCTTAATCACTGAAGCTTCATGCTTCACATCACGCTCTTGAACTGCTCCAAACACAATCTCATTGGTTTTCTCATGGCTCTGTTCATAGTAGGTATATGGAGCACCAGGGGTGGTGGATTGATACCGATGATGGCGATGCTGCTTTGGCTGTTTCTGCGGCTGCGGTTGCGGCTGTGGCTGTGAAGAATGCTGCTGATGTGGATGCTGATACGTATGCTGCTGGTGTTGATGCTGTTGTGGATGCGGTTGTTGTTGCTGCTGCTGCTGCTGATGTTGTTGCTGTGGCATCTCGCCATCTTGACTACCATAGAAAGAGCGACCCTGCCGCCACCTGTTCATCTTTTCTGCATCTTTAGACATGAAAGCATATGTTTTCCTCCTTGGCGTAGGGGTCCTCGCTTCAACAGTGGGAGGCTCATCTTCATCTGGTATTACGAAGCTGTCCTGACTTGGCCAACCAGCTGAATGTCTTTGTTGCTGCTGCTGGTTCTGGTATTGATGATAGGTAACTGACTTCTTCATAAATCCAGGAGCTATTCCTCCCACAATCTCCATGAAAGATGCACCCGCGTTGGCAAAAAGCTTTCCAAGGGATGCAAATAAGGTTTCCTCTTGCTTCTCTTGGTCATCTTCAGTTGGGATCAATGGTGGCCTAACAGACTTAAGTGGTTGGGGAGCCGCTGGAGTTTCAGCCATGCTAGACTTCATCACACCTTGATCCTGCACAAAGATTGATACATGTATAAAGCAACAAGAAAGCCTTTCATGGTACAGTCTGTCTCCTCATTGCCGTGTGGGGGAAAAAAAATCAGTTTTAAAACACTTACGCCCTGTGAAGAAACAATTGTTCCCATCCTACGCTGGAGGAAGGCGACCATGTAACCAAAAAGGCCAGCTGCTAGAAGAAGCACGATCTCTGCTGGAAAGAATAAGATTAGAACAGCCTGTGTTGACAATATAGAAGGAATGGCAAGTAATGGACTATATTTTACCAAATGGAAAGCCACTTCCATATTGATATGCACAGTCATCAAAGTGGAGCTGGATCTCTCTAATAGCTCTGTTTCCTCTGTCTATCACAAGGAGGGAACAACTGCTTCCCATATAGACTACATCAAAATCATTTGAGAATTTGGCATCTTCACTTGCTCCATCTACATGGCTACCTCCATTGATTCGTTTCCCTCCAGCAATAGTTGTAACCCCTAGTAATTTGTGAAGTCAGCAGACACATAGGATTAGCAAATCATCCGTTATCCGGTTCACCAAATAAGGCTAAGGTTCACTACATTCTCCTGCAAAAACAAAAACTTACCTGAATCACTTATCTTCCTGATGGCATTATTCATGGTGTCCGCTACATATATATTTCCTCTGTCATCTACAGCAACTCCCTTTGGGTGATTCATCTTTGCCTCACCTGGCTTCCCATCAACATATCCAGAGTATCCTTCAGCAGATCCAGCAACTAGCTTAGGCTTGGTGTCTGCAATTTTCCCACCAGTTTTAACCAATCAAGCCAATTCTATCATTAACTTTTTCCAAATTAAAACTGAGCAAGAAATCAAGTTGTTTGTGATGAGACCAAGTTATCCCTCAAAGAACCAAGTTCTTTGACAAACAGAGAGTTGGTAGTGGCCCAGACGTCACAAGAGAAAGTTGAGACACTAAGAAAGGCTACTTAATTGAAACCATCGCTATCATCCCCAACTCAAATCACTAAGGGGATGAAAAAACCAACTTACATAGAGACATAGAAGAAGGTATCTTGTAAAGGTTACTGTTGGTTGAGTCCACAATCAACAGCTCCCCGCTGGGCAGAACTTCAACAGAGTGAGGATCGATCCCAGCTTTGCTTCCATCGAACATGGTCTCCACAGTGTAACCAGGCTCGAACTTCATCAATGGACGAGCAGACATTGCTGCACAGAAAACCAATCCACTAATTTTGAGTGATGGATCCGAAACAAAAACACAGAAACTAGACCGGCAGCTGAAAAAAATACACAGTAACAGCAGAAACGTGGCCTATACAATAAGAGATCTGAACCAACCTGTCTTCGTGGAGGCTTTGAGTGACCAAATCCATTTCATGATAGCGGACAAAGTATTCGAGAAAACCCCATTAACGATCCCTGCAGAGATAGAGAATGTAAATACCTCCCCGGTCGGAATGGCAACAAACATGGGAGAGCTCCGAAACAGAAATGAGCAGATCAATCCAATCCAAGGGAGCTTCACCAAAGAAAGAAAACCACACTTACTTGCAGGAGAGTTGATAATAGGAGCTGAAGAGACGCCAGCAGCAGCAAAAAGCAGCATGAATATGACGCCAAAGACAAACACATTCTTCCCGTTTGCACCCATTATTACTTCAAAAGTCCGAGAGCAGCACGAAACACGAAGCAGATGGGAGGAGATTCAAGATGCGGGCATTGGAGTGGAAACCCTAGTGCAAATACGGGTTTTGAGCTTGAAAAATGAACCTTTAGTAGCAGAAAGAGCTGCCCAGAAAGAGTGTGCTTAAGGGCGGCTCTTTTTTTTTTTTTTTGCCTGTAACCCAGTAAAGGCAGAGAAAGAGGAAAAGGAAAGGTAGCGAGATTTTCAGAGGGTAGAGGACTGGTAGAGTGAAAGGGGAAGCGAGAAAGCGAAGGAGATGGAGACAAAAGAAAAAAAGGCGTAGGGAAGGGAAAGCAAAGGAGCAAGTAGCGAGCAAGTGAGGTCAGTGCAGCTGTGCTGTGGGTGTGGGGCAATGAGAGAGAGAGAGTGTGGGAGTGGCTATGCTTGGTTTGGTTGGTGGTTAGTGATTAATAGTCTAAATCAAACAAAATCAGATTTGGGGTACTCAAGTGTTGTTAATTTAATTAATCTGTGTATGAAATTTTTGGTCCCAAAACCGCACATTTATTCTCTCCTCTATTAGTAGTACTGTCAACTGTGCTGTGCCGGCTTCCGACCGGCCTAAATTCTCTCTTTTTTCTTACCTCCTGCCTTGCAAATTGCTCATATCATCTTAGCAAGCCATTAAATGGCGCTCAAATAAGATCCTTCTTATTTTATAAAATTTTATGAATATACTTCATTTCCATTTTTATTCTCTCTTCTTTGTAATAAATAATTGAAAAAAGTTCCAAAATGGATGATCTGTCGCCGACTTGATTCACAGGAGTTTCAATGTCTAGTCAGCAAGTCGGGGTCTAGGGGCGAAGCGCCCGGTTAGGGGGCTTGGGGGAGCAAGGTCCACCCTATCCATGGTGTATAAACTTCTACACGTTTGGGCTTCCAGACCCGACCTGGTTTGTGATCTTATTGTTTACCAGATTGGATTAGAGTTAGCTCATTTAAAGAAGTGGGAAGAATAGCTTTGGTATATGTCAAATCAAGATGCAGATGCTATTGAAACAGCAAGGGAAGTGGGGGCCGCTATTCGGGAAACCGAAGAAGATATGGCTCGATGATGAGGAGTGGAACACCTTGAAGGTGAAGGCTCGCTCGACCACCATATGTTATAACTATCTGATGACGTCATGATTGAAGTTGCTGCTTAGAAGACTATTGTGTGCTTGTGGTTGAAGCTGGAAAGTCTGTATACGATGAAGTCTGTAACTAACAAGCGACATCTCAAGCACCGTTTGTTCAGCTTGAGAATGCAGGAAGGTATGCCTTTGAGGGAGCACCTAGAACAACTAAATGTCATCTTGTTAGGTTTGTGTAACATAGATGTCAAAGTAGATGATGAAGATGCTCCCCTTATCCTGTTAGTTTCTTTGACGCAGTCATATGAGAATTTTGTGGATTCTTTTATTATCGGGAAAAAGAATATGACTTTTGAGGATGTTAGATATACTATTCATACAAGAGAGATTAGACATAAGACGTCTGGATCTGGTACAAAGATTTAAGTATCACGGTTGACTGTTACAGGTGGTAAGGCACCAAAGAAATTGAGTAGAAGCTCCAATTTGACGGGTCCTGGTCAACAGTCTGGCGATGCATAACATATCTATAAGGAACTTGGGCATTGGAAAGCCAATTGTTCCAAGAGAAAAGGGTAACAGAACAAGCAAGGTTCTGCGACTGCAGTAGAAGTAGACATCAGTTTCGAGGATGATCTCATCTTGGCTATAGATATGAAGGCACATCGCAGAGATGTGTGTTTCTGGATACTACAGACTCGTTACATATGTCTCCGAATAGGAATTGTTTTGAACCTATGAGCATATAGATGGTGGTAACGTAGTTATGGCCAATGGAGTTGTCTGCAAGGTGGTTGGAATATGGTCCATCAAGATACAAACACGTGATGGTTTGTTCTGTCTTGTGAACCAAATTAGACATGTTTCACAGATGAACAAGAATCTGATTTCTTTAAGTCTACTCGACAGTAAGGATTTTAGTTTCAAGAGAAAAGGTGGAGTTGCTTATGTTTGCAAAGGTCCAACTAAGATTCTGAAAGGCGTGAAACATGATAGCTTGCATGCGTTACAAATGTTTGTATTGTCAGGTTCTGCTGTAGTTACATCTTCTGAGGTTCACAAGGAAGATATGATCACTCTCTGGCATATAAGACTAGATTATATAGGTGAACCAGGGATGCAAATTTTGGCCAAGAGAGATATTTTGTGCGTGCACAAGGTGCACGTTTGGAATTATGCAAGCATTGTGGCTTTTGGAAGTTACATCACAGTAAGTTTCCCAAGAAGGGTATCCACCGTATAAATGAAGTGATGGATTACCTTCACTCGAATTGTTGGGATCCTTCAAGAGTTAAATCCATTGGAGGCAACATGTTTTCCCCCTTCTATTATTGATTATTACTCAAGGTTTACTTTGATATTCACGATGAAGTATAAA
Organism: Linum tenue; assembly: GCA_946122785.1. NCBI lineage: Eukaryota > Viridiplantae > Streptophyta > Magnoliopsida > Malpighiales > Linaceae > Linum > Linum tenue. The sequence continues at coordinate 51,322,796 of CAMGYJ010000011.1, read as the reverse complement.
AGTGAAGCTTTCAAGAAGATCAAGCAGAGGAAGGTCCTGGTGGTGAACCAAACTGGCAAAAAGGTCAAGAAGTTCTGAACGGACAATGGTATGGAGTTTTTTAGTTATGATTTCAACGAATTCTGTATGAAGGAAGGATTGACCGTCATTAGACTGTTAGAGACACTCCACAACAGAATGGCATTGCAGAACAAATGAAGACATTGTTGGAGAGAGCAAGGTGTATGCTCTCTAATGCCGGACCAGAGAATATTTTGGACAGAGACACTAACATGCTTGTTATCTTATCGACCGTGGACCTCACTCAGGTATCGAGTGTCAAACTCCTTATGAAGCGTGGTCTAGTAATCTTGCTGACTACTCCCTGTTGAAATTTTTGGTTGTCATGTTTACTATCATGTGGATGAGAGTAAATTGAATCCAAGAGCTAAGAAGGGTGTATTTTTAAGTTTCAGGGATGGGGTTAAGCGAAAGCGAGTCTGGTCACCTCCTGAGCATAGAGTTATAATCAGTAGAAATATGATGCTAGATGAGAAATCCATGTTTAACCCATGTTGAAGGTTACTATTGTAGAAGATAACATGAATGTTGATAAATAGGTGGATCTACACACGACTCGAGATGAGAGTGAGTCACAATCCCAAGATGGAGAAGATCAACATTTGGATGTTTCTTATCAGCAGAATCATCAGGATCCAGTGCACAAGCTCAATCGTGTATAGATTCCATAGACATAGGAGAACATGTGAAGGGATACCTCTAAGGAGGTATGGCTTTGAGGATATGGTAATGTATGCCTTTTAGGTTGCCAAAAAGGTGGATACGAGTGAGCCATGATCCGACAAAGAAGTCGTGACGTGTGAAGAAGCTACTATGTGGCTTGCCGCAATGAGAGATGATATGAAATCCCTTGACATAATTCAAACTTGGGAGCTTGTCAAGTGACTATAGGGAAGGAAGATTATTACAAATAAGTGGATCTTCAAGAAGAAAGAAGGAATTCCATCTGCAGAGGGCATTGAATTTAAAGCTTGACTGGTTGCATGAGACTTCACATAGAAAGATGTTGTTGACTATAATGATATTTTGTCACCAGCAGTCAGACATAATTCAATCAGGGTGTTACTAGCAATAGTTTCACATCAGGACATGAAGCTCGAGCAACTAGACATGAAGACATCTTTTCTACATGGAGAGCTCAAAGAAGAAATTTACATGACTTGGCCAAATGGATTCCAGGTTCCAGGAACAGAAGATTAAGTTTGTAAGTTGAAGAAGTCCTTGTACGGATTTAACCAATCTCTGAGGTAGTGGTACAAGAGGCTTGACAGTTATTTGCTTGAGTTGTGACACAATAGAAGTCTACATGATTGTTGTGTATATCATAGCATGACTGGTGATTGTTCGATGATCTATTTGGTTATGTATGTAGATAATATGCTCATTGCAACAAAATTGAAGTATGATGTCCAGAGGTTAAAGGGGATTCCCGGTGTTGAGTTGGGAAGAAGGATTTGGGAGATGCTAAAAAGATTTTGGGTATGGAGATTTACAAGAAAAGGGATCGTAAGAAGCTTTTCTTATCACATAAAAGCTACATCCAGAAGATATTGTTCAAGTTTAGCATGCCTCGAGCAAAGCCTTTAAATACTCTTAGTGCTTCATATATTCATCTATCCGCATAGTATGCACCATAGTCTGAAGGTGAGAAGGAGTACATAGCTCGAGTAACATTTTGTAGTGCAGCAGGTTCATGTTGCAACTTGGAAAGGAACATTAGCAAGCCATGAAAAGGATCTTTCGTTACTTGAAGGGTATGTCGGACACTACAAAAAAAGTTACTTTAACAATGGGAGAAAACAGTCGTTAAAAGCCCAAAAACCCTCGGTAAGAGTCATCAATAAGGGAAAACCTCCCCTCATAGCAGGCTTTGCCATTAAAAGCCATTAACGAGTGGAACGTTTACACCCCATCATTAAATCTTTCTACGAGGGATCACTTTCCTCCCGTTGATGTTCGCAATTAATATAGAAAATTATAAAAAAATATTGTTGGAGCCTCCATCATTAGTGCACAATTAACTAGTCCCGAATTTGCTTAATTATTAATTGATCGATCTCCAATTTTATCATCGCCATAATTCACTTGGATTACGCTAACTCGAACAAAATTTACCCAATCTTCTAAATATGATTTCAGAAGGGGTAAACATGATACAATTACAAATATTCTAGTCATACAAATAGAATCATAAACTTTCACCATTCAAGCAAAAGAAAAGGGAAATGGCAGAACCAGAAGATAGTATTTCGGTCAATATAGTGTATACATTACAACTTCAAAAGTCTATTCATCTCGAATTCTCATTAATCAATCTAGCTACTCCTTTCTCAGTGACCTTATGGCCTTGTGCTTTGTTCTTTCCAACGGGAGCGTTGTCGTCAAACTATTGAGTGGAGGGAGTCAGAGGAAGGCATGATGATAAAAGGGTTCGAGAACAGAGGAGAAGCAACGATCTTGCCAAAGGTGGGCAGATAGGAGGTGCAATTAGGGACTTGTAACAAATAGAGTTGAAGACTCTAGCTTTCAAATATGGAGATTTAAATGGATACAGAACCAAGATGGAGTATTCTGTAGATAGATGTTTGAAAGATTTAGAGATGGGTAGATATGCAAAGGCCTAAGGCATGGGTTGGCCATTAAAGGATGTGGGTAGATCTGAAATGGGGAAGAGGCAAAGAGAAGTGAAGAGGGTCTGGACTCTGGATAAGGAGAAGGGGAAACACCTTTTTATATGATTTTGTGGTTCAAAATAAAGGTAAATGATTTGGTTACTTTATCTGATAAAGCCAAAGAAGGGAAAAGTAGAGATTGTCGCGCTAGTCCCAATAGATTGGAGGGATCTGAAAATTTCCAAACCAAAAAGTTAGGCGCACTAGATAAATATTTCCCCAACTTAACTACTCCAATATGAAAATTTTAAAGCAAAAAAGTTAGGCGCATTAAAAAAAGTTTTCCCAAACGAACGAGGGGATTTTTGCAGTCTTAATATAGTAGTAGTGAGGGGAATTATTTTACACTAGTGAGGGGAAAATAAGCCCCTCATTAAAACTATGATTTTGGATCAATAGCGACAGGAATACAATTTCTCCTTAAAATCTTACTTCTAACGAGGGGAGAGCAATCCTACTGCCACATTCCCACCGTAGAAACTTGTTTCTTTTGTAGTGGGATTTGGGAATCAGTTTTGGAAGTGATATAGATTGCCTAGTGACAGGATATTCAGATTTCTGATTATGCTGGGGATGTTGACACAAGAAAATCTATGACTGGTTGTGTATTCACTCTTGGAGGTTCTATAGTGAGCTTCAAGGCAACGTTGCAGCCGACAGTTACTTTGTCTACCATAGAGGCTACTAGGGAGAGAATATGGTTGAAGGTGCTAGCTAGTGATCTAGATTTATATCATTATCAAGCAGTAGTGTATTGTGTGACTCATTGAGTGCAATATGTTTGGCCAAGGATCAAGTCTATCATGAGAAGACTAAGCACGTCGATGTGTATAATTTCTTGAGAACAGAGAAGAGGATCAAGGTGCTAAAGTCGGGCACCGTTGATAATCATGTTGACATGTTCACAAAGCTGGTTCCACATGGTAAGTTCCAACACTGCTTGAACTTGCTGAATGTCCTTAGTGGATGATATGCTCTTAGGGGCAATGGAGGAGAGAGAGAGAGAGAGAGAGAGGGAGAGGGAGAGGAGGATCATAGTAAATCAAAGATTTCTGGTGGAGGATTCAAGTCAAGGTGGAGATTTGTGATGTAACTTGAATAGGATGATTTGTCGTCGACTGGATGTCATGGGGATCTCTCTTTGCCAGATTTTGGGGAAGTACTAAAAATACTTCTCATACTCCTCTGTAATTTGCAATCTCCTCAAGTATAGTGAAACTCGTTCTCTCTTGCCCGTGGAGTAGTTAACACACATTGTGTTAGCGAAGCACATAAATTCATGTGTTCTTTACTTTCTTGCTGATCGCTGTCATTTCTTGTTACTGTCGATTCCTCATGTCCGGTGTGTGACATGAATGACTGATAAAATATGGTGAAATCTTGAAACCAGTGGAATTTGAATTGATAGAATTAGAATAGGTTGAATCGCTAAAAGGGCCGTTAGGAATAGCGGAGTTTAAATATTTTTTAGTAACTTAACAATTCAATGATTCTAACTCTTTAGATTGTTAAAAAAGAATAAAAAGATTTATTATTTGACAACTATGGTTGTTAACATTCAATGAAAAGTAAATTCTAATTTTATCAAATGACTTGTTTACAAAAAAAATCAATGCGGCTCTATAAATATTAAGAATTTATTGGTAAGAGTATATGGTGGGATAAATGAAAAATAGAAAGTGATATAGTAGGAAGAGGAAAAAACTCAAAATGAATCATGTTGTTACGCTAGAACGGTGCAAAGCTGGTTTTGTTGCACAAGGTTTTCGGCAAGAGTATGACATTGATTATGAGGAAATATTGGGTCCATTGGTTAAAATGTAAACTGTTCGATTGGTAATTTCCGTAGCTGCTATGCACAATTGGCTACTGGTTCTGTTGGACATAAACAAATATATTTCTGCATGGAGATCTTAAGGATGATATTTAAACAGAGTGTCCTGCCGATTATTTTAAGGGAGGGGTGGATGTAGTGTGTAAATGACGTTTTTGTATGGTCTCGAGCAAGCTCCTCGACCTTCGTTTGAGAAGTTTCATGTTTACTGTGAGTGGTGTTATTGTTTACTTCTATATGTCGATGACATGGGGATTAGTGGGAGTGACCAGAAGGGGATTCGATACCCTAAGCACTCATTAGATAGTGCATTCAATCTTAAGGACCTGGGCGATGTTTCTTACCTCTTGGGACTAGAAATTCAGTGTTTCATATTGGGTTTATTTGTGTGCCAGAAGAAGTATATTGGCGAACTTTTGGTCTCGACACAGTTCAGTGATTGCAAACCTGTGTGACGCCTATCAAGCAGAATCTCAAGATGAGTAGAGAGGGTGGTGATCTTAGCGAAGAACAAACTATGTACCGCAGTATAGTAGAGATTTTGACATCTCTTAGTCATACTCGGTCTGACATTTGGTATATACTATATAATGCATCTTTTTAGTTAGTTTATGGGAGTTGCACGAGCCCCACACTTAGATGCAACTCATAGACTACTCTGTTATCTCAAGTGTACTCGAGATGTAGGATTGTTTTTTTTTCTTTGAAAGGTGAACTAGTTGTGAAACCTTTCTAAGTTATGATTATACAGGATGTCAGGATATCAGACGTTCAACATCAGGATGGTGCATTCGGCTTGGTCAATATTTTGTTTCTTGGAGGTACCAAGAGTAGGATAAGGTTTTAGAGTCATCGATTAAAGCTGTGTATAGGTCAATGTCAAAGGCATGAGTAGAATTGGTTTGGTTGCCACGAGTCATTCAAGAACTGGAAGTTGAGTGTTGCTTACCTATGAGACTTTATGATGACAATACAAGTGCAATTCAAATAGTGATTAATCCAGTTATTCATGAGAGAACAAAATACATCGAGGTACATGTTAATTTTATATGACAACTGGTAGTAGAGAACAAAGTACATTTTAGCGATTCATGAGACCTCAAAACTCTCGTTTGTACCCGACATGTGGCAACTCAATGTGGAGTGCAGACTGGGAAGTGGTGCTCGGGCTAAGATGTATCCGCCCATCAACTTCCCCACATGTGACCTTGAAAAGGAAGGTTATGATTCATCCGCTCTTGGTCATATGAGGGAGTGTTGCTTGTTTGCAAAGAATTGCTAAAGCTTGGTGCAATGCGCGTCAACGTTGAAAAATGAGACCAATAAACGACAAATCCTAAATCTAAAGAGAGAATAAAGAGCACCTTCGAGAGTTCTTGTGCTTATTTGTGTTAGAGAATCCCCCGGAGCACACCTTGAATGTTTGGCCTAAGGTAGTAGGTATGGTCCTCACCCGAGTGTTTGTGCTTGCACAGTAAGATGATAGTAACGTTCATTCATCTCCGTCTACTCTTCTTTATGCAATGAAGAATTAGGGTGCATTCCCCCATTGATTTCTCTTAGGGTTGAGTAGGTTTGCTTGGGGACAAGCAAATGCCTAAATGTGGGGGAGTTTGATAACACCTAAATTGGTGTTATTTACCTTTCATATTGAGGTTTGTTTCGTGTCAATTCATGTGCATAAATGCTTAAATATTGTTAATTGCATCCCTATTCCGTTCCTATTTGAATTCGATGTGATTTTAGGGTGTATTAGATGATATATATGAATTAGGTACAAAACAAGGTCACAAGTGTAGCAAGGGGGCATAAGACTGAAGATCGTGGCCTAGAAGTAAAGATCACGGCCGAGATCCTGGACCGCGAAGTCAAGCTAAAGATCGCGGCCTGGAAGCCCAAGATTGCGGCCGGGAATTGGAGGGTTCAGGGCGCGAACTTCGCGAAGAAGGATCCAAGGAGAAACATAGAGTTTCCACAGTAGAATCACCGCCACAGTGCATTTTGACAATGAGGAAGATTGCGGCCACGACTCGCAGATCGCGATCGCAAAGCCAGCCCGCGATCTCCTTAATTCCGAACGACAGTACGGCTGCGTTTCAAGATCGCGGCCTTTCCTATGAAGATCTCGTCTGCGATCTCTGCCCTTGTGGCCGCAAACTTGCATCCTCTGATTTCCTATAAATAGGAGACCCCTTTTCCCCTTTTAGAGGAGCTGATTTTGAGAGAAAAAATTCTGGTTAAGAGGAGAAGAAAAAAATTTAGAGAGAGAGAAGCTGAAGGAAGGAAAAGATGAGAAGAAGGAGAAGGAGCTAGAAGAGAGGAGACATCTTCCTCAACCTCAAGTCTTTTTCAATTTCTTCTATGTATCTTCTTCCCTCCTTTATGGAGTAGTCCTCTAAGGTACTTGGGTTCTAAAACACCAAACCTAAGTTTTAGGGTTTACTATGTATATGTGGATATTTTAGGGTTTGAATGAATGAATGTGTTTGATTGTGTTTGAGTAAGTCACATTAATCTTTTTTATTAGCTTACTTTATGCTTCTACGCTGGGTATGGAGTTCTAGGGTAAGATGGGTATGCACCACAAGCAAATCGAGATAGATGTATGAACAGGGACCTATGGTGGCCGAGGCAACCGAACCCCTGCTATAGGTAGCCTTCCTAGATAAAACCCAGGATAAAACCTCGGTGTGGACTATGTATAGTATCCATTGAAAGGAGCTACGAGTTTAGTGCCCCAGATACGATAGGCTAGATCGAGGTGACTTTATATGGGTCTAGGGGAGGCGTACTCGGAGGGGTGTGGATAACCACGAAAGCCCACGGAAACGAGCTCACTCACCACATTCGATAACCCTAAGTATCTAGACATACATAGTAGTCCTAGACTAGGGTGAGGGATAGTTCCCCGAAGTACCTACTTTTAGCTTTATTTGATCTCTAAACTAGTAATTCCCTCAAATCCTCCACTCAAACCTACAAAACCGATTAACTAATTAACAATAAGGTGGAAAGTAGGCTAGGGTACCATAACCCGAGTAAAATATGACCTTGATTACCACTATACGACAATGTCATCTTAGGTTAAACTTGGCTTAGGTAGGATGGGGCAGTTGTTGACACGTGCTAACCATCGACAATAATCTGCACGGACTCAAGTGATCATAGTCGTGCATAGTATCACCAATGCATCATAGTATCACCAACCATAGTATCGACAATAATCTGCACGTGCTAACCATCGACAATCTTAGTCGTGCATGGTACCTTGGTGCCAAGCATAACATCATGCAAGGGTGGTCAGCATAGTATCACCAATGCATCAAACATCAAGATGAAGCCACGCATGATACCTCCACGACACTAGGTGGCTACCTGCCAAGTGAAGTCATCAATCTATCAAGATACCAAAAGGCAAGGCAGTTAAGATATCAAGCAATCTACATCAAGCACCAGGCATGGGAAGCAGCGGTTAAAATAGGCAGTTACAGGGCGGTTACGAGAGATGACTATAAATAAGAGAAACGAAGACGAAGCAAGGATTCCACACTATATCAAACTTTATCTTTTTCTCTGCAAATTAGCCATAACTTTTAATTTCCGGAGCTCTCACTGAACCTCCATAGGAATATGTGTAATTAACGTAGCTTGTTTCTAAAAAACCATAAAAATATCAAACACACTCGTTCAAAATGGTGTGAATCATATTGATTTTCGTTGTTCAAGAAGTTAAAGTGCATTAATTGAGTTCAAACACCAGAATTTTTCTCCCCGAAAACGTCCACATGGTCTGGAGTTGGTTCCTCGGTCATTGTCAGGTTGAAATTTGATAACGATGAAGTTGGAAGGAATTCCACAAATTGTACAAGAACTGCTTTTTATACGTAGTAAGTATGATTATGATCCCACCATTTTCTAACATATGGTGGGCTTGCTTCCCACTTGTATCCATTATAACAAGCTCAAAAGATTACAGGATGTACATATAAATACAGACACAGACACACCTCTAAGAACTGGCATCAGTAGGTCAAAACTTTCTCTTTCAGACATTGTATATCATCCCTACTTCTAAGGTAGATGCATGAGGTACAGTAAGGGCATGTGTAGGGCCCCTACTGTTCCTCCTCAAGAACTCGTACCCATAGTTTATCACAAACTTCTTCAACATGCTGGATCCTTGCTTTGCCCTGACGTACGAGTTCCCGAGTATGTACGCAACCCCTGCTTCCCTGGCTTCCATGAGTTCCTGCAACTCTTCCCTTGCAGCTTTATCAATCTCGGGGCTCTCCGGGACGATGAATCTTACTCGTTTCTTCAGTTGCATTGCTGGAGGTGGTGACTTTATCTCCCGTTGCTCTGAGGTTCCAGGGTCTTGTTCTATTTCTTCGTTGTCCTCCTCCCTCAATCGTATCCCAGCAGCGTTAGATGAGCAAGTACCCACCACTGTCATCTTGTCATCTTCTTCTTTTGGCATGTCAGCATTGAATTCAGTGCTCCCAGCTCGTATGAATTCTGCTATGCTGCAAACCAGATCCTTTTCGAACTCTGTGTCATCTTTGTGGACATCACGGTACCCATATCTGACTATGCACCGGTACAGCCTGTACTCTCTTGGGCCGATGTGGCCTATTAGGAACCGTTCCTCGGGTCCCACATGGGGGACGGGGACTGATTTAATGCAGAGGAACACCAGGACTTGGTGGAATGCTGGAAGGTTGGTGACAAAGTGGGAGAAGATTGCAGGAATTCCCGACACAAGCTCGGTGTGGATGAGGCCTATCCCTCTTACTCGAACAATGCCAAGGCTAGGACCCAAACTAAGCAGCCAGTTGATGGAGACCTTGTTTTGGACATCGAATTCGTACTTCTTTAGTGAGCCATAGTGCCACACGCACATGATGAGCAGGAATATGAATGCCAGTGCAATGGGTACCCAGGCTCCTTGCAGAAATTTGATGAGGGAAGCTGAGAAGTAAAGCGCTTCAATCGTGCCAAAGAAGAACACGAAGCCTATTGCTAGAAACACGCTCTTTTCCCAGCATAAGACGATTACCAGAGACATTAGGCAGGTTGTGACCAGCATAACTGTAATAACCGCCAAACCTGTTCCACATAAGTGAAGCAAAAGTACTTAAAGTTACTACTACATTCACACACTTATGTATTAAAAGCTTTTAGCACTTGTGTTATTCTCTACCTGAAGCATTTCCCAGGCGTTTGGTGTCTCTGAAACCGATTGTAACAGCCAAACAAAGCAGCATTAGAGTCCAGTTTATCTCAGGGATGTAGATCTGGCCGTGGACTTTGGATGACGTGTGGACTATTTTGACTTTAGGGAAGCAACCCAGGGATGAACACTGTTTAATGATTGAGAAAGTCCCTGTGATGATTGCTTGGCTGCCCACCACTGCAGCAAGTATGGCTATGACAAGAACTGGCCACCTTAGTTTATCTTAGAACAATGCATCAGTAGAACTGCAGTTAGCTAAGAACTTGGAAATAGAGATAGATACACAAGCTATATGAAAATGAGTCACTCAAGGTACATACCAGGTACAGATACATAGAAACCAATTTGGTAATCACTTTCTATCACATGGTGCGTCGATAGATATGCAGCCTGTCCCATGTAAGCAAGGATCAACGACGGATAAACCAAAGAGGTAAAAGCGATCTGCACAATAACGTGATTCGTCAATGCCAAAGAGACATCCAATTCTTATATACTTAACAAGCTGAAATACAGTGAGTGAAACAATAACAATGAAATCGTCTTGATTTTACAATGGACAATGAAAAAGTTCTTGTATACCTTGATGGACAACTGAGAAAAGTGCCCCAGATCTGCGAACATAGCTTCTGAGCCTAAATGATGAAAAAGAAGCGAATTAGGACATTATCCACAGTATTCCGTTTATGTTAGAAAGGCTTCAACAACCTGAATAATTGTGGATGAAAATGAACCTGTTATGCACAACAAAATCCCTCCTAATGACATCCATCCACCCTTTTGAGTTTTCTTCAGGAACTTGTACATGTAATATGGTGATAGTGCTTTGTAGATATGGGGATTCCAGTGCACAATATTGTATATCCCAATCCCACTGATGCACAGAAGCCATATCAGAACCACTGGTGCGAACAAGAATCCGACCCGGTGGGTCCCATAATGTTGTAGGGCAAACAACGCTATAAGTATAGCGCATGAAGCTGGGAGTTCTACATCTGCACATTCATACAATGCTACACTTAAGTTCCTGTGATCAATCAAGAACACAAGCAGTTTAATGAAAAATAATGCACTAGTTGAGGCTAGGAAAGCTCAAGTCTGGTGATGAAGCTACTAGCTAGCTACACAGCTACAAGCCAGAAGCAGACAAGTCAGATTAGGTCATTCTTGAATAGGAAAAAGTAGCCGACAACAGAAACGTGACTTTACAAATAGAGGATTCCACACTGTCCCGAGAAAAAGGAAGAAACTTGAAAGTTCCATGATGCGGTTGGCAGGGAACTCAAAGCTAGTCAAAAGTAAAACCAGTCCAAGATTCAAACTATTCTGCTAGATGATAGTAACGGCAGCTCAAGTATCAAACAAGTCAAGCTTGATCAACTTGTTACAAAATACAAATGTTGATTTTCTCATGGCATGGCAGCAGTCGGCTGAGAAATTCCAGAGAAGGAAAATGAATGGTCATAAGAGAAGGAGAAAGAAATGATAATTTACATTTGTGATGCTCCTTTGACAATGAAAGCTCAACCCCCGAGACTGCAGAGAAAACTGCAAACCAAAATGGAAGCGCCACATCAACCAAGTTGCCATCACCACACAATCACATCAAACACCCCCACACAATAATAATTGTCCAAGCAAGAAAACGAAACCATCAATCGATTAGAGAAAAAACGAAAACCCCAGAAAAAGGGTATGGTGGAAACATTACCAGAAAGGGCAGGGGTGAGAACGCCATCGCCAATGACCATACAAGTCCCAATCAAGGCCAAAACCAGCAAGATCCTCTGCAGCACCCTGTGTTTCTCCAGAGTCGATTTCAAGCTCGACCCAAAACTCGGGGTTTTCGAGCCGGAAGTAGCAATAAGGTTGTCCTTCTTCTTGTACTCGGACAGATCCTCATCCGCCACCTGCCGATTGGGGAGCGCGTTGACTCGGGCGTGCCGACACAGCAGCGAGTAGAGGGCAAACGTCCCTCCTTCGCCATTGTCGTCGGCTCTGAGAACTATGAACACGTATTTCAAGAGAGGGACGAGGGTGAGTGTCCAGAAGACGAATGACAGAACCCCAAAGATCTCTTCGTTCGTCTCCGAGTGCGTAATATCTTCCGCAAATGTGCTCTTGTAGACGTACAGCGGCGATGTGCTCAAGTCTCCATACACCACTCCTAGGCTTTGGTACGCCAGAGTCAACACCGTCCGCCATGATTCCTTCTGCTCGCCAAAGAAAACAAGAACAGTAACAAGAGAGGCGCTTAGTTTTCAAGAACCAACCTTGAATTTTTCTGCCAATTAACACTGAGAAATAGAAACAGAAACTTCTATGAAATCAATGCCAGCGGTTTAAAACAGAGAAATAAGCAATACCCATCTCACCTTAAGATGATTACGATGAGCTCCCGTCTCCAGATCCATTGGGTGTGGCGGGGAAGACACTAACGCTCGTTTCCGCTCCAACTTTAACGGCGACCCATTTCTCCAAAACGCAGAACACACACAAAAAAAGAACAGTTTCCCTACCCTGGCTGATGAGGAGGGCTCAACTTCAGAATCATCCCCTCTACCTCCGAAATTATTGTTCCAGAAACGAGCACAGTTCCAAAAAGAGTGGCAAACTACGCGACTTTCCAAATCAAGCAAGCCGATTGATTACCCAATTCGAACAAACCCCCAGTTCCTCTAATGGACAGGTCGAACACGTAAAAAAGACTGGAACTTTGTGAAGAAAAGGGGCAGGCAAGCTTTCAGGATCAAACTGGTTAGGGCGGAGGGAGTTGAACCACCACGAGAAAATAAAGAATGCGCCGGGGGATGGAGGATGAGTAGACAAAGACACGCGGATGAGGAAGGAAGGAAGGAAGAAAGAATAACAGAGCACGAAATCAACAACACCAGAAAAAGCCCTCTCCAGTTACGCAAATGTGTAGTTAACTAATCCCAGACCAACCAGAAGAATATGAACAATCTCGCGTGGCTTGCCTTTCTTTGGGTTATTTTTATATATCTCGGGGCTGCTGTGGAGTAGGTGGAAAGTGGGAGGAGACAAGGAGGATGAATTTCCGATTTGTTTTTTCAGGGTGTTAAAAGAGTAGATCTTCTCGTCTCTTCTGTGTAAGAAGAAAGCAGAAGGGAGAGGTCGAGAAAGAAGCAGGTGGTTTTAAAGGGAGGGGCTGCAAAATCAAATTGGGCAGGCAAAATCGGGGATTTTGGCATCTAATGCCTGAGAATCTGCGTATTCTTCTCGCTGTATCAGAGCTTGAAGTAGAAAAAAGAATAATAAAAAAAAGACTTTTGCCAATGGCAATGGGGGTGTCTTCAGTTTGTTATTCATTGAGTTATGTGGCAGCGAGTTGATCACTTTTTTTTTTTTTTTTTGCTTTCTTGTTCTTGAAATTCTTTTTTGGACCGTCTGCGTTGTGTTTACTACATACATGCGTGAATTGTCATGCCATGTTGTGTCCACCGTGACCGGTACACACCACAACATTGAATTGTCTATGTCTGATATCTTAGATTGATTTTGTGAGTTTCGATCGGTAGTATAGTGTTATATTGCCGTTCGAATGTCATTTTAACTGTAACATTACATATGTATACTACTAGTTAAACCACAATCATATTGTTGTTTTGCTAATTTGTCCAGAATAAGTTATTGTATAATTTCACCAATCACTAATTTAAATTGAAACAGTTCTATCCATACCGCGTTATCATTTATTAAAACTCAGTTTTATCAGTTTCAGTTTCGGTTTCATTCTTCTTTACTGTGATGCTTTTTTCAGTTCAGAATTCAAATGCGAACTTTACCTAAAAGATAGTTTTTTTTAACAATGAATAAAAGTAGTTAATGCACAATCCTGTAATAAAAATTATGTTAAATATTTTACAGGTAAAAAACTAGAATATGATATGTGCAAACCTTATAAGGGTTTGTACAGTGAGAACCTATATCTTAACCATCCATTCATCTCTTTCATCCAATGAATGTGAGCAGAGGAATGCAAAATTAGAGATTAACACTAATATTCTACTGAAGGAAATACGGAGGCAAAAATTGAGAAAGATAATTGTTATGGTGCAATCCAAATACAATATCGGAAATACAAAGAAAATAATCATTGTATATTAATGTTCATCAAGGTCAAGTAGTACAATGTCTTTTGGAAAGGAACTCAAAAGTAAATATTTGCGAACTTGAACTAAAGCGGACAATATCGTATTAATGGAGCTCCCCAGTCAAGACAAGTGGTATCGGAGTCTGGTTCTGTTTGAATATGGGGAGGTGGATATTAGTTTGGTGGGACTGGGAGCCTCATTCGGTAACCTAGAGATTTGAGATCTGGGTTTGTTTGCTAGATTAAGGAAGATTTGCATATGACTGGCATATCAATGGATATATGCATATGGTAAATTATTGTATCGAAGAGGCTGTCGATATAAGTTGTCTGGCGGTTCAAGATAATCGGAGAGGGGAGGACACGAAAGTCCTTGTCTTGACGAGAGGATTATTATGGTACAATCCAAATACTTGTTCGAAAAATACAAGGCAAATTACTCTTGTATATTAGTGTCCATCAAGCTCAATTAGTACAAGGTCATTAGAGCATGGTTTGGTTTCGATCCAGGGCGGTGGGCGTCAGTTCGGTGGATCCCCATTCGGTGACTTCGAGATTTTGAGATTTCTCTTTGTTTGGCGGATCGAGGAAGATATCCGTTTGTCTAGCATATCAATGGAGATATACATCTAGTAAATCCTTGTGTCGAAAAGTCTGTCGATGCAAGGTGTCTAGTGGACCAAGATAATCGCTAAGGGGAGGACACGAAGTTTGTGGTCCTTCTCTTGAGGGGATGATTGTTATAGTGCAATCCAAGTACCAAATCGAAAATACCAGGCGAATGACCCTAGTATATTAATGTCCATCAAGCTCAATTAGTACGAGGAATTTTGAAAAGGAAACCATAAGTAGGTACGTATGGGTTTGGCCCAAACCGGACAATATTGTACTAATTGAGCTACCGTTTTCAAGAATAATTAATTGAGGCAGGGTGTTAGTGTAAACGAGAAAAATGCCAAGCAAACTTGATGATATTATTCAAGATTCAGCGTACTATTTAAATACATCAAGCATAACAACTGGAAGCTAAAAACCAGCTGCCACAACCCCTATTGCTCGGCTTATCTAACATAAAACCAGGAACTGTGGGGTCGTTTGGAGAACATGATTCAGGACATGGATTCACTGAATCCGTAGATTTTGTAGAAAGTTATGTTTTTTTGTTGCTTTTTGTATTGTGGATTCTAGCTTTAGAGATTTCAAATCTCTAAAATCTGCGGATATCAAATCTCTCATAATCGGAGAGATTCTATATCTTGATTCTTGAGATTTTTTCTCTCCTAATTTTTCTCATCCTTTTATTTATTTATCACATGAAATATATTTATCAACAAAGTTTTTTATATTTCTCGAACCAATCTAATTTTTTATTAAGGATAAACATGTTATTTAATATAAAATTAAATTTTTTATTTTACTTGAATGTTAACAATCACAGTTACCAAACAATAAACATTTTAAAATCTGTTTTCAACAATCCGAAGAGTTAGAATCTTTAGATTGTTGACAATCTATAGATTTAAACTCATATTCTCCAAACGACCCCTGTTTAACAACAACAGTCCTTAAAACAAGCAACAACTCGACACTACTAACAGAAAGCTAACACGTTCTGGACTCCTACTGACTACTAACTGGACTCTTTATTGACCCAACTCCCCAAGACACGAGACCCAGCCCAAATACTCTGACCTTGTATTCTCGACCCAACATATCCTCCCCTAAACTCAAACCGCCTGAGGTTGAGTTTAAGGCAATAAATGCTCATTCTGCAGCAGCATCTGTTTCTCCCTGAAGTTCAGCAACAGTACACATTCCCAGCTCTCCCCTTAGCTTCTCAAAAGTTTCTATCTTTACAGCCTTTGTCATGATATCAGCAACCTGATCAGTTGTGCCACAATGCTCCAGTTTGATGACTTCTTCCTTGACCAAATCTCTAAGGAAATGGAAACGAACATCAATATGTTTGCTACGACCATGTAGAACTGGATTCTTTGATAGTTTGATCGTAGAGCTATTATCGCACAGAATCCTTGTCCCTCCTCCTGTAGTTTCCAGCCATCCCATCTCCTTTAGTATCCTTTTCATCCAAATGCATTGTGCAGCACTGTAAGCAGCAGCCACAAATTCTGCTTCTGTGGTTGACAAAGTCATCACAGGCTGCTTCTTGGAAGCCCACGACACAGGTCCACCAGCCAAGAAAAAAACATATCCACTCGTGCTTCTCCTGTCATTGATGTCCCCTGCATAATCGCTATCTGTATAACTAAGTAAGCGATCATTCTGTGCACCAGCCTTATACCTTATTCCATATCCGAGAGTCCCTTTGAGGTACCTTAGTACCCTTTTTGCTGCTACCATGTGAAGCCTTGTTGGTTTTGCCATGAACATGCTAAGTAGGCAAACCACATACATTATGTCAGGTCGAGTTGCTGTTAGATACAACAGACTCCCAATCAACTGCTTGTACAGAGTTGAATCCACTAGAACTCCATCCCCTTCCAACGTAAGTTTAGCTCCTGGCGCTATAGGAATCTTCACACAATTGCTCTCCAGGAGTTGAAAACGCTCCACAAGTTCCTTAGTGTACTTCTTTTGGCCAATGAACACTCCCTGACCAGCAACTTGAGTGATCTCCACTCCCAGGAAGTATTTCATCCTTCCTAAGTCTGTCATTTCGAACTTGCTCTTCATGGAAGTCTTGAACTCAACAAGGAAATCGTCATTGCTGCTAACACACATCAGATCATCTACATATAAGCTAACAATAAGAATGTCAGCTCCTCTTCTTTTAATGAACAAAGTGTGTTCATAAGGACACCTCTGGAAACCTGTCTCCAAGAAATACCCTTCAATTTTAGAATACCAGGCACGTGGTGCCTGCTTCAAGCCATATAAGGCTTTCTTAAGCATGTACACCTTGTCTTCCTCCCCTGCTACCTCAAAACCTTGAGGTTGCATAACATAAAACTCTTCCTGAAGTTCTCCATGTAAAAATGCGCTTTTAACATCAAGGTGATGGACTGGCCAGCTGTGTTGAGCAGAAAGAGCAAGCAGAATTCTAATGGTATCCCATCTTGCTACAGGTGCAAACACCTCAGTGTAGTCTATACCTAGTTGTTGTGCATACCCTTTGGCAACTAACCGTGCCTTGTACTTATCCACTTCACCAACTCATTTAACTTCGTCTTGAAAACCCACTTCAAACCTATTGGTGTTATGCCAACAGGCAGGGTAGTCAGTTCCCAGGTGCCATTCTTTTTTATTGACTGCATTTCAAGTAGCATAGCATCTCTCCATATTTTGTAAAGAGCTGCTTCTTCATAAGTCATAGGATCTACTGCAGCAGCCATAAGGAGATAGAAATCATTGGGATCTAGACTCACTTATCCCATATCATACTGAGTATGCCAAAAAGGAGGCTTCCTGGTTCTTGGTGGTAAGCCAAGGCTGTCAGCACCATTCTCCTCATCTGAATTATGTGGGGATTCATCCGAAGTAGCTGGAGATGATGGAGTTGTTGGAGTTGCAGTAGAACTAGTAGAATTTGTTTGTTCATCTGCTGGTGTGTCTTCACTTTCCTCATCAGATTCCTGCATATCTTCATCACAACCTTCCCATAGTAGCTGAGTAGGTACTGGTTGCACCTCTAAGTCCCAAGTCCAGCCTTTGCTCTCATCAAATTGAACATCCCTGCTGATAATAAGCTTCCGTGTACTAGGATTGTACATTCTATAGGCTTTGGATTCAGAACATATACCAAAGAAGTGACATTTAACACTCTTAGCATCCAACTTTTTCCTGTACTGATCAGCAACATGAACAAATCCTACATAGCCAAACACTTTGAAATGATCCACCACAGGAGGTGTACCATTCCAGAGTTCATAGGGAGTTTTATCCTTATTGATTTTGGTAGGACTTCGATTAAGAACATAAGCAGACCATGCTACTGCTTCTGGCCAGAAGACTGCAGGAACACTAGTATCGATAAGCATGCATCGAACCATGTTCATGATTGTCCTGTTTCTCCTCTCAGCAACTCCATTTTGCTGAGGAGTTAGAGCTGCTGTGAGTTGCCTACGTTTCCCAGTTTCATCACAATAGGCCTTAAATTCATTTGAGAGAAACTCTCCCCCTCTATCAGTTCTTAAACAAACAATCATGCAACTAGATTCCTTTTCTACCAGCACCTTATATCTTCTAAACACCTCAAAAGCTTCTGACTTAGCAGCAAGAAAATATACCCATATTTTTCTGCTAAAATCATCTATTATGGAGAACATGTACCTCTTCCCACTGTTTGAGGTGGGTGTAATGGGACCACATAAATAAGCATGCACGAGTTGGAGTTTGGTTGCTGCTTGCCATATAATCCTTTTGGGAAAAGGTGTTCTGTGTGGCTTTCCAGTCATGCAGGTCTCACATATAGCGTGCTCAGTCGCTTGAAACTGAGGTGATCCTGTCACCATTCCTTCCTTTTGAAGCTTCTGCAGATCTTGATGATGGAGGTGACCAAAACGTCGATGCCACAACTGAAACTCAATGGTCTCCTCAGCAGATGTCTTGAGACATTGAGCCTCCTGTGATACCTGCCCTCTATCTGGAGTTGCATAGAGTACAAACATTCGATTTGCACTCATATGAGTCTGGAAGAGCAGCCCCTTCTCCTGATGATATATTCTGCATTTATCATTTTGAATCAGAAAGGATAAACCCTTCTCCTGCATCTGATACTCAACAAGTTAGTTTTCAGACCAGGTACATAAAACACCCCTTGAATCATAAGAGGAATTTTGTTGATTATCAACTGAATAGTTCCCTTTCCAAGAACCTAGAGCTTTGTGTTATTTCCCAACTTGACAGTGTTGTCCAGGTTTGAGAACCACTTCTTTTCACCACTCATGTGGTTGCTACATCCTGAGTCGAGAAACCAACCATCTGTTATCTTCTCAGCAGAATTCTTATATGTTTTCAAAGCATGTGTCTCATCAATCTGAGATTCAACACATGCCATGAGAAGCATACCCTCTTTGGCAACTCCATCTCCTGCAACATAGTTAGCTTCCCATTCAGGACATTCATTCCTATAATGGCCAAGCTTGTGACATTTGTAGCACTCTACAATGCCTCTGCTCCAGCCCCTACCACGTCCTCTTCCACGACCAGGATATCCTCCACGACCCTGGCCTCTACCTCTTCCTCCTTCATACCCAACTTTGAGAGCCTGTTCTTCACCAGTAGACTGTTTGCTAAATTTTTGCTCATGGACAAGCAATGAGCTTTGCAAAGCATCCACTGAAAGAGAGTCTATATCTTTAGACTCCACAATCGAACATACTATATAATTAAACCTCTCGGTAAGGGTTCTGAGGATCTTCTCTACAATTTTTCCATCAGTCATTTCTTCACCACAATTCCGCATAGCATTTGACACAATCATAACTCTTCCAAAATAATCATTCACAGGCTCACCTTGCTTCATTTCCAAGAGTTCAAAATCCCTTCTCAGTTTCTGGAGCTGAGCCTTCTTGACTCGAGCATCTCCTTGGCACTTCTGCTTCATGGAGTCCCATAATTCCTTTGCAGTCCCCTTCCTGGTAATAGTGCGCAGGATCTCTTTGTCAATGCTGCTGTAGAGATAATTCTTCGCTTTGAGATCTTTGATTCTGAGATCCTTCAACTCTTTACTTTCTGCAGCAGAAAGTTCAGTTCCAGTAGCTGGTTCCTGGAAGCCATCAGCAACAACTGGCCAGAACTTGGCCGACCTCAACAGATTCTCCATAAGGAGGCTCCAGTGATCATAATCACCATCAAACCTTGGTAATCCAACCTGGGCAAGACCAGATTTATTCATGATTACTCACTAACACTTGTCTTGGTATTTCCTCACTTAGTCTCTCGTGTTTGCACTCACCCGAGACACAATCCTCACCAAGCACACTCGTGTTTCCCTTTACCCACACTCTCACAAATCGCAGTTTGCTGAGGCTCTGATACCACAATGTAAACAAGAAAAATGCCAAGCAAACTTGATGATATTATTCAAGGTTCAGTGTACTGTTTAAATACATCAAGCATAACAACTGGAAGCTAAAAACCAGCTGCCACAACCCCTATTGCTCGGCTTATCTAACATAAAACCAGGAACTGTTTAACAACAACGGTCCTTAAAACAAGCAACAACTCGACACTACTAACAAAAAGCTAACACGTTATGGACTCCTACTGACTACTGACTCTTTATTGACCCAACTCCCCAAGACACGAGACCCAGCCCAAATACTCTGACCTTGTATTCTCGATCCAACAGTTAGAGAGACATTAATGAGAAAGAGAGACGAACACCAATTGCTATCTTATCTCTTAACTTATATTATGGTCGTTGTGGAGAAATTTTTTGCCACCTAGGACAGAAAGCTTCACAATTTTTCATTTCATTTTTATCATTTTTCAAGTTATTAATTATATTAAAATAACACTTAATAAACATGTATATCAATCATCATGACCAAGATTTGAACTTGTGACCTATGAGCTCAAACTATCATCATTTCAAGCATTTAACTAGCATGATTAATTATATTTGATGGTATTAATCCCAACAAAAACATGTCTATGAATCATCATAACTAGGATCTGATCGTGCAAACTAGGAGCTCAAACTGTAACAATTTCAGTAGTTTGACAATAGAATAAGATATATTCCATGCAATTTATCACAACAAGATTAATACTCATGTGATAAAAAAGATACAATATAAGTGCCTTCTACGGTACCCCGGGTTAAATCTGGGGTACCGCATACGTTGAGTATGAAAACGCCATCTAGACCTCGAATTAGCAAGATTTTTGGGCATGATACTATACCCTAACCCTTAATGAGTGAACCCTAGGTCCTAATTATCTAAATCATAAACTATAAACCCTAACATGGTGCATTGATTATTGTTTCTAATTAAATTGATCTTGTGGTATAAGATTTAGAGAATTAAGACCTAGATTTTGATCTTTAAGGGTTAGAGTTTTCTTACTCAAGGTAGGCGGTACCCCGGATTTCACCCTGGGTACCGTAGAACTCCCCTACAATACATAATATTCTATTCTTATATAATAGTTGACTTTTGTACATTACACTAAAAAAACTATTATAGATAAAATTTGTATTCTATTTTTTTAGCAATGATTAAAAAACATTGACAACTATTAGAAAACATATTTTCATATTTTTAGTTTATAATATGTTTGATAATTATTTATAATTATTAAAAAAATTAAAAATCTGAAAAAACATGAATTTAGTTGGTACACAATTCTAAACGTTTACATAATTTGAAATGTGATTTTCTTTTAAAATTGAAAAATAAAAAAGCAAAGAATAACTTTTTTCGTATTCTAGAACATGAAAATTGTAATATTTTGTTTCTACGAACTACTACAAATATGTGGACCAATATAGCCATGTTGCAATTTGTTAGAAAAGAGCTACTATAAATATCTGAACTAATACACTTTTATTGCGATGTACTAGAATAACAATTTTTTGTGTGCTTACTAGATCATTAAGAGATAATAGTATGAAGTAAAAATGGTGATTGCTAAGTTAAAAACATAGTCGTAACAACTTATTAATGTGACATGTTCCTATACTTTAAGATTAATGAAATATATATCAACATACTTTAGTCATATGCTACAATGATACATCCCAATAATAATTTGAATTTCCATAATTGTGGCTATAATTCTCCGCTTCATAATAGTTGTGACTAATATATTATAATTTACCCAATAAATAAATGGTTTCTGCGCAGCTCTCTCCATCTGACGACGTCGGCGCTTGTTGCATTCCTCCATGTGTGTGTTCCAGTTGTGGCTTTAGAGCCCGAACAAGTACATATAGTCCAAAGTACACATTATAAGTTTATAATATATGGGATTAGCTTCCATTTCCTTGCATATCAAATGGTGTATGTTTTAAAACACTTGTACATAGAATCAAATCTGGTGAATATTTGTGTATTTAAGTGTTAATGACGATTGCTTGCACCCATGGACTATTTAAGAGATGGTAGCTAGGGTTTTGTCATTGCCAGCATTAATGTTGTTCACGGTCGTTTTCAGAACAACCAGGGCCTGCTAATTGTCGTATGCATGATTAATTGACCCGCCTCTCTCATTGACAACCACATTTGAACAAGCCCCCGCGACCATCACATATGATTTACTATAAAATTATATTATATAGTATAAACTTGTTCTCCCAACTTCCTGTCACCAAACCGAAAGAGAAGTGAAAAGGGCATACAAATTTTTATCATAACACACCCATAGTGTGACGACAGTATGTATATAGAGTTGACTAGTTTGGTTATATATGACATTTATTTTGACATTATTTTGAAATATGCAATATTTTTGTATTTATTAAAGTCTTCAAGTTATATACAAAAAGTGATTTAATTTATCGTCTAGATAGAGATATCTTACTAGCAGTATCAAGCATATCGTATACTTCTGTTTACCACTAAAAAACCACTCAATACCACATTGATTATTTTCAAGGAGTGGTAGTGATTTATAAGGCCAACTCAATAGTAATAATTAAAACAGCTAGCTGAGCCATGTTGGGTTGGGTTTTTGGGACTAAGTGGTCAAACCCCTTCTTCTCTATACGTATGGCCGACCCGTCTCCGTGGCCCCCATAGCCGCGAGTACCCCCTAGCCATGGTGGCGAAGAGAGCCGAAATTTGGCTAAGTGTTGAGACCCACAGCATCAGGGGGGTCAAGCACTATGTCATTCAAAGGGGTCATCGCGAGTACCCTAGACGTGGTGGAAAAGAGAGCCAAAATTTGGCTAAGTGTTGAGACCCATAGCCCAAGGGGGGTCAAGCATGACAGCATCCCAAGGGGGTCTCGTCCAAGGGTGTCAAGCATGATGCCGAGGTAAAAATTGGCTAAGTATGGAGCAGGGCAACGCAAGTCACTAAGATCGTGATGGGAAAGAAGGCCAAAAATTGGCTAAGTGTTGAGACCACAACACAAGAGGGGTCATGCATGACTTCGTCCAAGGGGGGTCAAGCATGACATCGTCCTAGGGTGTCAAGCACTATGCCATCCCAAGGGGGTCTCGTCTAAGGGGGTCAAGCACAAGGGGGGTCATGCATAGACATTATCCCAGGGGGGTCAAGCACTACGCCATCTACCTACCTTGCACCAAGGGGGTCAAGCGTGATACCATCCAAGGTGGGTCGAGTATGGTGAAACGCAAGGGGGGTCTAGATGCGTACCGGGTATCAAGCAAGAAGGGCAACGCGAGTCCCTAGACCATTGTGGTGAAGAAAGCCAAAATTCGGCTAAGTATGGAGATACAACCACCAGGGGGGTCATGCATGACACCGTCCAAGGGGGTCAAGCACCGGATACCAAACACTAGGGTGTCAAGCATGATGCCACCCCAAGGGGGTCAGTGCGGATCCATCGAACCCCCAAGCACCTTGGTGTCGAGCATGACGTCATGTCAAGGTGGTTAGCACGAGTACCACCAAGTATGAAGCCTTCCCTCTTCAAACAAGACACCTCCATGGCACAAGGGTTAGTTATCAAGTGGCAAGCACGCAAGACAGTCAAGGCGTCAAGCAAGCTACATTAAACACCAAGCAGTGGAGCAGCGGTTACAAAGAGGCGGTTGCACGACGGTTACAAGGGATGGCTATAAATAGTAGAAACGAAGACGAAGCAAAGGTTCCACAACAAATCATTTGACACACTATGTCAAAATTTATCTTTTCCCTGCAAATCAGCTTTTAGTTTTCGGAGCTCTCACTGAACCTCCATAGGAGTAGAGTAACGTAGCTTGTTCCCAAAAAACCATCAAAACATCAAACACCCTCGTTCGAACATTGTTCGGAGAGGAGTGAACCGTGTTATTAATCGTTGTTTGAGAAGTCAAGGTGCATTAATTGAGTTCAAACACCAGTTTTTCCTTGCCGGAAAACAAATTGGCACACCTGGTGGGACACTGTGTGTTTGATTTGATGGATCCACGAATGAGAGAACGAGAAGGTGATCTTTCACCTGGGTTTGTAAAAGAGCTAGTGGCCAGTTATGATCTTGGTCAATTAGCAAAAAGTGACGCCGGAAACAATGGTGGGGTAAGAGGCCATCCATCACCGGCGTCATGTCTGGGTGTAACCGCCACCACCTTGTCTCTCCACCAGTCACTGATGGTAGAAATAAAATTAATGGAGGAGGCTATGGTGGGATACACCAAAAAAATGGTATCTCAACTTGATTTTTTCCATACTCGCATAAATCGACGTTTGGATCAACTGGATGAGATTTGCGAGGTAAATAAAAATAATTTTAAGGAGTTTTGTCAACTTTCGATAAAACCCGTGTTGAGATCGAAAGTTTTGGCAAAAGATGGTGTAGATCCACCGTCAAACATTGCTACTGGGTATATGAGTAATCTAGACTCCGGTGGCCGGACTGCCCAGCCAAGGTCAGAGAACTCATCATCTCCGATGGAAATTCAACTACCTCTTCAACATGGTGGTTGTGGCGAGAATCTCGCTCCCACGTTCACCACTCATGTAAAGCAACCGCTTGTGCCGACAGTTACTCATAAAACTGTCTCAGAGGCTAGACCATGCTTGAACGTGAGAGTTGGTGGAGGGTTAATAGCTGATGTGCTACCACAAGCTTGCCCAACCTCGATGCCATCTATGCTCGAGCGGCCTGGTGGATGCAAATCGCCAGGGGGGCATGTAGAGGGCCATGGAAGTCTACCTAACAAGGTTAAGTGTCAGGCGGGGGGACACGTTGATGTCAAGAAAATCGAACAAAAGGGTGTGTCCAAAAGAATACCATGTTTATCGTCTAAGGTTTACATGAGGGACATGTCATCAACCACAAGCAATGGGTTGACAGTTGTGTCCAAGAAGCCACTACAATCCCAAACCACATGTGCTGCTGGTAAGAATGTTAGCGTGGCTAAGGGGGACATGTCTCCATCTCCATGCAGTGGACAGGGGGGCATGTCATCAAACATGATGAATGGAGTGAGTGGCAAGTCTAAGCGGGTGTTGGACCCCCGTGCCACCCATGATTTTCATAACTTTGACAGCGTGTCAAAGAGTGGACAAGGAGGCAAGGCCCCTTGTAGCATGCCACCCATGAATGGTCGACAAGGGGGCATGTCACCAACCACAAACAATAAACAGATAGATGTGCCCAAGAAACCACAACAAACTCAAGCTACACATGCTTATAGTAAGCATGATAGTGTAGCTAAGGATGACATGGGAGGCATGTTATCAATCACCACTAGTAGGTTGATAGGTGTGCCCAATAAGCCACAACATGAAGTCACACATGCTTTTAGTAAGCATACTAATATGGCTAAGTTTGGAAAGGGAGGCACGACAACAATCATGAATAATGGTATGGGGGACATGTCTCCAACCACTGGACAGGGGGGTATGTCACCGACCATGAAGAAACAAGTGGGAGAAAATTATGAGTGTGCATCACACCCAAGCCATTCAAAAAATTTATAAGTATGAGAGTATGTTAATAGATGGACAAAGAAGCAAGTCCATGCTTAACAACCCTCATGGCATGCCAAATATGAATGGCAGGGGCATGGACAAGACATCCCGACATACAAAAACCAGAAATGCTCCTACAAAGAACCAGAGTTTATGTGCTACGTGTAGAAGTCAGCAAGCTGTAAGGGTTGAACAGGATCAGGTTGGCCACCAGGGTGGTCATCGACTTGTTGAGTCCAAACACTCCTCGTCCCAACTATATGGGATGATTAACCATGATTGGGCGAAACCAAGGAAGATAAAAACTCGTGGTCTCTTTCATGAGCCCAATGAGTTGAGAGTACCTAGAGTACCACCAGAAACGAGACAAACACATGAGGTTCATCATCAACAACCCAACATGTCTAGTAAGGTGGCTAAGTCAGTAGAGCAGGGGACCCCTTGCAAGCCCACCAAGGCAGGACATGTTGAGCGAGTACCATCTGTTGTTAAGTTGGAAAATTCAAAATCAACACCAAAGGAGTCGTATCTCCTTAAGGAGGAGAAACATGCAGTTTATGGATGGTTGGTGTGGTTTAATTCATGGACTTGGCAGTGGGTGTACACCTTTGGCATGTTGATGGTTGCCAAAGGGTTTGGATATCAGTGATGCATGTCACTCTTTGCTATATTAAAATAAATAAATAAATAAATACTAGTAAAATAAGAGAAAAAAGCCAATCATGGCTAAAAAAAGAAATTAGAGTTGTAACGCTTGCGATGTGAAGACTTTGCCATGACTGGTAAACAACGAGTCAAGTGGCTGGGTCTATGGAGCCCCTTACGCTCGTTTGAGTACATCATGCCACTTCATGGCATGAGTAGCTGACTAGCTGTCTGTCATGGATCGTGTACCTTCCATGCCACCTTTCTAAGGATGCATACTTGTTGAAAGATGATCGGGTGCTACATGATTGGTTGATCAATGAAAGTATCTCAAGCCTTATGTCCTTTTTTCTTTGGGGCAAGGGGTGTCAACGGGTTCAAAGTTAACCAACCATGCTGATGGTAGGCATGACATGACACCCTTTTTGTGGACAGAGCTTGCATAGCTAGCCATGACACGGAGGGCGTGTTGGGATAGAATAGTGGAGGCAGTGATTGATTTTGGTCTTTTAATTATCAAGGCCAATAATAATTACGGTTGGGTATGCTGCAGGGGTGGTTTAGTGCGTTTTGGTTTTTATTATTCAAACCAACGAGCATTTTTTTTAGTGGTGTAGTTGACGTTAACTACTTAGTCCATAATCCTTATGCACTAAGTAGTTGGGGGGCATTTGTTAACCACTAAAAAACCACTCAATACCACATTGATTATTTTCAAGGAGTGGTAGTGATTTATAAGGCCAACTCAATAGTAATAATTAAAACAGCTAGCTGAGCCATGTTGGGTTGGGTTTTTGG
This sequence comes from Linum tenue, assembly GCA_946122785.1. NCBI lineage: Eukaryota > Viridiplantae > Streptophyta > Magnoliopsida > Malpighiales > Linaceae > Linum > Linum tenue. Next base: position 51,295,888 of record CAMGYJ010000011.1, on the reverse strand, counting down.
GACTAAGTGGTCAAACCCCTTCTTCTCTATACGTATGGCCGACCCGTCTCCGTGGCCCCAATAGCCGCGAGTACCCCCTAGCCAGAGCCGAAATTTGGCTAAGTATGGAGATACAACCACCACCGTCCAAGGGGGTCAAGCACCGGATACCAAACACTAGGGTGTCAAGCATGATGCCACCCCAAGGGGGTCAGTGCGGATCCATCGAACCCCCAAGCACCTTGGTGTCGAGCATGACGTCATGTCAAGGTGGTTAGCACGAGTACCACCAAGTATGAAGCCTTCCCTCATCAAACAAGACACCTCCATGGCACAAGGGTTAGTTATCAAGTGGCAAGCACGCAAGACAGTCAAGGCGTCAAGCAAGCTACATTAAACACCAAGCAGTGGAGCAGCGGTTACAAAGAGGCGGTTGCACGACGGTTACAAGGGATGGCTATAAATAGGAGAAACGAAGACGAAGCAAAGGTTCCACAACCAATCATTTGACACACTATGTCAAAATTTATCTTTTCCCTGCAAATCAGCTTTTAGTTTTCGGAGCTCTCACTGAATCTCCATAGGAGTAGAGTAACGTAGCTTGTTCCCAAAAAACCATCAAAACATCAAACACCCTCGTTCGAACATTGTTCGGAGAGGAGTGAACCGTGTTATTAATCGTTGTTCGAGAAGTCAAGGTGCATTAATTGAGTTCAAACACCAGTTTTTCCTTGCCGGAAAACAACTTCAAGAGTACAATAATCAGACTCATATATACATATATAAAGGATGGAGAAACCTTATTGTATCGCAAATATTTTTTTCATTCTTCTAATATATGTACAAATTCAAAACATTGAAGAGAGATAATGATATAGAGATTTGGAAACTAAAAAGAGACTATATGGAATATCCAAAGGCCAACGTTCTATGACATAGTTTTCTCAAATTTTCAGTATTTCAAATATTATGTAACGAGATTGAAAGTAGTAAGGGTGTTTTTGTCTTTACAATTTTTTATTTATTTCATTTAAAAAATATGTCAACAACAAAATTTAAACCTGAGTCTCTTCAAACGAATATAATAATCATAACCTATTACACTACACAAATTGGTTATATATTTTTTAATATAAAATATACACGAAGTTAAACTCTGAAAAAGCGGAGGACTTTTCTATCATGATCAGCTAGTCCACTAAATCTACTCTAAGTAATTTTATGGTGCTTGATGCTTCAATATTCATAGTAGAATTTTATGTAGTTTTCTCCATTTTAAAATCCCTACTCTCTTCTTAATATTTGCTAAGGGTAAAATGGTAATTGGATAACATGGAAGAAACTATTTCTTCCCTAAAATAGGTGACAGTTTTGGATAATTTTCAGCATTTCAAATTTCCTATAACGAGAGTGAAAGTAGGAAGGGCAATGTTGTCTTTACAATTATATATTTATTTCATATAAAAAATGTCAATAGCAAGAATTGAACCAGAGTCTCTTTAAACAAAGACAATAATCATATACAATTGCACTACACTAATTTGTTATACCTTTTTGAATAAAAAACATACACGAAGTTAACTCTAAAAAGCGGAGGACTTTTCCATCATGATTAGCAAACCCATTAAATCTACTATAAGTATTTTTATAGTGTTTCATACTTCTATTTTCATAGTAGAGTTTTGTGTAGTTTTATCCATTTTAAAATCTCTACTCTCTCCTTAATTTTTGCTAAGGGCAAATTGGTGATTGGCTAACAAGAAAGAAGTATTTTTGTTACTAGGTATTGTGTTCTTACATTTTCTAATTTAATTTTTTTGTTTTTCCTCTTTTTTATTTTGTTCTTTTCCCTTACCAACATCCTTTGAAATCCCCTCAATCGTGCAATAGTTTATGCCCCTTTCACTTCCATGTATAATGCCGTTTTTTTAAAATCAATCTTTTGGTATCCCTTGGCACTACAATTTGATTGTTGAGAGTTGAAGTTGGGCAAGTAGAGATTTCAACTTCGATATCAATGCATGGTGAATAGAAGGTAGTTCAATCAAGTAGTTGCGGTCTGGTCTCCGTAACCTCACTCGATCCCTCCATATTGGCATTGCCCAATGGTTCTTTCTCTCCTCAATGAACTACCAAAAGAATTATTTTGTTGCTTCTCTTGTTAAAGATGATGTTTGATAAGTAATATCTTCCGCCTTTACTCCTCTTCGTATGCTAGGCTGTGAACTTGAATGGATTTTCGGTCTTCGTTCAAGGTTAATAGCTTCACATATGTAAGCATTCTTTTATTTTCTATGTTTCATGATTTTATGTTTCTGATTGATAACAATTTTTATTTTTACGTTGTCTCATGAGAAGAACATGCAAAAGATCTATTTCTTTTGATCATATTGCCTGATACGATGTTCGAAGCTTGGTGGACCTCTTGCTTCGTTGCTCCTCTTTTTGTTCTTTGCTTTCAAATTCAATGAGTTTTCTTTTTTCTTTATCTGCTCATTTTTCTAGTGGGTGTGCTTGCAACTTGTGTTACTGTTGTTCTGTTTTGTCTCTAATCGTATTCACCGCAAATATTTTTCTCGTTCTTCTGAATATATAGAAATAAAAAATGCTAGATTTTAAACATTGAAATGAGATATAATAAAATAGAGATTGGGAAACTAAAATAGAGATTGTGGAATACCCGAAGGGCAGAGATGTATAGAGGAATCTATGAAAGATGTATCTTTATTCTTTAATAATGGTTATACTTTTTTTTAATAAGGGTGAAATTGATTAATTAAAAGAGAGGGTTTACAAAGAAGAAAAGAAGGAGGGGGTGTCCTGCCAAAACACAGAAAGTAAGGCCACACCCCAAAGGAAAGGAGATTCCGGTAGCTATTAGTTCTATCAGTTCTAAGACTCTCCACAATGTAGTGTAGTTTAGGGGGAAAAGTGGGGAAATAACCTATAATGTGGATGGAAAAGATGGAAAAAGTGGAAAAATGAGGAATTTTGGGTGGGAAAATCCATCAGAAGGAGACAAAAGGTGGGGGAAGGGGAAGGGTGGGGGCGGGGAAAAGAAGAGGCGTGCGGCCCGCCTTGGCTTAATTTTTTTTTTCTGATTAATTTGTTAGACTTGTTTGTTTTTTTCTGTTTTTGTACCTAATGGACAGGATCGACCAATGACCATATTTTGCAATGACCACTTTATAACGACCATTTTTTCAACGACTATATTTTTTCCAGCTCTATAAATATAACTCATTCTTCACTTTCTGTCAACACTTCTCACACTCTTCCTACCATCCAAATCAAAAATTCTCTTCTTCCCCAACTCTCTGTAACCATGGCTTCTTCCCACACTACTCCAAGAATGTCCAAGATATATGCAACAATTTTATTCTCCTGTTGCACCCATTCCACCAATGGATGGATCCCCAACGCCTATGTCAAACGACGAAGGTGATAGCCCCAGGTCTCAACCAGTTGCTGCCCCCAGATGATGACACATGTCATTCTGATTAAAGCGACATGAACAGTTGATTTTACCACTCAATATGATTAAAGCTGGCAAAATAATTGATGACACTACTCATTCTGTGAAACATGTCATGAGTCATGGTCATCCCGTATTATCGTGATTTCGTCATTGATGACGTCATACTTAATTAGTGATGGAAAAAAATTTATGTCCAAATTAAAAAAAAATATAGAAATGTTCGTATTAATTAATTATCACTAAGTACGTAAAAATAATGATCATTATGTGAAAATAAAGTGACAAAATCAACTATAGATTGGTTTTAACCAAAAAAAAGTACTAAACCGATTACCCACTTTTCCCAACACCACATTGTGACCAAACCATCCCATTTTTCCCCCTTTTCCCACATTTTCCCCACCCACATTGTGGATGGTCTAAGGAGAAGGATCTCAGCATACACAGTACATATGAAAAACAACCTAAACCACCAATAATGCCAATCAACCATTGATGTCGGATGCCAAATGGCTACTCCCATCTTCCACGTCTGAATACATTGTCGGTTTTTCGGGTTTCGGGTTTTTTGGTTTCAAGTTTGGTTTTTCTTATCGGGTTTCGGGTTTCGGCTGAAAACCTTCAACGAATAGCACTCAGCCCATATTCTTAGGCATTTTGGTTTTCGGGTTCAGTTTTCATTGATTTTGTGTTGGGTTTTCGGGTTTCAGTTTGGGTAACCAAACTCGACCCGAACAAACATGTAACACCCCGACCTTTAAGGTTAGGTTCAACCATAATAAATGAACGGTTGGATCGACAATTGCATAACCAAACAAGGCCTAACGACCAAGGCCTAACTATTCAATGCGACCCAAATTGATCGTTGAACGACTGAAGGTTTGTAGCTGTGGATTAAGAGTGATAGTAATAATAATTACTATTATTATTTTATATATAATTCTAAAAAGCATCCACTAGGCTAAACCTCTCTACTTAGCTACGTGGGGACAAATAATTGGGAAGGGAGCGGCGGGATTTTTCCAGAAATAGCACCTTTTTAAAAAAAATTACAAAAATAGCACCCAGCCGAAAAAATTTACACTAATAGCACCCTTTTTTATGGACCGCACCTCAAAGGTGGGGTTTATAATCCTGGACCAAAACCGCATCTTGGCCAAGCGGTTTCGGGTCTGACCTACAGAAACCGCTTGGCCGAGGTGCGGTTTTAGCCTGACCTAGCAAAACCGCACCATGGAGATGCGGTTTGTTTCTCCAAAACGAAACCGCATCCCCAAGGTGCGGTTTTGTCATACAAACTGCACCTTGGGGTGCGATTTTGGTCAATTAATTTCCAACATGCCATGCAGAATAACAGACGTGGGTCTGCATGGGCCTGCATGGCAGACGAAAACCGCACCTCTAAGGTGCGGTTTTCATCAGTGATTTTGCCTATGAAAGACTTCCCGGAAAACCACTTCTCTTCACACCTCTCCTTCTTCCTTTTCAATTTTCTGTTGTAGCTCTATATTTCTTTAGTATTTTTGCGATTAACGTTAACTCGTAAGTTTATTTTGTATTACTTTTTATTGTTATTTTTTATTTTTATGATATTAACTAAACTACAGTTTTTTTGCAGATGGCATTCCAAAAGTTCACGCTTGGCTTACGGTGGAATGGTTACACGGAAGAGACCGGAAGGGGGGTCACCTACGTCGGTGGCAATTTTCAGAAGATAAAGGTCGCTACCAGACCGCTGCTTGAAGACCTCCATTAAATGTGCACTAACGCTACTTGCATGGATGGCACGAGAAGTGTTGATCGTATGGTGTACCGATATCCAAACAAAGAAAGTGGGTCATTGTGGCATGAGGAATATCTCATAACCACTCAGGATGAGGTAGATGTCATGCTCGAATTCTTGAGGTCCAACAATCTTTCCAAAGCCGAGATGTTCGTTTACACCGAGCCGGTCGTAGGCGTTGGAGGTCATTCTAGACACGGTCAAACATCTGGTATCCATGGTGGAGGTGAATTATATGGCGATCATCCCTACCAAAGTTACCATGATCCTTATTCCTATTTTCAGTACCAAGAGCAAGGTGAAGGTCATCATCAATCTTTCCCGTCGTATGAAGAAGAAGTTCAACCGGACCTCCCCAACCAACCTCAGTACAACTTCCAATCAGGCAGCGGTAGTTTTCACAACTACCATTATGGAGCTTATGAAGGTGCCTTTCATGAACTGGATCAGATGGAGGATGCCCTGCCACCACCAGTCAGTGACCCCTCCGATGAAGAAGGAGAGAACAACGTCAGTGCAGACAGCTCCGACCCTTTTGAAGGTACCGATGATTCAGGACCAGAGTCAGACTCAGCTAATGATGATGAGGTGGCTCGTGACTGTGTACCAGTCCCCTACTACAATCACATTCTAGACGACAATTGGATGGTCGACAGCGACATGGAGCCGCTAGGGGTCCCAATATGGGGTCCACTCACTGGGTTTATGAAGGGCCAACAATTTGGCTCGAAGAAGGAGGTGCGGCACGCCATTGAGACTGAAGCAATGACTCGACATTTTGAATGGCACACAACTCATTCCAACACTAAAAGGCTCATAGTCAAATGCCGTAATCATCACGAGGGGTGCAATGTTAGGATTCGGGCCATCAACAGCAAGAGACACGGCCACTGGGTCATATCCCGTGCGGTGAACACACACACATGTGTGTCATCCATAACTTCCCAAGGCCATCGACAGTTGAAATCCAGGGTGGTTGCTGCGACTATCAAGCATCTAATTGAGCAAGATCCGGACCTGAAGGTGAAAGTCATTAACGCTGACATTGCAAATCGTTATGGTTATATGATTAACTATAAGAAGGCGTGGCATGGAAAGCAGAAAGCTCTGGCCGCTGTCTTTGGTGATTGGGAAGAATCATATGCATTCTAAATGAATAATAATTTAAAGAGAAACATACATATTATCGTAAAACAAACATACTAAATTAATTAACATAAATAACATTGTTAATGAATAATAATTTAAAGAGAAACATACACATTCAAATGTTTGAAATTAATAAAATTCATTTTGTACACATAAAAATAAATCGTATTGGTTGTTTGGTAGATAATTTAATCGTATTGGTTGTTTTAAATAATTTAATCGAATACAAAGCAACACTCGTTAGACTCTTAGAAGAGGTATACATCTTCTTAGAAACACAGTCTTTTTGACAGAAAAGGGGGGATCCGAGGATCTCTTAATACCCGATTTTCCCAGGGAATGGGAGGATATGATAATCGCTTAAAACCTCATTTCCTTAGACGTGCATCTCTTTATAAAGAGTCAAAGTAAGTGGCGCTGTGTATTCGATTAAATTATTGAAAACAACCAACACGATTAAAAATTCAACATAAATTTATTTTATATTCCACTAAATACATTAACAAAATAAAAGAAGGGCAAATGGTGAAGAATTGTATGTAGCGGGTGATCGTTCCAAACATTCCTTGACCGATGGTTGGGTTGGTCGTACAAGTCGGTTGGATCCAACGGTCCTTGCTCGAGATAATACCGTTGATTGTATATATCCACGTCCTCCCCAACCTACGAGAAAATAACAACGAGGTTAGTACATAGATTAATTAAAAAGCTTATAACAACAACAAAAATTAAACCAGAATAATGAGTATGTACCTCTTGAAATTCATCAACATAAACTCCCTCTCCTTGCCACCAATCGGCCATTTTTTCAGGAAATGCAGACAGAGATTCGGCTCGGCGGGTTTTGAGGAAAAAACTAAGAAATGTTTTCTGATGGCAGATCGGACTTAGCCACAACCAACAGACCACTATTTCCTAGGTTTTTGGGAGGGGAGGGGAGGAGTTAGAGAGCTAATTCTAGAGAGAGAGAGTGGAGAATGGTTGTGGTGTGAAAAAATGAGAGGGGGGAGGGGGTATTTATACCCAACAGACCACACCCTCCAGGGGCGGTCGGGTAATTTTGCCCAAGCCAAAACCGCGCCTTGCCGAGGCGGTTTGCACTTCCCCAAGCTTGACCGCACCTCGGCGCTGCGGTCTTCGATCCGTGGCTAGGATCGCTGACCTGGCAAGCGGTCTTCCCTTGGATCGCAGCCCCATCTGACGGTCTCCGACCCCGCTGCCCAGAAAACACAAACCGCTCTCGGAAGGTGCGGTGTGTTTGCTGACGTCGATTGGACCGCACCTTAGAGGTGCGGTCTATTAAAAATGGTGCTATTAGTATAATTTTTCGGCTGGGTGCTAGTTTTGTAATTTTTTTTAAAAGGTGCTATTATTGGAAAAATCCCGGGAGCGGCCGCCCTCACTCCCCCAAAACCCATTCACCTCTACGGCGTCCCAATCGGCAAAAGTAGACAGAGCCACGACTTCAATGGTGATTTTGGGAGCCAAACTGTGCGGAGATGGGGGGAGAGCGATTATGACAGGTGGCAAAGCAAACAGGTACTTATCTTTTGCCCTGGGATCGGCGGGTTGTTAACAAAGTAGAGGCAAGCATATTTGGAGAGTTGATTACAGGGCGATTATGTGTGTGAGGGATCCATCCGTAAATCTTATAATTTATGCTTTTATTTTAAGTAATGTTAGTTAATTTTCCAGTTATGGGCGATTATGTTTGTGAATCATCCCACATTCCCACCGCCTACTTAAGGTGGAGGCACGCGTTGTGCTTTGTATGTGAATGTGTATGGATGATGTTAAGTAATGAACCCCCGGGCGGTTGGGCCACTACTAGACGCGGTAAATGGTCGGATCACTGCTGGACGGCGAGATGTAACACATTAGTCTACTCTAAAAATATGCTTAAGACATTAAATTTTGAATTTTAATTAATAGCATTAGTCTAATAGATGGTATTACAATCACAACTAATCAATGCATTACTATAAGCCCGAACCCTTAGGGGTCGTTTGCTTCAAAGATTTTAGAACCAGGGTTTTGTTATGGATTTGCTAATTAAAAACCTTGGGATTTATTAGGGATTTTGGGCATTATGGATTTGAGGAAATCCTTTGTTTGTTGAGCTATTTTTATCATGGATTTGATAGTTTTTCAGCTTGTCTCCAAATCCCAGGGTATGAGGTGGGATTTATAAAACCGTAGGGCCCATGGATTTGGAGGGGGGGAACCCAAATCCGGGGGCCCACAGATTTATCTAAACATTTTTTTGACAAAGCAAACAACGGATTGTGTGTAAATCCATGATGGTTGGTTTTTGGTACCAAATCCATGAAGCAAACGATCCCTTAAATTTTCAATCCTAACCCTAAATCCCAAATTGTAAACTGTAAACCCTAACTCTAAATTCTTCAAATCAAAGGAAATTTTGAATAATTTTTTGTGAAAGTTCATGCTTTTCCTAGTCCGTCGTATGACAAGTGATGATTAACATTGTTTTTACGTGAATCGCCTACTCAAAATGACGATTATAATGGAGAGAAAAAAGTGTGAACCCCATTTATTTATTTATTTTTACTGATTGGTCAATGGTATTACAAATTGCGGTACAGTATTTGGCATGGTTGTCACGCCGGCCGACATGCCACCGGTTATACGGGTTCAACCGGTACCGGTCATAAAACCGGCGTGACACCACCGGTATGACCGGCATGATCAATATACGAATCTCTAAGTAAAATGACTTTATTTTAGAGAATTTAATTGATAAAAATTATTTTATTATTTATTTTATTAGTATAAAAGTTAAATATTGATGTTATTTGTTGGATTCAAATATAAATGTTTATGTATTGACGTTAATTGTCATGTTTAAATATGAGTATTTATAATTTTATTTATAATATTGACCGGTATGAACCGGCACAAACCGGTATGTGCCACCGGTTGAACCATTCCACTTGCTAAAACCGGCACACTGGCATAAACCACCAGTTTGACAACCTTGCTATTTGGAAATGAATTGAAGGAAGCATCTCATCTTTGACCAACTTAAATTATAGAAATAGATGTTATTAGACCGTAACATGTACTGAATGAACGGCCAACACCAGAGCCAGATTTGGAGTTGAAAAAGGTACTCCTGATTCTAGTTTATTTCATAGTGTTCCCAAACTTGTAGCCAGTTTTGAATGGACTAACATTCTCCGACACTCAAATAGCACGTCCCTCCTGGAGAAACACCTACACTGCCATTTATACCATGTAGGTCATTCCTACCTGCAAGATATTCATGTGAGGCACTTTCAGATTAGCAGCACCTGCTCTACAGTTCTTTCGCAAGAATGCGTAGAAGTAGTTAATGACCAGCTTCTTGAGGAAGAACGACTCCTTCTTGGCCCTTACATCTCCATGAGCTAGCAGGTAAGTGAACCCAGATTCCATTGCTTCTCGAAGGGCTGAGAGCTCGTATTCCAAGCTCGGATCTTCATCTGATGACATAACACTTGAGGGTAGTAAGAGTCCCATGGGAGCAGCAGCTTGTGATGAAGCTCCCGGTTCCTCTCGTCTTTGATCATTCATCAGCAGAGGAGTCCTGAGGTCATCAGTTCCAGCACCAGCACCATCATCACCAGTAACTGAAACACTGTCCATGTCGAAGTCATTGAGATCCCTCTCCAAGGCAAGATCTTGAGCCTCTCGTCGAAGGAACTTCTCTAGACTTTCAACCAGGAGCTGCTCAAATGCCTGGTGATTCTCCTTCCTCACGTCTTTGTACCCATATCGAGCAACGCACCTGAACATATGGTAGTCCTTGGGGCAAACTCTTCGAAACAGGAACCTTTCCTCTTGAGGAACTACAGGAACTGGAACATACTTGATGCAAACAAAGACGATGGTGGATTGGATTGCTGGAAGGCTCAGCAGGTACTGACCAAAGATTGATGGAATCCCGGTGACAAGTTCATTGTACAGCAACCCAATGCCTGGGACCCTAACTGTCCCAAGGTTAGAGCCAAGGTCATGCATCAAGTCCATGGATATCTTCTCTCTCACCTCGCTCTGGTACTTCAGCACGCTTCCATAGTTCCAAATGTACATCACGCAGAGGAAAAAACTGGCAAAGGCTAAAGGGAGCCAGCCGCCTTCCAAGAGCTTGGAAAGAACTGCAGACAAATAAATGAGCTCGATCGATCCAAACACTAGAGGGAACAAGAAAGCAAGGACCAAATTCGTCTGCCAGATGAGAAGCATAACGAGGGTGACCAGTGTGGTGGTCACAATCATCACTCCAACTTCAGCAATGCCTGACAAATAAAAGAGAGTAAACAAGATATGCAGCATTAGCAGCAAAAGGAATGCCGTGAGCAAAAAGAAATCCAAAGAATGAGGAAGGAGGGCACTTAACCATATGCATTGGCGATATCTGTTGTGCTGCGGAATATGGCAACCACAATGATGCACATGGTCATCAGAAAGTAATTGATGACTGGAATATATATTTGACCCATTCGCTTCCTCGATGTATGGATTATCTTCAGCCTTGGGAAGCATCCGAGGGCCATGGATTGCTTTACACAAGAAAATGTGGCTGATATCATTGCCTGACTGGCAATCATCGCAGCAAAGGAGGCTAATATAAAGACTGGCCAGAATAGGCTTTCTGTTCATTTCAGACATGTGGTGTTAGAAACTTGGATAGTTTTCTAAAGGGAAAATAACAAATGGACATGAAATGTCCATTATGTTTAATTTGTCACCTGGGACTGAATTGTAGAATATTCTACTTGCAGAATCAGGATGTTTCATTAGATATGCAGCCTGACCCAAGTAAGCAAGCAGAAGACAAGGGAACACCACAAAGGTGAAAGCAATCTGTCAAGCAAGAATGCATAAGATAAGGAAACCAAATGTGCAAGCTCTGGACAAGGAACCAAAGAGTTGAAAATGTTTGAGAATCGAACTTGTATAGCTTTTACAGAGAAATGCCCCAGATCTGCAAACATTGCTTCCGCGCCTGCAACCAAAATGTGCTTGTCATCAGTCAAGACAAGGCAAGCCTTCGTGTGAGTAACCCTTCAACTCAGAATGGGATTGTTTTTTAGCCCATAACTTTGCAGAGAAGAGTTTGTCATTAATTTACCTGTAATGCACAATACACAGCCACCAAGGGCCGACCATGCAGCAACCCCATTCTTCTGGAAGAAAAAGTAGATATAAGCTGGATTTAGTGCTCTTAGGACAGAGATATCATATGTCACTAGGTTGTACAGTCCAATGGCGCCCAAGGAGAAGAACCATAAGGCGAGTATGGGAGCAAACATAAAGCCCACTTTGCCTGTTCCAAACTGCTGTATCCCAAACAATGCCAAGAGGATAACAATTGAAACAGAAACCACAGCATCTGCAACCATGGGCATCCAGATTATAGTCATTTTTGTGATCAAATCATTCTTCGATCTGAGGTGAGTAGTAAGTTCAGGGAAAAGTGAAAGACAAGAAGCTTAAAATGACTCTTCTATACTCATCTTGTTCAGTTCTTTTTTCAGGATTGCAGTTGAAATTGGTGAAATAGGACACATGTAACACGAAGAGCAGATTGAAAGAGAAAATAAGGTACCTACTTGTACCAAATCCAGATACTTCACCCTGAAGACCACTTGTGGCGGACATCACTGCAACAGGCAAATGTCATCATTAGCATCGTATGAAGATCTCATAAAATGATACAACAGATTTTGGTTCAATCAGACAGTCTCCACTTTCACATCTATACAGTGCACCTGATATGGCAGGGGTGAGGATACCATCTCCTATGACCATTGAAGTTCCCATCAAAACCAAAAGCAAGAGGAGTGTTTTCAGGAAGCGCCTTGTTTCCAGGATCTCCTTAATGTGCAAAGCCCTTTCTAACTCCGGAGTAGGCAACTTCAGCTTAAAACTCGAGATTAGTTCATCAGCTGGCTGACGATTTGGCAGCATGCTAACCTTAGCATATCTGGCGATCAGTGAGTAGAGAGCAAAAGTTCCTCCTGCCACCAAAAGCATTATGTGTGTGAACCATGCGCGCTCGGTAGTAGAAAGAAGAATCCTCCAAACAGGAACTAAAACTAACCTTCACCATTATCGTTTGCTTTCAGCACCACAAAGACATACTTTGCCAAGGGGATGAGAGCAATTGTGTACATTACTGTTGACAAGGCCCCCAACACATCAACTTCAGACTCAATGGGAACCTTGCTGAACACATCAGTAAAGACATACAAGGGGCTCGTCCCCATGTCGCCGTAGACCACACCAAGCGTTTGAAAGGCCAATGCAACCGTGGCCCAAGTGGAGATGTCCTGATATAGTAAGAGCACACAACTTAGCAAGGGAAGCTGTACCCTCACTCTCATCTGGCACTATTACACAGTTAGCCATTCCCCTAATCTGCCCATTTAACACTAGATTATGCAAAACTGGACAGAACCAGGCCAGGGGAGAACTTCTGATTCCCACAAAAACAAAGAAAAAACAACTTGTTCAGCAACAGATTACACTTCAAATGATCCGAATGCTTCAAGTGATGTCAAGCAATCTACAACGCTACCTAATTCTGGTTTTGGCCTGCACTATTACTACATAGCTTTACCGTAGTGGATTACTGAATTTTCCAGCTTTCTGTGAACCACAGAACCTCAAAATCTAAGTCGAAAGATGACCGATTCGAGCAAGCAGAATAAGAACCCGATAAAAAAAAGAGGAAAGGGGAAAAGCAAGCAGCTTTTGTTTACCTTGTTGTGGTGGGTATGAGCCCCAACAACTTCCAGGGATTCAACATCAAAAGAGTCGACTCTCTTGGGCTTCTTCACCAACCTCCTCCTCACAGTGCCGTACCCTCCACTTCCATTATGACCACCACCATCAAGTAAAGACAAAGGAGGAGACTCTGAATCTACTTCACTGCCATCAACCCATCTCCAGTCCCCTCCCCCGCTTCCTTTCCTACTACTGCTCCCCATTAGCACACTGCTCTCTTCAATCCTATCTCCTCCTTCGTCCTCCATCTTCTTTCACCCTACAGAAACCAACGACGAAGATTGAAAAAAGCTCCAATCTTTGGCCGTTTTTCAGTTCCAATTCTCGCACTCAGTCCGTCGGAAGGATCATCAGTGAGCTGAGCTCGGAGAAGTAAGTTTGTTAGGCTGTGGAGTTGGGAGGGTCAGTAAGAATGTTTGCAGCACGTGGATTGGCCGATTTCATTCATTTTCAAGGCAGCTAACGATTTCATTCTTTTCACCAAAAGGAAAAAAGATTTCTTTTTTACCTCTTTGTTTTAATAGGCGGGTTTCAACATGCCGCAACCAACCAGGCAAGGCCCGATGTTGCCGGTTTTGATTGGAGAGAGAGAGAGACAGAGAGGTATTATACTATTATGGATAAGAAAACAGCAGAGGACCGGAAAAGGAGAAAGGGGCAGGAAAATCAGTTGCAGAATCCAGAAGCAAAAGGAACTTTTAAATAATAACGTTATCTCTAATTGATGAGCAGAGTCTGCTGGTTGATTACTTCGATAAGCAAGCTGTCCGCTGTGGCTGATGCGGGTGAGGTTCAAATCCTCGAGTCTCACAAGCAAGGTTTCATTTCAATGATATTTTTCCGTATTGGGTTAATTGCAAAATTGATCACTCGGATTACTAAAACGTTCATGTTTGATCACTAAAAATATATAATTTCATTCGTAGTCACTAAGATTAGTTTAACATTCTAATTTTGGTCACTCTCCGTTAGTCTCCATTATCTTCCGTTAACGGCGTTAGTTTTTTGCTGATGTAGCTAACAGACATATTGAGTCACCCAATTTTAATTCGAAAAAAATAAAACCCGACCCGTCACGTTAGAAACCTGCCATATCAACCCATAATTGACCCAACCTTCCTAATCAAACCCACTAATTATCTTACACTTTCTAACCAAACCCTCATTCCTTCCCCTCTCCGTCGCAACTCGCAACCAAGAAAGCCCCACTGCCGCCTCCATCCCCTTTCCTCCTTCCTCAATCCTCAGTAACACAGATCCACGCCAATATACAATCCTTTCATTACGACTATTACCTCGCCGCCAACACCCTCATTTGAGGCGGCCCTGCCCTCAGTTCCTCCACTAGTGACAAACTTTTCCACGTCTACCTCTCTCTCTCTCTCTCTCTCTCTCTCTCTCTCTCTCTCTCTCTATTGTTTCAATAAGCCTCACAATACCGCCTGAAGAGGAAACCCTCGGCGCAGCGCTTCGAAATTGTGCCGTTTTGGAGCTCTTGTTTTCGTGGATAATAGCACGAATCTGGCACGAATCGGGCAGGAGATTAAGGCGGCGGAGGAGATGTCACCAAGGTTGCATCGACTGCTAGCGAGGGCTCTCTTGCTCCTTCTCTTGAACCTCGGGGCTTCTCAGCTTCGCCAGGGTTTCTCGATGGGAAGACGGTCATCGAAGGGTAGGAAGATGAAGGGTCGAGAAAATCATTGAGCCATACCAAGATCTGCCAGTCAGGGTGTCCGGCGTGAAGGACTGGGATAGTAAGGGATAAGTGAGTGTCAGAACGAAGAAGATTGAGAATTGACGCCCGCAGCGGTGGTGAGGTTGACGGTCGCAACGACGGTGTAGGCGATGAGCAGGGGCGAAATTCAAATCAAATATAATGCTTCCCCCATTGCTTTCTACAGCTCCGCCGACATGTTCATCGACTCTTCTTTCCAAATTGCCCACCAACATCATCAGCAATGTTCCTCCCCAATCCACCCTTGGTAGACGACGACGAGAGATGCGTTGAAATCGGGAAGGTGAACGGCGGCGAGTCGGGTGATTGGAGAGAGAGATGTCGCAGAGTCCTAGTAATGGCCGGCCTTCTGTTCAGTCGCACGGGGAGGTGGAGGATAAAGGGTTGGTTGGGTCATGGAATGGGAAGGGTTGGGTCACGTGTTGGGCATGTTTTGGTGACATGGCAGGTTTGGTGTCGTGTCGGGTTAGGTTTCATTTTTTTATTATTAAAATTAGGTGACTCAATATGTCTGTTAGCCACGTCATCAAAAAACTAACTCTGTTATCGAAAGATAACGGAGACTAACGGACAGTGACCAAAAATGGAATGTTAAACTAATCTTAGTGATCACAAATGGAATTAAATATTTTTAGTGACCAAATATGAACGTTTTCAGTAATTCCAGTGACCACACTTGCAATTAACCCTTTTCGTATTACAAAATAACTTTTAGGTATCAAAGTGTCAAATATAAAAAGTGTAGGCACTAAACCGTAATTGGTCATTTGGATTCATGGATCAATCCTTGAATCCACCAATCCAATTGAATTTTGATCAAATGGATTGGATTTAAATGGAGTGGGTTAGATGGATTATTTAGTGAATGCTATGGATTAGATTCATAAATTTGTATCCTAATTGCCACCTCTACTTGTGATACCTACGCGACACGAAATGAAACGAGACACGCTGAAATGATGAGCGTAGCACCTGAATCTCTTGCAAGATAGCTCTTCTCATCGCGTGCTCTGAGTCCTTCGTCCTGATCACCTGAATAATGACTTGTGCATCACCATAAAATAGAACATTAGTACATTTGAGGATATGTGTGGAGATAAAATAGCATTTAGCGTCTAACCATCATCAATTTTCTACCTTCCATCCCCCTAACACCTCTCCTCTTCAGGGGACTTGTATGAGAGGAGATAGTGTGACTCTACGCAAGTCGGGAAAACCGCTGCTCTCCTTTGTACCTCACAAGTGTGGCAACTCGTCTGCCGTTGAGACCGGAGTGCAGGCTGGGAATCGGTGATTGAGAGAAGTCAATATACTTTTGCTCTTAGCCAAGATGGAGAGAAGCCTTGTTTGCAAAATACAAGTGTGGTGCCATGTGCAACAATGTTAAGTTGAGGCTCGAAAGTTTGAGCCCTCTTTTCAAAAACAAGTAGGAGCACCATCATGGAGTCTAGTGCTTTTCATGTTTTCTTGATAGTCCCTGTGTGCATGCGTGAAGGATCTAAATCTATTTAGTAGACAAGGTCCTCATCCGAGAGTTTGTATTGTCACGTAGAGATGTAACATTTTCTCATTTTTCGATTGTCTTTGAGGTACTACCAACAACCTATAGTGCATATCATTGAGAGTTTCTTGCATGTTGCACTAGTGTGAGTTAGGTTTATTTGTGGACAAGCAAATGACTAAGTGTGGGAGAGTTTGATTTGAGCCATTCTATACATGTTTTTACCCCTTTTACTTGGTCGCTTGACTTGTTTATCATGTTGGAGTCATTTTAAGCTAGGTTTTGGAAAGGTTTAGTATGTTTCAGGCCATAGCAGGTGAATTCGTTGAAAGGATCGAAAGTAGGACGAAAGGGATCTTAAACGGGACAAAGTGTTGAAAATTTCATGGATCAGTGTTTAGAGGAGATCGTCACAGGCAGGAGACCGTGAAGCTTGCAAAGTTCCAAGATCTTTCGGACGTGTTGCGGGCGGTGCGAGGATCACTTGCTCAAGGCATTGAGTCGAGTGAAGTGTGCAAGTGAATTGGTGCATTTTGCACGCACTGACATCACGGTTTCACTGCACACATCACAAACGTGAAGATCGACCGTGAAACGCGCATTGTCAGGTATAAATGGAGAAGGAGATCAGATTTCAAGGGGAGAAGGGTTTTAGAGTGAGCATTGTTTCTTCTTCCACAACCTCGAGAGAAAGCTACGAACCAAGAAGAATTGAAGGTGGATTTGGCCTACCCAAGACCAAAGGAGGCCATATTTCATCTCCAAACACCAATCCAAGCAATTAGGAAGAAGGAGAATCAACTTTCCATGAGTTTTCCCTCTTTTCTAGTTGTTGTTCTTTCTCTAGTTATGAAGTAGTTTCTGTTTTCACTTAGATAATGTGAACCCTAGTCTAGTATGTTGTAGATTCATGATTGTGAACTCTATGTAGTGATTGGCATGTTTAATTATATATTGATATGAGTATTTATCATGAAAATTGAGTGTCCTTTATCAATTTCCTCAATTTTGGGGCAAATTGACCTAAGAGAGAGAAGATATCCTTATAGCAATTTGGGTCACTATTCAATCATCATACAGAGCCATGAACGAGGGTGAATGTTTTCTTTACGCCTTTCCGGGTCATCTCCCGAGTGAGTTGATCTTGTTGCCCTAATTGACTAAAC
This sequence comes from Linum tenue, assembly GCA_946122785.1. Classification (NCBI taxonomy): domain Eukaryota; kingdom Viridiplantae; phylum Streptophyta; class Magnoliopsida; order Malpighiales; family Linaceae; genus Linum; species Linum tenue. The sequence goes on along the minus strand of CAMGYJ010000011.1, from coordinate 51,278,302 downwards.
TAACTTTGATCTCCTAACGGTCTATGTAATATGCAAATCACGTTAGAGTATCATATCATCGTCTCAACACATGACTAGGGGATAATCATTCGAGAGAAGTCTTCTCACTTGAATGCAACTTAGTTGTTTTTTATTTAGTTTAATAGCTTGAAGCAATGTTTCTACCGCTAGATAACTTGTAGTTTGCATAAGTAAGGATAGATAAACCCCTCGGATTTAATAATTGAAATATACTTTCTCTATACTACACTCGGTCGTAAGTTAGACTTGACCTTCTATAAGTAAGTGTGTAGTTAAACGTGAGTCAATACCTTTAATGAATGATGCCAGCACCCTATCCATTTTTCTCTAACAAAAATAATAACTTATTCCTATTTCTCTTGCTCAAAGACGATTATTATTGAGAACGACAAACTATTCCCCAGTAGGTCGAAATGTCAAAGTCTTCCACAGCATAAGCTTTCAAGTCTACTCCCAAAGAAAAGTCACGACCTCCACTCCAACATCATCGCCCATTTCACCAACACCACACAGAAATTAGTTAGGTTCATAGATCGATATCTCAGAGTCGCTAACTCATTTCCCTGAACATGGATATGCTGACATCCAAGCTAGAATTCCTGGACATACTCCAGGAAGCTCTCTCCCTCCCCTTCAACAGCATCAGGTTCATCATTTTCTCTGCACTAACTTCCTTCCCTTTCTTCTGCTTCTCGCTCTTCTTCAACCTCACTCTCCAGCAATCCGTCCTCCAAATCTACGCTTCCCTATGGCACTCTCAGCAGATCCAGACCGCCTTTTCGAAGCTCGTCCAGCTCGGTCTCCTCTACCTGGTACCTTACCACCTCCTACAATTCCTCAGCGTAGCCACAACGGTCGACATGGCCACACGGCTCTACGACGGGGAGAACCTGTCAGGGAGCAACCTTAGGGACTTCCTCAGGAGACCCTTATGCCGAAACGGGATCAAAGGCCCCTTCATCACTTTCATGTACTCTGTCCTGCTCTCTGCCTCCACACTTCTCGGCTTGCTCTGGATTGCCGCCAATTGTTTCTTCGTCATTAAGCTCTTCGACAACCCTTTTCACCACTACTACTATTATGACCACGACTACTACTACTACGGGTCTGGAGTGAGCCTGCTGCGGAATTCTGCAATAATTGGGGTTCATGGAGTGGCCTTTGTTGCCTTGTTGAGCAAGTACGTGGAGTGGAGCGGCGGATGGAACGCGAGCGTGGTGGTTTCGATCCTCGGGGAGGAGTATGGGAACGAGGCGTTCGAGGTCTCGGCTTACTTCACAAGGGGGAGCCAGTTCAGGGGTGGGATGCTTATGTTTGTTTTCTTTGCTTGGGGAGTGGTACTGAGGCTGCCCTGCCTCTTTGGAGGTTGGTCTGTTGTGGGGAATCATGTAGGGTTTCTGCTGGCTTTCCTCGGCACGGTGTTGATTTGTGTAGGGAATGTGATCAAGTGGGTGGTTTGTGCTGTCTACTTCTTTGACTGTAAGAGGCGGATTCTGGAGAAGAAGATTGATGGTGAACATGTGTGAGACCAAGTGAAAGAGGTGTTGTATGGATTGAGAAAGGTTGTTCTTCGTGGTTGTTTTGTATTTCGGTTTGGAGGACTAGACAGTAGTGCTTTGCTTTTGCCCGCAGAATTCGAACCTGTACTTCTATTATTTCAAAGCAAATGTATCAACTATCAATCAACAACCATGGGATGGAAGCCCCTTGCCTTACGGCATAAGGCACGGATAGCATGTGGAAACAGAGCAGAACACCAAAAAGGGAAAAGTGAAAAGTGAAAGAACTGTATGCAGTATGTATGATAACTAGGGAGTTAGTTCTCTATTGCCTGCTAGAATTCTGCATATTCCGGATACAGCAAAAAAGTCAAAACACCTTCCAGATTAAAACCATAAATTCAACATAAAGATGTCGAGAAAAACTCTAATTATTCCATGGCTCGTAAACAGATGCCTAAGTTTCACCAAGGATGAAGGTCGAAACTATGCGCTCTACTGGTCGAAGCAATGACAAGCCACCACCTTGGTTTTCAGAACTCAGATTCATTTTGCTTTTGCATCGATTACCTTCTTTGCAAAGGCTGGCAGACAGAAAGCAGCGGTATGAATCTGGAAAGAGCAACAGAAGCAATTAGTTTGAAAGAAATAGCCTTCTCTCAGCAACCATTAATGTTTATAGAATAGAGAGGGAACTCAGACCTCAGGGTTGTAGAACTTCAATGGCCCTCTTGCTTTGTTATAGTCGGTGCTGGTGTCTATTGAGCTCACTGGTTTCTTGAAATCAACAGAGGGACCCTCAGTAGAGCAAAGCATGAAACCAATCACGCCACTGCAGGTGAAGGCAAGCATAAAACATCCGGATGCTGTCAGATCAAATGCCACACAACGACAAAGAAAAAGGAATCAAACAGAGCTGACTATATGATTCATATGTATCATAATATACCTTGGATAAGTAGGGACAGTGGTCCATGCGTAGTTGACGGAGCCTTTGAAGATTTGGCGGCAGTTTGACACAATATCTTCAATGATGTGCATATGAAGCCATATGCTTTCCGCCTGAGTACACACAACTCCCCCTGGACGAAGAGCATTTGCTACTGACTGGAAGAAAGGCTTCTCAAACAGCTCCTGTGCAGGTCCTGAAGAGCGAAGAAGTGAAAACGTGTTGAGATCAATCTTATTTTTTCCCAATTTGAACATTTGATATTTATTAAGTGAAGAATGAAGATGGTACAGTACCTATAGGGTCAGAAGAATCTACTATGACTGCATCATAGGTCCCTTTAGGAACAGCTTTCAGAAATGCAACTCCTGCAAGAGAAAAACATAACATAAATAGCTGGAAAATAAAAATAAATCATGTAAAAAGATAAGTATAAGATCATGAAATTGTGCTCTTACCATCACCGATATGCAGAGTCACACGGGGATCCTGATATCCAATTGCTACTTCAGGGAAGAACTGTTTAGAAACCTGCAGAAAAAGGGCATAGCAGCACAGCACATACAACATGAATACAGTGTTCGCTGTGTAGGACAGTTCAATAAGATCAGATTCTAAGCCTTTCGGAGAGGAAGCCATGATTCAATGAACTAGTATCAGTAAATACTGAATGAAATTTCACCAATGAGATTAATCATACTGCTGGCGAAAACCTAAGAGATTTACAGGGAGATCTGGCACAAATAGCAATAAAGCTTTAAAGTCATACTTACATCGACAACCATCTTATCTATTTCACATATATCTATCTGCTCAACAGAAGAGTGCCGACCCACTTCCCTCAAGACTCCACCATCTCCTCCACCAATAACCAAAACCTGAAGCCAAAAGTTAAGAACAAAATTATAAGAGGCTTTCTTTTACACTACATAGTCTCAGAACACCAAATTCCTTGAACATAAAAGGGAACGCATACCCCCAAAGAGGCAACTAAATCATTTTAAGATAAAGAAAAATTCTGCAGAATGAGCTTACTGGTTCCAAGTACAAGGGGCATTGCACCAAAATACTACTGGTATTGATCACTAAAACGAGAAGGCTCTTATCTTGTTAGGGTACTTAACAGATATAATGCAGTTATGCAGATCATGGGAGGCAAAACAGGAGAGTGGTTGAATTTGGTTCACAAGCAGTGGTTAAAACTTTTCTAAATGAACATTACTAGGACTACAAAAGCAGAGAGGTGCATCATGCAGTTCAAATCAAACATTTCTTCTTTTTCCCTTTATATAAGAGTGAGAATTTCAATGTAAAATTTTCAAATCCTTTACCTTCTTAGGGTTGGGGATTGAGGACAGTGGAAGGTGAGTGATCATTTCTTGATATGCACATTCATCTCTCTCTGTGAGCTGGATCACTCCATCCAAAACCAGAACCTTTCCATACGTTGCAGACTGCAAAAGCAAAACCCACACAGCATTTTCTTTAGCACCATCATAAACACAGAGGGAAACACTAGGCACATGATTAATGGATACACAATAGTACCTGAAACACCATAACATTCTGATAGTCAGACTTCCCTTGGAACAAGATCTTCTCCACCTTCAAAGAATGTGCTTCTCCTGAAGATACCCAAATCCAAGCGTGTCAACGACCAACACAAGTTCCCAACAGAAGCATGGAAATCCACATCAAATAAAGCCTTCAAATTGAAAGCCATTGAACAAGTGTAGCACCAGGCAAAGCATGCAAAAACAGATGGAACAAGACAGGGCACATAACATTTTGCTGGGACTTGAAAACAGAATCAATTCCAGCAAACGGCTGATTGCCTGGTTCTCACTAGAATCCCAAGCAGATGATAGTGCTTCGGTGAACTTGAACTTTTACATGCAGGTGAAGATAGGCATATGGGTCAAATTGCAGTATTGCACTTAACTTTCCAATGACAAGAAGAGATAGCAGCCAAAAAACGAAACATGAATCTTAAAAAAACTCTGAATAGGGATATAAAACCAGACCCTGAAATCAATCACAATACAAAACCGAACACCCGCGATTCGACGGGCGACGAACAGTCCAATCTCCCATCTCAGGCTTCCACCCATATATATATTCCCAAGGTACAGACATGAAGGAAGGAGAGAAGAAACTGGAAGTCGAACGTACCTGGCCACATTGGGCTAATCTCGGAGAACCAGCCGGGAATAACGGACGAAATACCAGGAGTCCCATTATCAGTACTGTTCTCGGTTTCCATGGCTCCGCCGGTTGCAGAAGCACCGTTTTGCTCTTCCTCCCTCGGCCTTTTCACCGGCAAATCAGTGGGCACTGATGCAGTCTCTTGGGCCATGTGGGTAAATCTCCCTCCTCTGCCCTTATGAGTTGCCCAAAAGACCGAGATTTCGAAGAGGCGAATAACTCTCTGTTTCTTGGCTGTGGGCACTGAAACAAGAAACAACCACACGATCCCGGGCTCCTGCTTTATATAAAGGAAAAACAAATTAGCAGCAAATAAAGTAGGTTAAGCGTACAAGATATTTATATAAAAATATGTGTATTTGGACTCATGCAAATAAAAAAGATGTCTTTGGACTTTTCCTGAAAGAGAATATGTTGAAACTTGGCAACTTTTTTCCTTTTTTAAAGGGAAAAGAATATGTTCCCTAATTAAAGGAGGAATATGTGAAACTTTATCTTTAAAATGAGACTAAATATGTTTATTGCATTTACTATATTGTTTTATATTTTTTCGCTTAAAAAATTTAACTTCACTGATCACTATAATTAAATCATCATTTCAATTCTGATCACTAACCATCAACTTTCGTTCGATTGTGTTATCTCTGCCACGATTTCGATGAGGGGTTGAAAGAAATTATGAATCACCCAAATTTAACCAAAAAGTCAAAACTTGACCCGCTCTGTCAGAAAACTCGCCACGTCACCCCATCAAAAGACCCAACCTTGCAATCCAAATCCACCAATTGAACCATCCGGCATAAAAAAAAATTATCATCGCCCAAATCGAATAAATCTCCTACAAGTTCAAGAAACGCCAACTCCCCCGGCCTACTTTCGTCCTCCCTCTCCCAGGTGGCGTTATCTCCGTTGTCACGAACCCAACCAAATTCTCGGATGCCCAGACGGCCTTCAATGCATCCCTCGGCTACTCTACCAACTATAAAGTCGACAATTTCATTCTCTACATCCGCGACTCCAATTTCAGCAACTTAATTTCTCTAATGTCTGACGTGATGCTTTCAAATTCGTCAACAATTCGTTCGGCACGAAGCTTTTCAGCGAGCACAACCTCATCTACATGTTCAACTAGGACTAGAAGGATCTCTACCTTCATATTACCCCCAATTTCACCTCGCGCGCGTCATTTCCCCTGTTTAGTTCCGGTAATCCAACAACCAACAGGGTAACCATGATGGTTCTCTTTCGATTTTGTTGGATCCTTGGTCGATCTCACAACACCTTGGTGGACCATTTTTTGAATATATTCACTGATCGATCGGACCAAAATCGATACGGTGTTTTGCAGTATTCTAAGCTCAACCTCAAACTGATTGAGGTACACCACATTGGAGCTTTTGCTTATATCGTTCGGGTTTGATACTGTTTCCAATTTTTTCGGTTCAATCGTCCTGTATGGTACGTTATTTCAACCTATACTTCAATCACATGCATGAAGCACATTCCATCACAACATCATAGTGATTAACAAATCATTTTGATGTGCTTACTTTAACACTTCACATATCATTAATTCATCATGCCCAATAATGATAATTGCATCCACATGTATGAGATTCACATATCATAATCTATATCATCACAATTTTGGGGCAAGCATTACCTTGTAGCATACAATAATCAATCATTCACAATCATTTTGATATGAACTTTCTATATCCTCCGTTTATCATATTTTTTTACACTCTGTTTATCATGTTAATTGCTAGACATTCATCATATTCACCAACATAAAATTCCTAAGCATAACTCATCGTGTCAATGCAATCACTATATTAAACTCTCATGTAGTATGTAGTGTAAATCATTCAAATTTACCATTATGTCCCTTCAAGAATTACGACTTGGGTATGTAGAAGAATGAGCAAGAGGAGCAATCAATGTAAGGATTCGAGATACCAGCATTATCACGGCCCCAAATCGTGTTTAGGTTTAACCCTAAATAAGTTCATGGATTAAGGATATGCTTGTTATGTATTTTATATCAATAGAATGGTAGTTTATGGGAAAATAAATAATACGTTTCAAAACAAAATAGTGATAGGATTTTGAGAAGTGACTATTAAGATTTAAAACTATATTTTAAAAATATTTTTATTCTAAAGCGGCCAATCCGTAAATAAAAATCTAAGATCAATTTTTCATTGAAATAAATTATATACATTAAAATGAATAGTGGTTCTTCCTTAAATTTGAATTTGAAGTACAGATCAAACCATAACTGGATCGCACCACGAAACCAGACCACTAGCATGCACCTGAAAGTGGAATGTGAATAGGAATGCAAACGAGTCAAGCGTAAATAAGTTTTGAGTCTTAACCTAATTTGGGTCAGCTAATTAAAAAAAGAGTCAAGCCTGAGCATAGATTCTTTACTGAACCTTTACATAAACTCGGCTCGAGCTCAACTGATTAATGAGCTGATGAGTTGTACTCAAACTAGACTCATTAATTAGCTCAAGAGTTCAACTCAGCTCAACTCATCTCAGCTCAACTCATTTATGAGTCTAAATATTTGAATTCCTAAATTAAACTCTAAAATTATTTATAAATTAAACATTCTAATCTTTATGTAATGTATGATACATAATAATATGATAAAAAAAATGTTATACACTGTTTATCATTAATTGATCCTACATTTATATACTCTATTAGTATCATATTATTTAGTTCATAAAAAATTTACTATCTGTATCATGTTATTTAATAATAAGTAGTATTTAAGCAATCCATAATACATAATATTCCTCTCAAATTATGAATGAGACATATTTGGTTAAGTGACCAAGTCTTGAACCCCATATATTGTGAACTATATAATCTAACAAACCTATCAATCTCAACAAGTAAACTTATTATCTATAAACCAGTTCACTCATAAACCACTATAGTCAAGCTTTGATTTGGCTCGCTAGCTAAACTATCAAGCTTGCTCATTTTCAACGAGCCGTGTGTCCATCTGAGTTTTGTGAGCTAGGCATCAAGTAGCTCGTGAGTAAACCAGCTCATTTCCGAACCATTTGGTTTATGTATGGCAAGTTGGCAACAAAATGAGTCAGTGCATATCCATTACCCTACCAAACTAGTTCAGTTTTTACCTGTACTCATACTCACGCAAGAATCAGGTAGAAAATCAAAACCATTTTCATGCCAGATCAAGTTTCAGATAACGATGGATAATAATTTTTCTTCATAACTTCATCAAACTTGTTAACAAGTACATGTATATTGACAATGCATAAGTGAAATGTGCAACAACAAATCATTATAACGAAGAAAATTAGTTGAAGAGAACATAAAGTCATCTAAATATTATATATGTGTAGAAAATATCAAATATGATGAAAAATAAAGTCCATTTCTAGATTAAATACTTCCACATATGTATAATCGGTTAGATACGGGTTGGATAGTTAGAAAAACAGGTTTTCACGTTACTCTCAATATTTGAATCCGTGTTTTATCCATACCCACCAAAAAAAATTTAGATTCCAATTTATCCCTACCCAACTAGGTCGTATTCAGGTTGATATCCACGTACATGGATATTTTTAACATCCCTAATTTGGTATCTGTCATCAAAATAATTGGCAAGTGTCCCTATCCATTTTTATGTGGAAAAAAATCGTTTTCTCTATGGCTCATGGTCAAGTGGGCCTAGAGAGACGTGTTGGTTGTTGGACTTAACAATTGCTAGAAAATAAGCAGGATGGGAGCGTTGGGCCAGCCATTTCAGTTTGCTGGTAAATAAACCATGGCCCATAGGCCTATAAGGCTTTAACGAAAGTCCAACCGATCTGGCCGGCCCGAGCCACCATGCGTCACGCTTCGTCCAAACTGCTTCTATTTGTTTGTTTAACTTTTTGGTGTTTTTTTAACTAGGCTGTAAAAGTAGGGTGATTGTTGTTGGGTGGTTTAACCATCCACTCAAATCCATTCACAATTAACCTCTCCATTATGTAATGGGGAATTTTTATGGATGTGTATGAGTGTTATAAAATATGTGATCACTAAAATTTGGGTGGACGTGGATGGACGGTAATTGATCCAAGATCCAACCAATTTTTTAATCTCAAACAATTAAACCTCAAACCTATAACTTTAACTACTAAATTTCAAAAAATCATAAAAAATTCTCCTTCATCTTGATAACAAAATCTTCTCAAATCTCCACATATCCTTTTCTTTTCCAATTATGAATGAATATCTTCTCAAATTTATGATTATAAAGGATAATTGTGAAGTCTAATTTATTTTTATGGTTAGAAATAAAAATCATATGCTTACTTCCTTCTACATTCATTGTTAATTTTTTCTTGTTTGTATACTAATTTGGCTATTTATATTGTTCATTTCAGGAGTGTTCGATAATTGATTGTGGCTCGAGAGTTGGACAGTTAGCTAGACTTATGATGAACTTCATCTTTGTTTTTTTATTTTTTTATGATTAGACTTTGACAATTTTAATCATTTAAATATTTTTATGATGTGTGAACAATTACTAGTGCAGTAATATTGTAAGCTAAATGATGCATTTGATTTACGAATTAAACATTATTTAGTTTGAACATAAAAATTTTAGAACAATATAAATTATATGGCATTTTGGAATGTGTGTTGTAAACCCGCAGAAATCATCCAACTACCCATCATCCACAATGATCACCCAAGCCATTCATGAGTACGAACATAGGTGAATCAGTTGAATGTGAGTCATTTTCCCTTTCATCCACCAAGTAATGGATGGTTCCAAATCCACCAAATAAGCATAAAACAACTCTCATCCCTACGTAAAAACTAAAAATTAATTAGGTTGAGATTTTATCGCATAAACCGGAGTAACCTATATTTCTAATGATGGGTTAGGGTCAGGTTGATATGTTAGTGTGTTGACGCACTTGTGCTCTCATTTGCTCACAAACAGAGAAATCATTTGTAATTTGGTGTAATGTTCAACCCAATTAAAGATTGACACAAAAAGACAAATCCAAATCAAATTTACAAACATTGTGATCCAAGCCAAAAACTACAATGCATACTTAACTATAACCATGTGGCTGCCTATTAAAAAAAAACCCCCCATGTGGCTGATTAGCACAAATTGAAACACCAATAAAATCAAGTGGAGTTCATTTCACAAACTTCCAAATTCTTTTGTAGCAAATCACATACAAAAGCTACTGAATATGGCAAATTAAGAATTGAGCCCACCTTTTCGAATTCTACCATGATTGAAATTTGAAAGAAAGGAAAAGGATTCATAATTAACGAGAAAAAGAAAAGAAACTGAATTGACAATCATTCCTTTGGCTTTGGCTTTGGTCAATCCGCTTCTTTTGAGGAGATTAAAAGGGGGGAAAAGCAACCAACTTTCTAATGATTTGCAATCCAAGATCGTCTAAAAGTTGTTTGCTTCTTCTCAAGTGCCATCTGCCATGCACTAATATGAAGCCGTCGATCTTTATGACTAAACGTGCACCAACAAGCAAAGTCAAATCGGTTCAAATTTTGATCATCACTCACATTTTAATATAAGCTACTATGTTTGGTAAGGGGTGTAAATGGAAGGGGGTGCAAGTTTGGGGGTAAACACAAGTTCCAAGGTGTTTACCCCCGTTTGGTTATTTTGTAACAGTAGGGGGGTGCAAAACGTGAGCGTAAATTCACTATTTCGGCTTACCCCCCAAATTGGGGTGCAAGGGAAGGAAGGAAGGGAGGGGGAAGGGGGAGGAGGGGAATTATGAATTTTTAATTAGATTATAATTACATAATAATTAATATTATTAATTTTTTCTTATATCTATATTAGTGTAGAAGTTGTTTGGGGTTGACCATTTGACTCAGAGAGCAAGTTTGTCAATGTTCGCCTAGTCAAATCGATATCTCTTAGTTGACCCGAATTAGCATTGAAAATTAGAGATAAGAAGCGTTTGTTGAAAAGATAGAGAGGAACAGTTTTGTTAACTCGATGTACTTTAATAAGTAGTTAAAACTTACAGATTCGAACGTGTTTGACTAAGTTTGACCATATTCAATTTAAAGTTAGGTACGAGAACCTCTTTAGGATGACCAGTTACGAGTTGGATTTTGAGTTTCGAGGTTGCTCGACCAATGATTATTATTGTTGTTATAAATAATTATATTTGAGCATTATTATATAATAATTATTTTTATTAAAATTATTTTTATTTTTATTTATTATTATTATATATTGAATTTTCATGTTATTATTTTATGATAATATTTTATAAATTGATAAATCTATTTTATAATAATATAATTACTTACTTTTTACTTTATTTGCACCCCCTACTTTTTCATCCAAACAACAATTTACCCCTCCATTTACACCCTCCACCAAATTGCACCCCCAACAATTTACCCCTCAATTTGCACCCTCTCGAACTTGTACCCCCTTGTTGCCAAACATAGTGTAAAGGTGGAGGAGCTAACCAACTTCTCACCCCTCCTCTTCTCTACCCCACATTTGACCGTCGACCGAAATGAAATTTCCACTCTTTTACACTTTCGATCAACTCAGGCAATGCTTGATTTATCTCCGTCAAATAAATTTTGTAAACTAAGGAGGTGTGAATCAATGGGAGATTTGATAGTGATGGGTTTTATGCACTACATGCAGTGCTATGAGGTGGTGTTCAGAAAAGAATTGGTGATCAATGCATTTTTTTTTTATCCAAGGCAAGCCCAAAGGGCATGGGACAAAGACTCGACACGATTACAAGACCAACTCAAATACTGGACGTTAGTCCGTATGCAACCAGACTACCGATGAAAGAGCCTGTTAAGCCACTACTTGGGCAGCTCTGAAGAAGCTCCGAGGAGCAAAGACACGACACTGACGGGAAAAAAAACAAAAACAAAAACACAACATCTCGAAGATAGTCCCGCCAGCGAGTGTAGTTTTCTTCGACGGAGTATGTCAGATGACCGGTAACGAGTTATCACAAAAGCCACAACAAAGAAAAGAAAATTACATTAGCAATCTTCGACAAAACATTACTTAATTACTATCGTAAATTTATAAAAGAGAATGAAATCGAACTATCACCTGATAGATTGATGAATTTTATTTCACTTACTTCAATTACTTTCATATTATATGAGCATCTCCCTGTATATGCGTTGCCACTTGCCACGGTATTATAATTGGTCACGATATACAAATTAGTTACAGAGCTTTATATTATGATTGCTTTCTCATCGAGTCGAACATCTACTCCCCAAATAAAAATAAAAAAGCCCACCATATATGCTGGGAGGAGTGACGGAAGAAAAAAGGAGATGGCGGGTTCGCTTGAGACTTAGGCGCGGCCGCCTCTGTCTTCGTCGTGTCTGCTTGAGGCGGTGGCGAAATCGTCTTTCTGTCCGGCATGGGCGCTGGGGGTCGGACGAGAAGAGGAAGGGATGCATGGTGGTTGTTGGTTTGCAGAAGAGGAAGATAAGATATATGAGTCGTGGAAGAAGAAAGTAAACAAAAAGGAAGAGGAAGGTGGGGTCACTTGAGTCTCGGGCGCCACCGCTGCCCTTTTAGCATACCCACCTGTGACTCGGGTGGGTCCACTCAATTTGAATTAAAAAATTTGAAAAGTGGTTCCGCCTGAGTCTCGGGCGGACGCGCTCTTTTACCTACACAAAAACACAATATGTATGTCAAATTGTCAATACTCTTAAAACTGCCATGTTGGTGATAAATTAACAAAAAAACAATATTTTGGAAATTAACCCTCACATCAAGCATGGTCCATGAAATTGTACCGTACCGACGGTTCAACCACGAAATACCAGTATCGGAGGCTAAACCGGTAGGCGGTATTTAATGGTACAACGATTAAACTACGGTTAAACCACGGTTTACTATAAAATACTCTACTGCTGACTTTCTCGATACTGTCTCCTGTACGGTTTCGTGGACCATGACGTCAATGCGTCTCGGTGTTAACTGTTAAGAAAGAGCATCTCCGTCTCTAAAAAGAAACCCCAGCAACAGAGGGAATTCCCGTTTGATTAATTTCCCGTTTTGATCTCCGGCGACTGTTTTAATTTGAACACAAATGACGGTCCTGAAGCTGAGGGGGAAGTGGGGCTGGCTGGTGGCAGAGAAAGGTCCTGAACTGAACAGGACAGGGACAAGTGACCTCTCTCTCTGTCACGTTTTTTCATCATTTTCTGTTGCTCTCTTCCTTTCCTTCTCCTTCTATGGTTTCTTCCTGCATCTATAAACATGGCCAACGCCAGCAAGCGTTGAAAGTAACAGCATCTCCTACAGTTACAGAAGCAAAGGACCCAATAGAAATCATGCCCCCAACAGTGGATAGTACCAAGTACCCTACTGAAGCCCAATTTTGAACCTAGAAAGTCACTTCAGTTCAAAGAAGAAAATGTTCAAAAGAGAAAGGAGAGAGAGGCAGAGGGCAGAACATGAGACACCAACCCTTTCCTTTCCTCCCACTTTCTTTCTCCTCTTGAACCCAAAGAAGAAAACACAAAAAGTTGTTTCCTTCTTTTTCATTTTCATTGGGTGGGTCTATAAAAATTCCTCCATTACTAGCTTTCATTGATTCTTTCCTTCCATCCCATCCCATTCCATAACACCATACTCATACTCCTCCCATCACAACCCACAACTCCCTTTTCCACTAGTCTCTCTTTCATTGGAGAAGTTCATCCATGGCGATCTACACCTTCAGCTTCTTCCATCTCCTCCTTGCAATCCTCCCACTCATGGTTCCACATGCAACAGCAAACCTGGAAGGTTAGTTCCTCCTTCTCCTCCTTCACCTGTTTTCCTCCGCCTGCTTAAATGACTTAGTATCAAAACAGGGGATGCTCTGTTCGCACTGAGAAGAGCAGTGAAGGACCCAGGCCTCAAACTCCAGAGCTGGGATCCAACCCTGGTCGATCCTTGTACTTGGTTCCACGTCACCTGCGACTCCGACAACCGAATCACCCGCCTGTACGTCAATTTAAGACTTCCCTTCACTAATCCTAGCTTATCTATGCTGTTCTTCACAGAAACTTCTGGAAAAGCTCTGTTGTAGTATCAGCAGAGCTATGAATTAATGTTATTATTATTATTATGACTCTGGTTCATTAACATAGTCCGAAAAATGGAAACTTTTATGGGGGAGGCAGGGACCTTGGGAATGCGAAGCTGTCAGGAAAGCTAGTTCCAGAACTGGGGAAGTTGGAGCGGCTTCAATACCTGTAAGGCTGTAACTATTTCCTTCGTCCTTCCCCTGTCTTTCCACTTACTCACTGAAATCAATTACTTGGGGAAGGTGTATGAGTATGGCTGACATTGACAAGACCTTAATTGTACTTTATTATTATGTAATTAAAAAGGGAGCTGTACATGAATGAGCTGATGGGACCCATACCAAAGGAGCTGGGCAACCTGAAGAGCTTACTGAGCTTGGATCTCTACCACAATAACTTGACTGGATCCATCCCTTCTTCCCTCTCTAAGCTCTCCAATCTCAAGTTCCTGTAATGCTCTCGCTCTCACTCTGTTTCACTCTGCCTTTTTCATGTGTCCATTTCTCAGTTAGTTTGTGTTGTGTAGAAGGCTGAATGGGAACAGATTGAGTGGAAGGATTCCCAGGGAACTTACAAAGCTTGGAAGCCTGAAGATACTGTAAGCATGAACGTGTATGACGATTGGTACCAGAAATTTTCTGCTGGGTTGATCAAAGTTTTCACCTTTTCTTTACTGTTTTATTTGTGTTTACTGCAGAGATGTGTCCAACAATGACTTGTGTGGGACAATCCCAACTGCAGGATCCTTCTCCAAATTCACTGAGGAAAGGTTCTGTAGTTTCTTACTGATGCTTTTTTTTTGTGGTTACAGCAACTTTCTTTCTGGAGTTGTTTAACCAATTACTGAGTTTCTTACTTTTGGACTTTGGATGTTGGGCAGTTACATGAACAACTCGAGGCTGGAAGGACCCGAGCTGATGGGTTTTGTAAGATATGATGCTGGAGGGAGCTGCTGATACGAAGCGACTCGACCGACCATGAAAGGGACTGACTGCAAAGTTTCTTGCTTTGGTAGTTCTTGGAGTTATACATTATAAGATTGATGTGTCATTTATAGAAGGTTATGATGGTGGAAAGGTTAGAATTTAGAGTGTGGTTTAGCTAGTACTAAGGTGTTGGGTGTTCATTGTTCTGATGTATTGTTTTGTAGTATGAAGGTAAATAGAGCCATTTCTGCTGAATGAATTGCTTCTTCATTCCTAACAAGCCGAGTTCAGGTTCAAACAAGCAAGGCCAGAAGGTATCTAACAGTAAACGATGAGACGTTTAATAATTTGGAAGAGATCGTCGTCAATTTATATGCGGGTTCAACTCAATGCTAATCTGAAATATGCCCTCGTCACTTGTTAGCTCAAACTTGGTACGTCCATTAGTACGGCAATACTTAATATAACAACTACGATATCACGAATAAAAAGAACAACTAGTTCTTACTGTCATTTGAAGATTCGTCCTTTCGACTCCTACGACGATGTCAAGCCACAACGAAACTAGAACCCTCTCCAATTACACGAGCCATAGTTTACAAAGACAAGAAATTCCTGATTCCATTTCTTATCTTGCTTATGGTTCTACAATTGAATGGCTCAACCAACAATCCATGTTTGCAGAAGTAAAATGGGGTGCTTATAATAACTATAATCGTCACTGGTAAAACGAGACCGAAATCCTAGATATGGAACAAAACTTTCTTCACTGATGAATATAAAGGACGATGAACTTCAACAGAGGAGAAGAACCGTTATATACAGTTGTCCCCAGCAACTCCCCTCGAGAAATGGCGCCATCATCAACCCCCATTACAATCCTTGTGAGTCTGCTTTCACCCAGAACGAAAGAAAGAAAAACAAAACAAAATTAAAAGCCAGTAACTATTCTGCTACAGTAAGAGTCAAAACAAGGAAGACATCCTCCATATAAATCTTCAAACAATATGATTCAACAAAGCAAAAGAATGATATTCATGGACAAGGACAGTTAATAATAACAGGCAGAAGTCGGGGGAGGCGATGGAGAGATCTCAATTAGTCATGTTCTTGCATTGAACAAAGCAGTCCTAGTAGTGCGGCTAATTGCAATGGCCATTCACTCTCGACTCTACTTAAATGGTCAAGGACTCAAGAAGTAGTAATTATCAGTAAATCACTTCTTACCTTTGACTTGGGAACCAGCTGCAGCCATTGGTTGACCATCCAATGGAGAAAGCGGAGTCAGAGGCGGCGAGAAAAAAACTTCTTCAACATTCTCAGCATTTTGAGTCGCCTGGGGAGTTAACGACTCCACTGAAGGGACCGATGCTACAGCTCTCTGACCACCAGATGGTATAGACAAACTCCGGGAGACCTGAGAAGGAACAGGCAACGGAGAAGCTACTGCTGCTGCTTGGCCTCTGGGAAATGATAATGGAGCTGAATGACCAACTCCTGCAAAGCTCAACGGATTCCTTGGAGGCCTCGGAAGCTCGTGGAGTTCACTTATCCGAGGAGAAGATAGCAAGGTAGGTGAAGTACTTGGAGATATGGTAGGAGAGGAAGATGGCATTTGGGACATTCGAGTCTGCAACAGCGGCCCAGATAAGAGCTGAGCATGCTGGTCCAGTGGAGAAGGGATGGAGGGCCATGATTTCCTTGCAATGGGGCCTGAAAAGGCTTGTCTTTGGTTCGTCTTACTAAAATCGGAGATTGCGCGGCGACCTGGATCAAGCCTCGAGAGCAAAAGGCCGTCTCCCATTGGAGGAGTTAACCGAGTAGCTGCATCAGAATTGTTGTTGTTGCTCTCTCTGAGGGCTGATTTTGGATTCATTTTCTCATCTCCCATGAGTTTTTCATACTTCTTTGGATCATGACGGTTTGAATGTGACCAATGCTTACCCCCATTAAAGGTTCGAGGAATCGGACCACTAGAAGCTGTGGTGGGACTACGGCCATTGGGATCATTTGGTGTAGGAAGGACATAGGAGCTGAATTTCTTTGCGAAGGATGGCCGCAACTGTTCCAACTTGTCAACTGAAACTGACTTCCTCACGGCGAAAAGTGGAGCTGATTGACTTCCCGTTCGAGCATCTCCTCTGAAAGAATAAGATCTGTAGCTTCTGCCAAAATTTTCCTGTGAAACACAGCAAAAAAAAGATCATAAAAATGAGGCAGAAGGAAAAACAGCCCTTAATTCTCACCTAGAGGTGGCAAATTTTAGCCCAGATGCATAGGGCACCATCTTTCGTTATAAAAAAACTAATACACATTTGCCATTTAACAATCTAGTATCCGAACTTCTGAAACTTTATCCAACATCTCTTACACCTGAACAAATGGCCGAAATGCCCTCCAATCCACATTGAATTTCAAAAGAATGTCAATGATTCCCAATCTGCCAACCCATCCCATAAACTCATTTTAGCCCAACCAATCTGCAACCTTTATTCCCAACTAATCGAACAGGGGCAGATAAGATAAGGAAGTGAGACCCTTCTAGCTGGTACGCCAAGGCCAAACAGTGAGACCTATCAATGAAAAAGTTCAAGAAGTATTCAAAACAGATATGGTTTCTTACCTTTCTAGCTTCTGAAGTTGACACTTTGGGAAAGGTTAGGTCTCCACCGTCCAACTGTACATTAGCAGTAAATAATAGAACTTCAGATCAAGTCCAAGGATAAAAGAGAATTTAAGCATTAAACACATATAACTAACTTACCACCATCGAGTCTCTTGATGTAGAAACATCACGCTCATCATCATTTTGATCATACTGGAAACTAAGTTCCCCATCATCATTAGTGTCGCTGGAGTTGTTATCATCGTCATCCTCACCATCATCTTCATCATCAAGACCAGCAAAGTGGTAGTCAATGAACTGGTGTGCAGTGACAGATTTCACGTGTGGTTCGACTTCTTCAAGTGCTTTAAGAGCCTTCTTAAAGAAGGTCATCTGATTATAAATCCAAAGTGAGAAAAGGTTCCAAAAGAGGAAGAACTAGTTAGACATGCCAGAGAAAAGAGCGGAGACCTGTGCAGCATGATGCCTCGCAGCTTGAGTAAGAAGACTACGTGATTGTCCTTGCTTTAAGGATTTCAACCGGAAAACAAACAAGGTTGCTTCCTCATCATACCGATCACGAGCTGCTTGCACTTGGTCCACAGAGAAGCTCTCTACTCTCTCTCCTCCTTTGCCACTCCGTGCCCGCCCTTTTTCTCTCCGCCTCATCCTCATATACTCGTACATTTCTCTGCAGGTCAAGAGCAACGTAGTTATAGACAATTAGCTAAATCTTTCGGCATTTCCTATAGGCATTATGTTTGTATTTTTTAGCGTAAGAAAAATGCTAAATAACCTACAGACCTTTTCTCGTCACATTGCTGCTTCATTTCCTGCATGAACGCAAGAGATAGAAGTTAATAAACTAAAATTATGACACCTATAGAACATAATAGTGCAAGAGCATAATCATTAGCTTCCAAAGCAAAGAATCAGAATTCTTCATAAATATAACTAATTGAAGCAAATTAAATCATGACATTTAAGGTAAAGGAGACAAAATAATCCACTTAGTCCCTTCAGTTTTAGAAAGTCAGTAAAGGTTAAGTTTTTTGACAAACTCAAGGTTTCTTGGACATGTCCTATCTGGCATTGGATCCACAATCGAGTATCAACATAAGTTTTAACATCCAAGAGCAATTCATACAAGGCAAGCAGGGCTGGATCACTTCAATATTCAAAGACTTCTTAGATTTGCGGTTTGGATCATCAACTATCGATCATTGTGAATAATTTATTATCCTTTACCTGATGGTGATTCACGATTCTTAATGATCGATCAGCAGGAGTCCAAATAAGAAGAAAAATAAAATTTTCTTTCTCCTATAGGTACTCAAACTACTAATACTACTATATCTGCTACAGCTTGATCGGCTCTCCTGATGTCAAAATAGAGATTCTAGGTAGATCCGAATCAGTAACCATTGAAATTCCATTATTGCAACCAGCCTACCGTCTCTAACACCAAAAGGAATGGGAATGAGTTTTTAAGATCCAAGGGAGAAATACAAACCTCAACTGTTTGCAGCTCATTGAGAAGAGAATCTGATGGCACAGTGATTGTTTGGAGCACATGAGCACGCTGAAACATCAAAAGCACTGATTCGTTACCACACAGGACAAATCAAAAGATCATAAAATAAATGTTTTACACAACAAATTAAAAACTCACATAGGCACCTTATATAAAATAAAATAAAAACTCACATAGGCATCAACAAGTTTCTGAAGTTCAAACTGCGCTTTCCCCATCATCAACAAGACTTTACCTACACGAGATAGTGATGGTAAAAAATGGTATTAGAGTTTCTGCCACATTGCCACCCTATACAGGCCAGGTAACCAAATCACCACGTCGAAGTCCCAGCTTTCAGGAGGGTCTCCAAACTAACTCACCACTTTCCTCATCATCATTCAATGCAGTTTTCTCAAGAAGGCAGGCACCCATCTCTCGCAAAGACTCCGAGAATTCTGAGGAAAGGAGGAAGAATCAAGAACCATTTTCCAAGTTCACGAACAACGTAAGCACTTTAGAGAGGGCGGAAATCCCCCTAAACTACACATAAACACTCGATGCAAATTCAAGAGAGAAAGATAGATTACCATAAGCACTATTAGCTGTTGCTGCTGCTGCAGAGAGTAAGCTGTCATAACACTCTCTCATGTCCTGCATATCCTGCAATAAATTGAAGCCAAAAAGCCGAAACAAAGGACTTACTTATACGAACTCATGACAGAGAAAGGAATTGGAATCAGGCCATGGAAGTTAACCAAATCATCTCTACACTGATTCACCAAGCGCCCAAATCGAGTCACAGACCCATCACTTCCCAAATCTCAAAACCACCACGAGTCAAAAAAAAAAAAAAAATTGGCGAAAGGGAGAAATCCGCTATACAACCAGAGAAGCAATCTAACGTCGGGGATACAGGGAAAGCGAAAAGAGCAAAGAGGAAGCAAAACCTGAGAAGCGCTTGCAAGTTCGTCCAATTGAGCCAAGGAGCGAAGATCTCGTCCGTCTCTACCGCCGGCATCGCCATCGTTATTGTGTTTGTGAAGCGCCCCTCGCAATATTTTGAGCGAAGTTTTCATCCTGCACCTCTTGCCCGTCGCCGTCAACGCCAGCGCCGCCGACGCCGTGGCGAGTCTCAGCTCTCCCCGTCTGTGGCCGACGAGATTCGGTTTAATGCAGCGAGGGGGAAGAGAGTAGTGATCGGAAGAAGAGGTACGGAATGGAAAAGGCAGGTAATAGCTCCACGTACATTGCTCCTCCTCCTCCTCCTCCTCCTTCTTCTTCTGTGTGCGCGGTCTTGCGGCGTTTTCCCTTTTCCAGTTTCGTCGTCGTTGCGTCACCACCACCACCTCCACCAAATATAACTGCATAAAAAAAAAACTCAATTTTTACCTGCCTCCAGCTTTATTAATAAAATTATTGTTTTTTCAATAATAAGTATTATTATTAATTACAATAATTTTACGTTAATTACTTTAGTATTAAAAAAAATTAGGTGCAACCTTCTCCAGTTTTTTCTTCCATTTTTCGTTGTTTAATTTTTCCGTTTTTTATGTTTTAGTTTATTATAGTTGTCAATTATTATGCTGCGAAAAAGAAATGGGTCAATTACAGTATTAGACAATAAATTATCCAAGATTAACGTGTCAGCACTCAGCACCTGAATTTATTATAATAAAAATGTCAAGCAGATGCCAACTAGCTAAAATAGTAATGGGGTACCTTAGTATCTATACTCGCCGCAGTTTGGGGATTTTGAATTAGATCGGGATAAGTTAGTTCGTTTGTGTATGCATCTCAAAAATCATAGCAACAATTCTTTTATTTCATTTCAAAAATAGACTGAGAAAAATATTTGCGGTACGAAATGGGAGAGGATGATGATTAATTACGACTAATTATGCAAGAGATGAATGCTCTCACTTCATAGTATAGCTACATCAGAGTTAAAGTATAAGATGTCAGAAGTTAAAATATAAGTACTTCGAGTAAGTATTATATCGAAGTTGAACACAACAAGTGGAGAATGAGCCAAGGCAAGTCGAGCAGACCAACAATAGAGGACATCCACTCCATGTCCCCGCAGGTCCATCTGGAAAACAGGTTCGGTTGAACATGTCATGTACAAATTACGAATCTCTAAAATTAGCTATAAGTAGGATAGACCCGTTCTTACCTCGTAGCTAATATAAACCAAATTGATTATCCGAATCAATTCAAATTCATTTTGTGGACAAATTTGTTAATAATTCAAGTTGAGTGAGCCATTTGGTGATGAACCTAAAGTTTAGTGGATGTCTATGTGATTGATGAAAAAGGGAAATCCCCATGATGGGAAAGCCTACAAGTCGTTGTCTTGGCCTCTTGGGTCAAAATTGGAGTGGTCAACAGTCGGAACCCAAAAGTTAAGCCTCTTTTTTTTTGGCAGAAAGATCAAAACAAAATCCAAATGAAAGAAATCATCTCCTTGTAAACCGTGTAGTACAAGGATAACGATACGACAGTCTCACTTTCTGTAAGCTCTTCACACTGCAAAAATAAAAATTTAACCAAAAGCGTGGGGTTGATGATGGATTGCTTCATAGTGGAGACGGCTAATTAAACTTTGTCATCAAATGTTTTGCCTTTACATTGTCAAAAAAAAAAAAAAAAATGTTTTGCCTTTTGATGCATGTGCAATGTGGTTGGATTTCTTTCAGTGGCGGATCCAGGAAATTTTTATAGGGGTGTCCTCTTTCAAAAATAAATTTAATTAAATAATTCATAAATCAAAAAATATCCGAGTAGTGCAAATATACCATATCAGACAAGGGGTAAGGCCACATTTGGTCATTGAGATTACTAAATCGTGTCATGTTTAGTCACTAGAAAAATTTAATATCAATTTTGGTCACTCGAATTACTGAAACTGGTCACATTTAGTCACTCTCCCGATTGTTTTCGTCCAACTCCATTAATGGAGTTGGACGAAAACAATCGGGAGAGTGACTAAATGTGACATGTTTTTGTAATTCGAGTGACTAAATGTGGCATGTTTCAATAATTCGAGTGACAGGAGTTGGACAGAGGCTACATGAGAGTGACCAAATGAGATTTGTTTCGTTAATTCAAGTGACCAAAATTGATATTAAATTTTTCTAGTGACTAAACATGACACGATTTAGTAATCCCAGTGACCAAATGTGGCATTTACCCGATCAGACAATAATTCTTGAACTGATCGCATATTTTATTTCTAACCTTGTTCCTGATGTAACTCAAACTTGAAAGACTCTTTTAACTCTTGTCTTATACCTATAAAATCAATTCAAATTAAGGATAGCTCGAATGAGGTTAATTGTTAAGTTTTGAAAATAATTGAGAATAAAGAATAGTGTTTTTACTATAACATAGTGTTTAAAATAAAACAACAAATGAGTTGCAACCTAGAGAATATGTTTAATAATAGTAGTGTCCTAGGTTTGAATAACCGAGAATACTACTTATATATTTTTAATCATACGCAAACTACTATCGAGGACAGGATAACCATTTTTCAAAAATTAAGGGTGTCCCGGATTACCAATTATAATTTTTTTTATACATACGAAACTACTACCGGGGGTTCAATAATCGTTTTCCCAAATTTTAGGGGTGTCCCGGGACACCCCTAAAGGCCCATGTATCCACCACTGATTTCCTTCTCTTTTTTTTCCTAATAATTCAATTTGGGTACAAAGTACATTATTCATTTGGGGTACAAAGTACATTATTCATTGAGCAGCAATCAATGCCAAGGATGGCTACATAGCAAAACTACCAAATATATTTGTAACTCGATTTATTTTCGCACTTTGCAGCGCCTAGAATCCAAATCTCGTTTGTATCATTTACAGATAGTTGGAGTGTGTATTTTTTAATTTTCTTTTATGAATTTTCAAAATATTGGATTTGTTTTGACTGATCTTTTGGTTGATTGCTAACAGTCAATCTTTTTCCTTGTAGTACTATATTGACACTTGCTGATGTGTATGCTAGACGTTCACATGTATAGTTAGCAAAAATTCAATTAACACTCTTGCTAACAGTCTCATAGTATTATAGAACCATTTTTTTAATCATTTATTTAATGCTTCACATTTAAAGACCTATTAAATGTTCAATACGCATATTGTAAGGAATTGAATAGATAATTTAATAATTTTTATATTTATATGCATTTTAAAGTATAGATTCCTAGTATTTATAACTGATGACAAACTTTTAAGTGTATTGTTGTGTTAAACTGATATACAAAATTCCATATGTATCATTACCATAACATAGTGTACTATATTTTACTAATTATGGTGTTACGTTACCCCATAGAACTTTATTTGAAAAAATGTTAATTAATTTTTCTAAATAAACAAAATTCAATCGAAGATCAAATGTTTACATCTTCTCTCTTCAATTGACGAATGGTAAGAGGATATCAAATTTGACCCAACCCATTCGGTTTCGGGTCGAGTTAAGAGTCATTTCGGGTTATGAGCGCTCTCAAAAACACTATCAAACATGCTTCATATTTGTTTAAAGAACACAAATCTTCACTTATGCATGACAATAGTTTACCTAACACATGTCAATTAACATATTCTCCAACCTTCCCATGCTAATGAAATGAAATACAAATTGTACAAATCGTCAAAAACAATCACAAGAGTAATACTACTACAAGAAACACATGATATTTGATTATGCTCAAACTCCAAACATGTCTTTCAAATCCTTGTGAATCTTTTTAAACATCACACCAATTTATAAGTGATTTGATCATTTTGGGAGTTACATATGAAATGGAATGGGTCAAACGGGTCGACCCACAAACCCACCCAACCCGACCCAAAAAATCACGGGTTAACAGGTTTGGGTCATTCAGATTTCGGGTTATAAAAATTCCTATTTTTCGGGCGATTTCGGGTCGGGTTGTAATTTGCCAGGTCTAAAAAACCCCAACACTACTCAAATGAAGAGCTATTAGTATTAGTATTATTGTTATAATTATATGTGAAGCTAGTGTATTCTTAGTGAACAGTCAAACGAATTCTCACCAATTTATGAGTGATTTGATCATTTTGAGAGTTACATATGAAATGGAACGGGTCTAACTGGTCGACCCACAAACCCACCCGACTAAAAAAATCACGGGTTAACAAGTTCGGGTCATTCGGATTTCAGATTATAAAAATTCCTATTTTTTGGGCGATTTGGGGTCGGGTCAACGGGTCGGGTAATAATTTGCCAGGTCTATAAAAACCCATTACCCAATAGCACTACTCAAATGAAGAGCTATTAGTATTAGTAGTATTGTTATAATTATATGTGAAGCTAGTGTATTCTTAGTGAACAGTAAAACGAGTTCTCGCCAATTTATGAGTGATTTGATCATTTTGGGAGTTACATATGAAATAGAACGTAGACCTGGCAAATTACAACCCGACCCATTGACCCGAAACCGCTCGAAAACTAGAAATTTTTATAACCTGAAATCCGAATGACCCAAACCCGATAACCCGTGATTTTTTGGGTCGGGTTGTGTGGGTTAGCGGGTCGACCCGTTAGACCCGTTTTATTTAATATATTGATCCCAAAATATGATAAAATCACTCATAAATTGGTGAGATGTTTAAAAAAATCACAAGAATTTGAATGACATGTTTGGAGTTTAAGGATAATCAAATATCATGTGTTTCTTGTAGTAGTATTACTCTTGTGATTGTTTTTTTACGATTTGTGCAATTTATATTTCATTTCATTAGCGTGGGAGGATTTGAGAATATGTTAATTGACATGTGTTAGGTAAACTATAGTCATGCATATGTGAAAATTTGTGTTCTTTAAGAAAATATGAAGCATGTTTGATATTGTTTCTGAGAACGCTCAGAACCCGAAATGACCTGTAACCCGACCCGAAGTCGAATGGGTTGGATCAATATTTGACCCAAAATAAGCCAACCAAACATGACCCGACCCGTAACCGGAGTTCTCAACCCGAAAATACCCAACCCGACCCGATTGCCAGGTCTAATAGAACGGGTCGACCCACTGATACAATCCTGGAATCGATCAAATTCCATCCGGGATTGATCGTCAAAGAGGCCATGTCAAATTCCGAGAAAGAAACAAAAAATTGTCCAAGTCATTTTTCATGTTCAAGTAGCCTACTTTGGGAGGCCATAGATCTCAATTGGCTCAGTGTAAATTAAAGTTTAAGAGTTTGTTTTGATTATGAGACGTTTATCTATCCATTGATATGCTCTGGAGCTTGAGAGGAAGTCCAGAAGGTCATTTTCCAGGCTGTTCAAAAATGTATCTGGAAAGTTGAAAACTGTCAGAAAATGGCTAAGGCAGAAAACTGTTTTGTGAAGCCTACTTTGGAGCTCAATTCGAGGAGCGTGGATCGATTCAAGTCCAAAGGCTTCCACAAAATAAAACTAGGTATGTTTATGTACAAAGGGGAGGAATTGGATGAAAGTTCGGAGTTCTGGAAGGCCTCGAACGAAAGGCGCGAAGTTAGTACAAAAACTGTTTTTCTGGCAGTTTGCTTGTGTTAAAAGGCAGGTTGCTTGTGCTTGAAGAGAGGGGAATTCTGGACGAATTTTGTGTCCTTTTTAGATGAGATTTTTACATTAATTGTTTCCTAATTCTATTAAGTTTGTATTAGGTTTTATTTACCTTTAATTACCTTCTAGTTTTCGTTGTAATAGTCAGAGTTGATTGAATTGAATAACAAACCGAGTGTTTGAGTTCTTGAGTTGCGTCTCGAGAGTTTACCTATTGTCTTAGCTACGTGTGGATTCCATAGCTAATTGAAGACCCTTGTTCAAGCTATTCTATGGAGGATTCCATAATCGTTTAGCAAGTTCTCTTATCAATCGAGTAATCACCTTGATTGTGGCGAGAATTCAACATTTTCATCATTTTTGTTCGATTGTTTGTGTAGATGCGTATTCTGATCAAAAGCACCCCCTGGTGCTTTATCACCCACAAACCCAACCAACCCGACCCAAAAAATTATGAGTTAACAGGTTCGGGTCATTCGGATTTCGGATTATAAAAATTCCTATTTTCGATCGGTTTCGGATTGGGTAACAGGTCGGCTTGTAATTTTTCAGATCTAAAAAAACCCATTACCCAATAGCACTACTCAAATGAAGAGCTATTAGTATTAGTATTATTGTTATAATTACTAGGGGGTTAGACGCGTTACGCAGCGGCGACTCAGGCTGGGTTTTGGGCCTACTGTTTGCAAGCCCATAAGCATTCGTTCTTTAACCCCTTAAATAATCATATATATATATATATGGTTCAGGCTAGCGTACGCTCGGGCGTACGTTAGACTACCGTACACCCGTTTGAGTTTTGCTATTTAGATCAAGAATTAACCGGAGTTTTGGGCATGATACTATACCCTAACCACTAATGGATAAACCCAAGTCGCTAGTTTTCTAACCCAAATCATGAGATTCGTTTAATCTTAAAATGAAAATCAGCAATAATTTCGACAAATCAGAACCGTTGATTTTCATTTCAAGATTAAATGAATATTATTATTTGGGTTAGTAAATTGCAGACTGGGGTTCACCCATTAGAGGTTAGGGTATAGTATCGTGCCCCAAACTCCGGTTAATTTATTGTCTAAATAGCAAAACTTAACGGGCGTACGGTAGGCTAGGGTACGTCCGGGCGTACCTTAGTCTACCATACGCCCATTGAGTTTTGCTATTTAGACAATGAATTAACCGGAGTTTTTGGCATGATACTATACCCTAACCTCTAATGGATAAAACCCAGTCCCTAATTCACTAATCCAAATCATAATATTCATTTAATCTTGAAATGAAAATCAACGGTCTTGATTTGTCAAAATTATTGTTGATTTACTTTTTAAGATTAAATGAATCTCATGAGTTGGGTTAGAAAATTAGGGACTGTGGTTTATCCATTTGAGGTTAGGGTATAGTATCATGCCAAAAAATCCGGTTAATTCATTGTCTAAATAGCAAAATTCAACGGGCGTACGGTAGACTAAGGTACTCCCGGGCGTACGCTAGCCTGAATATATATATGGTGCCTTCTATGGTACCCCGGGTGAAATCAGGGGTACCGCATACCTTGAGTATGAAAACGTTATCTAGACCTCGAATTAGCAGGATTTTTGGGCATGATACTATACCCTAACCCTTAATGAGTGAACCCTGGGTCCTAATTATCTTAATCATTACCTATAAACCCTAAGATGCTGCATTACTTTTTTTGCCTATATTTGGACGAATCATAACCGTCGATTATTGTTTCTAATTAAATTGATCTCGGGGTATAAAATTTAGAGAATTAAGACCTAGATTTTGATCTTTATGGGTTAGAGTATAGTATAATGTCCGAAAGATCAGTCAATTCAAGTTCTAGATAGCGTTTTCTTACTTAAGGTATGCGGTACCCCGGATTTCACCCGGGGTACCGTAGAACTCCCCATATATATATATATATATATTTATCACCTTTGTGTTTACCAAAGTAAGAAAAACTTCAGTATCTAGTTTTCTAATCTTAGACCACCGCAGCCTGTCCCTCTCCCACTCCCAAGTCCCAATCACCTCCGCCTCTCGATCTCTTTTATTTCCACAGATGGGACAAATACAATCCCTCTCTATCCATCCATCTATCTATCTCCATTTTCATCATCAATTGGAACAAATCCCTCTACGGCTCTACTCAAATTCCACATGCATGTTCTCTGCAGCTTTAGTTCTGCTCACGGGAGCAGATTATGAATCTAAAACTACAGCTCTTAGATGCGTCCTTTCATCCCCTTAAATCCCCATCCGTTCATCGAAATTACAGGAATCGGTATGAATCTTATCCTTTTTCTTGGGTTTTTAATCGAATCAAAGAAGAAAGCGGAAGAAAATCCCCAAGTGGAGCTGCTATGCTGCATGCCATCATTTCAGTAAGATATGTTCCCGAATAAATCTGGTGGCATGCAAGCACTCAGGAGTTTTCTCCCGTTGTGTTCTCAGTCTGGTTTTTGGTATGTCTCATCTGGATTCGGCGGTTGCTCTTCAGCCAATGATATGGACAATTATTGGATCTGCAAAGCTTTGGATTTCGCAAGCTCATTGTTATCTAATAATTTGTTTGGAATGGTTTCATGCAGGTTGGAGATTTCTTCTCTATAGCGGTGGTGAGGATCTGAATCGGTTCTAGGCGTCTAGCACATCCTCTAATGATGAAGAATTCAAACCAATCACATAAGAGAGCGAAATAATTAACATCCTGGAATAATTGGCGATGGTGCAGAGGTCGACGGAGGGGGATATTGTAGTTGACGGCGAAGCAGATGGACGATTTGAAGTGGATGATAGTGCCGGCAGAGGAGAGGGTCGAATCGGAACAGGAGGAGAGGTGGAGGGATCGACGGAAATCGATTAGATGTTGGAGATAGAGACCATAGCCAGCTAACTACCCTGATGGAGGAAAATGATTGGTGGAATCAACTCACACCGAAACAAAAGCCCAATTACCAAAATCAGCCCATGTCCAGAAGAACCCTTTTCAGAGGATCTTGTAGCCTGCAATGACCCAAACCAAAATAACCCAAACCAATGACTGTGATCCAAAGCAAAATAACCTACAACACACATTAGCAAAGCTCTTGTGCAACAGTAACACATTTATAACTTTAATTATATTTAGGATATGTGAAGCTAGTGTATTCTTAGTGAACAGTAACCAGCATTTTACTTTATATATATTAATAATGATCGATGGTGTGCTTTCATATTGCTTTATGATCAACTTAATTAGCTTTTTTATATAACGGGAAATGTAATGGATGATTTAATAATAAAATAAAAAAGCGTTATATTCAATCAACTACAAGCCCATATATGATATATCCAACACGGCTCGAAATTAGGGAGCAGATCCGGTGAGTAACTTTGTAGTGAGTAATCTCATGCATAACCCAATAAGAATCTGCCACATCAGCGCCTCCTTCTCTCCTGAAAAAATCATTAATTTTCTTTCCCTTAATCTTTAACGGACGATTTCTCACTCGTTTTAACTTTGAATTTAATTTTTTTTTTGCACAGTTAGATCAGATTAATTGTGCTCTTCAAAATGATATCCACTTTGATATTTTTTTGAATAAAAAAAATTTGTCAATGGTATTGACTGGTATTAAATAACAATCATATGTTGTTATTTAATACCAGTCAATACCATATGGTATTAAATAACAGCATACCATATGGTATGAAAAATACCACCTCATACCAGGGTGGTATAGTATGGTATGGAGTTGGTAACGAGAGGTTTGAAAAAATTTCCCCCCAGCAAATTTTGAAATCCAATAGATCATTATTAAATCGTTCCTTTTGTGTAAAAAATTCCGAAAATGACTAAACAACGAAGGAGATACCATATGGTATGGAGTTGGTAACGAGAGGGATGAAAAAAAAAATTCTCAAAAAATATTGAAAATGTTCCATCTGTGCAAACTTTTTTGAAATCCGAGTTAGAATGATGAAGATATGATCCAATTAAGAAAACTAGGAAAAATAAATTTCTTTAATTCTCCACCCTTAGATCTGCAGTCACTTAAAAGAAAGGTTCAGATTTGGTTACTCATTGTTACTCACCCTAAGATTACTCACCCTATCTTGAGCTCGAAATCAGCATCCCGTGTGAGAAGAACTACTTAGAGTACACCATATAGTCAATGGTGTGCCCTTTCACCACAGTTTTCAGTCACGAGAGGAAGATGCCAATTGAAGAAGAAGCCAGGACGTGAAAGTCATCATGTCTTTGAATCTAACACAAAACCAATGAGACTCGCTCAACAGAATCCAACAAAGTCTCCTATGTTTCTTCTTAGACAAAATACACTTGCATAACTATAATTTTGTATTTTGCGACAATAATAGCTACTTTTTGAAAAATACACAGAAAATAACCACACTTTTGAAACTAGATTGACAAATTTAGCCATTTTCGTTAAAAAGTTTAACACCGTTAGTGACTCCGTCAGTAACACGAATATTATGCTTATGTGGAAGCCATCTCAACTCTTGCTCGCCACGTCATATCCCTTGGCCGCCACGTCATATTTAAATTTTAAACAAAATAAATAACTTTTAAAATAAAATTTTGTTCATCTATTCGTTCCGAGTTCTAGAAAATCGATTTCACTTGCTCCGACCATCTTCTCTGGCGGAACACATCCTTCAATCAGTATCGGCTCCTCCGTCACTTTCTTCTCCTCGAACACCTTATATCTTCCATTGCATTAGATTTCCACTGCGGCCTCTTTCTACCCCCAAATCTCCCAAATCCATCCACCAAATTACGGGAAAAATCCCAAAATACACATGTTTTAAAAAGAAATTCCCAAAATACACACGTTATAAAAAAATTTCCCAAAATACACATGTTTGGGCATCACCGCTGTTGTCAACTGCAGTGAATGCATTCACCGCGGCAGACCAAAGCGGTGAATGCATCACCGCGGTTGACGGCCGCGGTGAATGCCTGACGTAACACTGAAACTTCAAGCAAACGTAACTTTGCGCTCGGTTATCCGATTGTAGCGAAATTTTTTTGATTCCATATAACTTTTCAAGATCTTTCAATCTGAAACAAGACTTCATCCCAAAAAAAATCATTTGCTACCCCGAACGAGCAATTTTTCGATTTTAACAAACTTTGGAAGATCATAACTTTGTGCTCCACAATCCGAATGTCATGAAACTTTTTTTGATTTTGCATAACTTTTGAAGTACTACAACTTTTATTATAACCATAATTTTGGAAAGTATGTGGATTTGTGAAAAGTAAAGGCAAAGTTATTCCCAAAATCCCGTATACCCAAAAATACTTCTTTTTTAAAAAATTATTTCTTAGTCAAAGTTGTATTTCTTAAAAAGTTATGCGCGATAAAATTTTTTTTACGACGTTCGGATTGAGGAGCTAAATGTTATGTCCTTCCAAAGTTTGGCAAAATCGAAAAATTGCTCGTTCGGGGTAACAAACGACATTTTTTTGAGATGAAGTCTTGTTGCAGATTGAAAGATCTTGAAAAGTTATATGGAATCAAAAAAAATTTCACTACAATCGGATAACCGAGCGCAAAGTTACGTTTGTTTGAAGTTTCAGAGTTAAGTCAGGCCTTCACCGCGGCCGTCAACCGCGGTGATGCATTCACCGCTTTGGTCTGCCGCGGTGAATGCATTCACTGCGGTTGACAACAGCGGTGATGCCCAAACATGTGTATTTTGGGAATTTTTTTTATAACGTGTGTATTTTGAGAATTTTTTTTTTAAAAACATATATATTTGTGGAATTCATCCCCAACTTACAACTCTCTTCATATCAATTCGTTTCTACCGATCTAATCAAAATGGATATATATACATAGTGGGCCAACCACACTTTAGGCACAGTGTCATCCCACAATTTGCTTGTTATCCAAAGGTTGCTTGTTTTATCTTCTTATAAAATAGGATTATAGGTATAATATAATCATCAACCATGCATTTTTATCAAACACATTTACTTTTTTTTTACATCAAACATGCCTTGTGTTTGAAAAAAAATGATCACCTTCGTATATCTCCTATTATCAATCGTCGATTTCTTACTTTTTGGATTCATTTAATTATCTCATTCGTCGTCGATTTTCCTACTTCTTCTCATGGGATTCGCTTAACTGGAATATCGACCAAGAGGAATGAGCCGATGTAACAGAGGTAAGACATGCAAGAGGGAAAAAGAAGGAATCTAAAGAAAGAGGGAGAGCGACCATGGACTGGAGATGGACTCGGACGGAAAGTCCTCGAGTGGGTCAGAGCCAATGAGCATTGGATATAGCCGATGCCGATGAAAGATTGATGATACCTGACAGACTAATTGTTATAGCTCTCATACCGGTGAAATATCTCGACAACTTCCAAAATTGAATGTTTAAACGGAATATTCGGGATTGAATTTGTATTAATTCGTTGAACTCACCCCTATTTCTAGATTGTCCTTACTTTTAGGTTGTTCTATCGAACTTTAGTTCCGGTTGTAGTTAGCATCAACTATAATTAGGCATTTAGAACTTTTATTCTTGCTAACACACAATTGATAATTAGCATTATTAGTTAATAACGACAATTAATAGTTAGTTAGCAGCAATTAGTAGTTAGTAAAACACAATAGCAACCTTTAGGAGAGGTATGTATATAAAAAGCGGGCATTTTTGTATTTTCACTATATTCCATACCATTAATTCTCACAAAAATAAACCTTATTCAGGAAATCATTCAATTTCCACAAGTCAATTCCTTGATTTTGTAAAACATTGAAATTCAGACAAATTTTCACGTTTTCAGATTTCCACATCCAAACGACCCCTAATAGTAATTATACAAATTATTTATTTGGTACCATGAAAGAAACAAAATTATTCAATTACTAAAAAAATAAAAAATAATAACATACATTATAAGTTTTACAACATCTTGATCATTCATAGACAAAAGTTGATATCAAAAGTAAACAACACAACTCATGCCTGTAACCAATTACTAAAAAAACTTAATATTCGAAACGTACTTCAATTTAATCTTTGATGTTAGAAATTAGCGCAAATTTCCTTTTGAATTTCTTTCTGGTTCCTCTGCCCTTAAAAGCATTTCCTCCTCACAGTTTATCTTTCATTAGTAAAACTTTATATTCACCATAATAATCTCTTCCTTCTCCTACATTTCATTGGAACCCATTATAATGGTTAAATGGTTGAAAATGTGAAACATCTTTTCATTGTGCTAGAATTTCACATCATATGAATCATAAATATTATCAATCATTCTCTTTTCTCACATCACATATATTTCTATATCCACCATCAATAATCTCTTTTTTTATTACAATAACGTCATTATCTCCATCACTAAATTCACCACCTTTAATATTATTCAAAAAATTTAGTAGCAAAATCTGTTGAATTGTGAAAACTCCATTTCCAAGAACTTAAGGCCCTGTTCACTTCCATTTTCGTTTCCTGTTTTCTGTTTTCATATTACAAATTTGGCAAACGAAACGAGAAAACATGTTTACTTTTCATTCTGTTTTCTATTCGTTTCCAACTCTGAAAACAGAAAGTGGCAGCTTCCTACTGTTTTTGAAAACGAAAAAATGTCGTTTTCACCTGTTTTCAACATCTGTTTTCTCAAAAACAGGAAACAGAAATGAAAGTAAACAAGGCCTAAATTTACCCAGTCTATGTCATGAACTTTGTTTGAGATTGCTCTTATTCATCATTTATTATCTTGAAAACTGTGTACCCACTTATGGAGGTTTGCGTCGTTGTAATTGCTGAGCTTCATATGAAACTTTAACTTCATGCTCTTGGTTTGTATGAGAAGAGGAGTTGAAAGTTCACTCATTTTGTCACTATCTTTGATTAGTTTCTCAATAATCATTCCAAAATATCTAGCTTCCTTATGATGCAGAACAATAAAGCTAGATTAAAACATGTTGTCTACAACTCACAACTAACCCTGAATCTGTAAAATATCAACAATTGATATGCATTATTTGGTCGAAAACTTTATATTTTATTGGGTATGTTGTTACCTAACTACTATTATCTTTGATGTTGCTGTATAATTCTTATAAAATTGCTCATCACATCCTTCTTCAACTTTTCTTTGACAAGTTACAATTAATGTGATTTTTCTAACTCATTTAAAATTTGAGTTGAAACGAATGAGATATTGTCTAAATTTGCGAGAAATTGAAAATTTCTTAACTATAGCTTTTGAGATTTGTGGCAGCTGTAACTAAAGGAGATTATGCACCAAAATTCTTGCACTTTTACTTGGCTATTTGAAGATCGCACTAGAACACTATTTTATCAATAAGAAGATTCTTTAATGTGAATATATTTTCTAGGCGTAGAATCAATAAATATTGTAAAAAAACTCAAAATAATAATGAAGCAGTTATAACATAACAAAATAATATGTTACTGTCAAAGCAAGTTTGATAAGAATTATCATCACACTAATATAATTTTCTCACTAATATTTGATCAAAACAAGCAAAGTTATGAAAAAAATAAAGCCAATGGAGTTGTGAGTTTCCTGCTATGCTAAAAGAAAACTATACAATACAAACCTAGATCTAAGATGGTATGATCTCATATTTTTTTTTATCGTTTCCCAGAAAAGAATATAAGAAAGAAATTATCTATCTATTGATTTTAAACTTTGAATTTCTATTCTCTAGGAGGAGATTGTGATCTAGATTTCATCACTCTAAGAGAAAACCAATACATAAAAGAAGAATTGAAGATTAAATTCATAAACCTCCTCACCATTGTCAATTCTCATTTACGCGTTGAATGAGAACTTTTTATTTGTATATGTTTTATGAAAAATCTCAAAACTTAACTTAGAATTGAAAAGTATTTGATTTTTTTAGTTAATTAATTAAGAATTAGTTAATTACAAAGTCATACATAAGAATTTGTGTCAAACACTTAATCTTATAGTAAAAGAAAATTAAATAAAAGACTAAGCCACACACATGACACGCACGACCTTATAATAAAAGAATTAATTAATAGTATAATAATTGGTTTAAAAATTTCCAACATTTTTTTTTTCATTAGCATAATTAACAAAGTCTTATTTTTGGGTATTTATTAATTAAAAAGACAAAAAAAACTTCCTGCCTAAATTCATTCAGAAAGCTGAATTTTTTTAATTAAACATATTTCTCAATTCTCATGGCGAACCTATTTATATTGGAAGTAGTTTCTATGCATAACCTTATGGTAAGTAACCATGTATAACCTAATCACCATCCGCCACATCAGCGCCTAGGGCTGGAAGTTTGGTACCAGTATTTGGGATATACCTAATACCGTACCGAATTTGTCTATATTTGGTATTACCGAATACACGTATTATTTTGTGGGATTGAGATTGTGATTGAATTTCAATTGTTATTCGGTAATAGGGATTACGGGATTGGGATCGGTATATACCGAAATACCGATCAATACCGAAATATAAGCTAGTATGTATTTTATCCTCTCAACTAGACTCTCTCATTCAATACTACGCGACCCTCAACCACCAAAAGTGTCATTTAATTATACATAGATCATTACATCACTATTTCACACTAGTATTAGTCGTCTCTCAACCTCAAATTCGTCAAATTAAAGATTACCAATTACAAGAACTTGAGATGTTAGCCCTAGGCAACTCAATTAAAGATTACCGAAATTATTTAGGGATTGAGAATGAGATTGATCATTTTAGGGTGTAATTCGGTATTTGGTATTGGGATACCGATACCGTACCGATTTCCACCCCTATCAGCGCCCCTTCTTTTTCTGGAAAACCTTTAACCTTTTCTCCCTTAATCTTTAACGGACGATTTTCACTCGTTTTCACTCGTTTTAAGTCGGACTTTAATTGTTTTTTGCAAAGTTAGATCATAGTAATTGTGCTCTTCAAAATGATATCCACTTTGATATATTTTTGAAAAAAACCCATTTCTTACCAGTATATATCATATGGTATTAACTGGTATTAAGTAAGAGCATACGATATGGTATGAAAAAGCACACCATCGTGGTATGAACATACCAAGACTATAGGATGATTGATTACATGATAGTAGGTAAATACTAATTGTCATTTACGACTTTCAACATTGTGTACCACGAGATACCACCCCATACCAGGGTGGTATTGTGTGATATTTTTTGGTTCTATATTTTGTTCAACCAGAAATTTGTAGATCCAATAAATAATGATAAACTTGTTCATTCTGTGCAAAATAAAAACGACTTAAAAACGAATAAGATACCATATATGGTATGCAGTTGGTAACGAGAGGCAAGAAATTTGTTTTCTCAAAAAATATTGAAAATGAATCTCATTTTGTAGAGCACAACGAACTCGTTCAATCTGTGCAAAACAAATAATTGAAATTCGAGTTAAAACGAAGAAGATATGAGCCAATTAAGAAAACAAGAAAAAATAAAAATACTTTTAATTCTCCACCTTTACATCTTGATTTTCTGGGTCCAATTAAATTTTGATAAATGAGATTTGGTTACTTAATTTGGTCTTTTATATTAGTGTTAAGGATGTTTCAATAAACTCCAGATAATCTGCAACACAATGAACTCTTTTTTTTTTTTTTTTTTTGTCATTCACATTGAATCTTACTTTCCCCACAAACATTGATTATTGGGCTAAAAAATAAGGCCAGTTAGGAACTCAAGCCCGGAGGTCCAAATCATAGCGTACTCATCAATGCGTCGGCTTTGGTTTTGGACCATTTATTAACCGGCAGCCCAAATAATCAAATGGCATCCCTGAGGCCCAAAATTTGGCCTTCCCCAGTCCTAGTCGCCGCGGCAGACGCAGAATCATGGCGGAAGCAGGATTCCCGCCCGGCCGCCACTCAAAGCTCCGGTTGAAAGCTCTTCAATCTTCTTTCGCTTTTTCCCTTTTCATGGTAATAATCACTTCACGATTTCCCTTTACCCCCCTTTCCCACTTCTCTTGTACGTTTAGTGGATTTGCTTTGTCGACTTTCGCCGGCATTCTGTTTTTACCTGTACAAGGGTATCGCTTAAAATGCACTGCGATGAGCAGTTCTCGTCTTTGCTTAGTGGAGTAAAAAACACCTAGCTTGAACGTTTCCTCGTCACTTGTTTTTTGTTTAATAATTCTTCCATCTTCATGGGTCCAGAATTTTCGATTCTGAGAAGGCTTTGCCTAAGATTCCCCTCCTCTGGGTTTCTGTCAAAGGATCAATCAATAGAGCCTAGTTCATGTGCGATTGAGAAAATTGAAAGCTTGCAGCATAGTATTGTAATTCTCTCTCCAAAGATGATAGGATTCCACCTTTGAGTATGATACTCATATGTTCTGTGAGCATTTTGACAAGATACATGCATTAAGTAGCACCAGTGCTAATTCTCCATTACCAAAGTTAACTAGCATTGTGGAACTACAATATCTTGTTTATTGTTTGTAACACGTGTCAAAACTATGGTGAACCTGAATTCTTGAATTTTCTAGTTGTTGAAGGGACGTAGTCCCAAGTGTCTCCTTGATGTGTCTAAATGGGTTGATATCCATGTTTGACACTTCTTTGCTGCAGAAGGAAGCTTTCTTGGAGGCATGGCACAGAGATATATTGGCCAAGTAAGAATCCCATAGGAGCTTCTTCTTGCTATATTATACTGTAAGTTGTTACACAACTTTTAGTTTTGGACATCAAAGCTTCCACCCTTTCTGTGATAATAAAAAACTGAACCACTTCACCTTCTCCTGTTTTCTTATCAGCAAATAACAAGAACAGAAAATCTCATGTGTAATTGTTAATGATAAGATAATCACTACAGGTTTGATAGTTGCTAACGGGGATTGCTGCCTTCATTATGAACAGTAGAACATGGATGAATTGTTCCTATCACCCCTATTAGCGTAGATGGAAGTAAGTTGCTTTTGTGGACAATCAGAAATCTTGGTTAGATTTTTGACAGTAGAATCTTGATGGATCTTTTTCTTGAGGAATCAATAACTTCTATTGGTGGGATGGATAATGCTGAATAGTATCACAAGTTGTTGTGGTCCATATAAGGAGGAGAGATTTTGGATAGAGTAGTGTGGACACCAGCTTCCGCCGAAAATAAAAGGTTGAAAAAATTCCCCATTCTAGAGTCCCATCCCCATCTCTACGGGCTAAGAGAAGGAGAGAACCGATTTTGACATGGAACATAGAAACTTTGAACAATTCTCTTTCATATGCTGTCACTTCTTTACAACTTTGTGAATCTGAAGCTGTTCCCCTTCTTTCTTTCTTTCTTGCCTGTCCTTGTTGTAGTGTTCCCTCTACTTGCTTTAATTTATGTGTGTATTGACTCAGTTTCAGTTTGCTTTGCTCAAAGGTGAAAGCTTTTTTATTTATTTATTTTTCTGAAGTCGTTGACATGGTGCCAATATGTACATCTGTTTGGGAATGCGATGTCTATTTGTCCACATGTATGTTTTGTAGTTGCATACAGAATATAGTTTGCTTTGTGCGTACGGCATATGGCTGGAACCGGAAGCTACAAAATTTTCAAGTAGGAGAGGGTAGTTGCTGCCCACCATACTGTTTTCACATCTCAATGAACTCAGCAGTATGCAGGACAAGCAAGCAACCCTCTCCAGTAGGCAAAACACATGCCCTTTTAAAAATACTATCCAACTCAACTTATTTGGTGTCTAGATAGTTTTCCTTTCAAGGCAGAAATTAGTTGCATGAGTTTCCACAACTGCCATGGGGTTGGAGTTGTTTTGGGACTGTTCCCCCATATTGTAGAGCTAGCTAGCTAGCTAGTAACACCTACTTGGGTAGAGGGTTAGGCAACATCGGGCTGACTGAATTGGATCATTCGGTTTTCAATTCTCAAATTCATCTACTTTTTGTGTTTTCGATCTATGGATTCCCGAAATGCCCTCATCGTCTCTGATCATTTCGAAAGCGCCCCTCATCATCTAACGGTTCAGAGAAAGGCCTGCATGGTCTGGCGTAGTCGAATGGGAAAGAACAACTGGGGTTATTTATGTTGGTTAGCTGGGAGATTCTTAGGCTGGTGAAGGAAGAGGTAGCTTGTGGAGATTGAATGGGCTTTAATTAGGGTTGATATATTGATAGACCACAGTCTGCATATTTCATATTGCATCTGCAACTGTTGGTGGTTGTGATAGAGGAGAGGAGAGGAGGGGGCCATGTGAGCATTGATAATTCAAGGGACCCATTAGCATGAACTATTTCTTTTTGTAGAGGGTTAGATTGGTATTTGTTGATAAGAAGAGAAAGCAAATTGCTTTGAATGTGGGTCTATCAGCTTAAAATATAGTGCAGATGTCCTTGTTGCAGAGATACCAAGCAACCCCTTTCTCTGAGGAACTTGAATTTGTCCAAAGAAAACTGCATTTAAAGGAGTGGGGTTTGTCCAGGGAAAGAGTCAATATTCCACATTGTGTATGGTAATTGTATTAGTCTGGTGGTACCTGATATGCCGTTAATATGCATTACTCGACTAAATGTCATTAAGAATTATCATAATTTCCTGCTGTATTCTTGGCCTATTTAAAGATGATAATTTTATATCAAGGGACCAAACTGTCCCTTTGTGCTGTAGGGATTTGTGGATGGTTGAGTACTGGTATTAGGCTTGTTTGTTTTGTGGGATCTAAGGATGATGAGATGGGAAAGGAATAGAGAATTTGGAATTGCTAGAAGAAAGGGAAATGAATTAGTGATTGACCTTGAAAGGTTGTTCCTTTTGATCTCTCTTTGGCTTTGCTTCTTCTTGGTGGTGTGTGCGTGTGGTCGACTTTGAGGGGCTGCCCACGTGATTGACAAATCCATGGGAGGAGTTCCACAAGTCAGCAATCCACAACCCAACCCGAACCAATCCTCTCTCTACTTTTTGGGTGAATAACTTTATAGTCCCTGTACTATGTTATTGTAGCAAACAAGTCCATATACCATGTTTATCTATTTCTAGTTCATTTCTTCTAAACCCTTTAAGGAAAACATGTTTAGCAAGCTCGTCCTTATAACTCAAACCAACATGTTTTAGAATAGATGGTGCTGTACGTGGACATATCAACGTAATATTGTGGACCAAAAGTGTTATTAACCCATTTTTCTATCTGCCATGAAAGTGAAACTCCATTTACTTATTCATTATATATAGAAAAAGTGACGTGAAGAACTCCAACAGCATTTAGGCCCCCCTTCCTAAACCTACTGTCACAAGAAACTCTGGTCGGCTTATTATTAGAGCTTTGATCTTTCATATCATTACAATATACTTATTATTATTATCTCATCATTATACATCAAACTATAAATTAATTATCTTTTTTGTTGCCCCCACTCCCCCTGTTATAGCATGCCAATTAGCACATCATCCCCACATAATCAAGGTTTACTAATTGCCGCCCATTGACTATCCAGCGTCCACTTGGCCATCTCTCATTTGCTCCCCTACCCCCTGTGACATCATCCTTGTATACATAGTTTGTGTAAGCTGACAACCTAACTTACAAGTTTTGTGTTTTTCTATAATTTCACCATTTTCATGAGGGCTAAGTTATCACTTAACTTTTGTCTTGCATTAGTTTATGAAAGTTAAAAACATAGTTTATGAAAGTTTCTTAACTTATTAAATCTTTGATTTGGATGGGTGAGTCAACCATATCATATCATACCTTAACTTAATTAGGTTACTAAACACCCTTCCTCCCCACCTGCAGCTGCATGTTTGTGTGATTAGGAGCTAAGCCGTATTGTATTGCTTGGTAGAGAGAGTTTTGCTACACTTACGATCTTATTCTGCTCGAACTAGGTTGGTTCATCAAACGAGTTGTAAAGAAGAGAAAAGGAACTGAAAAATGTTGTCTTTTTTGTCTGAGTTTTGGTTCTAGATTAAAGTCAAAGCTGCAAGCATTGGAAACTAGTTTGCAGAATCACATTCTTACAAAACACACACAGGAAAGAGTCACTTTTATGGTTCTGCTGCTGCTGGAAAGTAATTTGATAAAAATGTGTTTTTACTTAAACTTAATAAAAAGGGTTCTCTTGCAAGCATAATACAAAGAGACATAAATCAATCTACACACACTTCCACAAGTAAAAGTCATAGTAACTTTGGATTCCAGGTCGTGTTCAGATGCTTCCCTTGCCAAAGACTCAATCTTCTTTTTCTTCTCCCCAAGTTCTTTACTTTAACACACAATAACATCAAATATTTAAGTTATGAATATATTTATTTATTACTCGTTCAAGTCTCCATGTTCCAACCTACCAGTCTCGAAATTTGAATTTCTTGTTAACCCTGTTCCCCGCAACAAACATACCATATTATGTTTCTTCTTATTATTCTCAAGAGTTTGACATTATTAATATTAGCCGCAGCAGCCAAAACCCACCCAAAAAAAGATTTTGCAGATATCTATGAACTGCTGCAAGAAAGAATGTCTGTTTTTCCCCCTTCCTCTGAGATTCTTCCACCCTCACTGCTACTGCTACTACAGTTCTCCAGTTGCATGCAATTGAGTGTCTTTCAAGCTTTTCTGATACCATCTACATAGAGATTCGAGAGATTGAAGAATTTGGTTCTCCCTAGTTAAATAAATGTACAATTTGCTTTCCCCACAAGTTTCCTCCCTTCTGCTGCATGTGGAAGTTTAGTGAAGCTGACTTGCAGCAATCTTTTGCCTAAAAGAATGACATTCCCGTATTCTGATGCTAAGCTGCTTGAGGGTTTCTCATTCTTGACAATGTTCCTCCCAAAAAGAGGACTTTTCTTTTCGTGCAGCCCTTTAGGTAAAGTGTGTGAATTTCGCACGCTCATGCGGCTGTTGGAATCAGAGATAACGTAAGCCTTACACAATCCCTGACCAAGTTCAGCTCCAAAACCACCATATTGTGTCATATGCATGAAAGTAAATAACACAGACTAATAGATGGGTGAAGTTCTGGTTTTGATTACATTCATAACTGATCTGATTAACAGTTAACTTAACAATGCTGTCTAGAGACTGATTTTCATTAGTACATGGGGGGAATCAAATGAACAAACTCAAGATAAGTTACTTCTGAAACTAGAAATAAGCCTTGGGATGGATGTTTACTGATACAGAGAACTGGAAACAGGGTAATTCTGAAGTGGGTGGCAAGTGAAAAAAAGAGAGGGTCTTTCTATGGTTTTCTCCTGAAATAAGGAAAACTGTTGTGGCAATTGCTACTGCTGTGTTCTTCTTCTTCTTCATGCTCTTTTGGTTCATCACTGGAAACCTCTGTGATTCCACTTGATCCCGAAGATGATCCACATGGAACAACATTCAAATCCCTTGTACTACTGCTGTCCTTTCTCATGAAGTCGTAGAACACAACCTTTCTAGTAGTAGGAGTGGTAGTCCCAGTTTTGGGGTTAGGGGAAGGAATGATTATCCCATTTTTCTGGTCCCCAATTTGAATGCAGCTTCTGGTTTCCTCCTCGTTTTTGTTGTTGGCTCCCCTCTTCTTCAAAAAAATCCGGCACAAAACCCAGTTCTCCATTGGCACAACAGAGCTCTGCAACAAGGAAAAAGAATTGCAGATATGGTTTAAACTAATGCATTTCCCATTTCTCCAGTTCATGCATAAGGTTGAGGCTTTTTTGCCTTCTCATTTTGAAAACCCAATTTACCTGATGAGTTGAGATGTTGTTGTTGTTGTTGGCGAGAGTAGTATTTTCAGGAGTAAGCAGGCGGTACTCATGCATGATCCAATCGGTTCTAGTTCCATGGGGAGGCTTCCCTCTGTAAAAAACCAGGGTCTTCTTCATCCCCACAGCATAATTCCCTTTGGAAGCCAGAACTTGCTTGTCGATCCCTGTGGCCTTCCAGTAACCCGAGGCAGTCGCTCTATTCGAACGGTTCCCATTCGGGTACTTGGCCTCCTTGGTGCTGAAGAAGTACCTCTCTTGCTGCAAATCCCCTGCCACAAGACAGAAACAGAGCACGGTCAGTACTTGATCACGAAAACGTTTGGTTCCCCCCAACCTCTAATTGAGGCTGCTCATCTATCTTATCCTTGTTTAATTATACGAATGAACATGTGTTTTTTGAGCTGACCTGGCAGGTCCCAGGGATCGGATTTGCAGACGTCGACTTCAGGGATAATGGAGGCCGGCAAAGGGAAGGAGTAGGCTTTCCTCCTCAGGTACTGAACAACGAGTTCTTCGTCAGTCGGGTGGAATCTGAAGCCAGGTGGCAGCCTCAGGACGCCATTCTTCACGAAGCTGTGCTTCTCCATATTTGACTTCCAGAGAGGGGAAAAGGGTAGCTGGGAAAGGAATGGGTAAAGCTCCCAACTTTAAGACAGAAACAGGGGGGAAGGGAAGGGAAGGGAAGGAAAGGAAGAGAGGGTTGTGGAAGATGGTTGAGAGGGAAAGTGTGGGGAAGGGGTTCTTTATAGGAAGGAATGGGTGACGGAGGAAGAAGGGAAGAGAAATGGGAGAATCAGAAGAAAGGGAAGAAAGAAGGAATCAAAGCCTCCATCTCTCTCTCTCTCTCTCTCTCTCTTCTGTGGCCAAATTGGGGGGGCTTGGCGTGAACCAGACTCAAGCTCTTTCCTTCCTTGTTTTGACGCTATTTGTCTCCCAAAGAAACGTTCATGGGTGTCCTTCAATCGGTTAATTTTGGGTATTTTTGGCGCCCTCCTTGAAATCCTTCCCCTTAAACGCACTAACCACATCAATAATCCATTCTCTTCTTCTTCCTCTTCTTTGTTTGTTTATTGTTCCTTCCTTTACTTCTTCTTTGGTTAACCGTCTGGTTGATGATTAGCTATGACGGTTTAGTTTGAATTTAACCCTTTTATTATAGTTCTAGTTATTCTCTTATGGGTCATTATGATATTTCGTTTTACTTCTTTCCACATTAAAATACACAAACAATAACATAAAAAAAAGGAGATTAATGGTTCAATACCCGCATTTTCATCCCTAAAAATAATATTGGTTTAAGTGCACATTTAGGATACAATCGATGAATACAGTTTAAGCATTATAGATAATTTGAATGTGGGAATTGGGTCTAGATTAAATCTCCAATTTGCATAATTTAACTCAAATACTCGTGTTTGGCTTGCTTATAAAAATGTGTGGAGATTTGGATTTACATTCACACCACATCTCTTTCTTTTTCGAATGTTTTGAACCCAAATCACACATTTATAAAAATCTCATCCTAGCCTAAGGCGTGTGAAAATGTGCGAACATGATTTTTGAAATGTTCACTTTATTAGATAGTTTTGTCAACTATTTACCATTTGAGTATTTCACCTATATTTTTTTCGGTTTTGAGTTGTGACATTCTCTTACTTTCCAAAATTAACATGGGGAACCAATTATAAAATGCTTTTTCGACGATTCTTTAAACTTATTTTGATCTGTTTTTACGTATTTACTTATGGTCAGTGGCGGAGCCAACTTAGGATAGTGTGGGTCCCGGGCTTAGATTAAGACACCAAAAAAATATGATATTTGTACACAATCCGCAATACCCAAACCAAATACTTCATGTGCACTAGTTTTACTTGTCTACCATTAGATTATAGAGAACAGTGTGATACACATTAACCTTGCATATTAAGTAAATAACTCTTAATTTAACATGAAATTGTTCTATAACTATTAGTTTTGAGTTTGCTAATTCCTAATTTAGTGTCTAATTCTCCATTCTCAAATAAACATCAATCGACAAACTATGAAAATATGTCATGGGTTATTTAAATATTAATAAAATTTATGTTATATGTTTTAATTTTTTTTCGTTGGACCCCATCTTAATTGAAATCCCAGCTACACCACTGTCCACTGCTTGTCTGTGATGCAATGGTTAACAACAAATAGATATCTCTATTTATATAATTGAAGTTAGAGTATTTGTGCTCATTTTCTTATTTTACTTATCCTGATTATATTATTTGGACGGTGCAGAGGGCAATTTGGTACGGGCACGCAATGTTCCCAGGGGGGGCAATCTGGTCTTTCGATATCCTACAACGACGAAAAGGAACAAAATAAAATTATTTTGGGGTTACTGAAATGGTAATGTACGGTTGGTAGGTACAAAAGGGAAGTCCAAGCAGGGGGTTTGTACAGTAATTTGACTCTTCGCAATTAAACAAAGAGCTGTGAAGTCAGCTTTTGTCATGCTTACAGGCGCTGTACCAACGTCGTCAACCCGCGGGTTGACTCGGAACCGGTCGAGTTAGTGGGTTAAGGGTTAATGGGATAATTGTTTTAGTCCGGTTTGGCCCGA
This sequence comes from Linum tenue, assembly GCA_946122785.1. Lineage (NCBI taxonomy): Eukaryota > Viridiplantae > Streptophyta > Magnoliopsida > Malpighiales > Linaceae > Linum > Linum tenue. The sequence continues at coordinate 51,233,551 of CAMGYJ010000011.1, read as the reverse complement.
AAATATGAAAAAAGTCATTATATTGTACTTATCTTCATAAATTATATCAAATTTTATCTAACATATGAGTTATAATATATCATATTACACCAAAATAACATATCGTACTTAGATCCAACATATAGTGAAAATTCACACACACTTATATAACATCAATATTCAAATGTTCAATTTAGGATTTCGCAAAAAAAAAAAAAATGACACAATTTGACCTCCAACCCGGTACCTTATAGCGGTCGACCCGGCGGGTGCGTACGATTGGGCCGAAATGGTGGGGAGGGGGAAAATGAAAAGTGGATATTTGAAAGGTAAAATATTAAATTTTATTCAATAAAAAGTGAAATAAAAATAAAAAGTCAACAAGAAATTAGTGGGCAGCCTAGATACAATCTGGGCTCCCACTCCCTTAGCGACAACAAAGCTAAGTCTAGTGAAAATATACGCGGCCGCCCGAGTCCCCGCATCCTGAGACACAGAGAATTTTTGGATGCGCTTAAGCAAAGCAACAACATCCGAACCCACCTCCCCCAGCGAAGAGAAAGAAAAGGGCAGGAACCCGTAGCCAGCCGCCATGCACCAGTCCCGATACTTAGCACACTTTCGCCGAGCGGCATCAACTACAACTCGGCCGGGCACAAAATCGGTCATCCCAGTCCGAGTCAAAGGGGAAGACCCAGTCAGATCAATACACACATCTCGCCCCCCTATCCCAGGAATAAAGCAGCAAATCCGCAGGACGAAGGGGTCTGCCATGCCCATCAACCAAACCGATATCAACCTCCTTTCCGACAGAAATCCCAGACCTGCAACAAATGTCCAGTAAGGTGTCTCGAACGAGGTTATGCCAATGCTTAATGCCCACAATACCAGCACAGGACACAACATGATCTCCAAAGATAAATTGTCCTCCTCGTCATTTTTGTTTACTAATTTGCTACACGTATAATTAAAGAGATCTAGCTAAAAGTGGATATTTGAAAGATATACACGTATAATTAAAGAGACCTAGCTATATATTTACGAATACAATGTTACTTAAGCTGAACATTAAGTTTAATGAATATCATCATCATCTCAATCTCAATCTCATCAGTAATTCCAGGCAGCCAACGTAGTTATCCTTTTGCCTAGTACCAACACCATACATATATATTATCTCTCTCTAGTCAATCATTAGAAAATTTGGATCCTTTCTATCTTATAGCTAGCTATCTATATACTAATTAACGGCCGGCCGGCGACCATTTTGTCTTGTTTTATATCATGTATGTATACTTGTTAGTACGTACGTAGTCAATGATCTCGTGTTGTGAAACATATGACGAAAACTTCAATGAAGGTTCTAAAATAAAACAATAATAATAATAATAATTATTATTATTATAAGAAGGAAGGCTAGCTAGCTTGCTTACTCGATCTCCCCCTGCTTCATATCCACAAGGTAAGCTCATAGCTTTTATCGATGACAAAGGAAGACAACAAAATCAGGCGAGAACAATGAAAAAGAAGTGTGGATTTTAGTTTAATTTCCTCGATGGAAACGATACTATATACATGAATAAACTAGTTAGGGGAGATGTTCGAGAGAGAGTGTTAGGTTTGTAAGAGGAAATGCAAACATAGCAAAGTTCTAGGAGTATAGTATACTTGTTAGATGTATTTCGATAATTTCTGACCAATTTTAACGGTCTATTGGTGTTTTCTATAAATTTGAATTTTGGGTTTGGGTTTATCGAATTCGGGTCTAGGGTTTATCAATTAGTAATTAGGGTATAGTACCATACATCAAATTTGATTTAATTCATGGTTTAGATAAAGAGTACATGAAGTATCATACACTCCAGGAGTATATATACTATACTCAATTTATTGTCAAATTATATTATTCAATTCACAAATATATATTCATGGGTCAGATTGGTGTACTCGTAGAGTATACTATACTCCAGATACTTCTAGTGAGATATTTCTATTTAGATCGCGAATTTAACCGATTTTGGGTATTGTGGCAAGCAGTGGCGTAGCCAAAATTTTCATTCAAGGGGGGGTGCATTATAAAAGATAACCTAAAATAATTTTTGAACAATCACACATTATATCATGTTTCATATTATCATATTATTTTAAAACTACATATTATTCAAATTATTAAGATTGCTCTTAATGTTATCTCACTATATTATCATTCCTAATTTCGATTCACTCTATTAGGAGGGTTAACTATTCCATTGCAGAAAATATTCTACTAACATGTGTATTGAAAACAGATAGTAGCAAACTAAACCTAATTTCAGAAGCACATACATTGATGGGAACTAATTTTTTCTTCCGACTATCGTTATCATAGAAAGTTATTGATTTTCTCTAATAATCCGCAAGTCATACCCATCTTGATAAACTATATTAATAGAAATATTAGTAGGTTAAGTTAATTTTATATAATCAATCGTGGTTGGATACTATAAATTTGCCAATTAACAATGAGATTTGGGGTTCTTTGTTCATTATTGGTATATTAATACTACTAGTTTTTTGTGATTTCTCCAAATTAAGGAGGTGCCGTGGAACCCCCTAACAATGGACTATCTCCGCCCCTGACCGTGAGCTAGTCCAATTTAATAGAAACTAATAAATAATCGTTGAGATTGGCCGAAACTCATCAAAATACATCTAATCATCAAAATACTATACTCCTAAAATATAGGAATACTATTCTTTAGTATATTATATATTATTTGTGTGTGGGTGGCGGATCTTTCAGAATAGAAATGAATGAATACAATGGTGGCGCCTGCCGCTAGCGCGCTTGGCGCCGGCGCCGTCTCCTTAACGCAAGCAAGTCACTAGGAGGAAATTATACGTCCAGCTAGCAAGCTAAGACTATCTGGAAGGAACCATATCTTTGATAAAATCCCTAATTCGATATCTTCATTCTTCAAACGCAACCTACATATTCATTTCCAGACCCCGCCGTCAACTTTTTTTTTTCTTTAGCAGCTCGAAGCAATGGTCCGGTCCGTACCGGATCATATCAAATCGATGTTTAGATTGGACCATATTAAACCGAGAAAGACTGATTTGAATTGTCGTAATTGGGAGAGGGGGGCTTAAAGTCTTGTCTGGCTATTCTAATTCATAAATTTGTGCAAATTCTACATGTAAATTTATCTACAATTCAAGTCCCCCTAGCTTCAATCTAGCTCCACCACTGGTCCTATGAATTTTATAATTACTAAATAAAACATGGATCGAATTGATGATATTTGGACTGAACCGAATGCAATGATGGTCCGGTCCTTCTTCCAAAGATAACTTTCACTAAAGAACCGTGGTACTCATGAGTTTGGTCTGGCCCTGACCGGACCGAACCGTTGCACACCCCTAACTAGAACTGACAAATGTTAATTAGGATAATTGATTATATTGTTCACATAGTCTAGACTAGTAGCAAAATGGTTATAAATGTTCAAAATGGAACAAAATCAAGATATAATAAAAACAACTACTACATATATTTTCATTCATATTTCCATCCAAACAATTTCATAACAAATATTTATAGAATTTTAATTGTATCAAATATAGTAGAATTTGATTAGTACACATGCCCTCCCAATTCCCATCATTCCCCACCCCAGAAAACCTTCATTGTTGTGTTAATCATTGTAATTTCAACAATGCAATAACTCCTCGTATGTTGGTGTTGTGAAACTATAAGACATACATCTCCTGCATTCCAGCTTAATTAATTTATTAATTCTTCTTGTTAGATATTCATCAACAATATTAATGCATGTGGCTCAACATTTGTTTATGCAAATGAATATTAATTTATACTCTTCTCTCTCTCTCTCTCTCTCTCTCTCTCTCTAGATGCTAAAAACTGTGAAGCTTCGTTGAGAGGCTAATATGAGGACATTCACTCTTTAAACTGGGAATTATCTATGCTTTTTCTACGGTACGTACGTACGTACGTACGTACTCACGAGTACGTTAATTAATTAAGTGTGAGCTTTGTTTAACCTTGATGATTAAATTTTTTAACAAGCTAGGTCGATGAAATCAAGAAAATTCAAGGCGAATACATAGGAAAAAGGGAACATATATAATATGCAATTGCGCACGTACGGCCATTCTTGTTAATATCCATGTAATGTTACAATTTATGAAGGATTGTAGAATACAATAAATTCCTTTCTCTTGTCGTGTTTTGCAACACAACTGTTATAGATAGAAACTGACATGTCGCCGGTTCTAGGAATATTATCACAGGGTGGTTGTTATTTACTATGCTTTAGGGCTATGGCGCTGATACCGGCGTACGGCATGAATGCGTTTTTTTTTTTTTTTTGGTTTTTTAACGTTCGTATAGATACGTCTATACCTAAGGTTATGAAAATACGCAAGTAAAAACGCGAGAAATGTCAAGGACCGAACTACAGAAAATAAACATTCTTTACTATTTATACTACATGATTTACAGACTATAGTGTAAGTGCGACTATGAGAGAACAACTAACTGCATAAGTGAGTTACTACAACGTAACTTGGCAGAAGAACCAACAAACAGTAAAGAAATTTGACATTGTTGGTTCTTCTGTCAAGTTACAAATATTAGTTCAATACAACTATTTATGAAAAAAAAAAAAAAAGTTGTTCTTGTACTTTGAACCCCTTGCAACTAACAAAGGAAATGCTATTATTGATTGCCATACACTATATCTCAAGTTTTTTATTAATTAAAATATCCACTGAATTTGCACAATAATCAAATTCCAGTGAAACCCAGTTTACTCAATTCCATCAAAATCATAATAAGCATGGTTCCTTTTCTGACGCATTTCTTCTACACTGAGAATATGACCATTATGGTATGGATGATATATGATAGATGTCCCAGATTAAAATATATTGACGAATTAGCTCAATTTTTTTCCAAGCAATTGGATGCGCTCAATTGACGGTGAAAATAAAAATGATTAATATTCGTCAATTTATTTGTTTCTTAAACTGCTAGCACTGATTTTATCGATTTCAATTGTAAGTATTGGAAGAGCTTTTTCAAATTCATGCTACATGGAGAACAAACTTCATAATCACATATTCAATTTGTTCGTGAATGATCGTGTAGTGAAGAATATGGAAACATGTTTGTTGAAAACTAAAAAACAGTGGGTGTATTTTCAAAACATGAAAACATATTATGTTGTGTTGTAACTTATATAAGTCGGATATTTTTTAAAAAAGTAAATATTATAATTTTGTTAATTTAATTTTGTGCAAGTACACCTCTTAATAGAAAGTAAACTAACTTGAAGCCATGGTTAATTATGTTGAATGATTTAATTCAAAACTATTTAGGCAGTTAAACTAACTTTAAGACTCTGGTTAACTACGATCAGTATTTAATGAGTACAAATAATGGATGATTGATCACATTTAGGAATGACAATGGAGCGGACTTTAGATGAGTTTTGGTAAACCATCATCATCGTCCCCCATCTTCGATTCACAAACACATGCCCTCCTCATCCCCTTAAGGATGGAAATATTTTGTCATCATCCCCATCCCGCGATTTTCAAATACCTATGGATAATTCCCACCCCACAAATTCAAACCGAATTCAACTAAGCAAATAATATAATTAAGTTAAATACACTTATAATTTTTAGATCTAGAACGTTCAAAAAATATTATATATCATAAACTAACCTCATAATTTCTTAGACCTAGATCCATGGTAATGTGTTTTTTTGTATTTCGTAATACAATGATGTATTTGTTAAAATAATACAGTATAGGGGCTAAATGTGTTATTAACCCCAGAACAGAAATGATGATATATATTAAAGGGAGTGGTTGTAGTTGTAGATGAAAAATGTAAAAATGGAAGTGTGGTACCTAGTTAACGTGGGACAGTTGGGATTTAGTTAAACTGGAACCTCAAACATCGGAAAATCAAGACAAGACATGATACCGTATAGACAAGGAGAACCTTCATTTCCACACAAAATGAAAATAGTGGGGGAAAACTTAATATCTATTCTCATTAATGATGCGCCAAAGGTCACATAGTCCAATTGGTGCGAGTATGGGGAAAAAGTGACGACTTGAGAGAGGCAGCTCTCAGGTTTGATCCTCCAAGCCAACAGATGGGTGTTTTCGGAGGCACAATGGGATCCTAGTGATAGGCCTTCGCAAAGCGAGGTAAGCTCAAATAAGTGAACCCCAGATTTAGTAGACCTTGCTGTCACAAAGTGGCACGCGGGGTTGAGGTTCATGAGTTATAAAAAATAAAAAAATGAAAGCGCCAAAAATTTAAAACGAATTAAATGAAATACGAGGATATTGGATTGGGATTTAGCTAGCTAGCAATGATTAATTGCAAGTTGTAAGAGTATGGATTTGGATTTTGGAGAGACGGAAGAAATAAAGAGGAAGAGATTTGGAGGATTAATGGATTTCATATCAGATAGATCCCCACAAGCAATTAGCAAATGGTGAAAAGAAAGCCCACTTGCGTTACCATATGGGTGTATACAAAGAAAAGTTTAGAGCTTTCGTCAAGCCAAATTGCGGCTGGTGATGATATTGATATTTCTTGCTACTGTGTGAGCATTAGGGATGAAAATTCTACCTACAATTGCTGATATATATAGGATGCTTTTTTAGGCTGTTAAGGCGAGAAAATTGTAGAATTAATTGAGACATGACGAAATTCGTAATCAAAATTTTGATGATGGGTTGATGAAGGGTTTAGGCGTCCTGCCTAATTAGAACACTTAACATCTCTTCTTCTAAACGAAACGTTTAGGCATCCGACTGGTGAGTTACTATTTTGAACAGCATATTTTTGCTTACCAATTTTTTTATTTTGTTATAATTTTGGTTTTTTGGCTGGAACTAAGGGGAGGGTCAAAATGAGTTTGCGTGTGGGTGTTGAGGAGGGTTTTAAGGAGTAAGGAAGAAACGTCAAAAGCAGCAATCATCGTCTTTTGAGTAAAATATTGTGTTGTGTGGAAAATGTCCTTGTGGGTTGTGTCTCAAACCAATTAACCCTCTTATCTCTGAATTATCATTATCATAAAGTTAAAAAGGAAGAAATTAAGAAAGTGGTCATGTTTTGGGTTTATTGGGTTGAGGCTGTCTTTCCCCTTTTCCACCATTTCATTTTCATGTCTTCCTCCGTGGGGGTTGTCTTTGTGTTAATGAATTATAATACTACCCAAAGCCTTGTTGGAGTTGCCTTCTTCACAAGCATTTCAATAGCAAGGAATTGGACTTACACATACATATACATTACTCACTCATAATTGAAAAGAGAGAAAAAGAGGGACAAATTTTGGTAAGTTCGTAAATGGAAAGGATTAAAATTGTATCGTACCTACTGTTATCATAGACAAATCCGGAATAGTACAAGCAACACAGTGGTAAATTAAAAGATCGGCTTAATTGCAAGTTTGGTCACCCGAATTGCTTAAAAATTTCACGTTTGCCACCCGAATTGATTTATTCCATTTATAGTCACTCGAATTAGTTCAACAGTCCAAGTTCGGTCACTCTCCGTTAACCTCCGTTAGACTCCGTTAATGACGGCCGTTAAGTGATGACGTGGCTAACAGAAATACACAGTCAGCACTTTTAAACATTAAAAAAAGACGACCCGACCCGACCCAACCCGCCAACTCAGCCTTACCCGCCAACTCAGCCTTACTTGCCCAACCCAAGAACCAACCCAATTAATTCACCCTAAACCCAGACCCGAGACCCAACCCCCCTAAAAATTAAATCGCAAATGGATTAGGGAAATTCCCTAACTCCATCTTCATCCTCTCACCCGCGACTGCTGTTCTTAACTCCATCTTCTTCGTCGGTCATTCTTTTAGGGTTTTCCCGCTTTTGCTCCCGCCGTTTATAGTCTCTTCTGCTCTCTCCAACATGGAGCTCCAATCGCTCTTCGGAATCGATTCCCTCCTCCAATCTCTCCTCGAAAATGGCCTCCACAAGCAGCAGCCAAACACCTCCTCCTCCATTTGCACACGACGTTTTCCTGAGCTTTCGCGGCGCCGACACTCGTCACGGCTTCACAGCCCACCTCTACGGAGCCCTAATTCGGAGAGGAATCAACGCGTACAGAGACGACAACGAGCTGGCCAGAGGGGAGACCATCGAGCCGTCGCTCCTCCGCGCAATTGAATGTTCGAGATTCTCCATCGTCGTGTTCTCCAGAGGCTACGCGGAATCTCCCTGGTGCCTGGACGAATTGGCGAAGATTGTCGATTGCAGGCGGCGGCTGGGGCAGGTTGTTCTGCCTGTGTTTTACGATGTCGATCCCATGGTTGTGGCTGAACTGAATGGAGAGTACGGCGAAGCACTGAATCGGCACTGTTGTGGAGATAGTGCGGGGAAGGTGGAGAAATGGAAAGAGGCTCTTGAAGAAGTGGGCAATGTTTCCGGTTGGGATGTTCAGAACAAGTAGGGTTTCTATCTCCTTTTCTATTGTTTTCCCCCTTTTCAATCTCCCAAAGGTTCATTTCCCAAATTCGCTTTCTGGGAGATTTTTACTACCCTTTAGGAAAGTCCATTGCTTGAGTAAGTAACCATGATGGAGTTAAGAACAGCAGTCGCGGGTGAGAGGATGAAGATGGAGTTAGGGCATTTCCCTAATCCATTTGCGATTTAATTTTTAGGGGGGTTGGGTCTCGGGTCTGGGTTTAGGGTGAATTAATTGGGTTGGTTCTTGGGTTGGGCAAGTAAGGCTGAGTTGGCGGGTAAGGCTGAGTTGGCGGGTCGGGTCGGGTCGGGTCGTCTTTTTTTAATGTTTAAAAGTGCTGACTGTGTATTTCTGTTAGCCACGTCATCACTTAACGGCCGTCATTAACGGAGTCTAACGGAGATTAACGGAGAGTGACCGAACTTGGACTGTTGAACTAATTCGAGTGACTATAAATGGAATAAATCAATTCGGGTGGCAAACGTGAAATTTTTAAGCAATTCGGGTGACCAAACTTGCAATTAAGCCTTAAAAGATCGTATCGTTGGTTTTTAGAGGTTGAACTTATGAGTTGTGGTTTTAATCATACTGAACAGGCTGGATTTGAAAACATCTAATACTTCAAAACGACATCGTTTTGAGAGAAGTTAGCTAGAAAATATGAAAACTGTGGACAGCCCTCCTCTCTAACACAAGTCTAATTGACGCCAAATGTCACATTGGCCAACTGGTAAAACTCTCAAGAGACCCTCGACTAGGCAGTGTGAGGTACTGTGTTTGATCCACCTCAAGGCTAGTCGTGGTGTTCCCGGAGGCACCAAAAGGGATCTTAGTGGAGGGCCCAGTGGACTCAAGCTGGTGAACCCCAAGGTTTGGTCTCGTTCCGCCATCGCTCAAGCGGTGTGTGCGTGGTGATGTTCCCGAATTATAAAAAAGAAGTCTAATTAACATTTACTCCATCATTTTCTCTCCTCCTCTAAAGGGGCACTCAGCTCTCTCTAGCAAGCAGAGGTCGAGCCCTCTTTCTGACGGCAGGATAAGGGATAAAAGGTAACATTTTCACTTTAAAATTGGGTTTCGTGAGACTTAAGTTTAAGATTAATTAGTTAAATTGTTAATTTACTCTAAGCTATCCTATGGTGGGTTAGTATTTGACTCATAGCTATCCTATGTAATTCCGATATTTATCGATCGGTATGGTATTTTAATATAAATATATTATTTTAGTGATATGAAATGATTGAACCACGTAGTACCACAAAATATCATACCATAAACTAATCCGGTATGACATACAATTTTTCAATACTTGATATATTGTATTGAACTTTGCCAACACATTTTAATGACGATATTTGTGAGGATGAGAAATGATTAAGAAATGTCATTTTACTTGGGAAGTATAGTAACGGGGGAGTGTGGAACTAATAATGATAATTAGTAAATAGAAGATAAGATGTGGACTATTTTATGGTGGGGAGAAATTATTTTAAGGGGAGAATGGACGACACATTGGTTGGTTTAGGGTACTATCGTGATTTAGGTTCACGGCCACCATTCATATCATACCCTAGCTCTTTAGTTTTTGTTGGAAGGTTGGCTAAGTCGCATTTGAAGCCGCCTCAATATGAGGTTACTAGATTCAAACTTATAATTTTTAAGGCTTAATTACAAGTTTGGTCACTCGAATTGCTATAAAATTTCACGTTTGCCACTCAAATTAATTTATTCCATTTATAGTCACTCGAATTAGTTGAACAGTTCAAGTTCGGTCACTCTCCGTTAACCTCCGTTAACTTTGACTGACGTGGCGGTCAACTCTGACAGTTGACCGTTAAATCTGTGACGTGGCAAATAAAAAATAATTAAAAAATAAAAATTAAATTTTTAGAAATTACACATCATTATCACAAAAAATTATAATTATAAAAATTGAAAAAAATCAGCGATATTGATCGAATGGCAATCGTGTGGGCTTCCAACTGTAACGAAAGCTGGAAGTCCCTCCGCGGGCTGTGCAGGACGGAGCTTTTCTCTAGCAGAGCAATCGAGTCGCAGGCCGCCGTCAGGGAGAAGAAAGTTAGCGAAATGGTCGAATTCCTTGCCGCTAGAGAAGGGAAAGTGGTTGATATTGGGGAAATCGTGTTAACCACCATTTTCAACTCGTTGTGCAACCTTTTCTTCTCCGAGGACTTGTTGGGGTTGGAAGATAGTAAGGGGAAGGCTAGTGGGTTAAAGAATCATATTTGGAAATTGATGGAGCATGCAACTGCTCCGAATATTGCTGATTTTTACCCTGCTCTGGGACCCCTAGACCCTCAAGGCTTGAAGAAGAGGACGGTCAAGGTCGTCACCCAGATATTTTCCGTTTGGGAGATTTACATCAGGGAAAGAAGGGAAATTCATGAATCAAAACTGCACGGCGATACTCTGAAATGGGATTTCCTGGACGTTTTCCTTTCAAATGGTTTCCACGATCAGAAAATCAATTGGTTGTTCTTGGTAAGATTCAACTTCAGTCCAATGATTCCTTACTCTGCTTTTGGTAACTCTGTTTTTTTGTTTACTCTGTTTTACTTACTCTGTCTGGGAATTCCACATGAATTGCTGACGGCGGGAACAGAGACCACCACTACGACAGTGGAATGGGCAATGGCCGAGCTTCTGAAGAACGGAGAAGCAATGAGGAAACTTTACGAAGAGTGGAATAGAGATATTGGGGAGAACCCCATCATAGAAGCGAATGCTTCCCGGCTGACATTTCTCAACGCCTCCATAAAAGAGACATTCAGGTTACATACAACGCTGGCGTCGTTGCAGTCGACAGCGAAGTCGTCTCTGTACCGGCCTGCGAGCGGGCAGTAGACGTTGAGGGTTTTGGCGAGGGAACCCTTGAGGCTCTCGGTAAGCAGCGAGCGCTGTTGCGTAGAAGAAGAAGTGTTGGGGTAGAAGAGGCAGAGCGGGACATAGCAATGCGGTGCGGTTTGATCGAGAATGGTGAGGTTGTGGGTTCGGAGGTGGAAATACAGATAAATGTGTTTGCCGGCCAATTCGGTGACGTTGGAAGTCCGATCTGGAAACAGAGTGGTCGGAGCGGCAGTTCAAGTTTTTGTGATAATTTTTTTTTCATTTTTTATAATTATAATTTTTTGTGATAATGATGTGTAATTTTTAAAAATTTTATTTTTATTTTTTAATTATTTTTTATTTGCCACGTCACACATTTAACGGTCAACTGTCAGAGTTGACCGCCACGTCAGTCAAAGTTAACGGAGGTTAACGGAGAGTGACCGAACTTGAACTGTTCAACTAATTCGAGTGACTATAAATGGAATAAATTAATTTGAGTGGCAAACGTGAAATTTTATAGCAATTCGAGTGACCAAACTTGCAATTAAGCCTAATTTTTAAGTTCACCATCTCGAGTTTAAACCATCTTAATTGCAACCTTATTCTTAAGTTGGTTGATTCTTCTTGAGCAAGCCAAAAATTACGAATCTATCTTAACTTGGGAAATGAGGAAGATAGTAGTGAAGGAGCATGAAACTAATAATACTTATGCAATTAGAAGAAGAGAACAGGAGGTGTTTTGGGCGTTTCAAAAATCTTTCCGTTGTCCTCGAATTTGTTTGCGTCTAAAATGAAAGATGTGGTCTACCAAAATTATAAGTTAGAAAGAGGCGAGCTGAATGAATATTTGACGGTGTAAACTATTCGAAAAAATCAAGTAATTTAAGAATTATGAGTGTTATTTTGATTCATTTTGATATTTTGATTGTGGAGTAATGTGATTATATTTGGTTTTATATTGCTATCATGCATGACTTCGAGAGCCATTTGCAATATTATGGATGAACGTTTTATCAGATAAGTTTGATATGATCTTTCTAGATAATTTAATCAATTTTATGGTTATGTTGAATTCGTGATTAATTCTAAGTATTTAGGTCTATTATTTTTTTTTCGATTTTTTTGTTATTTTCCTTGCAAACTTATTTGCATTGAGTTAAATAATTTAAATGAAATCCTATCGGTAATATCATATTAGCTCTTCATATAATTCATTGTATTTTCTATGATCTTTCATTGAGCTTAGAGTTTAGACCCATGAGTGGATCAATCCGGTAGAAAAAGTAGTGGGTTAGTCTCCTCCATTCCAATCATTTCTGCATTATGCACTTTCCCTTTTTAAATTCCTGATCATGAGGCACAAGGAATGCATCATTATCATATCATCTTTAAAGTGCAGCCTTCATGATGTTTTTACAGCAGCAGTGTGTCACCAAAAAACAAATAAAAGAAATTGGATGATATGTGACAATTGATGGAATTATATATCATATAATTATTAAACAAATGAAATTATTTTAATATAGACTAAACTATAAACATTAGGAAAATGGGGCATCCCCACACATTGAGCAAGCAGGTAAGGAAATTCAAAAGCGGGGATAAATTTCAAAGTTGACCACCCAATGTCCATCCACACAAGCACTTAATATATATTAATATATAATATTTAATTTATTTAATTGATATGATGATGATGGTGATATGCAAATGCTTGATTTCGTTCCTTTTATTAGTTTTATGGGGTTTTCTTTTTTTTTGAGAGCACAATTCCTTCAAATCAACGTTAATGGGATTGGTCAACCAGGCATAGCATCTGAAGCAACATATATATTATTTAGGGATTTCCTATGGTAACTTGAAGTAAGGTAACTTTAATTTTTTTACCTGCTATAGCAGGTTTCACAGGTCGTATTACGTAAAACACAATAGGCATTACGTAATGGTTACGTAACATTTGATAATCTTACGTAACAGTTGTAAAAGGTCATTACGGAAGCCTTACGTAATAGAATGTGTCCTTACGTAATGAGTATTAACCTCGCGTTACGTAAAATGCAAAGTCATTACGGAAGTCTTACGTAACGCTACTGAATTAACGGTTACGTAAGAAATAAATGTCGTTTCGTAACCTTTACGTAATGGAAGGTCTTTTTACGTAATGAGTATTAACCTTGCGTTACGTAAAGTGTTAAGTCATTACGGAAGCCTTACGTAACGCTTCCGATTTAACTATTACGTAAGAAATAACTATCATTCCGTAACCTTTACGTAGTGAATGTGTATTTTACGTAACAGTTGTAAAATATCATTACGGAAGCCTTACGTAATAGAAGGTCTCTTTACGTAATGAGTATTAACGTCGTGTTACGTAAAAAGCTAAGTTATTACGGAAGCCTTACGTAACCATTCTAATTCAATAAGAATTAAAAAAGGAAAGATTAAAATATGGAAAGACAACTAAATGTGAAAAAAAGGAAAGAAAAAATTAAAAAAAGGTAACTTGGACATGTATGACCGGCAACTCATGTTGCCATTTATTTATTTAGTTATTTTTTTATTTTTTATTTCTTTAATCAATGGTTTAAAATAAGTGTGGTCAATTTTAACGGTTTAGATCTATGCAAGTTACCTAACTTGAAATTATACCCAAGTTACTGTAGGAAATCCCATATTATTTATCAGCAAGGTGGTGGTGATGAAAAGAAGCACTATTGATAAAATTAGTGTATATGACATATGTATGAATTACATTATGTGGCGAGAATAAAGACAAGTACGAGTCTAATTTATTTGTGAGAGAGCCTACACTGCTTTCATTATGGTACCCATCTATATTATATATGTCGTGACTGTTTTCATGGATTGGGTATTTGGAGGATCGACAGAGCAAGAAGATGAAAGCAAGAAACGAAACAAGATATACAGATTTACGTGATTCACTAATACGATATGTGTTAGTTAGTCTACGGGCAGGAGAGAGCCAGTTTCACTATACTTTGAGGAGTATGAGAAGTATTTATAGTACTTCTCTATGTGGTCTAATCCTAATCCAATATGGTAAAGAATAAGGTTACAAACCAGGCGCAGAACATAAACCTAAACGTGTATATGCCCATAATGTCATTAAGTTTGATGCCAAACATTTGGTTGCTTCCCATGGAGCGCTATTTCTTGTACGCCTTTGAGCTAGGCTCGTCTTAGCTCCTTTTAGTTGATATCTTGATCAAGCTCCAAGTCATCATCTTCCCCTCATCCCGTTGCAATATAATTATTGGTTCATTGTGGGTGCCATGTGGTAGATAACGATTGATGAAATTGATTTATAATCCTATAATGCATAGGATCGTATACCACATGATTTTCGAATGCATAACTATTCACACCATTATCGTATATGCTACAAGAAATAGACAAGCATTTTTAGGGATTTTCACTCAATCGACAAGAAAAGAAAAGTAAGGAAAGGTAAAGTTTTTTAGGAGGTTTTCAAATGATACTTTATTTCATAAGAAGGTAAATCTCAAGTAACATCAAGCATACTAAAGTTCAATCATATCATGTATCAATCACTCATCTATAACATCACTCTATCCCTTCTACTAAGACCACTCTCTACCCGTGCATGTGCCTCTTGCGATAGAGATTTAACTAGCTAATGTGTGCTTCTGCTTCATGCCATTACCTAATTAATGAAGAACAATAAAGTTAGGATAGTATATGATTAAATATGGGCCTCTACAAGCCATAATCCATGCTCTATAACATTGATGATATACCAATCAAACATTGATACTACTCGAGGTATAGATGGTTGATCATTCCCTCTATAATGGTATAACATCAATGGGGTATTACTAGAGTATAATTTCTTAACAACCTAGATGATACTAACCACAATGCAGATAGTAGCACCATTCCCTCTATACTCTTATACAATCAGCGGGGTTATAGTAGAGAGTGATTTCTTAACAACCTAGATGATACTAAGTAAAATTCAAATAGTATCTCACTATAGAATCAAAAGCATTGATGATGAGAAAGTATTCATACTAGATAAACAACAATGATCATCACATAGGCATCAAAATCAAAGCATCCATGCATACATAACAAGCATCGAAATTCATAAGCATTAACACAAGGATCACATGAAATCATATCATTGATACATACAAATATAAATGAGTTCACTTCCTCATACAATCAATTCGAACTAGATATACATAGAAAATAAGGAGGGTACCACAATCGATGATGAAAGCATCTCTCTAGTTGCACCCTCTCCTAGGAATGCTAAGCTCTCATTCGAGTAGAGTGTTTAGAGAAGTTTAGTGAATTTGTGCAGTCTACTGAATTAGTGACTCTAGCCTTCTATTTATAGGGGTAGAACTTGACCAAAACCCTCCTAAACTTACTAGGGCAAGGTTTCTTTGATTTGGGCCAAGGCCATGGCCTAAAGACCTTTGTTTGGACTTGGGCCTATTGGAATTTTTCTAAAGATACAATTCACCCTTTGAAAACTTTTGAAAATGGGAGACTCCTTTTGCACAGTAAAAAGTCTTTGACTAGAACAAACAATATAAAATTCAAACACATCAAATGGTCACTATACCTCATTGACTTTCGCATCCTTCATATCCACTACACTATCCTCCCTAGATCAAGTGATGATTACTAGATTCATTCATTCAAAGTAAGATGAGTAGTTAACATGCTTGTAAGGGATGCCTAAAGTCATTAGATGAACAACATCTTTGGTTCTTTCAAAATTGTGTAAGCTCATATCATAACCATTTCAAATTTCAAATTTGGAACGACTAATCATGTAGAAATGATTAAGACTATAAAGGTAAAGCATATCAATCATTCCCACCCCACACTTTAAAATGGACATTGTCCTGGACTAAAAGATAGTGAGTCGTGGTAAGGTTTGAAAAGTTACCTTGATTTTCATTCTAATTCCAAACTCATAGTTAATAGTAGCTAGTTCTCCATGATTGTTTGAAAAGACTTGAAATGTTCAAACAAAAGAAAAGACAACTTCCTCAAATGCTTGATCTCCTATATGCTGGGTCCTTCGGGTGGTGGTCCACTGCAAGGTTAGGGGCTACAGAATGATCTACTAAAGTCCTACATCCATGAAAGGCTCCATTTCTGCTCTGCCTCCTGTTGCTGGCACCAAGATCAAGTCTCCTCAAGCTCCATTGATGACTAGATATTTGCCCATGTTTCCCCCTTCATTTCTTGATCGTTTAATTTGGTAATTGATAGTTCCATGGCTTATTATAAGTTAGGTAGTACTTGTTTGTGATATTTTAGGACGTAACAAGTAAAGAAAGGCATAAACGCAAGTTTCAAGTCAATCGGAGATCAATTGGCAACTCGGGAGAAGAAACTTGGGCATGAACCGAAGAAGAATGAATTTATACCTCATTTTATTAACAAATAATCATGTAAGCTTGTCATCAAAAGAAAGAGGACAAGACTACGAGCATCTGGAATCAAACAACACCTGAATCGGAGGTCAAACGAGTTCAAACGAAATGGAGCTTAGAAGTGCATGCTGGAAAATATGCACGACCGTGCGAGTTTTCCAGGGAGTTTGCACGACCAAAACCTTAATTTGCACGGCCGTGCAAGTCGGGGGTACGATTTCAGCTGGTATAAAGGCTATTTTGTGATTTTTATAGAGGGAGAGCTGGGTTTTGGATCCCAAACACCCAAGGGACGAACCCTAGAGAGAGAGAGAGCACCTTGGGATGAGATGGCGATTGAAGATCTAGATCAGATTTCTGCATTCTCTCTCTTCTCTATGGAGTAACTTCCCTTCACTTAGGTTATGAGGAACCCTAGTTATGTTTGTTTGACTGGATGATTGTATCAGTACTCCTATTTGATAATATTGAGTTCATAGTCAATCTATGCATGTTTTCATGATTCAATTCTGCTTTAGTAGAGTTTATTAATTCTGCTTTGATCCAATGAGAGCGAATACCTGATTAGGTCAATAGAGCACCATAGATTGATAGTATTGGATCGATTACTTTAGTCGAGGGTCGATTCACTACTTTGTATCGATTGAGAAGCTCTGAGATTTCCCTATCACTATATGCAAGACACTAGACAATCTACTTGACAACAGTTTGGAGGTGCCCTTATACAACACATTGCAACATGAGATGGGACGAAAGTCTCTCATTCTATCGACATTTGGAATTTTGGGCATAAGGGAGAGAATAGGTGAATTTACCTGTGGAGACATTCTTCTTGTGTGAAAGAATTCTGTACAACGTTCTCCACATATGTTCCTGTAACATTCCAGCCAGTCTTATAGAACTCTGTTGGGAAGCTATATGGGCAAGGAGCTTTATTCTTACTAATACTCTAAATTTTGTTTTATGGGTTTGTGTTCTACTGACATGGGGAGTAGAGCAGTTCTTGATCCATATCATCTAACTTGAGGTGTAACTGCTGCTCAGAATAACTTGAAGGATTGTATTGAACAATAGGGCCAGGATTTCCTAGCAGCTCTTTGTAAAAAGAAACTGCCATTCACTCATTTTTTCCATTCTCTGCAACCAACTTATTAATTTGTTGCTTGTGGGGTCTGGCCGGCACTGATCAAGCATGAAAAAACTTCATGTTAGAGCTCCTTTTAGCTGCACATTGAACCCTTGATTTATATTTGAAATAACTCTCTTCAAGACTTGTAATTGCTTACAAATACCAACCAATTCAAGTTCCTTTCTTACTGCTTCCTCATCGCAGCGAGTTAACTAGTATTCTGAGCCTCTTCTACGCTAATTTAGCAAATCCTGTTAAGCTTCTTAAGTTTAGAGTTAAGCTCCCTTAACTTATCATAAAATATATGATAAGAGGAGCCTACCACCTCTTTCTCCCAAGCCGCTGTTAGTAACTGTTCTTAAAATCCTTATCTATTTGTTTGAGCAATAATATCATTATTCCCAGGATCACTTGAAGTACTTTTACCATTGAACATATTTCCTTGATAACCATCATCTGGAAAAGGTAATTCATTAATTGATGCATTTCCTTCTTGATTGATAAAAAAACAGGGATTGTGGGCTCAAGATAGGGTGCATAACCAAATCTGGACCCTTCATTTAGAAAATCCAGATCTAAGGATGGAGAATTAAAGGCTATTTTTATTTTCACTAGCTTTCTTAATTGACTCATATCTTTTTCGTTTTAACTCGGATTTTAATTTTTTTTGCACAGATGGAACGAGTTCACCGTGCTCTACAAAATGAGATCAATTTTCAATATTTTTTTAGGGAAAAAAATTCTGGCCTCTCGGTACCAACTGCATACCATATGGTATCTTCTTCGTTTTTAATTCGTTTTTGAAAACGTTTGCACAGCAGGGATGAGTTCATCATGATCTACTGGATCTACAAATTTCTGGGTGAACAAATTACAGGACAAAAAAATACCACACAATACCATACAATACCACCCTGGTACGGGGTGGTATTGTATGGTATCTTCTTCGTTTTTAATTCGTTTTTGAAAACGTTTGCACAGAAGGGACGAGTTCATCATGATCTATTGGATCTACAAATTTCTGGGTGACAGGACCAAAAAATACCACATAATACCATACAATACCACCCTGGTACGGGGTGGTATTGTGTGGTATACAATGTTAAAAGTCGTAAATTACAATTAATATACTTCTACTATCATGTATTCAACCATCCTACAGTATTGGTTTGTTCATACCACCATGGTACGTTTTTCAAAACATAGGTATGCTTTTATTTCAATACCAGTCAATACCATATGGTATAGGCTGGTAAAAAATGGCTCAATTTTTTTTGTTCGAAAAATATATTAAAGTGGATATCATTTTGAAGAGCACAATTAATCTGATCTAACTGTGCAAAAAAAATTAAATTTCGACTTAAAATGAGCGAGAAATCGTCCGTCAAAGATTAAAGAGGGAAAAATTAAAGGCTTTCCATGAGAGAGATGATGCTGATGTCATGTTGATGTGGACGGGTTACTCATGGTTACTCACCATAAGGTTACTGATCTGATCCATTCTCGGGATTGTGGTGCTGAAGGTTTCATAAATAAACGAAATCTTGCAAGAGAATGGGGATTAAGCTAATTGCGAGGGTGGTGGGGAACAAACTCCGTGCTAATTGTGAGAGTGGAGCAAATCGTTGATGGAAGAAGTCAGGTGTCAGCATGCAGACGAGAATGAGATGAGGAAGAGAATAAACATTAATTGAGGCTCACCTATTGGGCTAAGGTTATGTTGTTCATGATGTTGGGTTGGGGGAAGTGAACTTGAGCCGGTTCATGGAAAAAATCCAACCTGATTGACATGATTTTGCTCCAATTGACATGAACCTTGAAATCGTACAAGATTGTAGATTTTAAAGATTTTACAGTTTTAAATCGGGATTTTGACTACATAGTTTGCAACCTAGACTTTGGAAGTCTAGGATTTTACGATTTTAAGGATTTTACAAAATCGTACAAGATCGTAAAATCGTAAAATTTTAAAATTAAAATCGGGATTTTGACTACATAGCTTGCAACCTAGACTTCCAAAGCAAACCACACTCTCCCAAATGAAGATTTAAGCATAATCATTGACAAAATGTTTCCTAAGAATTTCAGGAGCATTAATTTCTATTAATTGAGTCTCCAAAATAGCAACCAATACTATACTATGTTTATTTAATTGTCTAGTATTATATCTATGTTTCTCAGGAATCGGGTGCATTAAACCTCCTAAGATTCCAACAAAACAACTTCATTTAGCACGGTGCATGTTACTTGTCAGTTGTCTTAGCTCATTTCCTTCACTAAACCTTTTGGTGCCCAAACAACCTGAAGAGCTGAATTGGTCGGATTATCACCTTCTTCTCCCAACGAATATCGAGAGCAAGGTTAGGTTATTCCAACCTCTTTCACAAGGTTATTACTCGGCCTTGTCTGTTAACCTATACATTATATATATCGTAGACGCTACCGGGGGCACGATAGATGATCCAGCACAAAAAATTGCGGCCAGGAAACAAATTAGTATTGATACATATATTGGACCACAAACGAATTCAAAACCCGCGGGCAGTACTGTCACAGCAGCCACAAGTTGCAGCTTATATTTGGAACTGAAACCCTAAAAAAGGAAGAGTCCCAATCCCATCTCACTACGTAAGCTACATAGCTTTCTTTGAATCAAAGAAGACTCGTGTGAGCTTTCCCCTCTCCCACCACCGCAAACTGAACTGCCCGATCTCTATAAGTTTGCTTCCTCTTTTGCGATTTATGCAACTGTCGCTTGTCACGCAGCACCAACTTGCTTTCTTCCATCCATCACTCTCTCCTTATACATTATGCCCATAACATCACTTTGTGATCAGACGTTACATATATATATATATTGACGCTCGATCGTTGAGTACACAACCAATTTGTTATCGTTTGGCTAATTGCTGACCATCAATCAAGTTTGCACGATCACATCTATGACCATCACGGCTGGGCCAGCCAGCTGATATTCTAATTCTATATGGTAGTATAACATGTACATGTAAATGAACTAACTAATGTAAGATGGTTCCCAAGATGGTTCCCACGATATCCCTCGAGTTGAGCTTCTATACTCTTAGTGCTTGAACACATTAACAGTGACTAAGTTATCATACTGAGGTTTACTTGATTCAGTTTTGACTATAATATTTTTCTTTTAGCGTATTTGGTTGATTATTCTGTGACACGTGTTATTTGTACATTTTTGAAAATTTTGGTGATTTTAAATCAGTTGGTTTAGCATACGTCTGCGTTCACATTTATTTGATGGACTGCGACATACTTCGACAATTCAGCACCATAGATTATTATTTGATTAAATGGATCTAATGATCTGGTTTACGGAATTAGAAACTGGGATTCACATGTAAAAGTTAGAGTATAGTATAATACTCCAAATTTCAATTAATTTATGGTTAAAATAATAAAACTCACGACGCGTAAGGTAAGATTAACGTACCAACATGAACCGATAATCTATATATTAGGGTGCGCCTATGGTGACATGCATGTCACCGTAACATGCACTTTTCGGTCGTCCTATTCCTAACCGCGGTCGATCGAATACACTAATGTGGGCAATATGATGACTTATCACGATAGACCTTTAAAATGTAGTGGTCGACCGTTTTGTGTTAAATTGTGACATTACCGGTCGACCACAATAAAACATGGGTCCAGTGTTATATTATTGTTATTATTCTATAATTAAGTTTGCTTGATAGTGAAAACAAAAAAGGGTCCAGTGTACCTAATATTGGCCTTAAGAAAGGGAAGTGAAATGTATGAATATTTGGTTAATTTATAATATCCAGTTCCGAGTGTATCTAATTAATCAAATGGCTTTAGGAGGGAAGCTGAAGTGTAGTTAATTTGTTGCCGTTGGTTGTTTTGAAAGCTATATATGATTGATGCTAGTTGTTAATTGTTAAACACTTTGCTATAGTGATATGCATGTCACCGTAACATGCACTTTTCAGTCGATCTAATATAAGATTAGGTCGACCTAATTTGTTGTTTCAGAGAGTGGAGAGGTGTAGGAACTTCATGAGTTTAACTTCTGTTTTTTGTTTTAATTTTATGTGGTTTTCGATTTCATGAAGTGTGTTTTATGTGAACAATTATGAAGTGTGTTTTATTATATTTCTTGTTAGTGTGATACGTTGTTATGTTAAGAAGTTATGGGTCCTTGCTATCATGATATAAGACTGATTCCAATGACTATCAAACGTAGTTTGAACGATAAAACGAACCACCCACATCGACATACATATGCAAAAAGTTGAAGGTCATAGGCTAAATTTTCTTAATTCGGTCAACCTCTTACTGTATATTCGGTCGACCTCGAGACTAACACTTGATCTTCATTTCACGTCAAAAAGAGATTGATAAATGGATAGAGCACTTTACTCTTCTATCTGGTCGGCCTCTTTCTGTAATAAATTGGATGTGGTTAGTAACCAAAATTTGGATCGTTTTAGCCAACGGTGTAAGGGGGCTAGGGATGGCAATAGGTCGGGTCGGGGACAGATAGTGCATATCCGTTACCCTACCCAAAGTAGTTCGGGTTTTACCCATGCCCATACCCACATGTGAAACGGGTAGAAAATCAAAACCATGCCCATACCCGTTCGGGTTTCGGATATCCACGGTTATCCATGGGTAGTAATTTCTCTTCATAACTCCAACCAATCTGTTAACATTCATATGTATTCTCACATTACGTAAGAGGAAAAGTACGACAATACTTCACCGAAATGAAGAAAATTAATTAAAACAACAAAATTTCATGAAAATATTATATTTATATGATAAATATAAAATATGTTAGAGATAAATAATGATTATTTCTAGATAAAATACATGTGCATGTGTATAATTGGGCGGGTTCGGGTTAGATAGTGTTAAACCCATGCCCAACCATTACCCGCAATATTCGGGTTCGGGTTTTACCCATACCCACTACATGTCCTTCGGGTTCGGATTTTACCCTACCCGATTAGGCCGGATTCGGGCGGATATCCACGGTTACGGATATTTTTGTCATCCCTAGGGGGTGCTGGGGGCATGCGATTCTGAGCTCCTTTTGCCTCCCCCATCTCTCTCTCTGTCCATCACCATCTTGCGTAAGTATGTGTCTGTACTTTCCTTTTTATATATTGCATCATATGATATATAGCACACACAAATATGACAATTGGTTCTTGACCATTTTGTTTTCCTTCTTCCTGTTTTCGGGGGTCCATTGCTTGCAACACAAACAACAACACAACCCTACGTACGTACGTTCCTCTTTTCTTGTACGATTGAAAAGTCTCCCTCCATGCTCAGAGTCAGAGTGGTGGTGTGGTGTCACCCACCCACGGATACCTTTAGGCTAACCACAATTCGAGGGGCAAAAATTGGGAGTTTTAAGACTACTTTAGCCTTTTAGCCCTCTCGAAAATAGAAACAGCGACAATCTTGATGGCTAATTTTTTTTGTTTTGTATTGAGTTATTCTAACTTATGAATAGTTAAACTTATATTTTTAATTTAAAATTTATATATTCATTCATAATAATTGGGGTTAATTGCAAGGATGGTCACTGGGTTTACTAAAACCGTTCATGTTTGGTCACTGCAAATATTTAATTCCATTCATGGTCACTAAGATTAGTTCAATAGTTCAAGTTTGGTCACTCTCCGTTAGTCTCCGTTAGTTTTTGCTGATGTGGCAGTCAACTATTATAGTTGACCGTTAAATGAGTGACGTGGCCAATAAAAAAATAAAATAATAATAAAATTTAAATATTTACAATTTCCACCTCATTTTACAACTATTAAAAAATAAAAATAAAAATAAAACTTACCTCCATACATTCACAATTTCGTTTTTCGTATCCTTTCTCCTTGCTTGCTTATGTTTTGTTTTTTCTCTTCTTTAATTTTACCCCCAAATTGATTGAAATAGACGAAGCAGTAAGAAACCCTAACTAGCTAACAGCAATCCATCCAAACCAACGAACCAACATCCGATGCAATTGAGATAAAAAACCAGAAGATGGATTCGGCGCTACTAAGGTAGAGCAAATCGAGTCGAGAAGATGGGAAAGGATTGTGCAATTGATGAGAGTGAATTACCAGGAATCCGTAGAGTACTCGAAGAGCTTCCCCTTGGTGGAGAAGACGATAAGAGCCACTTCCGCGTCGCACAGAACAGAGATCTCATGCGCCTTCTTCAGCAGACCGGACCGCCGCTTCGAGAACGTCACCTGCCTGTTGACCTTGTTCTCTATCCTCCGCAACTGCACTCTCCCTCTCCCCATTCTCTGCTCTGTCTGCCTTCCCGATCCAGCCGGATTGATCATGCTCCACCACACCAGATCAGAGGCCGAGCAGTTCAGCAGATGTACGTAGATCGATCGACAGACCTCCTCAAACCGCCTCTCTCTCTCTCTCTCTCTCTCTCTCTTTGCTAATTCCTTCCGTCCTTCCGCTTCTCCAATGGCCTCCCCCTTCTTGTTTTAGTTCTCTATGCTGTGTTTGGCGGACACATCGCTAGCCACCACGCCGGGAGCACTGCTCGATTCCTCCGTGTTCAAAGATTCGGTTTGGAATTCGTAGTCGTAGTAGGGTAAGCAGACAACAGATGAGGGAGTAAGAGTGGGAGGGGCTGCCGGTGGCAGCTGGAAAGAGGAGCGATTAATGATTTTTTTTTTTGGAGGAGGTAAGTTTTATTTTTATTTTTATTTTTTAATAGTTGTAAAATGAGGTGGAAATTGTAAATATTTAAATTTTTTTTTTATTTTTTTATTGGCCACGTCACTCATTTAACGGTCAACTATAATAGTTGACTGCCACATCAGCAAAAACTAACGGAGACTAACGGAGAGTGACCAAACTTGAACTATTGAACTAATCTTAGTGACCATGAATGGAATTAAATATTTGCAGTGACCAAACATGAACGGTTTTAGTAAACCCAGTGACCATCCTTGCAATTAACCCTAATAATTGAATATGAACATTTCGAGAAAATTTGAACAAATTCTGAGATACTTTACTTTTATTTGAAATGGAAAAAAGTTACACCGAAATGAAACTTCATTCATCAAAATTACAAAGACTTTGAACAATTTCGGAGATGCCTTTTTTTTAGTTGAATGGAAGAACGTTCCAATTTTTAAATATTTTTTTTATTTTCAAATAGCAATCGAATGGTTGAAAGTTATATCGACAGGAATTTCGTTAGTTAAAAACACTCACAACAATACAAGTATATTCAATTTAAATACTAAAACAAAGAAAAGCTAAAATTAGCTCCCGCCATTTTAGCCCCCTCTTAAAATCCCCCTAAAGAAGAGCTAAAATAGCCCCCTAAAACCCCTTATAGCCTTTTCCCCCAAATTTGCCCCATAATTGAAGATGATTTATTGGACTAAAAGGGCAAAAGGTTGTGAACAGCCTTATTACAATACTACTACATCACTTTACCTGTTTTCCTTTTTTTTTCTTTTCTTTCTCCATATATACTTTATGCCAAGGCACCTATTTTAATAAATGTAATTTGCTGTTTTCTAATCCATCATTTTCCTGTCAATTATGTATGAAGAGCTTTTATACAATGTTTTAACCAAATAACTCAAAATTCAATCACAAGAAGTATGCAATTACATATTGGGTAAATTGCAAGGTTGGTCACTGTGATTACTAAAAACGTTCACGTCTGGTCACTGGAAATACTTAATTTCATTCGTAGTCATTGAGATTACTAAAATTGTCCAAGTTTGATCACTCTCCGTTAACTTTCGTTAGTCTCCGTTAACGGCGTCAGTTTTGCGCTGACGTGACTAACAAAAATGCCTAATAAGCATATACAGACCCACCACGTCATTAAAACAAGCCACATAAGAGAATCCACCCAACCCATGACCAAACCCTTCTTGACCAACCCAACCTCAAAATATATCTACGCTGTTCTCTCTCTACCCCAATACCCCTCCTCTGCTCGTCGCTGTCCTTCCATCTCGGAGCTTAATCGCCTGGCAGATTGACAAAATTCAGGGTCCCGGAGTTTAATCGTTGCACTTCCCTTGCCGTCTTCCTGGGCATGTCGATTATGAACGCGTAGGCATTTGGGTACTCCTTTACGTCCGCAGGAGTCTCCGCCATCGCTTTGGCGTTCCTCACGTACGTCCTCGTCGGCGCGTTCGCTGGAGAAGAGTGAAGACGAGGACTTGTTGCGGTGCCGGTGACGTTCGCATCCGGCTCCTTTCCCATGGATTCTACCATGTGTTATAGGTCTGGAGGAGTGCATAGTCGAATCCCACGAATCGGAGATCTGTCGCTTCTTTTTATTCTAAGATTGCTGCTAAGATTTGTTGCTTTGTCTGATCTAAAATTCCTTGATTCTGTGGAATGGATAGACATGGATAGTGGTTTATATAGAGATGAGAAGAGGATGTTTGGAAAATCTTTGGCAATTTCTAAATAGAAAATTGAAAGGGCCCTCCTTGCAAACCTTAAAATAGAGGTTGTTCGATTGGAGTTGGTGAGCATGAAGATGATGTAAGAGAGGGAGAAGCAGAAGGCAAGGGCCGAGGAGGCGGAAGGGTTTCTGGGAATTTGGGGATAAGGGTTTTTTCAATCTAGTCATACAGAGTTGGGTTGGTTGGGTTTGGGTTTCTTATGTGGCCGGTTTAATGACGTGGCAGGTCAGGTTTTGAGTTTGGTCAGGTTTAAAATTGGGTGACTGGATATTTCTGTTAGCCACATCAGCGAAAACTGACGCCGTTAATGGAGACTAATGGAAGTTAACGGAGAGTGACCAAACTTGGATGATTTAAGTAACCTTAGTGACCACTAATGGAATTAAATATTTGCAGTGAGCAAACGTGAATATTTTTAGTAATCTCAATGACCAATCTTGCAATTAACCCATTACATATTCGATCATTGATTGTAATGAATATGAGCTTTTTGGCACATAAAGGTTCATTCAAATTTATGTCAATAATCTCTCCAACATAATAAATCAAAGTTCAATCACAAGAAGTATACACTTGCATTTTCAATCATTAATTACAAAATGAAGAAGAGCTTTTTGACACACCAAAGCATCCCAATAAAAGGAGTCAACCTATAAGTCATTTGGTAATGTGCGGCATGTATGTCAATACTCATATCCGGCCCATACTTAGTATGAATCATGTAGAGTAATACATGTACGAGTCAGGGAGGGACATATCAAATCATTCTGATATAGTATATGAGAACGAACAACAATTTAATTTTTTATGAGAAAATGGATGGAAAACACTTCATACATGAAAATTGATATAATAAATTGAATAATTGAGTCTAATTTGTTGAAAGCAAGGTTCAAGAAAACACTAGATGCTAGAAAAGCTTTAGGGTCCTATCTAACGCCTAGCACACCTAAGCGGCGCCTAGGAGTTTTAAGTGAAAAAATAACGGGGTTTAGTAGAAATAACAATTTTATAGCACTTTTTTACTTTGTTCAATTTTTATATGATTAATAACTTAGCTAACTATTCATAAAAAAACATATGTCACCTTCAACGACAAGCAAAATATGTCATGACTTCTTAGAATCACAAGTTTATAACAGTCGTCGGTTGTGGTTACTCTGTAGTGGACGATTGTAAGAGCATGACAGAGGTTCTGTCGACCGGAGCTAGAGAAGAATTGAAAAGGCTGTGGGTTTGGGCTTACCTGTGGTTCACAACGTGAAAAAAAAACAGGGAAGAGAGTCAGGTCTACTGTAGTGGGAGAAGAATTGACAAATTGTGGATTGTGGCTTCTCTATAGTCAGCAACACGTAAAGCAGGGCAAAGGGCGAAAGCGATGGAGTGAAAGGAGAAGCCATTGCCATTCATGAGTTCAAAGTCTTTGTCTCATTAACATAGAAATTCAATTCCCAATAGAAGAAGGAAGAGCGAAAATCTTGTGGAATATAGGGTTGTTGGAGATCCGCTTTGAAGGTGATGCTAAAGTGTTCAATTTTTATATGATTAATAACTTAGCTAACTATTCATAAAAGAAAAAACATATGTCACCTTCAACGACAAGCAAAATATGTCATGACTTCTTAGAATCACAAGTTTATAACAGTCGTCGGTTGTGGTTACTCTGTAGTGGACGATTGTAAGAGCAGGACAGAGGTTCGGTCACCGGAGCTAGAGAAGAATTGAAAAGGCTGTGGGTTTGGGCATAACTGTGGTTCACAACGTGAAAAAAACAGGGAAGAGAGTCAGGTCTACTGCAGTGGGAGAAGAATTGACAAATTGTGGCTTGTGGCTTCTCTGTAGTCAGCAACACGTAAAGCAGGGCAAAGGGCGAAAGCGATGGAGTGAAAGGAAAAGCCATTGCCATTCATGAGTTCCGAATCTTTGTCTCATTAACATAGAAATGCAATTCCCAATCGAAGAAGGAAGAGCGAAAATCTCGTGGAATATAGGGTTGTTGGAGATCCGCTTTGAAGGTGATGCTAAAGTGGTCATTGACAAGATCAATCAATCAAGTACCCGGGATAGTAGGGGGGTGGGCGCAATTTTTGAGGAGGTCCAACATTACTTCGCTCTTTATAATGGACTTAGTGTACGATTTGTAGGACGACGTAACAACATGGTAGCCCATGTGGTGGTTAAAAAAGCCCTTTCATTGTACCCGACTACAAGTCGATCTTTTGATTTTCTATCCTGGTTGAATTCCAGGCTATAATTATCTTTCTTTTAATCAATATATATGGTTATCTTTTGTCAACAAAAAAACATGATTAAGCGTGTCTCACTTCAATTAATCACAGACCAAATGGCGCCTAGATGCTATGAACTCTTAATTGTTTGTTTAGAGGCTAGGTGAAGCATTTTGTTATTGTCTAGCGCCTTAGCACGCCCGGACATATGCAGAATTACACCTTAAACTATCATTGAAACATTGCTTCTTATGGATAACCATGATTCAAATGACTAATCAATACAAAGTGGAATAAAAATAAAAGGTCTACAAGAAATTAGTGGGCAGCCTAGATACAATCTGGGCTCCCACCCCCTTAGCGACAGCAAAGCTAAGTCTAGTGAAAATCTACGCGGCTGCCCGATCCCCCGCATCCTGAGACACAGAGAATTTTTGGATGCGCTTAAGCAAAGCCACAACATCCGAATCCAACTCCCCCAGTGAAGAGAAAGAAAAGGGCAGGAACCCGTAACCATCCGCCATGCACAAGTCCCGATACTTAGCACACTTTCATCAGCTACAACTCGGCCGGGCACAAAATTGGTCATCCCAGTCTGAGTCAAAGGGGAAGACCTAGTCAGATCAATACACACATCTCGCCCCCTATCCCAGGAATAAAGCAGCAAATCCGCAGGACGAAGGGGTCCGCCATGCCCATCAACCAAACCGATATCAACCTCCTTTCCGACAGAAATCCCAGACCTGTAACAGATGTCCAGTAAGGTGTCTCGAACGAGGTTATGCCGATGCTTAATGCCCACAATACCAGCACAGGACACAACATGATCCCCAAAGACATCACCATCAAAGACACGAGAACAAGCAAAACAGGGCCTAGATACCAAAAATAATGGTATACCCAATCGATAACTAAGCACACTACGATATGTCCTTCCATTCATAGTCTGGCCCAACCCAGCAATAGGGACAACACACAACCAATCAGAAGAGTGCGCACTCTGCTGGGACTTCCACAAAGCAACCTGCCACGTAGTCATCGAGAAAACAGAGTTTGAAGAAGCAGCAACCTTCACGAAATATATGTCGCCCAATTTCTTCATAAGTTTTGGGACAACAACTTCACTAGAGTCACGTAAGATATCAGAACCTGTAAACTCGTAAACTCATTAAATGTGGTAGGACATCATCAAATAAATTTAATCAAATTTATGAATAATATAATGTAAGATCAATAATGGTTTCATTGAGGTGAAAAATAAATCGCACGAGCCATGTCAGAAATTGGC
Organism: Linum tenue; assembly: GCA_946122785.1. Lineage (NCBI taxonomy): Eukaryota > Viridiplantae > Streptophyta > Magnoliopsida > Malpighiales > Linaceae > Linum > Linum tenue. The sequence goes on along the minus strand of CAMGYJ010000011.1, from coordinate 51,203,647 downwards.
AATCACTACTTAAACCAATTGATGCAACCAGTTGGGCCTCGATGCTCGGCCACACAAAGGAAGCTACAAAGTGAAAGAACCCACTTAACAGGCTTAAGCCTGAAAAAGACTCAAAACAACCCAACGGGCTATCCCAGCAAAAGCCCACTTCTCCTTTCCCCAACGAACAGCCCATCCACAACAAGCTTCATAGCCTCTTGGGTCAAATGAAACCCGTCCCAGCTCAACCGGGTCGACGGGTCTTCACAAACCCGAAGCCCTTGTTTCCCGCAAACCTTTGCAGGATCAAAATTGAACTCCCCTCCTCTCCCTCCAGCGCTGCTGCTTCCACAGCATGCCTTGAACATCTCGTCCTTCTTGAATCCCAGCAGGACGTGGTTCCTTAGCACGGCCATGAACGCCTTGTAAGTGTCTCCAAAGGCGATCTCCACCTCCGGGTGACGGCTTCTGAGCTTTGACAGTGCTGATTGCAGATGGTCGTTGTGGACTCTTGAGAAGGTGTTCATTGATGCCAGGCAGCCATGGCGATCGTACGATAAGTAATCGTTTCTTCTTGGGTTACCAAGGATGGTTAGGTAGCCTGGAAGGCAGCCCATTGGGAGTGTTCCCGTTACTAGCACTTTGGTTGCTCCCATTTCTATCAGTTTCTGCAGATAGTGGAAAACAACGAAAATAACACAGTTATTAGAGAAGAATCATCTTATACCAATGCAGATGGGCAGAGAGACGAGAGTTACAAAAACTCCAACTCGATTCATGAAAGATCCAACTTTAACAATAGTGTTTGAGATACGAGCACACTCAAATTCAGTCCACAAGAACTACTAAACTGATTTGTGTTTCACACAGTTGTCTAGTTTAGTAAGACAGTTTGATTGGTAAGTCAGTCGAATTCAGTTTCATTTTTATGTACCTGAACAATGTATTGGGTGGTGAAGACTACTGAGTCCACGAATCCATAGCTCTCCTTGAGAGATTTGCCATTGAGGAAGGAGTACTGATAATCAGAACTCCCAATTTGGTCCAAAACGAAAACAGAATTCCGGAGCTTGCTCTTGCATTCTGCACAAATCCAAAACAAAGACCATTCCATATAATACAAGTTACAAAAACGAATCACCAATTTATCCTCCAAAAGTACCCACGAAATTCCAATCGAACTCAAGTAGCTAACTTCACAAACTGCGCGAAGATTTAGCTATTACCTTGGGGAGATGAGCAGAGGGAATCGAGCGAGTCGCTGAAAGAAACGAACTGCGAGTGCAGAGACCGGTTCCCGATTCGAACTCCCGCCGACAACCCGCTCCGGTAGAAGAAGGCATCGTCCATGGCGGCGGCCACGTCGTAATCGAACGTCTGCCGCTGGCCGAAGTCGGCATTCGGAGAAGGCAGATTGAATGCCGCGGCTGCAATTTTACCCAACTCGTCAGAGGGTTTTCTTTTTCTCGGGACGGCTAATCGTAAGAAGTCACGAAAATTGAAGTTACCTAGGAAATCGACCATGAGGAAGCCGTCGGAGGTGGCAGGATCGCCGTTCCCGAAGTAGTACATTGAATCGACGGCGGCGGGGGTGGCGGCGGGTAGAAGGAGAGGAAGAGAAGCCGCGATCAGGGCAAAGTAACGGAGAGCGAGTTGCGATGATCGGGACGCCATAATTGGGGAAATTGGATTCTGAGAGACCTCTTGAAATCTTGTTATATAGAATTCTCGTAGTTGAGTTGACGAGACTCGGGAACCAATGACTCGGTCCTGGACGCGGAAGAATTAGAATGGCTGACAAATGGTGGAGAAAGAAAGTAATTTTGGTGGGAAGTATCGAAGAATCGGAAAGGGTAGAGTGAAGAGAATGCTGTGCATTTCCGGCAATTGGTTTCATTCATTGTTTGGAATTAGAAATGCAGGGCCTGCACACCCAAGGGGCCAAATTTTAGAAATTCTGCGTCTCTCGGCCGGCCTGGCCAAAAAGATGGAGGGAGTAAGTTAGGGCCCCTTGTATTATTAAGGGATGGATAGGGTCATATCACTCCTTACAAGTTGGATTAAAAAGAAAATTACATTGAGCTCATGTTAGTTTATACTCATCGCTAATACCGCGACAATATCTTAACTATCAAATAAGTGTCATTTTTAGCTCCAATTATTCAAAATAACAATGATATCAAGAACTAAAAGCTTGTGTTGTCATTTATGTCTCTATGTTTTGCATTGACCGTTAGAGTTAACGGTTGATCGAATGAGGGTCAAACCATATTTGACTATTCGATGAAGTGGCCTCCGCCCTCCGTGTAGGTGCCACACCATAAAAAAAATGGTTTAGAAAATTTACTTTCTAGAAAAATTATTTGTCTGATTAATTAAAAAAAAATTCCAACAGTAATTTTATTTTAATTAAACTATTAATTTTATCAACAGTATAATTTATAGCTGAAAAGTAAAACTGCAACCCCCATTCAAATTTTCCTGCGCATAGAGTGATTTTAGGAGTCTGACGTGGCAGGGTGGTTACGCGGGATTAAATTAAAAATCCCCGCCTGACAGGAGAGATAAGAAACCGTCGGTTCCCACTACTTTTTTTGCGGTTGAAATCATCTTCCATTTTCTCCGGGGTCATCTGCGTTTTACTTTCTCCTTCCCGCAGCACGGCAAGATATCCATTTATCAGCGGACAATTTTGGGAACAGGGACTGACGCTTGCTGCTCAGCGGAGGAAGGCATTGACGGCCCGCTGATGTGGAGTTTACCGTGCCGAGATTCTGCAGTTTGGAACGAGCGGCGAACACCTGATTGAGTGAGGAAGACCTGCGGCTAATTGACGGTGAATTCCCCAGCCAACCGGCGAATCGAAGGTGAGTCATGATTTGTGGTATTTGTTTACCCCCGCTGATTCGAACAATCGGATTTGGTAGTTATGCGGTGAATGATTCTCCAGCCAACTGCCGATTTGAAGGGGAGGCGAGATTGTTTCGGTTAGTTTGCTCCTGCTGCTTCTCTCAATCCGGATTAGGTAGTTCTGCGTTGAACCCTTGCCAGCCAACCGACGATTTGAAGGGGAGTCAGTAATTTTTTCTGTTTGTTTTGCCCGGTTGCTTCGCGCTGTCAGATTTGTTAGTCTGATATATATGCGTTTTGGGGAAGCCAGCAATTCCTCTATTCGCAATTGGATTTGGTAGTCTGATCTGCATATTATCTATTACTGTTTCCATCATTTACTTCGCTTATCTTTAGTTTTATCTGATTGAGTTTCCATGTGTACCCAGCTAAATTGATAGGCCAACCCTTCTTGTACCTCCTGTGTCCGTATCGCAGCTTAGAAGGAGACCACGTCTTCGGCGAATTCGGCGACTACAAGCCCCTCGAAGCTAAGGAAAACAGGGGAAACCAGGGGAGCCGAGTTCCAAAGAAGGCATAAATAATTGAGCTCTGGTTTAGATCCCAGCTGCAACTGGTAGGTTTCTCGCCCTCTTTCATTGATATTCCATTTCAGTCTCCTTTCTGTTCCGGATATTTAGTTCTAAATTTGGGTTTAACCCATCGTACTTGATAGATTTGGTTCATCATCTTCTCCAATTCTTTTCTGATCGGAGAGACGACGACGGAACTAAATTATGATTACTGAGAGTGAACCATACAAGAAGAAAACGAGCTTTGTATTCGCATAAGGAGAAAAGGCGAGGGATGGGTTAGCGGCGGCGGTGGGTTTCTGACTCTCTTTAGTTAATATTCACTTTCTGACTTCTTATTTAGTGTGTTGATTTTTGGGTCTACGTTATGATTTTCCCTTACTATACTACATGGATTTGGTTCATCATTTTTGCCCGTTCTTTCAGATTAAAGGAACGACAACGAGAACTCGATGATGGCAGGAGAAAGTGGAAAATGAGCATTGGGTTTGCAGAGGAAAGAATAAGGATGATTAAGTTAGCGGAGTAGAAAGAAGGCAAAGTCAGGTAGTTCAAGTTTGGCGACTTCCTTTCAGTTTGATTGGGTGTTTGTGATAAGTCTTAGTTTGGTCAACATATGAGGACTTTCATGAATACAAAAAAGGCTAAGAGGAAGAAGAAGAAGAAGAAGCAACAACAGAGAATTAATTTTCCCTGGTCAAATCCCCTGGTCGCAGTTTACAAAGACATAGAAGGCAAAGAGAACGGCAGTGGAAGGAGGAATAAGAAGACGCACAAAATCGAAAAGGTGAAGAACTCTATTACGATTGTGAAGGAATAACGAAATCGACATGGTGGTGACCTTCTCTCTTTGCTTCTGTTTTTTTTTTTGTTTGTTTAATTTTTTGTGATTTATTCGCAGGTTAATGAGCTTATGCCAGTTTTGGGTACTTACCTTCCAAATAGCACATTAGGAAGCTTTCACTTGCCGAGTTCAACTTATTAATCAAGTGCTTGCCATCAATGGTGGTTTGGATGTGTTTGGCTCCATTTTATATCTTCCAGACCTTGCGGTTTGTACCTCAAATAGCTTTCGGATTATTGAGTTCTTACGTTGCTATTATGTTTACCTTCGCGATATGCATGATCACATAGAAATGGCCTTATTATCCGAGTTCTTATGCAGTGGCTGGGTACATTGATGTGGTCATTTCAGAAACGACAACTAACATGTAAGAGTAGTGACCTTCTTAATCAACAAGGTGCGCTACGAACTAAAGTCATGTGCTATGCTAATTGTTTGTATTGGTGTTCAGGGAAGAGTGCATCCGGAAGGGAAGATTACATCGTCATCAGTTCTGTCAAAATAAAGCGACCATAAACAAGACATGCCTTCTGCAGAACATAATGATGAGTGCTCCAATTTTCAACGGTTTATATATTTGTTTCCAGTTCTTTTATGTGTGTATGTCTTCTACGCCCGATGATTATGATTCGTTGATCCCTTTTTTCCTTTCAAGAGGAAGAGCATATATGCAACAAAAAGGACCAACAAAAATGATATAATCAAACACGATTGGCGATTCTCATGATGATGAGATTTGTGCTCTTTATGAACGAGCTTTCTCTTGGTACTTTTTTCTCCCTTGAATCTCTCATTTTTATAGCTGATGTTGTGTTATATCATGTTACACGGTCAATCACAAATCGTGTTTGGTTTCTAAAATTAGAATGAATCCAGGTTTGTGTTGCCTAGGGACTGTAACTTGTGATTACCTTTCATATTCATCTAAAAGTTTAATTTTTTATTTGTTATATTGGTATTGTTTTCAGGTATGGTTGGTATTTTAATTTGATTTTGGATACTCATAGGATAATTGTCAGTTCCAACCAGTACATGGATACTCACCTAAAATCAATTAGGTGATTTTCCCCATGTATTCGTTCCTACCCATTCACGATTCTGATTTTATAATTTTCCATTTTATAGGTTCCATTTGTTGCTATAGGTGTTTCCTACGAACTGAAGTATAGAGAAAAAAGTATATGTTCATGAATTTGAGATGCACGAGGGTGTTTGGTTTAGCCAATGCCCATGGATTTCGTAACCAAAGGTAGTATTCTGATTACTACCTTTGCTGCTTCTCTGTTTGTTGTCGCTTCAAACCTCCACTTATCATCTTACATATCATGGCAAGTTCTACGGCATAGGAATTGTGTCTCTTCATTTTACCAGTTTTTCCTTTAGATAGATGTGCTTTAGTAAGATGTTTTGTGTTCTGCACTTTTATTCAGAATTTTGTAGTAGGGTAGAATCAAGCGAAGACAAATACTTGCAGTAGGATTTATATAGAACGTCTATGTAAAAAATACATGTATTGCACTTGAGATCTTAATTAATACAGTTGGGTCATATATTTAATCCGTTTGTTTTATCTTCTTCGACACTGTACTTTTTAAGCTGTGATGTAAAACTTGCATGAAATTGACTTGCAATGAATGTCTGGATTTAGCAAGTGGCAATCTATTAACTTTGTACTCTTGGATGTGCCCTTTTGAATTTGTTAGTGTCCGGGACCTGCTTTTTCATATGACGATATAATCAGATAGCAAACTTTTCAATTCCTTACTTTGTTGTGGTCATGCTTTGATCCTTGATTGACCCAGGCTCATGAAAATCATCCTAAATCATATTAGCTATCTTGATGATATCGGATTGCTGCTGCATCTATTGTTTTTTAAAGTAAAGATTGGATTTTGCTTATATATGTTAAACTATAATCTATAGATGTTATTATGGGAAGGAGATGATGTTTCTCTGTATATGACCAATTATCTGACCAATTTGGTTGCAGAAAAATTGCTTGAAGCAATAAGACAGGAAGATTGGTTACTCATATAGACAAAGAACATAAAAAGAGTAATTGCATACCGAGTGAAAGGGATTTGGATATCTCTGCACAAAGAAAAGTCGGTATCACTTATTGGTTATTCATTTGATATTAAGTTCACTGTTTTTTTGTAGTTAGAATCTTATCAGCATCGAATAGTTAATTCTTAGATATTTTGTTTTTATGGTAGTGTGCTCTAATCCATTCCATTAGGCTGAGACTGTTTTGATTTGAGTTGACCTGAAGGAATCAGTAGCGAGCTTCCAATTGGGGTTAATGATTTTGAGATACTGAGCATTATTGATTGAGTCAATGTTCATAGATGCCTTAACCTAAGGTTTTTGTGTGATTCTAGCCTATGTTCTTTTCAGCTGCTGCTTCTTCTGTAAGTTCTTACACAACACATTTAGTATTTCTAAAATGTTGATCCCAAAAAAGTTAAGAAAAAGAACACTGAAATGCTTGATAATTTGTCTTTGATGGCAGACTATAGTTTCCAAATCATCTTCTTCTATCAACTGATTGTATAATCCCACCTTTTGCCTCTATTGCAAGAATCAACAAGGGAAACCAGAGCTACAGTATTTCCATTACATCACCCTTTGAGGCAAAAATTCCTACAGATCTTTATTGTCATGGGTCTGAAGTTTTAGTATAGGTGTGGAAGTTGTAGGAACATAGATCTATGTTGTGATGGTCCTCAAAGGGAGGGGAAGGAGTTGTTGCATCTGATGTCTAAAAAATAGTACAGCCATTGCTTTCGCTATCACTTTTTGTTTAAGGTTGAATACCATCAAATTGCGGACACTACGAAGTAAGTTTCATTTATCTACGGTAGACATCTAATATGTGGGTAGCGAATGTCTTCTGGGATTAAGAAATATGACCGTCATTTTTTGCTTCTTTAATCACGTAAGTTAAGGGGTTGCATCGAGGGGTTTATTAAGACACATGCATAGTTTTGATAGCAAGTACTTATTGTGTGATATTATCTAAACGGAGTTCCCAATAAGTAAAGGGTGCTAAGGCTATAAATGTAGTGCATTAGCTAAAGTGCTCTTTGAATTGAATCATTATTTGAGAATTAAAAAGTACCCAAATAATGAAAATATGAAATCATCTAGATAATGACATAAATGAAGGGAAGGAAATAATAACTATAAAATGAACCAATTAGAGGATAATCGCTTTGCATATATGTATGTGTTAAAATATTTTGCAATTCGTCTTCGGTGGGTGGGGTTCTTGGTTAAGTTGTCGTTTTGAGATCATGAATTGTTGTGTGTGCTCTTGATTAGTTCCCCGTCATATTTTGCTAATGCATTCTTTGGTAACGCTGCTATATTTTTTAAAATTAGAAGCAAGAACAATTAGTGAAAGTTTAAACATTCCTAATGCTAGCATATACTAATTACTTGAAGCCCCCTTTCTTTTCTTCATGTAGTTGTTGTTGATGGTGAAAGCCGTTGTTTTAGTAGATGACTCGGGCTAGGATTTCATTACAAGATGGATGGGGACAAGACAATTTGTTTTCAATGCAACATCAGATAATAGTACGAAAATAGCTTACCATGCATCCTCATTCTCACACGACATTGTTTATGTTGGTGATAACATATTCTTAAAACAACAACTACTTCGATGACTATGTTCTGTGCTAATATGGATGATTGCTAAGTGGGTTATTAATGTTTACTTCCTGATCCGTTGGACATTTAATAACTCGCTTTTGTGCATATACCTTATAACTATGCCACATGCTAGCTCATTTTGTTATGGGTTGTTAATTGCAAGGACCAACATAGGCGAAAAGATAATTGTGACCAGATCACATACAGATTTCTCATATTGGGAATCGCGTTTTAATCAATAAACCATGAGATTGCCAGAGAATCTTGAAGATGGCATGTTTTTAATCAACTACTAATAATGTATTGTATGTTGGCTAATATGGCACCATGATAATTCTTCCCAGGTTTGTTGTTTGGATGGTTTTACTGTTTTCTTTACTTTTATGTCTTTCCCATCGGTCTCTTTGAATGCTCGATTTACAAATCTAATTTATGGATGTCACTTATTCCAAATTAATGGGGACCAACAAATTTCAAATTCGATAGCAAAACTTTTCATCCTTGACCTTTGATTTGATTAGAGTTTTAGCACCTACTTCCAAATTTAGGAGTTAGACAAATCTCGCATGTGTTGAATTTAGATACCAAATACATAACTGAAATATATGATCCAAACGATGTTCACATTTGTTATTGAATATCAAATTGGTTTTCTTTCTTTATGAAGTCATGAATCTTTTTTCATAAAATCTCATTTTCACGACAAATGATTGTATATTTGAATCAACAAGTGTTTTATTTAATAAAATTTCAAATAAATACTTCAAATATTTGAGATTTTGGTCAATATAATAGCTTGGACTATCCTTTTACGTCATTGTCAACTCTTAAAACCACAAATATTTTTCGTGAATCATATAAAATTAAAGATCCCAAATCAAGTAAATCATAAATATTGATAAAATAAATTATACGAAATAGAATGAAATTGATCCGACCAACGGGTCGGGTAAAAGCTAGTTTTAATTATTCTCGTAAATGATGTGGAAAACCCCAGATCATATGACACATTCATCACTACCAACTAACACTCATAACACAAGCAAGTGAACCAATGATAAGATTGTGGTATAGTGGCTTCAAATTCTAAATTATCTAATTCCTCAGGTCTCTAAGTTAAACTAGCAATGAAAATAAAATCAATAAGATTGTGGTATAGAGGCTTCAAATTCTAAATTATTTTAAACTATTGATTTTATTTAATTATTCTGGTAAAACTTACTAGTACACAAATTTGGATCATTATCTAGCCAATTTGAATTACTAATTTAGTTACTCCTACCAACTACAACTAGTTAAACTAGCAATGCAATTATTAACTAAAGTAAATGAATGCACATGGGTGCCTCCATCACTAATGATTGCTCGAGGTTTACCAAATCGAGAAAATAGCTTTTTAAGGAATTTACAAACCCAACTAGAATCATTGGTGAGAAAAGCATGTGCTTCGCCACCTTGAAAGAAGAGGGAAAGGGCATAATGAATTTGATACCTCACACATCAAAGACCTCACATGCAATAAAAATATTTTGGGCTTCTCATTATGGGAAGAGAATTTACGAGATAGTTGGCATCAATCACACTTGTGTGAGGCCTTGGTAACAATGGGTGAGGATGTCATGCATCTCCGACTCCATAACACAACAACGTATCACACTATCTGCCCCTATATGGGATAAGAGTGGGTCGTCCTAGAAGTACTGGCAGAGGTCAGAGAAGAACTTCTTTATCTTTTCTTGTGTGATCATGTCGCTGGGGAGCTGCTTTCCGATCAAGTAGTTGGTAACATCGAAGAACCATGGTGTGATACTCTCCGCCAAGCATATCATGAAATTCTCTCGTATGGGAAGGATTAATTGATCTCTCTGTCAAAGGTGTCCACCGTGGGTCCTTCAAGTCTATACATGTGGTCCGCGGCTCGGTTCTCCGCCCCTTTCCTGTCTTTGATATCAAGGTCAAACTCTTGTAGTATCAATCTTTATAGCCGAGGCTTGGAGTCGACCTTGCTCATCAATAACCTTAATTATGAATTAACTATGTATACAATAACATCAGATAAGACAATATACGGACAAACTTGTCAAATGCATATATCACTAAAAGTATATCCTTCTCAATTGTGGTGTAGTTCTCTTGGAAATCATTAAGGGTCTTGGAAGCATAATATATGGGCGGAAAGTGCTTGCCCATTCTCTGCCCAAAGACTGCCCCGACAACATACTCATTGTCATCATGCATAAGCTCAAAGGCAGAGATGTCGATCCAGAGCCACAATGATCATTTCATTTATGAATTTCTCTTTAAGCAGCTCGAAGGCTGACATGCAATCCTCGATGAAGCTAAAGGGGGCATCCTTTTCCAAAAGTTTCCAGAGTCAGAGGGTAATCTTGGGAAATCCTTGATGAATCTACTATAGAGGCCCATGACGACATGTAGAAATTATTAGTTTAGACCCACGTATAATGACCACATGTTTTTCACATATTTATGGCCATAATATCTTGAATTTGCTTAATATTCATGGGTTATAGAATCCTACTAGACCACTTTGTACTTGTTGGGAACATAAAGACTCGACCACTAGGTGCTAGAATCGAGATTTGAGCAACATCGTAAAGCGGTGCAGCAAAAAACTTGATATATATTCTACTTTGAAGGCTTGTCCACTGTTTTGAGGGACGTTCATAATACGCTAAGATGCAACTAATATATTTCATAATTGGTAGCCAAACTGGAGACCCGATAGAACTTAAAAGACGCATTGAAGATCGACTTTACCTCCCTAGAAACCGTAAGAAAAAGTCTATAAATAAACATAAGGGGGTTTAAGATCTATGTTAGTGATAAGAGGCATTAGAGAGTCGTTACTCCGCTGACAGAGTGACTCACCTGACTTAGAGCGAAACTGACCTTGAAGGGTAAATCCGCACCAAGAACAATAGTAGAGCCGCCGTTATCTGTTTGATTTCTTTTGATGCGATTGTGTGCATAATACGATGATTAACTTCAAAGTTTATATCCTCAAACCAAATTTCATGGGTGGATGAGACTGGACACGACAGTCCCTCACAATCGATCATCAATCAATCCAACTGAGCAGAATTTCTTAAGGGAGTGATTCGTTGGGTCACCATTGTTACCTACTAGATCTGGTTAATGCTATAACATGGTAGAAATAAACCCAACAAGAGTCATGCAGATCATATGCAACCGGGATCAATAGTTGATTCTTGGTTGTATGTAGGTGTGTTTCTCCAAGGTGAATATGCTTATTGTATCGAGATGCCCATGTATGGGTTGATGTGACAAGAATGAAACTTATGCATACCTGCACGTTGAATACAATACACACTTAGAAGTAGTCTTATCGCATACCGCGACCTGTGCAATTTGAATGTGGATTCCCCCCCCCCCCGGTTGTTTAATATTTCTATTTCGTGTTCGTTCTATTTGTTTTTAGTATATTAATTTTCTTCTTGTGTCGAGTACATGTGTATGATTCGGGCTTTGGAATAAAAAAACCAAAGCCACTATTTTAGTGGCCTCAACGCCATTTATTAGGGGCAGGTTGCGGTGGTTACTAAGGGCAAATTGTGTATGACAAAAATATTATTAATTAATTTTTTTAATAAATTATTTTTTATGAAGTTACAAAAATATATTAATTACAATTTTCTCTTTCTTTCTCTCACTTCCACAATCTAGAGTCAGATCTCTCTTCCTTTTTTCTCAATATTTTCCTTGTTTTCGTCAGCCGAACTAATACCGCTGCAACAATAAAATAATACTAATTCATTAAAAACACTACCAATGCACAAAACACTAATATCATTTGAGAAATAAAAACACTACCATTTCACAAAACACCAATACCATTGCAGATTTAATCAATATCAATACATGCAAATCAATACCATTACATGATAATCAATAGCAATTCCAAAAACCGACAGCCGAGGGGACAATTTGGACAGGAGCCTAACGTACAGATTTTTTCATGCCTTGTGTTTGTGTATGAGTCATTACAACATTTAAAACTTAATGCTAGTTCAAGACCCACACTAATCCGGAACATTGGATTGAATGTTGTTAATATCGGTTGTTATAAGCTTTGCTAGGAGATGTTTAACCATTTGGCATATTTAGTATACACAAAAATGAAAACAAATGAATGGATGGATCAATCAAACTCCAAACCAGCCTATCATTCATATGGGGCCGAGCCCACCGTGCAATTTTTTAGTTGTAGCCCACTGAAATGTTTGGACTGTCCGTATTGTACAACAACATACAACAATCTCATTTCGAGTCCTTCTATTTGTAAAAAAAAAAAAAAAAGGGAAATAAAAGGAACATCCATGTTTACTATGTACATTGAGACAAAAGGAAAACGTCAAAGTGAAAACAGGGCAACTGCATGTTTACGATTTAGTGGTTAACCATGAGCTGAGGCATTAGGTTGAGCAGGAAGGACAGCTCTTCTTTCGAAAATTGAGGTGGAAGCGTTGTATTGCGCTGAAATTTTCTCAGCTGATCGACTTTTTTGTCCGAATCGTTATCTGATATCGCTCTTGTGATCTCATCGACGAGATCGACGATCACACCTTCAACCCCCATTAGATGTTGCATGTAAACCACTTCACCTACATTGCTGAAAGATGAAAAAAACAAAATAACTCAACTTCCAAGTTTTACTGACCTAATCTAGATTTACTGACCTAAACCCCCCAATTAAAATTCAACACTAATCAAAATTGTAACAGGAAGGAAGCAGGGAGAACAAAGGAATAGTTTACTTCAATTGGCCATATGTAAAGAGGGAGAGCTTGGCTTCCTTGATTCTGGCTATGGCTCCTGGATTCCTGAAGATGGCTTTCACCTCCGACACAATTCCTTGCAGCCCACCTTCCAAGCATACGTGAATCGCCTCCTCCAGTGAATTCCTTCTCGTGTCCGTGTAAATTTCTGAACCCCCATTGGTCAGGAAGAAAACCTGCAACTCCCATATATAATTAACCATGTTCACTTATTAATTCGTACTTGATTAATTATGCTACTTACTAATTAGGGTGACATTTATAGTGTAGATCGATGCTGATTGCAGACTACTACTTACATGATACTTCTGCTGTAATTTTCGCATTAGTTGTGCTGCATCCGGCTGGAAGCTTGAGAACATGATGCGTCTATCTCCGGCATGCTCATGTACCACCTGTTATAGGCATCCGAAAATTTGAGGTTATCGTGGGCGAGTTGCTACCGATTATACATGAGTTTTGTTGTCATGAATTAGAGGTCTTATTATGAATATGGTAAAAAAAGAAAAGTATAGTTTTCATAATCGCGACCTGTGTCATTGAGTATAAGTTGAATCAGAAACATCGCAAAAAAGTATAGGTAGTATCATTACTGATCAAAACAAGTTCAATTAAGGTTAAGTTGTGGATAAATTAGGTAAAGCCCATTTTTGAGTCACAAGGAAGTGATCACTAGGTCACATTAGTAAATATATGTTACCTTGAGAATGACATCTAGAGAATGGGTGAGTTGTTGTTTGGTGTAGACAAGCTGGTCATCAAACTTCAACTCGATGTTGAACCCAACAGGGCTTTCAACTTTGTTGAATGCCTCTTCCAAAGTGCAGAAGCAATCGTCTTGTTCAACTTTCCATTCAAACACCCTCCCATCTTTTGTTTTCCTAAACAATGGCTTCCCAACCCCCTGACCCAACCCAAACATTTCACTCACATTATAGCCTAACCAATAACTTGAACAACACACGCCGAACAGCGAGAGTAAGGAGATTCGATATCGTATCGCGCGTGAACTTACATTCGATTCGTCCTTCTGTGGCCCGTATGATAGAAGTTCTTGTAGAGTGAGGTCAGTGACTCTCTTCTCAACAAGTACGCCCTAAATGAACAAGATTGATTATTGTTACTTAATTAAGCTTCATTAAGGATGTGAACAAGGCTGATTGGTGGTGGTAATTAATAAAATTTACCTGTTGTTGGGTGAAGATGAAGTTGTCATGGAAAATGACCGGGCAGTCATCTTTCGTCACCTACAACAACAGTATAGATTGCAAATTTTTGTGTTGGTTGTTTTTGTGTAACTTGTTTGCCTTTTTCATACAAAAGCATCATCTTCTAAATTGCACAAGAAAGAGAGAGAGAACAACAACAACAACAACCAATCAGTATGCTTTTCTATTCCAAGTCCAAAACTGAATTCACGCCCCTGCGAAATTAGTAAAAATTGTTTACAATATCTAACTATCGAGTCAAACAGAGATCACAATATAAGTACGATGAAATTGTTTGACTAAATATGGTTCTGTGTCGTGTCGTCAAATCTCGAATCCAAGACTATAACAAAACTAGAAGATGGTAACATCTCAATTCACTCAATGATCAACCAGCTCTTATACATTATTTATCTAATAGTAGCGGAAAAGTCTTCAATTTCACTCGTTCGCGCTAGCAGGCCGGGCCAGCCCATTGTTCAGAAGAGTCAACTGGCCCAGGCCCAGGCCCATTAATTATCAGCTAGACCCTAAGAATAGCATGCAGAAGCAGACAAAAGCGGCCGTACGTATAACACACGTCAAAAGGTAAGAATTCTTTCCAGTTCTAGGACAAGGAGGAAAGTCCACTCTTTTTTCCCTTTCCCAACCGTCAAAATCTGCGTACGAGAACGCCGCGGCGAATAGAGACAGAAAATTTCAGAAAAAACCCAAATTCTCTCTCTCGATCTGACTTCCAACTCATTTCCTCCGGAAAATAACAGAGAAAGGTGTTGGGGAATTCTGTTCTATTCTATACCATAGCTGGGTTTTGCTTTTGCACATTTCCATCAACTTAATTAGAATGACACCTTAATTAATTTGTTGGGAAGGAAGGAAACTGACCTGAACGTCGAATTCGATGAAATCGAGGGGGAGCTTGGCGGCGGCGTTGAAGGAGAGGAGAGAGTTCTCCTTGAGGGATTTCATCCTCGGGTCCGGCGATTGGAGCATGTTCATCCCGCTGCCCCTGTGTCCCATTACTACGAACTTCGTAATCGACCCAATCGTTTCCTCTCCTTCCCTTTCTCCTCCTTCTTTCAAAACAACGGAAAAGGAAACCCTTTTGAAATCAGAATCTACGTGGAATTTTCATGAAAAAAGAGAAGAAATGGATGTATACCCTTACGATTGTCAACAGTATTGGCGAAGCCGCGGGGGGAAGAAAGTGCCAGTTGCTGCTGCTGATGATCGAGATTGGGATGAGGGACGTCGGAGACATGAACGGCTTTTACGGCCATCTTTTTATTTTTTATTTTTTTTCCGGGAAAGGAAAAGGGAAAAAACGAAGGGGGAAAAGGGGAACACAAAAGGGGAAGCTTTTGCAGCCCTGTTTTCTTTTCTGGTGTTTGGGTTTTTGTCTCAATGGCAGGTTATGGCGTTGGGATGGTGACTTGGTATTTAAAGGCTTTGCCTTTTGTTTGAGATAATAACATGCAGACACCGATGACTAATATCCATGGATTTTACACGTACGCATACATTAAAGGTTAATAAATTGTTTATTGGTTTAGGGAAATGGGGAGCTTTATCTATTTTGTGTGGTTGGTGTGATGATGATGGTGGTGGTGGTGAACGAGGAAATAGTGAGGGGGGGGGGGGGGGGGGGAGGAGAAAGGCATATTCCACAAGGTGGTAGATTGATGAAGAAGAATATTCTGGACTCTAATTTTGGGGTTCTGGATAATTAGGGAGTGTCGGGTGACTTTCATGGAAAAAGGGGAAAGGGTGCAAAACTGCAAATCCCATGTCCTAATTTTCCAACTAATTTGAGTTCAAGGCCTCTCTATCTGCAAAACACAAAGTTAAATATAGGGTGATGTTCAATTAGTGGTAACACCGACAAATTAACTGGTAATCGAGGATTAACTGATTATAAGTTCGCGGTGCAAGCGCTGATATGCTGAAATTCTTCAAATGTAACCAAAAATTGAAAAGATGATTAACTATTAACCGACAACTAACGGAATATAATTTAGGTTTCTCTCTCCAAAACGAAAATGTCCCTCGCATACGAACTCCTTGAATTTCGAAACCAATCTCCTCCCCGCCTCGACCCTCTTATTCTTTCCTCAATTTGTTAGTGTCCTCTTTTAAAACTAAATTAAAATAATAATTAAAATATATAATTTCTTAATTAGAAAATAAGATGACATGTTTTCATATTCTAAAATAATTATAAAATACAGTAAGTGTATGCAATGCTCAACAAATATGTTTCAATTTATCCTACTAGACAGACATTCACGAATTAATCGTATATTGGATTCTGAAGTTTATTCATGATTTAACCCAAAGTTGAAAAAGCTTTTTCAACAATTAAAGTTCCAACCAATAAAATTAATACAAGTTTGAGAAACAAATAGAGAGATCACGTTGAGCAGAGGGTGATGTCACGGCCTTACTCTTGGTCGTGCGGCCCTAGCTCTCAATTCCGTTAGAGATGCTAGGCACCCTTCTCACAAGCTCCCAAACTCACTCAACTCACAAGAAGAAGACACAAGAAGATGGGAGAAACTCTATAGTTGTATAGCTCACAAAAATGATGGATGAGTTACAATTGAGGGGGATGGCTCCTTATATAGGCATCTCCTCATACAAGGCATCAATGCCTCCCATATGGTCCCTCCCCATTAGTACACCCTATTAAGTTTCCCCCATAATGCACCCATATAATGTCACCGATAATGTGATTCATAATGTGCACTATTAAGCTCATGTTTAAGATAGGAATCCTAGAAGCATCCTATGCTACTAGGTCTTCCATTATGCCACGTGTGCTTGACTTGGTCATGATCCGCCACATCACTCGCCATGTCGCTCGCCACGTGTGACATTCTCCCCCACCTATTCTCGCGACGCCCTCGTCGCGTCCTTGCTACAAAATGCCTCCATCGACCTCGAGCAGCCTCTCTCGACTCTTGAGCCTCGTTGGTGACATTCTCCTCCACTCAATCCAAGACGCCCTCGTCGTGGCTCTTTGGCAGACGCCTCCCTTGTCGTAGCTTCATTGCTTGCAAGGTCTCGTTGCGCCTTCCTCCAAACCAAGGATGGCCTTGGCTTGCCCTCGAGCATTGTGCTCCCATGAAGTTGCGCACTCCTCCGCGGTCTTCTCCGTCGCGTCTTCGAGTGTCTCGCCTTCTCGATCATGGTGGCCTTCCCTTGTTTTTCCTGGCAAGTCTAAGATAACTCATTCTCGTCTCTCATGGCTCCACGATGTTGTGCACTCTTCCTCCTCGTTCTTCTCCAATGAGTCTTCGAGTGAGCCGCTGCCTCCACCATCTTTGCCATTTCTCGTTGCCCTTGCCTTGCCAAACACCTCTTGTTTGACTTGAGTTGCTCCCTTGTCATAGGAACCGATCTTGCTCCGCCATTGATGCAGAATCTATTGGCGTAGGGGGATCGGGAAAGCTTTCTCCCGCACCATGAACTCCATGCCAATGATGACCTGATAGTCATCCAATGACACAAATCAAAATCCATCACCCCGGTCCATCCTCCAAGCTTGAGTGGCACCTGGCGGGTAATGTTTATTTACTACCCAAACCTTTATTAGATTTTTTATTTTAACCAAATCTATTGAAATACTAAGAATTAGCCAAACGTTTTGTAACATGTCAAAATATTAGTCATTTTTACGTTATCGTTAACCATTTTGTAACTCTTTTCTTAGTTAAAACTTAAAATACTAAAATTTTGGAATGTTGACATCCATTGTGTCTTCCTGGTCAGCATCATGTTGTCAAGTCAATATTATTAACAAACTTGCTAACTGAAAGGTAACATTTGACTAATTATTAGTAATTCAATAAGTTTGGCTAATAAAAAAGAATCTGAAAAGGTGTAGCTAATAAATAGTCATTACTCAAAATTGGACGATGAGAAATTGGAGTTTAATAAGACTTTATTTTAGTGTATAAATTTATTTATGTTTTAAATATAACAACAAATGATTTGTAGTGTAACCGGTAACATATTTTCTAATATCTACGGGCAATGCCATGAATTTTAATCAACAAAGAGTATATCAACTTTTTTCTATCTTTTTCTACAAACTCAAACTATTATTTGCGGTCGCTAATTTCCTCCCCCCGCATTTTAGCAAGAACCTTTGGTTCGTAACTATGTGTGAAATGGAGTGTTGCACCCTAGTTGGCGAAAGTGCAGTAGCCGAAAGCATCACTAGCTTACGTTCTGACTCGAGTAGCATGGGGCACGTGGAATCCCGTGTGAATCAGCAAGGAATTCTAACAACCTCTTCCATAAAAGAAACACTGTCGAAAAAGAGATTTCGTCTCGACAACCACCCTATCCGGGGACTGTCAACTCTCCCAAGAACCCAAGTCTATTTATAATGGTGTCCGCTTTCGCGGTTCAAGAAGAATAAAAATCTGTAAACTATGCTCCTTTACTAAAGCCTTAACATGACGCCTGCAATCATCAACAAAGTGCTTTGCACTGACCCGTCCTCGAACCGGGGAGCTGGGCAGAAGGCTTTGCTCTAACCGAAGCGTAGAAAAGCAAACCCATCTTTTACTAAAAGGAAGGTCTTGGTTCTTTCTTATACCCGGAAGTTGGATCTATGTTGAAAACATGAGCAAGGAGCCCTTAGATGTACATAGAGGATCTCTAACAGCTGGCGCAGGATGCTTACTAGTAAACCCAATGGCTTACTTACTCCAGCATTGCCTTAACTTGCTTGTTAGCCTTAGGGACTCTAACCCCTAGAAGTCGAACTCTCTTTCTCAATATCTGTGACGCCTGCTAACGACGCCCTCTTCTACGCTATTTACCCTTCATTACTTCCCCAGCTTTGAGTTCAGTTCCTTTATTTGATCTTGTCTCCTAGTGGTACCATCTCTGCTTACTCTTTCTTCTTTCCATATACAAAGTTTGCGTGCAGAAAAGAGAGAGCAGACGGTTCTCGGCATCATGATGCAAGAATGACATCTGAGATCGCTCATTCCATTGCTTTACAGTCATGATATGATAGGAATGATTCTATTTACTAGAAAGAGACAATACCCTATTTTTAGCATCGAAGAGGGAATTTTTTTTGTGTATACTGCTTATTGAAAGTGAGCCTAAATTGAAAGAGGTAAAGATCATCGTCGATTTGCGATTGGAATATAGGCATCAAGATTGATTTCGAAAGATCATATGGTTTCATTGAAGGAAAGATTGCAAAGATCGTGCCCCAATTTCTTTCAATCAATGTCTTCTCTCAACTATTTTGCACTCATCACTCTATTCTTTCCTCTATTTACTTTCTTCTCTCAATCACAAAAAGAACAAGTCAAGCTCAGATAATGATAAAAAGTTTAAAACGAATACATACATATTTATGAGAATATCAACAAGAACGCGCAATTGAAAAAAAGATGGAGGGTTTCTGTTGGTTCAGCTACAGATCGGTTAGTGGGTTTACCGACGTAATAACTAATAAGAGACTATACAGTTATGTTTAAGAGACGAAATAAATTATATGATTAATAGGAAACAAAAATTGGTAGCTATCGTGATAATACATGTCAAAGAAATCATATAATTAGCTTATAAAAGAAGTCACGCTCTAAAGTAGGAGCGTATGTATATGTAAAACCTAGAAGAAGCCACGCTCTAAAGTATGACATTATGCTACTATTTATCTATAATAATTTGGTTTATTTAATGATTAACTGATAAGCTAATAGACGATTATGATTATAATCGAAGGCATTAATTACATCCCTAGCTAAATTTTATGTTATGTTAATCAAATCAAAAATTTATTATTATTATTATTATTATTATTTTATGAATAAGTTGTTTTATTCATCAAGAAATGGGGCTTCAGTGAAAAACCCCCTAACTGGAACCCAGGCACCACTCAATTACAGCATCAAGAAACCAAAATTAACAACAGTCACAAAACCAAAAAATAACAAAAACCATCTAACTACACTATACTATTGATATAGTCCTCTGAAATGGCAAGTTCTACTTGAGGGAAACCATTTCTAAGCAGTAGCAGCAACCCTTTCAACTTTTCAATCAACTGAGTTTCAGTCAGCACCTCCCAAGACATAACTCTCCTGCATCGTTTCCTCCAAATCTCAGCCACCACCATTACCCACAGAAGTCTCCCACAATCAGAAATAGGACAATTAAGTCGAAAAAGAGACATAGCAATGGCCAACGACCCCTCCCAGCTAGCTCCCACCATGTTTCTCCATGCAAACACAGCCTAAAGAACACGCTGAGAATAAGAGCATTCAAAATAGAGATGGTCTCATGATTCTGCCATAGAGGAGTACAGAGGGCATACATTAACTACTGAAGTATTCCACCTTTGCACCTTATCCAAAGTGGAAATTCTATTCAGAATGACTAACCAGACTAGCAACTTATCTCTAGGAGTCCCAAAGGATTTCCAGACTAACGAGTACCACTGGACTTTCTCATGCTTAACACGAAGCGACTCCCAGACTTTTTTGACTAAGTATTTCTCCATCACACTATCGTCCCAATACACTCCTGCCGATCGAATTCTGAGATGTTGAGCAACTTTTGGTCTTATTTTCAAGACCTTTCTCTAAGCCCAGGAACATGGAGTAGAAAGAGGTATATCCCAAATAGAAGTGTAGGTAAGTTGATAGTGCCTTACCCAAGTTGCCCATATAGAAGAGGAATTAGAGGAGATAGCCCAGAGGTGCCTGACTAGACATGCCATATTCCAGCTTCTTAGGTCCTTGAAACCTAAGCCCCCCTCCTTCTTAGGTCTAGCTACCACCTACCAGAGAACCTTAGCTCTTTTCCCATCTTCCTCTGAACTCCATAAGAAATCAGAGCAGGCTTTCTCAATCATCCTTAGCACTTTAACTGGAAGTTGAATGATCCCCATCCAATACTGAGTGATGCTAGAAATAACAGCAGAGATGAGCTGCAATTTACCAGCATAAGATAAAGTTTTCACCTTCCAACCCCTGATTCTAGCAGTTATTTTTTCAACCAAAGCAAGACAGTCTGCATTATTCAATTTCCCAGCAATGAGAGGAATCCCCAGGTAACGCACAGGGAGGTGCCCAATAGCAAACCCAGAACTAGAGGAGATAAGAGCCTGAACATTAGATTCCACTCCTCCACAGAAAACTTCACTTTTTGCAGGATTACATTTTAACCCAGAGACAATATAGAAAGCATCCAGAATGTCCTTTGCTTTCCCCACAGCCTCTGGATTTCCCTTTGTGAAGACCAGAAGGTCATCAGCAAAACATAGGTGGGAGAGCCCAATTATGTGTGTTTGTGGGTGAGGAGGAAGAGATTTAACAGCATATGCTCTATTTAACATGCATGATAGAACCTCCATGGCTATGGTGAAGAGATAGGGGGAAAGGGGTCCCTTTGTCTCAACCCCTTCTGAGCAGAAAAATAGCCACAAAGCCCCCCATTAAAACAAACACTAATTTTTGTACTCTGTAGACAAATCCTTATCCATTTTATAAACTGAGGAGGAAATTTCATAGCTTCCATAACTGTTTAAGTAATTCCAGTCTACACTATCAAAGGCCTTCATCGCATCTACTTTGAGAACGCACCTAGGTGAAATGGATTTCCTATTATACAACCTCACCATCTCATGGGCAAGAAGAATATTATCACTGATTAACCTTCCTTTTATAAAAGCTGACTGGTTCTGGTTTATGACAATAGGTAGAACTTCCTTCAGTCTATTTGCAAGCACCTTAGCTATACATTTATACAGTATGTTGCAACAGGAAATTGGCCTAAATTGCTTCATACAATCAGCATTCTATACTTTAGGAATTAGGGCTATATAGGTGGAGTTTACCTCAGAAAGTAGCTTCCCTGTCCTGAAGAAATCCATGATTGCAGTAGTGTGAGTTCATCACCCAAAATCTCCCAATTATGCTGATAAAAGCCAGATGTGAAGCCATCTGGTCCAGGAGATTTTTCTCCATTCATAGAAAACAGAGCCACCCTTATTTCTTCTTGAGAAACTGGACATCAAAGAGGTTCATCTTGCTCAGGGGCAAGAGAATGAACCAACAGTTGGGATAGCAGCTCACTACTCACTTTCTGGACATCAGGATTTTTTGTACCCAACAGGTTCTTGTAGAACCTAACCGCATATTCTCTCATTTCCTTTGTATCTGTCAGGACACTTCCTTCCTCTGAGATGACATTTTTTTATAGTTGAGCGAGCCTGGCGAGCCTTTACATAGTTATGGAAGAAGGAGGTATTTAGATCCCCAGTCTTGACCCAAAGAAGTCGAGACTTTTGCCTGTAAATAGCTTCTTCTTCTTTTAGAAGTTTTGAGAGCAAAAACTGGCATTCATTTACTCTTTGGAAAGAAGCAGAAGAAGGCCGAAGAAGAGCTTCTATCTGCAGGCCTTCAACCTCACACCTTGCAAGTCTTACTCTGTCTGAAATTTCTGAATAGGAGGATCTATTTAGTTTTTTCAACTGTCTTGTTACCTCTCTCAGCCTCTGACACACTACAAACATAGAAGTCCCTCTGAACTGTTTATTCCAGGCATCTTTAACAATCTGCTTGTACCGAGGGTGAGTTTCCCAGCAACGAAAATACTTGAAAGGTTTTGGCAGAGAGGAGATATGGATGTCTGTATTCATAAGCAATCCACAGTGATCAGAAAGCCTTGGGGGAAGAAGGGTAACTGCATAGTAGGGAAACACAGTTAACCAACTAGAATTTACCAGAACTCTATCTATCCTCCTAGCAACGGGGTCCCCCTCCTGCTTGTTAGTCCAAGAAAACCAAGGACCTTCAAATGAACTTTCCCCCAATTCCATACGAACTATCCACTCATCAAACTCAACCATACTTTGTGAACTGACCGGATTATTTGAAGCTTCATTAACACTGCACATTGCATTAAAATCACCTAACACTAGCCAAGGTAAATTCTCAGGCTTAAGTACAGGATGCTGAAACAGATTCCTTCTAGTACATTCATCATTTGACTCATACACGAAAGTGATCTTTGCAGTCTTGTCTCCCCTAACCACTCCATGTATAAACTGCTCTGAATTCTCCAACACAGTAAAATCCAAATCCCTTTTCCAAAAGATCCTCAACCGACCCAAAGCTGAATGCTCATAGTTATGAGCATGCTCCCATCTATCAAACTTAGAATCCACTATCTCTTTAGATTTTCCTTCCTTTACCCGGGTTTCAATGACTCCAAATACATCTACATTTCCTCTACTCACTACCTCCAAAATCTGACTCTGCTTGTCGGGGTGATTAAATCCCCTAATATTCCAAGCCAGTACCTTCATTTCTTAGGTTTTGGTTTTGCAGGCCTACCTGGCCCCTTCTTACCTTGTTTACCTTTACCCTTTCCCCCACCTTCCAGTGCATGGAACTCATCCAGATTGTTGAGAACAGGACTACTGACTACAATTTCACCCACTTCAAGAGATTCACCAGCTAAACTCTTATATCTGTTAGCTACAGGAGTGATAGGACCCCCCCCCCCAGCAGAGGGAGAGCTTGTTTGCCCTACCATAGCTGTCTAAAACTCGCTGTCAGTAGGAAACTCTAGAGCACTCGAATTTTGCCATTCAGTCAGCACACCCTACTCAATGGATTTGACCAGGTTTGCCACAGCCAGATTCAAGATTTGACAAGCTGATTCAGCAGATTCCTGAGCCTTACCCTTTGAATCAAGAATAGAATCCAGTATCAACTGACCTGCACTTCCAGTAACAGCTTCCACACCTCCAGTCTCTGCAATCTCCTGACTACCTTGATCCTCTTCCATCTCACCTCTGCATCCTCACACTTATGCCCAAACACTCTACACTTCTGGCAACCAATTGGCTTATTGCAATATTCCAAGTTCACCAAGAATGATGGCTTGCAAAAAGGGACCAACTTCAGAGTCTCTGGAAAAGATGAGTCTATAGACATTTCGACACAGACCTTAGGAAACCCCATTCTTCTACCCAGCCTAGTCGGTTGATCAAACCATAAAGGTCGGCCCAGCATACTAGCCATACGAGTCAAGATCCTACCAGTGGCAAACTCTACAGGGAGATCTTGAAAGCATATCCAGATAGGAATGGTAGAATCGCAATTTACCGCTCTGATCCCAGCTGACCACTGCCGAAGGAAGCACATATCATTGTTGAAGTGCCATGGACCACTTGTGAAGACCCAATCCGCAGCTTTCGCATTCGGGAATTGGAAGAGGAAAAGCTGCTCGCTGAATCTCGAAACCCTAACTAGGCCCGATTTCCCCCAAAGCCTGTTCGCCCAACTCTGAAGCTGCGTCACAGAAGGGGTGGAGTGGAGAAACTGACCAACAAGGCTATTCTTCCAGCGAGCTTCACCTTCCTGAACAAGCTCTTCCGGGATCCTCAGTCCGCCATCCACGATCTCCGGTTTGATATACACCAGCCGATTAGCTTCGACAATGCCGAATAAATCCGCCCAAGACTGACCAATGGAGGACATCGCAAGCTCGAGGAGAAGAAGAAAACGCAGACGAGAAGCGGAAGGCCACTAGTTCATTTCTCCATCAACAAACAGAAGAAACAAGATCACAAATTTATTATTTGGACTAACCATTCATTCCCATTATCATTAGCAGTACATAAATAGCAAAAGTTTACTTACGTGGTCTGATGGGGTGTAGGAGGCTCCAGATATGGTCCTGTTTATTGATCAATGAGTAACCAAATCTTAACCATCAAATTTAACTGTGTCTAGAAAATTCAGATATAAGGGTGGAGAATTAAAGCCATTTTTTTGTTTTTTTAATCGGCTCATATCTTCTTCGTTTTAACTCGGATTTTAATTTTTTTTCATAGATGGAACGAGTTCATTGTGCTCTACAAAACGAGATCCTTTTCAATATTTTTTGAGAAAAAAATTTCTTACCTCTCGTTATCAACTGCATACCATATGGTATCTTCTTCGTTTTAAGTCAATTTTGAAAAAATTTGTACAGAACGAACGAGTTCATCATGATCTATTGGATGCACAAATTTGTGTGCGAGCAAAATTTAGGACCAAAAAATACCACCTAATACCACACTGGTATGGGGTGGTATCTTGTGGTACACAATGTTAATAGCCGTAAATAACAGTTAGTATACTCCTACTATAGTGTATTCAGTCATCCTACAGTCTTGGTATGTTCATACCACTATGGTAAGCTTTTTCATACCATATGATATACTCTTATTTAATACCAGTCAATACCATATGGTATATACTAGTAAAAAATGGCTCAATTTTTTTTGTTTCAAAATATATCAAAGTGGATATCATTTCGAAGAACACAATTAATGTGATCTAATAATCTAACTGTGTAAAATAATTTAAATACCGACATAAAACGAGTGAGAAATCATCCGTTAAGATTAAGGGGGAAATTAAAGGCTTTCTAGGAGAGAGAAAAGACGTTGATATGGCAGATGATGATTGAGTTATGCATGGTTACTCACCACAACGTTATGCACAGGAACTGCTCCCTAGTGTAGGAGGGTTAACCCACATTATTCTAACTTTCAGTTACTCAAGTTTCCTCTTTTGCTAGAATTTACCTTAAAGAGGATTTTTTTTTCTTCTTCTCTCACGTATGTTTTTTTCCCTACCCACTTTTTTCTAACGGTTGATTAGGCAAGTTTCCCATTTCGCTAGGATTTACCTTAAAGGAGTTTTTCCTTCTCACACGTATGTTTTTTCTTAACCCATGTTTTCTAACTGTCGATTAGAGAAGTTCTTGCTTTTACTAGGACTTATTGGAGGTCACGAGTGCAGGACGTGATCCTCTCCCGCACGTGTTGTGCGTGTATGGCTGCATGGGCATGTTTGTCTTTTGCCTTTTTATTTTTTGTGCCCTAGTTGTTAGATGATGGGCTTTGATTTGTAGGGTATATATATGTAGCTTTCTCCTGCAGAAAGCAAGAACGTACGTACAACATAATACAAACCCTAAAACCCCTGAGGACGGGTTAGTTTCTCCGTGGATTAGCGACGCTCACATCGAGTGGCATGAACCACGTAAATCCTCGTGTCGTGTTGTTCGTGTTACGAATTTATCAGGACTTACTTCAAATGAGATTTTTCTTCTTCTTTTTTATTTTCTCACGTATGGTTTTTCTTCTTCTTCTTAACCCATGTTTTATGGCTATCAATTAGACAAGTTTTTCCTTTCGTGAGGACTTACCTCAAAGGGGCTTTTTTCTTCTACAATCTTTTTTCAGTTGTAAATTAGGAAAGTTCCCTTTCTCGATTCATTGGGGAAGAAGAGAGTTTCGGCAGCAGTGCAATGGTAACCAGTGGTGAAAAGCCTCTTACTTCTGATGTTAATTCCATATATTTCCTTCCACAGTCGGATCCACAGCATGTTGGGGATCTTCTAACTCCTAGCAACTATGGGGAATGGGTCATCGATATGACGGACTCCCTTCTAGCGAAAAATAAATTGGGATTTGTCAATGGAACCCTCATGAAACCGACCACAGCTCGGGAAGCTGATGCTTGGACTCGGTGCGATGCCACCATAAAAGGATGGCTCAAGGCGGCTATGTCTCCAGAGGTACGTCGCAGTGTTCGTTTTGCAAAAACGGCGAAGCAGATTTGGGATGATCTCAAGTCCCGTCTCGATCAGCCTTCTCCCTCAAGAAAGGTTGAGCGTGTCCGCCTATTACACAGAGCTATGCACATTGTGGGAGGAGGCCTAACAGATTTCCCCGACGCCTACCTGCACGTGTGGACAATGCACTTGCAATATGGAAAAGCGAACGCGCGACCGTGATGAGAGCATTCGCTTGTTTGACTTCTTGATGGGCTTGGACGATGCTTTTTCGACCGTAAAATCCCAAATACTCTCCATGAAGCCGACTCCTGCTATTGGCGAGGCTTACAATATGATAGCCACGGATGAGCAACAGAAGCGGATATCCACACATCGGAAACCTCGAGCAGAAGCGGCAGCTTTCGTTGCGGTTCAGGAGAACAATGGTAAAGAACACCATGATGGGGACACCGGTGGTGACCCAGAGACACGTCCCCGTTGCTCTCATTGCCGCAAGCTCGGCCATACAAAGGAACGGTGTTTTGAGTTGCTTGGTTACCCTTCCTGGTATACTGATCGAGGTGGCAACAAAGGGAATGGTGCTGGCCGTGGACGTCGCCCGGAGAATCGCGGGCGAGGAGGCGCTCCTAAGGCAGCTGCGGTTGGGACGGATGAAAGCCCCATCCCTGGCCTCACTAAAGCGCAGGTCGAGCAGCTGCGTCAGTTTCTTGGCACCGACCCCAAGGCCTCGAGTGACACTAAAGCTACAGGTAATTCTCTCAACTTGGGCAACTCATGGATTCTCGACTCGGGTTGCAACGAGCACATAGTCAAGGATGTATGTAGTTTGGATGATCAGTCTATGGAAATGAACTTGCATGTTAATGTGCCCAATGGAGATTCTGTTGCTGTGCAAAGTATAGGCTCAGTTAAGCTTTCCAATGGGATGGTTTTGCCACGAGTGCTCTTAGTTCCGGATTTTAAATGCAACCTGCTATCCATCAGTCGTCTCACTACAGATTTTCCCCTAGCCTTGATATTCTTGCACGACTTCTGTGTTATTCAGGACTTACACTCCAGGCGGATGATTGGGATGGGTAAGCAGCTTGATGGTCTATATTTCTTGCGCTTGTTCGATGAGTTCCGAGATGCTATGGTTCACGCAGCACAAGAAGAGAGTAATTGTTCCCCGGAAACATGGCATCTCAGGATGGGTCATCCAGCAATGGCAAAATTATCTTTCTTGCATTTCACTTCTAGTACTCGTCGGTTAGAAAATAAGCATTGCTCCGCCTGTTTGAGAGCAAAACAGTCTCGCAATTCTTTTCCGTTGAGTTCGATCAGTACATCTAAAGCTTTTGAGCTTGTTCATGTGGATATTTGGGGTGGTTATCACACTGCTTCTTTCAGTGGAGCGCACTATTTTTTGACTATTGTTGATGACTTTAGTCGTGGAGTGTGGATTTACCTTCTTCGTTTCAAATCAGAAGCTAGTCGCTACCTCAAGATGTTTTGCCAACAGGTGGCTCGACAATTTAATTGTGTGGTTAAGCGAATCCAAGCGGATAATGGGCTGGAATTTCAAACAAATGAGTTACGTGATTACTATGAGCACGAGGGCATTATTCTTCAAACCAGTTGTGTTAACACGCCACAACAGAACGGCGTTGTTGAAAGAAAACATCGCAGCTTGTTAGAGATGGCTAGAGCACTCCGCTTCCATGCCAATCTCCCGATCAAGTACTAGGGAGAATGTGTTCTAACGGCTGCCTATCTTCTCAACAGGTTACCTACAGTGGCTACTGGTAATGTCACGCCCTATGAACGGTTGTTTGACCGGCCTCCATCATATAATCACCTCCGTGTTTTCGGGTGCCTGGTTTATGCAAAAGACACTTCTCATCACCTCGATAAGTTTGGCGAACTGGGACGAGCTTGTGTGTTTTTAGGCTACCCGGCTACACAGAAAGGATATCGCGTACTAGACCTAGAAACACACCAGCTGTTCACGTCCCGTTACGTGGTCTTTCATGAAGATCGCTTCCCTTTTCACGTCGCCAATGATCCCAGTTCAGGTCCATGTTCTTCTCCCAGCCGAGAGCCTTTTGATGAAGAGGAGCTGCTTTCTAGTGATCATGCTAATGTGCATGATAATGATACCCCCTCCCCGCCGGACATGCACACGTCCGCCAATCTTGGAGATTTGTCCCCTAGCGTTAGCTCCGACAACATTTCTCCTCAGCCTAATGGAGCAAATAATGGCCAATCCTCACCTGCTTCTCCAAATGCCGAGGAGGCCCTCCCTAGTGTTGCTCCAGCTCCCCTTCGTCGTAGCGACCGCAATCGCCATCCTCCAGGTCACCTCGTTCGAGATTATGATGTTGATCTTCCTTCTTTCCATTCTAGTTTTGCTAAAGCTGTCAAGTACCCCTTAGCTGCCGTTGTTAATTATAGTCGCCTGTCTCCTGATCACCGGGCTTTCCTTGCAGCTATTTCCCGCACCACTGAGCCTCGGTTCTTCCATGAGGCAGTTCGCTACGTGTGGTGGCGAGAGGCGATGCAAAAGGAGGTGACCGCCCTTGAAGCAAATGGCACTTGGGAACTTACCATCTTACCTGCTGGCCGTAAGCTTATCGATTCCAAGTGGGTCTATAAGATTAAATACCATCCCGATGGCAGCATCGAGCGCTATAAAGCACGCCTAGTCGCCAAAGGTTTTACGCAGATTGAAGGCGTTGACTTCCATGACACCTTTGCTCCTGTTGCCAAGTTGGTGACTGTTCGTTGTGTCATTGCTCTTGCTGCTCAACGTGGTTGGTTTTTGCACCAGCTCGATGTCAACAACGCCTTCTTACACGGCGATTTGGAAGAGGAGGTCTATATGAAGGTTCCACAAGGTTTTGGCCGACCCGGAGACAATCGCGTATGCCGTCTTCGCAAGTCTATCTATGGTTTGAAGCAGGCTTCTCGGAATTGGTATACCAAGTTCACATCTGCAATCGTCGAGTTTGGGTTCACTTTATCTAAGGCTGACCACTCGCTTTTCACTTATCGTCGTGGAGACGTGTTCCTCGTCCTCCTAATTTACGTCAATGATGTGATCCTGGGAGGCAACTCTTTGGTTGACATTCAACAGGTCAAGGAATTCTTACATGCTCGTTTTAGTATCAAGGATCTGGGAACCTTGAAGTACTTCTTGGGCATTGAGGTTGCTCGGTCACGAAAGGGAATTGTTCTTACTCAGCGCAAATATGCGCTGGATATCCTTGCCGATGCCGGTATCCAGGGTGCCCGACCATGTTCTTTTCCTATTGAGCAAAATCACCGGCTCACCTGTTTGGACGAGGGTGATGTGGCTCCCGACCCTGCTGCCTACCGTCGTCTGGTAGGTCGCCTGTTATATCTTACAGTGACTCGTCCGGATATTGTTTATGCAGTCAACATTTTAAGTCAGGCGGTGCATTCTCCGCGCCGTGCTCATGTTGATGCTGCCACTCGTCTTCTTCGTTATTTGAAGAGTGCACCTGGTAAAGGACTGTTTTTCTCTGCTGCTGGGGAACCTACTTTCACTGCTTACTGTGATGCTGATTGGGGAGGCTGTCAGCAAACCCGACGCTCGACCACAGGTTATTTTATTACCCTTGGTGCTAGTCCCATTTTTGGCGTACTAAGAAGCAAACTGTTGTTGCACGGTCCTCTGCAGAAGCCGAGTATCATGCCATGGCCAGTACGGTCAGTGAGGTGGTCTGGTTGCGTTGGTTACTTCATGAACTGGGTGTATCCTTATCTGCTCCTACGCTGTTGTATTGTGACAACCAGGCGGCTCTACACATAGCGGCCAATCCGGTCTTCCATGAGCTCACCAAGCACGTAGAAATGGATTGTCATTTCATTCGTGAACGTGTTGCCTCTTCCGAGATAGTGCCGCAAAAGATCTCTACAGCAGAGCAGACAGCGGATTTGTTCACTAAAGGCTTGGGCGCAGAGCTTTTTGCTTTCCTTCGTTCCAAGCTTGGCATGTATGATATTCATGCCTCCGCTTGAGGAGGCGTATTGGAGGTCACGAGTGCAGGACGTGATCCTCTCCCGCACGTGTTGTGCGGTATGGCTGCATGGGCATGTTTGTCTTTTGCCTTTTTATTTTTTGTGCCCTAGTTGTTAGATGATGGGCTTTGATTTGTAGGGTATATATATGTAGCTTTCTCCTGCAGAAAGCAAGAACGTACGTACAACATAATACAAACCCTAAAACCCCTGAGGACGGGTTAGTTTCTCCGTGGATTAGCGACGCTCACATCGAGTGGCATGAACCACGTAAATCCTTGTGTCGTGTTGTTCGTGTTACGAATTTATCAGGACTTACTTCAAATGAGATTTTTCTTCTTCTTTTTTATTTTCTCACGTATGGTTTTTCTTCTTCTTCTTAACCCATGTTTTATGGCTATCAATTAGACAAGTTTTTCCTTTCGTGAGGACTTACCTCAAAGGGGCTTTTTTCTTCTACAATCTTTTTTCAGTTGTAAATTAGGAAAGTTCCCTTTCTCGATTCATTGGGGAATATACTAATGTGCACATCTTCAATGGTTGT
Source organism: Linum tenue (assembly GCA_946122785.1). NCBI lineage: Eukaryota > Viridiplantae > Streptophyta > Magnoliopsida > Malpighiales > Linaceae > Linum > Linum tenue. The sequence goes on along the minus strand of CAMGYJ010000011.1, from coordinate 51,172,538 downwards.
TCAGTAAATGCTCAATTTCAAGATTCATGACTAATTAAATGTTGTTTAGTTACAAGTTTTACAGGGCATTACTCGCTAATTAGTGGATGGACTATGCCATGACTTGGATAAATCGGTTGTTGATAGCTCAAAAACGAAACAATGACCAAAATCAATATCAATTTGAGGTGGCTACTTCGGCGCACCCACTTTTTTGGGTGCACTGAACGCACCCACTTTTTTGTTTAATCTTAACCGTTAAATACATCTAACGGTTATAATAATTTGATTTGTTAATAATTCATTATTAACTATATTTTATTTATTAAAATAATTTAAACCTATTGATAATTGCAATTAAACTCCTAATTTTAACCCTCTTCTTCCTCGTTTCTTTTCCCCTGTTTTCCAAAACCCTCTTCTTCCTCGTACCAACAGAGACCTCTCCATTTCTCCTCACACCAAAGAGACGATCAATTCTTCGGCCCAATTACACATATTGATTCCTCCGTGAAATTAATAAAACAATAGGAGGGAATTATTTTTCATTTCCTCAATTACGAGTTTCTTCCCATATGAAGAATTGTGCGGCCGCGCCGCCGGAGCTCTTCTGCCGTCAGCACTACCACCCTCGACAAACCACTGTCCCAATCGAATATTGCATACCTGAACTCCTCCTCCCCTTCTTTTTTCTTCTTCCACATCATCCATCGAGTCGTCGCTGTCATCGGATTCCAAAACGGCATCGCTGCTTGGAGGATCGAGATAATTAATGAGCGATGGCGGTTGGTGGAGGCCTGAGTGTAGGCAAATCGAGGAGAGGATCAGATCTCGGCTCTCTGGGTCTTTGGTTGCTTCGTACCGGCTTACCAACCCAAGTAGTTCCACATCCACGCCGTCGCCGACTTCCGCTCCGACTCTGTCGTCAGTAGCAGACATATTAATTAATTAACCTCGATCGATTCTCTAGTACTGAATTTGTTGGGAGTTAGTAATTTCTTCCGACTTTATTATACAAATAATACAAATGCTGGGGGAAGGAATTCGAAAAGCAAATTTACCATTACCCTGCCCCTGGCTATGCTTTGCCCGATCGGGACAAGGAAACTATAGCTTGATCCATTTGTTTGACCTATTCATGAAAATAACACCTTCAGTTGGCTCTGCTCTAACAATTTAGAGGTTTCACGAGTCATTTGAAACAAAATATATGGCACTAGGATGCTATCCAGCACAACTTGATGTAGAGGTCGTGCAAGAGGAGGGAAGTGGAGGGCTACGGGTTCAGCGTCCACCAGCGGATATTAATGAGGACCTCAATTGCAATTATAAATAAGTTAATACTGTTTATAATAATTATTGTTGTATTTATTATTAGTTAATTAATTATTACACAAATTATTGTGAAACGTTAGATATTTTCAACGGTCAAGATTGGAAAAGAAAGTGGGTGCGTTCAGTGCACTCAAAAAAGTGAGTGCATCTAAGACACCGCCATCAATTTGAAATGTTATGATATCCTATCAACTTAACAAATACTAAATTATTTCACATCATATTCAATAATCAAATATACAAATAATAATAAGGTGGTTTCAATTGAGGATAAAATAATAGGAACTTTTTAATTATGTATATAAATAGTGGAGTATTATGTACAATGGACTAAACTTATACTTAAATATTATTAAATTACTCATGATTCTTGCAATTTAGTTTCAATTTAATCATTCATCAATACAAGGAAGCAATTCATTCTTCTAAAATATTTGGGTTAATACCTTAGTTTGGCCCGAACTATAGACAAACTTTTTACTTTGGCTCGTGGTATCAGAAATTGCTATTCTGGCCTAAACTATGTAACATACTTTCTTATTTGGCCCGGAGGTGGGTTTGACCGTCAAATTAGACGGTCAACCGAGTTTACCGTTAGTCAAAGTCCACATCACTTGCCACGTCAGCTATCGGGAAATAAAAAATTAATTTTTATGAATTTTTTAATTTTGTTTAGTTTCTAAATTTAATTAAAAATAATTTGGAGAGCTCTTTTAATTAATTTTTTCATTTATTATTTTTATTGTTAGAAAGTAAACAAAATTCAAAAAATTCAAAATTAAAAAATTAATTTTTTATTCCCTGATAGCTGACATGGCAAGTGAGGTGGACCTTGACTAACGGTCAACTCGGTTGACCGTCTAATTTAAAGGTCAAACCCGCCTCCGGGCCAAATAAGAAAATATGCTACATAGTTTAGGTCAGGATAGCAATTTCCGATACCACGGGCCAATGTAGAAAGTTTGTCTATAGTTCGGGTCAAATTAAGGTATTAACCCAAAATATTTCATTATGAGAATAAACACAAGCCAATAAGAATTAACCACTTCTTTACAATCACATGATGAATTATAAATTTGGGTTTAAGAGGAGCCATAACCTTTATTTATTTGGGAGGGTTGAGGCTAACCGAGTTAAGGGAAGATTCACTATATTATGTTGAAAATTTTGGTATTTCTCAATTTCTTGGTATATAACCATTCCAATCTCATATCTTGAATACGAATACTGCTGAAAAATGAATCTCAATTCCAAATCTAAAATATTAACTCGATAATCAATAATAACAAATAATGTAAATTGGTGTGGGATGTGGTGTATCCCAAATCCTAATACCAAACTTGCACCCTAGCTACGAACAATATTTTGGACGTTGCAATCCTTGGGGGTTGGTCACTGACTTTTCAAGTAATGATTAATTGCTAATCAACTTAAATCACTGCTCATTACTTAGGGTTAAAACTAATTAATATATATATGGACATGACTACATGGAATAACTATGAGTACTCATTCCTTGATGAGATTTGCTATGCCCAGTAACTTCCATTTACCTTAACGGACTACTGTCCAAATATCATAGGGATTTCCCATGGTAACTTGAAGTAAGGTAACTTGAGTTTTCTTACCTGCGATAGCAGGTTTCACAGGTCGCATTACGTAAAATACAACAGACATTACGTAATGGTTACGTAACATATGGTAGTCTTACGTAACAGTTGTAAAAGATCATTACGGAAGCCTTACGTAATAGAATGTGTCTTTACGTAATGAGTATTAACCTTGTGTTACGTAAAACGCTAAGTCATTACGAAAACCTTACGTAACGCTACTAATTTAACTGTTACGTAAGAAATAATTGTCGTTCCGTAACGTTTACGTAATGGAATATCTTTTTACGTAATGAGTATTAACCTCGCGTTACGTAAAGTGCAAAGTCATTACGGAAGCCTTACGTAACGCTTCTGATTTAACTGTTACGTAAGAAATAACTATCGTTCCTTAACCTTTACGTAATGAATGTGTATTTTACGTAACAGTTGTAAAATGTCATTACGGAAGTCTTACGTAATGGAAGGTATTTTTACGTAATGAGTATTAACGTCGTGTTACGTAAAGAACTACGTTATTACGGAAGGCTTACGTAACGCTTCTAATTCAATAAGAATTAAAATAAGAAAAGAATAAAATAAGGAAAATCGACTAAATATGAAAAAGGAAAGAGAATATATAAGAAAGGCAAATTGTGAAGGTGGTGACCGCCAACCTGTTGCTATTATTTTTTTTTACTTATTTTTTTATTTTTTATTTCTTTAATCAATGATTTAAAATTAGTTTGATCGATTTTAACGATTTAGATCTATACAAGTTACCTAACTTGAAATTATATCCAAGTTACTGTAGGAGTTCTCAATATCATATACTCAAATAATGAATTAAAGTAGCCAATTAGTCTGAAATCCTACAAATACTATATAGAGGTTCTATTTCAGGACCCATTAATTGGAATTTCCCTGCATTCTGCGCAGAGCACGGAGGGGTATGCAGGTAAAAATAATCATCCGAAGTGGCAGTGGAATATTGGGATGGAGAGGGATGTATTTGGGCCCATAATTGCACCCCCGCAGTAGCAAGACTCCAGTCTAGAAAGGCTTCTCCCTTAATGAATTAAATTGTTAGTGGTATTATTATTTAGATATTTATTTATTTTTAAAATAACTAATTTAGTATACTTATGAATATTAACGTACTGTTAAATATTATATTAGATTAGAAACGAAGTATAATATCCATACGTATTTTATGCGTAACTTTCTCATATCGTATACTACATCCCTTTATTACGATAATTTTTAGAAGGCTTCTTACACATGTACGTTTGTTTTCTTCTCTTTTGGCTTTGTTATGCTGCATTAAGGGAATGGTGAAGGGAACTATGGGTAATCCAATGTAGCCTCATATTTTTAATCAATGGTATTGGTATTGTTATTTGGTATAAAGGATATAAGTCAAAGTCACTAGAGCAAGTTATCAAAACATGAATGTATATAATTTTTATCTGATCTGCAAAAAAAGTTTTCGAATGATATAAATATTGATTAATTATAAATTGAGTATTATCTCTCCATGATGTTGATCTTAATTACAAAACTATCATTCTCCATTTACATTTTCAGAATTCGATGCACATAGGTCAGAGTTGAAGAAAATTAATCTATCATTGACCAAATTAGCAAGAAGGAAACATGCTCTTTGTATAAGTCAAAAGCGTATACATGCAATATTTGTCAACATTCCTACTGTTAATCGATTTATTTCATGTTTGTTTTCTATTTATATCCTATCAAATTATGTGTTAGTTGCTAGGATTGTTTATTTTACTAATTCCTATTTGGACTGCGAACCGAGATGATAACTTCCAACCTAAGAGGAATATATTATTGAGATCCATCACACTTGCCAAAAGTTGTTATAATCGTCTTCGTGTGATGCATTCTGGAGACTTTCCAGGTTTATTGATATTTTCAGTATTTCATTTTCCTTCATTTATTACAATGTTAGAGTTTGTGACCAAATTTCTTTCTTATATTGGAGTTTTCATTTTATTGCACTGGTTGAAGTGGTAGAAGTGGTTGGAGGTCAAGTATATCATCGAAATAAAGTTGCTTGCTAAAAGAGAAGGCATGGTAGAGAGTAGAGAATATGATTTGTCATCAGAAAATGAGGTCGCTGCTTTAATTGTTGATGATACTGGGGAGCAAACATTTTCTCCTGGTATTGTTGTCCAGTATTAAAGTCATGAACTGGCACAAATTAGTATATATCACCCAAGTTTAATGGTTTTGCTATATCCCATATTATTTCCACATGGCAGGATGGTTGGCACGCAAATATTCCATACTCTGAGGGCGAGGATGAGGATGCGGGTGGATACAATAAGAAGAATGTGACCCAATATAATTTTTACAACTATAGACTCAAAACTAAACTGGAAGAATCTAACACATTGCTATTTTGTGGAAAGTTGTTCCAACAATACGTTGTTAATGCATATGCATTGGTTGAGGTTGAGCATTTGGATTGAATTAAAAACAACTAAACAATTTTTGGGAAAACATGTGCATGTAAGTTATATTAGTAGTTTTACTTTAGCATCCAAAGTTCTTTATTTGTTCGCTAACTATTATTTTACAATTTTAATTATTATGATAATTTTTTCATTACAAATGTAATACCATTGCAATTCAAAATTGTAGTCTGCCTCATGCTCATTGTTTAGTTTTCCTTGCTGCAGAAGACAAATTAAATAGTCCTTCAAAAGTATGTTTAGTTATATATGTTGAAATCTCATATCCTATAGCAGATTCTGAATGTTATGGAGCAGTTACAAAATTTATGTTTCATGATCCATATGACATACAAGTACCTGAAGTTTCATGTAGTACAATAATTGGTGTATGCTCTAAACATTTTTCAAAGGGATTCTGCAGCCAAACAACTATTGATGGCAATGGTTTTGCAAGGTACCGACGCCGAGAGAACAACAAATCGTAATGGTGAATGGAGTCTCACTAGATAGTCGATTTGTCCTTCCATGTAATAGATACCTATTGTTGCAGTAAATATATCCCCACTAGAATAATCTAATATGCTATTTAAATTATTGGGCTCTCCCATCATATTAAATTGAATGATTATAGGAAGGAATCTTTTTCCTTTTCAAATTAAGTATTATTCATAATAATAATAATAATAATAATAATAATAATAAATTATCAAATAAATTTCATACGGTAAAAATAGAGAATGAGCTTTTTGGACATATCCAAAAAATATATATATTTCCACTTTTGAAAGAATTGTATTATAACTTTATATTGTTTAAAATTTAAATATCTCTTTAATTAAATTTATATGAAAATTCTTATTATATAACATCAAAACATAAACATATTACATAACTAGAATTACCTTTACATTTAAATAAAAAATTTATTACTTTATTATTTCAGTAAAATTTTGTTATTTTATTATAATTTTATGTGAATGTTTGAAGTAGTGTAATCAATTTATTTTTTGTTTAGAGCTATCAAGTATTTGTTCAAATATATCAACAAATATGAAGATAGTGCAATGGCAACTTTAGCACCGAAACCAATTGGTAATGGAGAACGCCAAAACTAGGAAAAATCTTAAGCATCATGTGTTTGTATTGATGAGATTAAAACATTTATAGATTGTCAGTATGTCACATCAGGTGAGGCACTCTAGAGACTTTTTAAGTTTGATGTTAGTTGTAATTCACCTTCTGTGTTACGTATGTCATGGCATTTGTCTGGGGAGAATAAAGTAGAGACAAAGGAGAACGAAAAAATTGAAAAAGCTATTGAAAAGAATGAAACATCAATGCTATTAGCATGTATGGAAATAAATGCTCATTCTTCCGAGGCACGAAAATATACCGTTGTGGAGTTCTCTCAATATTTTGTTTGGAATTGCAAATTGAAAAGGTGGTAGAACAAGGTGTGTATTGGAAGATTATATTATTTTTATCCATCTAGCAAAGAAAGATTTTATCTTCGAATGTTGCTGCATTTAGTCAGAGGATGTCGTTCTTATGAAGAAATTAGAACAATTAATGATGTCTATGATTCCTTCCAAAAAGTATGTTGTTCTTTTTAGTTATTGGCAGATGATGATGAGTGGAGTGTCTGAAGGAAGTTTCCTTATGAGGTTTTTTGTAATTAAAGTAAGGAATCTGTTTGTCACAATTATTATTCACTACCAAGTTTCTGATGTGCAATCTTTGTGGGAAAAGAATTGAGAATTATTGAGCGATTGTATCCTGTTCAATCGTAGAGAGGAGCTAATTTTTCCAAATCTGCAGCTTTCTACTTTCTACGGGTGATATCAAAGATATATGCTTAGTGAAGATTGATAAATTATTGTAGAAATATTGGAAGTCTATGGTTGATTTCCTAGAGTTGGACAAAATAAAAACGGAGTAATTATCATTCTATTTGAGTGAAAACAGTTATGGCGATGGACCAAATTCACCAGTAAAAAGCACGAAAGCACCTCAACAGCTAAATTCAACCAAAACACTCAATGAGCTAAATCAATTAAAATGCAAGGATGAACAAACCGTAAATATTTTTCATAACATGGACAAGGTAAATTCTAAGACCATGACAAAAATATTTGTATTTGAAAATATCTCGTAAGCTCAAAATTTTGTGCGCAATAATAAAAACAGGAAAACAAGGAAGAAATTATTCAAATGCAAAAGAAGGAACAGGCGTCGGGTGATATTGGAGACCAATATGATGAGTAATATCTGATGATGAGTAAATAAAAGAATTTTTTCACATAACTTTTCCTGACATATGATTGTCTTTCATTTTTTCGTAAACAATTATACTTTGTAACATTATGATGTTATCTTTTGAATGGTTGTTTATCATTTTTTATAAAACAATTATACTCCGTAATTCGGTTAGAAACTTAGAATATAAAAACAATATGATGTCATATTTTGAATAGTTGAAGTATTATAATAATTTGAATTCTTTTATGCTACCAAGAAATTAGAATGTTATGTAATTTCATAAACCTTTATGTTTAACATACTACCAAAGAAACGCTAATCTCACATACAATTTGCTATGATTATTTACGTGATTGGCAAATGAATCCGGCCAAACGGCCGGGCCCGTGACTAGTTGCTTGTTCGATACATACTCTTAATCGCAATTCTCAATTAGTCTGAATTAATGAAACCCCCGCCTTACCATGCATTATTAGCATTTTCCCTATAATTTTTCATCATCAATGGCTAGATCCTTGTTCACCCTCCACGGGGGAAAATAATTTTTTCGTTTAATTTATGAATGCGAGGTCATCGTATTTGAAATTGAAGGCGCCATTAACTAGACTAGTGCTTTCTTCGTTGCTCATCATCGGTGGCAAGAAAATAAGAATGCTCTAGAAATTAAACAAATTTGACTCTCGATTTGCTTTGTACAAATTGTCACTCCTGCGCCATCCAAATTTGGAGTCAGAGGAGATCCTATACGTGGCAGGCAACAAGAACTTATCTCTTCTTGAAATTCACAACCGATCAAGTTTATGATAAGGTGTGTCTTCCCCTTCGACAACTATTGAATGGAAGGCATTGGTAGCTGGTCATTGCAAGCATCAGACATTAATAAATGAGTCTCACAATTACTTCTCCCTGGTTTTTTTTTCTTCTGGAATTTCAGCAGAGAAACATACAAGGAGTTGAACCGAAAGAGCTGAATTTACTATGATGTTCAGAGCTCAATATGTGAGAACATCCTAATTTTGTAAATAAAATATCGTGTTCATCAACCAACGATGAAGCAAATGTGCATATATAAAAATGACTTTACATGAGGTAGCTACACTCTGCAACTGATGAACAATGATGGGAAAAAAACGAGTCAATTCACGGTTAGGCAAATCAGGTAAAGGATAACGAATTGTCTTGAGGGGAAGATTGTTATGGAACAATTCAAGTACCACATCGGAAATACAAGGGAAGGAACCCTTGTATATAAGTGTCCACGTAGTCCAATTAGTACTAGGCATTTTGGGGAGGAGATCCAAGAAAAAATCCATGCGGGCTTGGCCCAAAGCGGACAATATCATACTAATTGTGCTGGCCGATTTTGATAAGTATTATCATGAACACATAAACTAACTAAACAAATATATAAAGAAATTCACTCCATCTAGGCTAGTTTCTTCACTTAATTAACCAATTCCGCCATTTATAATATGAAGGCTAAATTACAAGTTTGGTCATTCGAATTATACAAATCTTTCACGATTGCCACTCGAATTGCTTTTCTTTCTTATTTACCACTAACTTTACGAATCGTTTCACCGTTAGTCACCAGCCTTTACACTTCGTTAAATATGTCCTACGTGGCAGTCAACTATAAAGTTTGACAGTTAACTAGATAACGTGGAAATTACAAAAAAATAAAAAAAAATTATTTGTCCACCTCATCATTCCACTTACTTTGTGTATATGATTTATCATATTACTTATTTAATAAAATAAATTAAATAATATAAATAAATAATATGATTGATTTATTCTCCGCAATGGCAAGCTGAAGCAGGGGAGGAATCCAAATCCTACCAAGAAGAAGAAGCTCCTCCTCTTCGGAGTCTTCAAATCTTCCTCCGCCTCCAATTTCGTCTGCGACTGCGGCCTCTCCGACGTCCACGACCCTGCCACCTCCTCCACCTCGAGATTCACCGTCCCTCCCTCGCCCTCCTCCAGCATCAACATCCTCCCCTTCCTCCCCAAGCACCCCAGTTCCCCCACCATCGACATAGACGGTGAAGAACAAGATCTGCGGTGTGTTGATTACTCCTCTTCGACTACGAGCACCACAGCGACGGCGGCGACTTCTTCGTCTTCCTGCTCCACCACATCCTCGTCTTACGAGAGCTGCGCTGTTGCAGACCGGAGGAGATCGTCGGTAGCGATTGGGAGCAACATCGCGGCAGTGAAGGATTCAGGCGATCCGTACTGGGATTTTAGTGATTTGATGACGCAGATGGTGGTGGAGAAGGGGATTTACAGCCAGAGCGGGTTGGAAGAGCAGCTGAAGCAATTCCTGGAGCTTAATTCCCCCTGTTACCACGCCATCTTCGTTCGGGCCTTCACTTCGATCTGGAATGAAGTGGTGGTCGCCGCCGCCGGCGTCGGCAGGCAGCACGATATCATTTGGAGAGACATCAATCATATTATTTATTTTTATAATTTAATAATTTTATTAAATAAGTAATATGATAACTCATATACACAAAGTAAGTGGAATGATAAGGCGGACAAATAAATTAATTTTTTTAATTTTCACGTCATCTAGTTAATGGTCAAACTTTATAGGTGACTGTCATGTAGGACATATTTAACGGAGTGTAACGACCGATGACTAACGGTGAAACAATTCGTAAAGTTAGTGGTGAATAAGAAAGAAAAATAATTTGGATGACAAACATGAAAAATTTGTATAATTCGAGTGACCAAATGAGTAATTTAGGCATAATAATAATAATAATAATAATAATAATAATAATAATAATTCTCGTACTGTCATCATCCCATCAGATTATTCTTTTCTCCCTTGTTGGGAACGGATCAGGTCAGTAACCTTATGGTGAGTAACCTCTCCACATCAGCATGACATCAACATCCTTTTCTCTCCTGCAAAACCTTTAATTTTTCCCTCCTTAATCTTTGACGGACGATTTCTCACTCGTTTTAAGTCGAAATTTAATTTTTTTTGCACAGTTAGATCAGATTAATTGTGCTCTTCAAAATGATATCCATTTTTATATATTTTTTGAACAAAAAAAAATTGAGCCATTTTTTACCAGTCTATACCATATGGTATTGACTGGTATTGAAATAAGAGCATACCTATGGGTTCAAAAGCGTACCATGGTGGTATGAACATACCCAGACTGTATGATGGTTGAATACATGATAGTAGAAGTATATTAACTGTCATTTACGACTTTTAACATTATGTACCACAAGATACCACCCCGTACCAGGGTGGTATTGTGTGGTAGTTTTTGGTCATGTAATTTGTTCACCCATAAATTTGTAGATCCAATAGATCATGATGAACTCGTCACTTCTGTGCAATCGTTTATAAAAACGAATTAAAAACGAAGAAAATACCATTTAATATGTAGTTGGTACCGAGAGGTCAGAATTTTTTTTTCTCCAAAAATATTGAAAATTGATCTCATTTTGTAGAGCACGATGAACTCGTTCCATCTGTGCAAAAAAAATTAAAATCCAAATTAAAACGAAAAAGATATGAGTCGATTAAGAAAGCTAGGGAAAATAAAAATGGTCTTTAATTCTCCATCCTTAGATCTTGATTTTCTAAATGAAGGGTTCAGATTTGGTTATTGATAGGTGCATAACCCATGGTTATGCACCCTATCTTGAGCCTAAATTGAGTAGCCAAAAAAACAAGGGTAAATACAATTTAATATCCAAATCTTTCATTTTAAACAATATAATAGCCAAACCTTTTCGAAAACAATCTAATATCCAAAACGTCAACTTTCTGTCCGTTTGACCGTTAGATGACACTTCAAAAAAGATCGAAGTACGACACTTCATCAATATCCATCGATATCTTCTCTGAAAAACCACCAACATATCATGGTTCCAAACCCGAGAAGTCCATGACTCCACCATGATGGTATAAAATATCTAAATATTCAGTCATCTGCAATGCCAAAACAAGAAAACAAAGTTGTATTGTGACAATTTCCCCTAAACAAAGCTTTTTTGAAGTATCAACTAACGGTCAAAAGGACGAAAAGTTGACGATTTGGATATTAGATTGTTTTCGAAAAGGTTTGGCTATTATATTGTTTAAAATGAAAGGTTTGGATATTAAATTGTATTTTAAAAAACAATATATAACTATTAATATCCTCCACCAATTGGTAATATCCTCCACCAATTGTTATTACCAGGATTGTTGAAAGAAATCTCAGGAGTTTTCTGGACAGAACTTACTATGCATACAATTATGATGTGAAGCTTCCAGTTCCACCCAGCTAATGTTTCCTCCTCGAACGATCCATTACTGTCTGTCTTGTGGTGAAAGATAAGTGTCCTTCCTTCGTGGTCGGGGTGGCGACACAACCAACACCATGCCCCCAAAAAAAACAAGGTGTTTTTGCTTTCCCCCGCGTGACACTGTTTCTTCTTTGGCCCTCTTTTGCTCCAAATGGCACGTTTGGTTCTTGGAGCTACACACTGTAATGCTGATGCATCATTCGTTTTCCAAGGCCACAAGAAAAAGAAAAGGCAAGAGAGAAAGACAAGCAGTGAAGAGGTAAGCAAAAGCAAAAGACGAATGTGGTAATAGTGTTCTTCTTCTCTATACATGTGGACACGTTCCACCTACTGCCAAAACGAAATTAAAGTGTTGTTTGCTCTCAAGAGGGTGACAACTACTCCTCTAACCGCAAAGCTTCACTGCCTAAAGAAACCAAGGGGGCCTGTATCTGACCCCAAAAATTCGAATCGCGTTGTCTAGAATGCTCTCGCCCAAGTTGTGAGCTATGGCTTAAACAAGCAAGAAAATCAGCAACTGACCTGTCAATCCAATGGCAGGAGCTTCCGAGCTTGCGCCAGTAGAATGCAATTCGGGTGGCTTGCTGAATTGAGGTAGCTGAATGGCTATACTGGAATCAGTTCCCCCCGAACGACCTCGCCGGCTGCTGAACTGCACAGTTAATGTATATCCGAGCCATCCGGTTTGGGCAGGTCCAGCCGTCGTCATCAACCAGTTGGTGCATAAAACCATTGAGTAGAATCAATCACCCTAATAAAAAAACAAGTATATTTATTATTTAGTTATTAATTATTGTTAAAATAAATTGTGAAAATTATACCAAATATACGAATTGAAAATAAAATTCCATCCACACAACAATATGATAATTACAAGTCTCTGACCATACCCAACAACATGCATGTGAACTGAAGCACATCAATTTCATGGATCGATACTTGCCATCAATCCAAATCGTAAAATCTTCATAATTCAAATACAAAGAAATATTAATTAATGACATACTCATGCACCCATTCTAAGACTTGTCCACTTCAAACCAAAATTAGATGGATTCATCCATACTAAGGAGAATCGTCCGACTTTTCATAACAAAGAGTTTGATTAAGTATCTTCGAGAATCATTTTCGCCAATAATAATTATCCCTAATCACAAAAAGGTAATTAGACATAAAGGGGATCCAGTTCAATCAATAAACATGTTGCATGAGATGCAATTCTCTGTCTTCACTTGCTTATCGTGTATGGACACCTATATATGCTTTGATTTGGTTTCGGACAGCACCAAACGTGCAATCATGTATGTAGTAATATACCCGCTCTATGTCCACATACCGTATTCTAACGTACCCATACTGTATTCAAACTTTGGAATCGAGATCAGAGATAAAGATAATTTGGTAACTGGTGAGCCAAGAAAAAACAGAGCAGGGTTTATCTTGTGTTACCGATTGAGTTGCAGGGATTGGAATGACGGAACAGGAACAAAGAGCGTGGATCTGTTCCCCACCCATTTTCAATCTCCGCCTTCCCTTACTTAGCTTTCTAAGTTTGCCTTCCATCTTGCTGGCAAATGGCATCATGGCTTGGCTTAGCTTTATGCTGTGTGGGGACGGCGTTACCTCCCACATATCTTCCCTTGCTGTGCTGAGCAATCTTTGTGATCGTTCACCTGTCAAAGAGACGATCTTCAGCTATCAGAGATACCAAACAAAGGAAACCAAACAAAAAGAATAGAAAGAACCATAGGAAGCCGAAAAGGGTGACAATTGATTGAACTCTAACGGGAACCACATGAATGAAACTTTTCCTATGTTATGATTTTGACCATTTTCTGAATTAACAAAAAAGCTACATGTGCTTACTGATGTTTGGCACCAACTCTTAATCAGCTCGTCATTTCGATTGCCTCGTTACAATGGTACTCTTATCTACTGTAGCCTACGAATCAGAACCCGATCAGCTAAACGCATTTATCGTTCATAATGTATGAAAAGAGAAGGCCAAGAAATACCCCAAAAATGAAAGTAATATATCAAGAAGCCAACTGTATTTGATCATGAGCAGTCAACAAAGACAACAACTGATAGCAGAGTTTCAGGTATCCTTCAAACTTCTGATTTTGAACGAGTTCAGAATACAACAAACAACAAACAACGACATCATAGTGCCACTTTCCCTCTTATGCTGCAAGTAAAATAACAAACAACAAAGAAAGATCAAAGCTTGGCAAAGACAGGGTTCCTTTTCTGCAACTGTGCAGAGACGGCCTCTGTTAAATCATCAGACATAAGCATTGCAGAGTTCCAAGTTGCTACATAATCCAATCCTTGTTCTACATTCATATCCCTGCTCTTCAAAAGCACCGATTTTGTTCCAATCACAGCAAGAGGCGATTTCGCAGCAATCCCTGCTCAACAATTTCATTCAGTAATAAGCAAACCAAGCTAAAACAATAAGCAATGAAAAGATCAATGTGGGTATAATTGTGTTTTCATCTACCTTCTGCGACAGTTCTGACACCTTGATCCAATTCCTCCTTGGAACCAAAAACCCGGGAAACCAAACCCAACTCCTTGGCCTCCTGACTCGAGAATCTGCGACCCGTTAAGCTCAATTCCATCGCGTTCCCAAACCCTACAATCGCAGGAAGCCTCTGAAGCGTCCCCAGATCAGCAGTAATCGCCAAATCCACCTCCTTGACGGAAAAGAACGCGTCCTCCGTGCAATACCTTATATCACAGGCGGTCACGATATCGATTGCTCCGCCGATGCAGGCGCCATGGATCGCGGCGATAACGGGCTTTCTGCACCGCTCGATCGCGGTAATGGCATCCTGCAGGAACTTGATGTCACGGCGGAGCCACTCACTGGCACGTCCCGGGCGGAGGGATCCGGACTGGCTTTGTATGGAGGCGAAGATTTTTAGGTCAATTCCGGAGCAGAAATGGTCGCCAGCGCCGGAGAGGACGATTACACTGACGCTAGGGTTTTGGTCGAGGGACGAGAGGGCTTTCGGGAATTCTGAGAAGAATTCGAGAGAAAGAGCGTTGCGCTGCCGCGGGCGGTTGAGACAGAGATGTACGACCGGAGAACCTGGGGGATTCTGCTTGATTGCTAGGGTTTCGTACTGCTCCGCCTCCATCTTCGCCGGCTGAGCTTCGGTCGACAGAGTGACTGCGAGAATCAGGTAAAAACAGGAAAGAGACGACGGACAAAATGAAAAATTGCGAAATTGCGAAAGTAATTTTACTATTAAATTCAGAAAATTTGGAATTTCGCGGGAATTGATAAAAAAAGGTCCTACCGGGAGTCGAACCCAGGTCGCTGGATTCAAAGTCCAGAGTGCTAACCACTACACCATAGAACCGATGCTTTTGATCAAGATTCGTCTTTTACGATCTCATTTGTTGAGCAGGGAAACAATACGCACTTGCTGCAAAGAAAAAATTGACATAACTTGTAACGATTTTGTGACATTAGAGATGCAAGTTTTAGGATGAGTTACTAAGTTTGAATCCACCGATCCTTATCTATATTATATCTCACCGATATACAATTGATTTTATAAATTAGAAACAAAATCATTTCGATTGGTTACAGTAGAATTGGGGTTCAGTTAAATCTTTCGAAAAAATTAAGAAAGTAGAATGTTTAACTGAATATGATGTCTTTCCGCTTCCACTCCTTTCACCTCGAGTCTGTTTATCATTTCGATATGATATTTAGCAAACGATTATCTTTCTCCATATTCAATGAAGATATAATAGATTTGTTTTCATCCACTCATATCACCAAAGGTTTCATGAGATTTGGAATAATTAGAGTACCAATATAAATTTTATAGCTAAATAAATCTCACATTGTACCGTACCATACCGTGTTGTACCGTATCGTACCATACGTAAATAACTCTAGATTGTATTTTCTTCCCTTCCGGTTAACCTCCAAACCAAACACTTACTATTACCGGAATTGAGCATTATCTCGAAACAACGCTAAAATTCAAAGCACCCAATCATAAGTGAGTGTATGTGAAATGAATTCCCCATATCAGTTCAGGCAGTGTTGTACACGAAAGTTGAACAAAATCAGGATATGATTGCAACCAATTAATTCTTATATAACGCTGGATCTATAGCTAGCTATATTCCACCTGAACAAAAAAAAAAAAACAAGTCCTTTAATTTGGAAATTTGTATATAGTTAGCTTAGCTAGGCAATTTTCCCCCCTTACACAACGTGTCCGTGTTGAATTAGAACAAGTCTCAAAATTGCACAGTTATGATGTGTTGGGAAAGCAATTTGAAGATTTGGTAGCCCCCTTTTTTTCTGCAGCTTGTGGCACAAAATTTGGGGAAGTGGAGTAGATACAAAAGAACTTTCCAGTATTTATTGCCCTTTTTTGAGGATGGCCCTCTTTGACTGCTTGCGGCAGCAAGCAATAATCCATCGTTGAATCGGGAAATAATAACAGGGGAATCCTGGGAAGTTAGTGTTCTGCATGCCCTTCTTTTGCTCCCACAAAGAAATTAATCAACCTAATGAAAAAACAATTAGTATCCAGCTGGGCATAGCTAGGGCTTCATCGATCACTTGGCCTAAGATTTGAACTTGATGATGACAGAGAGTTTGTAAAATTCGAGCCCAGTATTTTGTTTCGAGTGAATGATCGTATTTCTTAAAATCTAGATATAGAATATTTGGGTTAGAAAGTGCTATAGTTTGTCTGGTACATATATATTTGGCATTTGATTACATATCATTTCGATTCCTATGGTATTACATATCATATATTCACAATGATTTATTTGAATTTGAGGAAATGGGAGCTCTTCGGACACAAGGATTTATCATAAATATATCTTCATTGATATGCTAGACATACGCAGATTTTCCTTGATCAACAAGACTGCCAAACTGTCGTCCGTCGGCCCGGATACAAAATTCAAACTATGCTTTGATATACCACTTGCCGAAACTAAACCGCTTTCTTAGTTTGATATTGTCCGCTTTGAGCCAAGCCGACATGTATTTACTCGTGGGTATCCTCCCCAAAAAGTCTCGTACTAATGAATTTGGTGGACACTAATATACAAGACTTCCTTCCCCTTATATTTCCGATGTGGTACTTGAATTGTACCCATAACAGCTATACATGTAGGATACAACATATATAATTATAAATTTGCAAGAATTGGATGGGAACTATGCAATCAATATAGTTAAGGATTGAACAAGTGGGAAACCTAACTAGTTTTGTACTCCTTAAGTATATCCAAGTGTAGATGCTAAACTTAATGAATTAAGGTCAGTACTCAGTACCCCAAATGAAGGAAAATAAAAAGGTGGTCGCCCACGACTCCATCGTTGTCTAACAAAATGTGGGTTCGATATCGCTGTAATTGAGCCCCACGGGAACAAAGAACCTTATCACCTCACCATGCCAATAATGGGATCAAAGAGAGGTGAATTGGTTCCTGCCTATAGCTCCATCACAAACCATGTACACGTCTCCACAATATAATTATAAGCCCTTTAATTCCCTATTCAGTTAGCTAGAAAGAATGAAATGCACAGAATGATGAGAAGGCCATTAATGAGTTAATGGTGGCTATTAGCTTGCCAAGCCAATATTGCCTCTGGATTGAGGAGTATATACGTCAAAGTATTATCATTATTGAATACTATGTATCCAATAACTATGTTGCGTTATCAAATTCGAACACGCAGATTTTTTTGTTTTGTCATTCTATATATCTTGGTTGTCGCTGTCACAGATCAGTTCATTCTAGTTATTTGAGTTACATTTTATATGCTTTGGCTATGGTTTGTCTTTTTTTTTTTTCTTAAATGAATTGAAGCACGGGGTTGTCCTTAATTTGATTTAGGATTGAATTGAATGTGATTTTATAAAAATTTAGGACAACCACTTCGATTCAGACTCGATCATTTCAGTGTGGTTATCGTTTTATACGGAATCCAACTTCAACCAAACTAAAACAACAACAACAAACAGTTTCTTGACTTTTAACAGTGCATCATCGTTTTAAGAGAGTGCAGTTGTTATCCGTTACTAAAAAAACCGTACAGAAGTTTGCAACTAGCTAGTAACACTCACGATCTGTTTAAAACTGGTCATCAGTTGTATAATGAAAGATGAGCAAACCCTACATTCTGATGATGAGGGTCTTGCTTTCCTGCAAATCTAACCAAAGTTCTCATACTCAGAGACATTTTATTTAGTCCATATCGAATCGATTGTGCAGCCTTGCAATGTTGGTGAGTAGTATAAGTTCCATTATTGAACCTCTCTCAACAATTCGAGTTATTGCGATCAACTGATTCTTGACACAGCCTTACGATGTTGGTAAGTAGTATAAGTTCCATTATTGAACCTCCCAACAACTCGATTTATTGTTGGTTCTTGACTGCTCTTGTAACATATATACCAGATTACTAGTCATATATCGACCATATAGATCTGCGGGGCAAGAGTTCATGTGAAGGATAAGAACTAGATGTACGTAAGTCGACAGATGAACAGAGGTAAGACTGTGTGGGGTAAAGAAACTGAGACAAATGTCAGAATCAAATTCGAAGTTGGTTCTCTGCCATACAACATTTTCGATCGCTAGGGTTTGGCCATTCTTTCTTCCGGCAGGGGTCAATTTGCTTCACCTGCGAAAGCTACGTCTCCTTTTTGTTTTCTTCTCCCCTTCGCCCCCGCTATGCATTAATTAATCGATTTCAATAATTCAATAATCATTGAGATCGACGATCCTGTGCATGCAAAATGAAATACGTCGTCATAGGATTGATTTAATTCCGGCAAAGGACGACACTTAATTAGTTTAGTACTCCATCGACAAATGTACATCACACAATCGATGACCAAAATCAAATCGCATCGGACCTTAATCATCATTGTCATATGTATTGCAGAGGTGTGTACAAGACACCTAGGAAGGAAGAAAAGATGGAACAAGAAAGACCAAACTCAAAAACAGCAAGTGAAGTATATATTTTCATCAACAAGGTTGCAAGTTTGTAACTCAAGTGGCCAAAGGTATTAGCTCACATAAAATTTCCCGTTCATGTTCGTGTTTGAGTATTGCGATTTTCATCGAGTTCCAAATACTGCTATAAGGAAATGATTCCTTTTCTAACAAAAAATAAATTTTTGTCAAAAGTCACAAAAATAGTTGCAAATAATGGTTTGATCTAGTAATAATATCATTTTTTTTATATCACTCTTATAAAAAAAATTAAAAAATAAAGTAACAAAATCACCGTATATTTGTCTATTTACAGTGTGTGTATAATATCATCGGCACACTATAATCTTCTGTTTGTTTCACGATACTCTAAGCTTTCAACTAGTTTGATGATTATCAGACAATGATGCGTACATATTTAACTTCTAACACCGCTGATAATAATAATAATAATAATAATAATAATAATAATTAATCCAAATAAGAAAATCTAATAAATATATACACATCAGACTACATATGTAAAAAAAACTATTACCTCTGAATAATAATTTGAGTTACGAGAAGAGATAAAAAAAAAAATAGAATCTTGTGTTGTTCTCTTACAAACCCCTACAAACGAAAGTTGAGTTTTGACATACCAAGTGTTTAATAGGATCAGAACACAGAAAATTTTCTATAAAAATTCGAAGATTATATTTTAAGAATCAATATCTCTGAGTAACTCGAAGTATTGAGATGCCGCAATATTATTGCGATATGCTTGAGAGTGGAAAGAGATGATTAGTAGTATGAGTCACCATAGACGCATCAATCGATCAGAGGATGGTACTGCAGCTAGCCCCCCGTAGAGTCATTAATAGGCCAAAAGGGAACCGGACGATAAGTGGTTCGCCCAACATTACAAGATTAGATTCAGGTGATGGCAAGCAACAAAATAAAAATAAAAAAATCTAGCTCTAGCTCTAGGAGCAATATAGAATTTTTGTGAACAAAATTGAACGATGGGAATCGAGGATTTTCTGGAGAGAGAGAGAGGGAGAGAGATGATGGAATTGATGGAGCAGTGCATGAATGTGGTTGTGGGTCTGTTTTGCATCATATCATTGGCCTGATTCCTGAAGGGGTAAGTTAACAAAGTGGGATCTAACCCACGAAATCTTTGGTTGGTAGTACTTAGTAAAGTGATAATTTCGTGTCATTATGCTACCGTCATAGTTCTTAATTCCTGTCATTTCGAATAGTGTACGTACTCTGATAATACATGTAGATCAAATTAAAATGAGTAAGACATTATGGGGTTCGAGTCATGTTACGTCGTTGCATTAATTGGGTTAGTGAGGCAGTTAAGAAAATGTCACATCTAGTTATCAGAGAAATCAAATCGAACCCGGTTAAGAATAACGTTTCAAATAGTAATATATATCGGGAAATTGTTATTTAACTAACTTTCAACTGTAAAATGGTTTTCAATTACTACCAGATTAAATTTACGTAAGCAATAATTATGCCGACAAAAAAATTAAATAGTGTTTGTCATTTCAAATCAGGTACTAAATAATGTCAATTTGGTACATGTATACATCAAGTCAAAACAATTATGTGTCACTCTGAGTGGAGTCATGTTAAGTTGTTGGCATTCGTAACATCGTTGGGTACATCATGTTAGAGAAGCCAATACCAAGATGTCACCTCCAAGTATCAGAGAAATTGAACCAAACCCGTCTAGAATCACACTTTTTTAACTAGCGATTTATATATGTGAGAGGTTTTATTAGGATATGTTTCGATGAAGTAAAGTGGTCTATAATTAGTACCATGCATACACACATGAGCATTAATAATTAATTCAACAAAAGAAAATCATCAATTACAATGATCCACCCAATTGTCAAGTTTCATAAATTCAGGAACATATACATATATACTCCTTTTTAATGCACGATATTGACGATGCTAATTGGAGAAAGGAAAACTAAATTCCAGTCCAATAATACCAGAACATGGTTCAATGTTGGAAATTGCAAAGCATCGCTGAAAGTAGGGCTTCGGAATTCGGATCCTCTTCGGTTTGGTAAATACGAAAGTAGGTTTTCCGCAAGACCAAAAAAACAAGGATTATAGTTACCAAATTAATTATTTAATTATGATGAGCTTTTTTTTCTAGAAAACATCGATGGAAATTGGAAAACCATTAAAACGAAGGATAATATAGAACCTGTCGTCGAATGAAAATGATCACGAATCACTAGGCTAATCATCACTAATATTCGATCATTATTAAAATCAAGTTAAGTCAAAGTCGAAGAATTAAATTTGTGACAAATCCTACACCATCGTGACTAGGATAGTAATATATTAATATGTAACGACAGTAGAAAGAATTGAATCAATTGATGGATGTACCTTTGGGTAAAACGGGTATTTTCATTATTTTTTTAATGTTCATGTTATTAATTTTATGATTATTGTTTATAATTTTTTTTTTGGTTATTTTTCATACTCATCGGTGTACTGGGGAGGACTCAGTCAGGTTTAAGGTTGTGTAGGGACATCCACATCCCTAAAATTGGCACCGATGTCTCTATAATAATTTTAGTTTGAAAAAAAAGGTGACAGTCTAAGTAATCAAAAAATGTAACACTGCTATTATTAATGTACATATTCTCCATTAGAATACAACTCTTTCTTTTATAGTATTAACATCTCTTGGTGGTAACACAATAACTTTTACAATTGAAAAAATTGGGCGAATTTTAAATGTGATTATTATTGCGTATATATAATTTTAAATAGTTTTAACATTGATATAAACTGTTTCTCCACAAAATTCTTCCGGCCGACGGCCTGACCCTGTGCTAGTTTTTTTTTTGTCAAAAAATATCATATATTGATCCAAACAAATAGATAATTACATCCTGGAAAGCAGCCATACCCGAAAATCAAAGAAGCGACCTACAGTACGGTCGGATACAAAGAGAGCGCTCTTCTAGCTACCGAGTGAGCTACCCTATTGTTCTCTCGACCTACAAATCGCGACCTTGTGCTAGTTTTACTAAAGGGGAGAACAATTTTTTTTAAAAAAAATTGGACTATTTGAAAATTAGATACAATGCATGTAGATGAGTTCCCTGCATAGCTAGGTAAAACTGTTAAAACGGAAATTGAGATCATTTATTTGCCGCTGAATTTGTAATTTTCTTATCACCATATAGTATAAAATAAAATAATGAAGAGGGACGTAAGGTAAAATGTAATTATGTGTGTCGTTTTGCTCTTTTTAGGTGTATGGACAAAAGAAATAGTAGAAAGAAAGAAAGGACCTTTTTCTCGCTTTGATTTTCTTTTCTCCAAGAAACAAGGGCGATGTTGCCACGACGACACGGCACGCATCATCATCTCCACAAATGGCTGCGCCCGACAGAGAGAGCTCCCGGCCACAAAATCATACATGAGCGACGATGTTCACTTCAAAAACTAAAAACACTGGAAAAAACGTGATCTCTCAATGAACATAATGAATCATTAGGAATTCGAAGTAGAGGTGGCAATTAGAAAAATTATATGGTACGGATTATTTTTAATTGAATTTTTTTTTATTGTTGGTGTTTTGCTTTATTCTGGCCAATGTTTAAAAATCATTAAAGATGATTTAATTAATTTAGCATTGCTGCCTTGCTGGTACAAACAGACTAAATGAAGAAATTAAATTCTTTGATCTCTTTAGAAAGCTGAAAATGGCAAAAAGTGAAACAACAAATTTATAATCACAACAATGTGGCATCAACTATATCTGATCTCTTATTCTCTTTAGAAAATACATGATAAATATGAACTATGTTATATGGGTTCAAAAGAAATCTAATAAGAAAACAAGTCATCCTCTCATGCGGTCCATTGATTTCTTTAGAATTTTGATTTATGTTTTTTTTAATATTATTAATATTTTATACCATAATAAAAATTCATTGGATTAAATTCTATCATTTTAAATTCCCAATCAAAATAAATACTCTATCATAATAATTAGACATACATATGATGGAGGTCGGAGGCTCCCGAAATTTGGTGGTTCTGTGCGGAAGAGCATCTTGGCCCTATGGCTCCCCTAGATATGATAGTTGATAAGGAAGGAAAAAAAAAGAATTTGGAGAAGAACTACATGAAGCAGATCGATGTGAATTAGAACAGAAACTAAGATCTGAGATAGAAAACATAACAAAACTGAAAAGAGGATAATTTTCCATCCAGAAATTCCAGGTTCGGATTTCTTAAATAGATCTGATAATAAAACTTCACTATTATTAAAAGAAAGATAAAAAAAAATGAAGGGAGTAATTGAGGGTGGAGGGGTCAGTCACGTGAGTAAGAGCGTGGAGGAGGGAAAGGGCAAAGAGTAGTGCTGCTAGTTTTGCTACTTTGGCTGGCCTTTGGTAACGTATAAAAATGAAATGATTTACAACACAACAAATTCCCTTCTTTCCTTCCACCCTACCGCTTCCATATTCCAGTTGTAACAGAAAAAAGAAAGAAGAAAGAACGGCTGCCTGCTGAGTGCTGATGATGATGAGAAAAGACACACATAGCTAGAGAGCTAGTCACGATTCTCACATTTCTATTACTTATTGACTTACCTTCATCATCAACATGCATTTCTTAACTCAACTCTTAACTCATCATCATGAATTTAAATTAAGTTACAATTGACTGGGGGGAAACAATCGATTCCAGCTTGATTCAGAGTCCAGCGAAATTAGACAACAAAAACAAGAGGAAACTAATGTGTTGAATAGCTGAATGTTCTGTACGTGCCACTCAAGTTACCAGGAAGAAATGTGGAAAAGACAAAATCTGAACCGCATGTAAATGATTCAATTTTCACTTACATTAACCGCTTGATCGATAAGATAAAATAAATACATCGCCTCTTTTTTATTAGCAGAATAAACACTTCTTTATTTATTTATTTATTTATGAAAAAGCCTGTGTAAAATCGAGAGTGTCCTATCAATTTTTTTTTTAATTCTATTCATATTATCGAAAGTAATTATACCAATATACGGACTTGAAAGTGTGACGGAGTGTTATCTCTCTCTCTTACAATTAACCTGACTAGCTAGATCATAGTAGACAGAATGCAACTGATGCCTTGTAAATTTGGGTTGTCCTGCCATTTACTTTTTAACCCAAAAATAGTTAATTTCCCACGGCTGTAAGAAAAATATCAGGTGCTAGGAGAGGAAGAGTAGCGAGTGAGTAAGTATATGGAATGGTACTGTTGTGATTGTGATGGTTTTGTCTTCCCTTTTCCAATATCAAATAAATAAATAATAATATTATTCCAGTTTGTCCACGAAATTTGTGATACGCCACCTACTTAATTATAATGCCATCCATTGTCATGCAACCCAACAGCCACATCCCCATAATAATAATAAATAATAATAATAAAATCAAAATTAAAAAGCATTTCTTTTTACATCACCACTTTTTAATTTCGATTATTTTTACCGTGGCGGCCCGCTCGATCCCCGCTATATATATCCTTCGATTCCTCCCCTTTCATCCTCATTCATTTGGTTGTAAGAGCTGAATTCCCCCCCAAATCAAAGAGCTCCCCGGCCACCTGAAACACCCCCTCTGCCGTCCGTCCATCTTTGCCTCTTCTGTGTTCTCTTGCTGCCGCCGTTCCGGCCGCCGGAGACTCAGATTGCAGGAAAAGACCGACCGGCAGCAGAGAAATTTCCCATCCTAATTGTACACCATGCAGCACACCGGAGCCTTCGTTTTTGGCATTCTAGGTACTCTCTCTCTCTTCTCCTAACTAACTTCATACCCACCCACTCTTTCTCTGTACAAAAACGTTTTTAACCATTTATGTATATTGATTATGGATTAATTACCACCCCAACTACTCCCTAATCTCATACTCTGATTAATTAACCATGAGTAGAAGTACTGATCATGTTGTTGATCCATGGTTTATGATTTTTTGCAGGTAACATCATATCATTTATGGTCTTCCTGGCTCCTGTGTAAGTATCAAAATCATCCCGCCCACTGCCACCTCACAAAAAATAATATTTAATAAATAAATAAAAAGAGAGAGAGAAAGATACCGTATTTTGTTTGATGTCAATTAACTGTTTTGGTTAATTGCCATATTTAAGAATTTTGGGACACGTTACAGGCCGACGTTCTGGCAGATCCATAAGAAGAAGACGAGCGAAGGCTACAAATCGCTGCCTTATCTGACCGCACTCTTCAGCTCCATGCTCTGGCTCTACTACGCCCTCCTCAAGAAGCAAGACGCTCTCCTCCTCATGACCATCAACGCATTCGGCTGCGTCATCGAGACCGTCTACACCGCGCTCTTCATCGCCTACGCACCCAAGAAAACTCGGGTACGTAGTAAAAAAACAAAAATAAATTCAAACATCCAACCACATTCTAAATTCGAAACGTTTGTACATACATACAAACAAAAAAAAAAGATGCTGACGTGTGGTGGGGCATTATTTCGTCTCGTCTTCAGGTGGCGACGATTATGTTGTTTGTGGGGTTGAACGTGGCGTTGTTCTCCACGGTGCTTCTGGTCATACAGTTCGCGGTCAAGGAGGATTACCGGGTGAACGTCCTCGGCTGGATTTGCGTCGGCTTTGCCGTCGGCGTCTTCGCCGCGCCTTTGAGCGTCATGGCCACGGTGATCAAGACGCGAAGTGTGGAGTTCATGCCCTTCTCTCTTTCCTTCTTCCTCACGTTGAGCGCCGTCGTGTGGTTTGGCTACGGAGTTTTCATCCACGACCTTCGTGTCGCGGTAAGATAAGAAACCCCCACGTGTCCAAAATGGGAATGGGCCCGAAACATATCACTTTTGGGCTTCTGATATTAACCGGGCTTTTTTTTCGGTGTCTGCAGTGTCCGAACGTGATAGGCTTCGTGTTTGGGCTGGCCCAAATGACGCTCTACGCGGTTTACAGAAACGCCCACATCGCCGACGAGAAGAAGGAGAACGAAAAGAAGCTTCAGCTACAGGACAGTAAGTTGCCCGTGAAGATGAAGAGCATTCACCGGAGGAGCGGCCTGGGTACGCCGGAGGTTCACCCGGTCGACGGACAGAGCAACGACGACGAGGAAAGGGACGACGGAGACGAAGGTCGCGGCAAGGGTAACGGTAACGGCGGTGGGGGAATTAGGAGGGACCAAGATGACTCTCCAGTTTGAAAGTTGCCAAGTCAAGAAACGAAAGAAGCTTCATCATCAATTGTATCCTAAGATTAAAAAAAAAAGCAACAATATTACTTACTCTTTGTACCTCTTAATTTTTTTCTTCGTTTTTTCCTTCTTTTATTTTCGATCGGGGTTATAATTCTAAACAAGAAGCTAATGATCATCAGTTGTACGTACTTTTGTTCCTTTTTTTTTTCTTGCTTATGGTAATTTTGTACTTTGTTTTCTTTTAAATGTAAGATGGGGGAACAATTTAGTATATATATAATCTTTGCAGATCTTTGGATACATTGATTAGTTCACTTTTTCGTTCCCGTAATTCACAATAAGTCGATGCTTTGTTGGTTTGTTTCGTTCATCTATCCGTCTAAGTTACAAATAAAATCGAGTTCCGCTCCAAGTATGGGATCTCTTGTGTGTAAATATTGTGAAAGTCTTATATATGTTCAATTAAGTCATGGACATTTACTTTGTTGTGTATGATATTTAATGATGTGAAAAAATTGTTACTCATTTGAAACCAAACCTTTTATATTTCATAAATTTCTCGTCTGTTTATACTAGTTTTGTATCAATAAACACTATTTTCGTTGGCCTTACTTCTTGCCCTGCTGTCATACAAGACAAGTTCCAATAGCTAGCTAGCTTTAAATACTAAGAACTTCGTGTCCATCCATAAGTAACCAAAAAAGTAGCTAATACTCTCTCACATCATTTGGATGGGGATGTGGACTAGGATTTTACCATAATTCCTCATCTTCCTAGATTTTATTCCAATTTTATTTGGTCAGACTTCAAAAGATGGTGGATTTGATCATGCGGAATTTCGAAAATTCTGAAATTGAAGGATTTCAAAATAGCTAACCCTCAGGAAATTTGAAATATTTTTTTTCCAACTCTAACTCTTCTACTCAACATCTTCCTCTCCTTCCAAGTTCCAAACCCCAATCTGAAGAAGACGGACAATAAAGGACAACATGACTTTGACCATTTTTGGGTTAAATCCCTTATATGTAAACAAACATGTTTAACTCAATTTCTTTATATAAGATAAATAGTTTTTTAAGTGAACAATTTGAGGCTCTCAAAAACAAAACTCCCATTCAAACGCCTTCCCTTCACAACGTGAACCTGTTAGTTAAAATTTTCCAATAAAAACTTTCACAAGCTCAAGAAAGAAACGAGCTTAGTCGCCTCTCTTTTATTAAATGAACCATTCAGAATGAGCTATATTGTTGATTCTACAACAGACACTGAATACACTTCTTCCGCAGAAGAAGAGTTTTGGATTTGAGACTTGGGTAATCCCACCATAATCAATGAAGATTGGTACAAACATATTTGTAGAGAAATGTCCATTTTCATCTATTTCCATTTCAAGTTAAAGACATGAGAATAAGTTTATCAGCAGAAGAAAAAGAAACAATTATGACAAAGGAATAGAAAGAGAGGTAGTACAACAATGAACCCAGTTCTTGTCTATGTTTAAAAATGTTGTAAAAATACTTGTCTTTCTATGTTTCTCTCCTCTTCCCATTCCCATCTCTATTTCTCTCTCACACTCTCTCTCACTCTCCCCTTGTCCATTTCTCACTCCTAAACTGATAACAATGTACGAATTCCCTCCTGCAGTTAGCTATTCACAGTCTCCATACTCCGAAAGAAAATAGGAAAGAAACCAAAACAAAACAGAATAACTAACACAATAGGAAATCCGGGTTGATACACGCAGATTCAACCTCGTAGCCAGCCATTGCTTCCACCTCCTTCTGAGCTCCCCTGAGGACTCTGCCGCTCTTTTCTCGCCAATTCTCCCCCTACATCTTTGCTTCAGCCACAGACCTTTCTCTCTCCAAATCCCGGGTTTTTGCCACCTCGATAGTAGGGTCTCTAGGCGAATCATCCTTATCAAACCCATCGAGGTCCCACCTGCTTCCAGATCCACCACCTCCATCCTCGACCCTCGAGAGAAACCCACCTCGCTCGTCTCGCGAACCCTTCTGACTAACACCACTACCATTTGCATTTGGTTCGTACGTTGAGTTAGCCAGGTAGGACAATATCGTGACCACATCACCAATTAAAGGTCGAGTTGCGGCCTGTTCTTGAATGCACATCAATGCCACGGCTAGAGCTTGGTAGAGCCCCCTCACCGGGTATCGCCCTTGTAGCCTCGGATCAACCAGCTTTGAGAACTTCTGCGGTCATTGAACAATGGACGTGCCTAAAGAAAATAGACATAATCAGCCACATAGGAAACATACCGAGAACCCAAAACCTGCGAAGGAGTCACTAATTGAAAGTTTGTAACTGTTGACTCATGGAGCACAAACCGAATGAAGGACGCCCTAACTTGTGTTTATTACAGAATGTAGTTCAGAGTCCCAACAACATCATAGTTAATTGAGTCTCTAAGACCTGGATCCTTACAATCAAAGTATTGAATACCAAACGGAAGGGAATACCCTCTATTGGCAAGGAAATCTAATTGGTTAACTGATCAATCGAATTCAACAACTGGTCTAAAGTGGGTTTTCATTGTGCCATAATAACTTAATATTTGAACAGACAGTTGAGCCACCCTTACAACATGATCAACATGAGATAGATGGAAACTTTTGACTTACTCATGTGATGAGGTTTTGCTCTCCGTGAGGCCTGCTGCTATCAACGGATTTACGTACAGTGATAAGCTCAAGGAAGACTACTTCAAAGCTGTACACATCGGATTTGATAGTCAGTTGACCAGTCATGGCATACTCAGGAGCACAGTAACCGTACGTGCCCATCACTCGGGTGGAGACGTGTGACTTGTCACCAATGGGGCCCAACTTTGCTACCCCGAAATCGGATAGCTTAGGATGGAATCCTTCATGTAGAAGGATGTTCGACGACTTGAAGTCACGGTAATTCACCGGAGGGGCTGCTTGTCGTGGAGATACTCCAACCCTTTGGCTGCTCCTGTTGTTATCTTCATTCCAGTGTTCCAATCTAAAGGTTCCTTCTCAGGTGGAAGATCTGCACATGGAGAGAAATTAAAAATAGCACAGACAACCTGAGAACACAAATCTTTACTATCAAACTGAATTAGTTAAAGAAGACACTCAAGAATCGAAACTTTGCTTTCACTTTGTAAGAGTTTCTGTTTCTTCACTAGCTTTTGGTCCATGCAATATCCCCATTCCTCACAACTTTTGGTACTAATTGAGTTGTGACTGCATAAAATAGATACCCAATTCTCAAAGATTGCAACTTTAAATAGAAGCGCTTAGTTACCATGAAGATGATCTTCAAGCGAACCGAAGGGCATGAACTCATAGACAAGTATATGTTGATCACCATCAGCACAATAACCAATCAAACTCACAAGATTGGGATGGTGTAAAAGACTAAGCATCAGAACCTCCACAAAAAATTCTCTATTCCTTGCAGGCCATTTCTATCTAATTGCTTCACAACCACAACCTGCCAAATTGAGAATAAAATTTAGAAAGCAACAACAATTAACCTAAACCCTAGTTCAGACCTCATTTTCTAAGTTCCAGGGTCATACAGAGAATTATTACAATTACCTGACCAGTGGTCTCAAGACGCCCTTTATACACACGACCGAAGCCACCTTCCCCTAGTAAAGACTCTGGCTAGAAATTCTTTGTGGCGGTAGCAAGCTCCCGAAAAATGAAAATATGAGCTGCTATATTTACAGCAGATCCATCCTTGGGAGATGGTAACTGTAACTCCCTTTTGGATAGACCAAGGCTTCTTGATCCAAGATTTTCGGGTCCTGTACATTCACCAACACCAGATCAAAGATCTCTTCTCAAACAAGATTGGAACTTTCAACTACATCATACATAAATATCATGGTGTACTCCAATTGTGACAGTCCATAAAAGCATATGATCCATTAATAGTATAGTTTTTTGTTAAGATGACAAGTGATAAAAACAAGTTAAAAGATAGGAGTTTGATAGTTATGGAAGACAAAATGTGACTAAAAATGGGCAAAACTGAATCAACCCCTTATTTCTAACACCCACACATCCATAACACAAACAGGCATGCGAAGCCACGGCTTCAGCAGCCAAAGCAAGCACCACCACACATAAGTCTGAACTGTAAATTCGGCCACAACTAGAAAATAGAGCAATCCTCTAATCAACCAGGTTGTTTACACCATGATCTGGGATCAGACGTGTCTTAAGCATTAATTGTAAACCATCCCCCATCAGTGTTGCGATTAACCTTCTTCCCGCAAACTAATCGGCCTGTGATCTGGGCACCAATTCTGTAGGCGAGTACATTAAAAGGAGAAGCTTTTTTCTCAAATATTATGGAATTTCTCTCAGTCCTAATACACCAACAAACGACATGGAGGAGGACTCTTGTGCACTACTGGGACGGATTTTTGGGCTTTTGGTCAGTCCACAATACAATAAGATTGGTAATGGTCCCTTGAATCCTAGTATCGATCCTGGAAAAATTACTAATGATCCTCCAGACGTCCCTGGAAAATCTGGAGTGCAAGAAAATGTGATTAACACTCTCCTCCTCTTCTTGACAAAGCTCGCATCTATTCGGTGAAAGCCAACCTCTCTTCTTCAAGGCATCTTGGGTGATGATCCATTCATGGTATGAAGTCCACAAGAAAAAGCAAATCTTCATGCCACACCATTTTGGATGGGAAGGATGCTACTCCAGGGTACCTTTCCATGATTCATGGTTCGTATATTAATTTCGCAGTGAAGCCCGTCGCAGGTTATCTGGCTATATCTATAGCAAGATAAGACGACAGGTTTTTGAGTAAAAATAATAAGCTCTCTCTCCCTCTTTGCCCCACCTAAGTGTGTATTTTTTATGTCAATAACCCAGGTACCTCTCTCATCCATACTTCAGAAGTTATCAATGATTCGATTGTTAAAGAAGACAACAACTGTGGCAACCCTTGTGAAGATATCAGAGAGTGTAATTCCATCAATCCACCGATCAAACCAGAAAGAGTTCCAGGTGCTACCACCTTTGACATGTGCAAAATTATAGAACCGGCCCTTTAGCTTGTTGATTTCAGCCCACAGACTCCATCCGATACTGCCTCTACAATCTCCCGTATCCACTCATATATGGGGTTAGGATACTTGATGTTGATTAAAGTCCACCAACACGCATCCTTTTCAAGAGAAAACCGCCAAAACCATTTAGTGAGAAGGGCTTGGTTTCTACTTCCAGGTCCAGGATTCCCAACCCTCCTTTCTCCTTAGCGGTTTTGCAAGTATTCCAAGAAATAAGATAGATTCTTTTCTTCTCTTGCGTGCCCGACCAGATAAAGTCGTGTTGTACCTTCTCGATCATTTCAATAACCGCCTTTGGGACTCTAAACAGATAAGCAAGGTAAAGGGGCTGACTTGCTAAGCAAGAATTACTAAGCACAATCCTTCCACCTGTCAAGAGATACCGGCCTTTCCATCCCTCAATTTTCCTTTACAAGTTAAAAGCTATTTAATTGCAAATGACGTTTGTTGCAGGTGCTAAGCCCATGTAGAAAGTTGGGAGAAATTCCCACTCGCAACCAATAATCTCAGTCAAGACCTTCTACATCACCCACATAAAATAATATGCTTTTCTCTAATTTTATCTCAGTCCAGTAATACTTTGGAAAAAAACCAAGGCTGCTGAGATATTATGAAGTTCGTCCTCGGTAGCGTCGCAGAATAAGATCACGTCGTTCGCATAAAGGAGGTCAGTCACTTCTCCCCTCCTTCTAGTTTTGTCCATACAAAAACATGAAATTAAGCCGACTTTGCCCATTTGCTGTAAAATGTAAGAGATGACATCCTTTACCATGCCAAAGAGGAAAGGGAGAGGGGATCTCCTTATTTTAGACCTCTTCTCATGTCAAAGTAACCGACAACCTTCCCATTAACCAGAACCGACAACTTAGAGGACAAAACAATGCCCATAGTCCATCTCTGAACTCTCTTATTCAGCCCTGATGTTGCAATAACTTTCCCCTAGAAGTCCCAACTCACACTATCAAATGGTCGCTTGATGTCAAGCTTGAGAACAATTCCGGGCTTGCCACTTCTTCTTCGGCTATCCAACATTTCGTTTGCCAAAAGCCCGACCTGGTTAATCTGTCGTCCCTTAATACCTACAAATTGATTTCTTACAACAGAGCGATGCATAAAACTAGGATTTCAAGATTATCTTGTTGAGACTTTTCACCAAACTAATCGGTCTGAAATTCCTAACCTCTTCCCCTAAATCCTTCTCGGGAACCAAGCAAATGAAGGCATGACCAAAGCTTTTAGCCAGCTTTCATGTGAAGAAAAACTCATGAAGGGCAGACAGGAGATCCCTTTTAATAACAAGTCAATCCTTAAAGAACTCAATAGTATATCTATCAAACCCGGGTGCATTGTCACCGTCACAACTTACAGTAACCCTACATATTTCATCTTTACTAAAAGGTCTGGACAGTCTATAGTTTTCATCTAGGTTGAACAAAGTGCTTTTGTATAGCAAGATAAGGGTATGTTTGATTGTATTTCCTTGAATGACTCTCTGAAATGATCCACAAAGGCCATTATAATCCCCTACGGATTTTTAATAGTATTACCAATGACCTTGATGTATCTCACCGTCTTCCTTCTCTTGTTGTTGCTCGTGATCTTATGAAAGAGTGATGTGTTCTTGTCACCGGCTGACAACCAAAGTTCCCTTAATTTTTAGTCTCCATGCAATCTCTTCCATTAGCAATGTCTTTTCCAGATTACATCCCAGCAGATTTCGTTGCACACTCAGACCTTCAGAGATGGGGCCTTGTCCCTCCAATTGATCAACGACTCTATTCTTCCCAAGTAAGTCAACAATCTTCATCTTAACTCTCGCAAAAACCTTCTTATTCTCATCCTTAATCTGGAATTTCGATTGCCAGAGCATTAGGTCGAAGATGAACAACCCCATGCTCATTAATCGGCACGTTCCGCTATGAGACCCTCTACGACAGACAAACTATCTAAATACAATTGTCACATGTATTTTATATTTATTCTTATTATACCACAATTTCAAATAAGAATACAAGAAAAGACTAGAAAGATACTTGAAAAGAAGAAACTAGATCAAAAAAATTTACAAGTAAAAGAATGAAATCCAAAGTCAATGTGAATTTTCAGAAACCAAAAAGAATAATTAACCAAACAAATGAAATGGCGTACGTGGGCCAAACGGCCCACATGGCTGGAAGACTGGCACCCAAAGCTATTAGGATTTTAGGAAGGCGCGACCAGAAACCTCGCGCCATTTCCGCTCGCCGAAGGAGATACCGGACAGAAGTTTCAACCTTCAAGCCCCAAAAATGGCGATCTGCTCTCCAATGCCTCTCAAGCTCCTCGTCAAAACTCGCTCTGTCGTTTGCCTCTCTTCCTGCCACCTCCGTCTCCTCTCTACTGAAATTACCACCGTCGTTTCTCCACCACAGCCGCCGGCGGAACAGGAAGCTCCGGTAATAAAGCAAGCTTTGGAGATCCTTCGGAGGCCGGAAAAAGAATGGGATGCAGCGCAACTGAATCAAATCCTCTTCTCCGCTTCCCCTTTCTTCCTCTTCAAAATCGCCCGCCGGTTGCCGTCTTCCTCGCAAGCTCTCAAATTCCTGCAGTTCCTCCGACAGAGCAGCAGCGACCCTTCGCCGCCGCCGGATGAACGATCGCTATCTCACGCGTTGCAGGCTGTCTTCGAGCTCGCTAGTCGGCAACCCAATTCGACACAGAGCGTCTACGAGGTTTACACGGCTTCCAGGGATTTGGGCGTCCAACTTACCCCAAATGCCGCCGCGATTCTCCTCCGATGCCTGGGGAGAAACGGGATGATGAGCGAAGCCGAGTTTTTCTTCAACGGGTTCGATTCGGCGGTCAAGAATTCGCATGTTCGCAATGTGTGGATCAAATTGCTGCTCCAATCAGGTCGTTTCGATGACGCACTCAAGGTGCTCGACGAAATGCTCCAACCAAGTACAACCTCCGACTGCAAAGTCGATGACTTCACAGCAGCTCAGTTTTTCACGTTTTTCTTGAATTGGAGGAGCCACGGGAGGCTAATACCCGAAGAAGAGATGATCGATTTGGTGTTGAAATTCGCTCGACTCGGTGTCTTCCCCACCTCGGTTTGGACGACTCAGTTCGTCACCATGCTGTCTTGGAAGCGCAAAATAAACTCTGCTTGGAATCTCTTAGATGAACTAATGAAGTTAGAAGCTCCAGTTGATGCAGCTCCTTGCAATGCCTTGTTGACAGGGCTAGGAAAAGAGATGGACATTAAAAAAATGAACGCAGTTATGGTGAAGATGAAGGAAGCAGAAATTCAGCCAGACGTGGTCACATTCGGGATTCTCATCAACCATCTCTGCAAGCACAGGAGACTCGATCAAGCACTTGAGGTGCTCGACAAAATGCAGGGGGAGATGTCAATTGAACCAGATGTCGTGATCTTCAACACCATAATTGATGGGCTCTCCAAAGTCGGCAGGCAAGAAGAAGCATTTGAATTGGTCGAGAAAATGAAATCTCAACACCGAGGCTGCTCCCCCAACACAGTCACCTACAACTGCTTGATTGACGGATTCTGTAAAGCAGGCGAGATCGACAAAGGGATCAACTTATTCCACGAGATGCAGGAAATGGAACTCGTTCCTAATGCCATCACGGTTAACACTCTAGTCCACGGGATGTGTATGTATGGAAGAACAAGCAATGCAGTTCGGTTCTTCTATGAGATGAGAAGCAAAGGCCTTTGGGGCACTGCAGTTAGCTACACCTCGTTGATCGACGCCTTCTGTAAAGTGAACAACATCGCCAGAGCGATTGAGATCTTTGATGAAATGGTTACAGATGGGTTCCCTCCTGATTCATACGTATACTACACTTTGATCTCAGGGTTGACCAGAGCTGGAAGAATGAACGAGGCGTTGACCTACTTCCAGACCTTAAAAGATTCTGGGTTCTCCCCTGACGTAGTCTGCTACAATGTCTTGATCTCAGGCCTATTCAACACAAACAAGGCTGACAAGGCACGAGAGATCTTTGAAGAAATGGAGAAGGCTGGTGCTAGACCAGATGGTGTGACCTACAACACCCTGATCGCTTATCACGCGAAAGATGGAAACTTTATCGAAGCACGGAAGCTACTGAAGAAGATGGTTAATGAAGGCCACGTTCCTACTGTGGTAACTTATGGAGCTTTGATCCATGCTTACTGCTTGAACCAGAAGGTGAACGAAGCAATGGCTTTGTTCAAGGAGCTAAGGGGTTCATCGAAGGTGACTCCGAATGGTGTGATCTACAACATATTAATAGATTGCTTGTGCAAGAAGCAAGATGTGCAGCAGGCGCTTGCGTTGATGGATGATATGGAGGTGAGAGGAGCGAAGGCGAGTGCCAATACGTTTAATGCGGTGTTTAGGGCTTTAAGGGAAGAGAGGATGGTGAATAAAGCGTTTGAGTTGATGGATAGAATGGTTAGACAAGGTATTAATCCTGATTACATGACGATGGATATTTTGACCGAGTGGCTGTCGGGAATTGGTGAGATGGAGAAGTTGAGGAGGTTTGTTGAAGGGTGTACTGTCTCTGAAGGTGATCATGCTGCTGGTGATGGTGCTGCTGCTGCTGCATCATAGCATTTGCTCTTGAAGATCCCTTCTTGGCTTTGAAATTAGGGCCGCTTTTAGTGGTTTCATAATAATCAGTAAGTTATATTGGTTTCATTCTGTAGTGGGCATGATTTGGAATAGGGTTTCATTTTGTTCTTATTGCTAGAACAAACTCTTGAGAGATGTGAGAGCGCTCGGTGCCTGACGTGTATTTGCTTGAGCTAGTGTGTGTTATAGTTGATTTTGTATTATGCAGCAATCGTTTCCATTATTCATTAATTTAGTTCGGCCCTCGTACTTAAACATCAGTCTTCGATCGTACAAGGTTGACTACGTGTATTTCGTAGCGCTGCAACTAATGATGTATCATTAATAAATATATTGAGGTTAGTAGCAGATTAGCTTTTATTTGACTTATCACTTATATTTACGGATCTCCTTTTTTTTTCTGGATTCCTGGGGTCTTTACAGTTGGAAACCTTGTACAGTTGTACATGGGAAATCAGGGATGTTGCTTTTCTCGACTCTTCTGCAGTAGAGTACGGTTCTTGCTTACTCGTTGAGACTCCTGTGACTTGCGCGTTATTTGACTGAACAATTAGTATCGTGTGTAGCGTCAGTTTTCCGGATCATCTATCTATCGATATGATTTGACCAGTAGTCACTGCGAAAGTAATTTTTGGGTTGAAAATGGGAATGGAGGTGGCAGGTTGTTCAAAAGGATCTCTTTCCCTTCAAATACTATACATTTCTCATGAATTTTTTTTTACAAAAAATATCATATATTAATCCAAACAAATAGAAAGTTACATTCTGGAAACTAGCCAGGCTCGGAAATCAATGAAATGACTTATGACTCATAGTCGGGTACAAGGAGAGGGCTTTTCTAGCCACCGAATGAGCTATCATATTGTTCATCCGACCTATAAATCGCAAACTAAACTCAGCATGAGTGAGCAAATAATGACCTATCTCTTCAAGGACAGCACCCAACCGGTTATCTCGTGTCAGCTTGATTAATTTTGTCAATGATTACTTTCGCATCGCCCTCGAATCGGACCTTCGACAATCCATACTCCAAACACCAAACAATAGCCTCTCGAAGCACAAGCAACTCCACCACCATCGGCTCATCAATTTGAGGAAACTGAACCCCCTTAGCCAAAAGGAGAGTCCTCGCCGGATCAAAAAGAACCATCCCACCGGCCGAATGTGATCCACTCCTAGTGGCCCCATCCCACATGCAAACCAAACTTGAATCACCCACGTGAGTCACTGGCTGTACCAAAGGAAAAGACACTCTAGGAGCCCGGTCAATCGGCAAGCCCACCCATTCCACATATTGCTGGTTAAACTCACGCATTAACGCAGGGATCCCAAACTGTTTGCCTTCAAAGACAACTCAGTTACGAGACTGCCAGATCCTTCAAAGGATGACAACCACAACCATGAACAATGCCGGTTGATGAATCAGCGCCAGCAGTCTTTTGAGAAATAAAGGAAAGGTATGACGAGGCAAACCCTCTCCCAGGTACTCCAGCCCCGAATAGTCCCAGAGTGCCCGCGCAACCTGGCAATAAAGAAACAGATGTTCCATCGTCTCAGGACTATCCCAGCAAACCGGACACTGGGGAAGCACATGGACCTTCTTTTCAATGAACGCCTTAGTATTCGGTAGTGCCCGATTAAGAACTTTCCAGACAAATACTTTCAGCTTTGGAGGGATCTTCGCCTCCCACAAATGGATCCAACTAGGCTTATCCATCCAACTAACCGAGGATCGCCACCTACCCCTCCTCCTATCCAACTCAACAGCCAAATGGTAAGCCGATTTTACCGAGAAAACCCCGTCTGTCGTGTTATGCCAGATAAGTTTATCTGTCACATTCTGGCGCGAAAGCGGAATAGCCTTGATGGCACGACAGGTATATGGATCAAACCATTGACTAAGCTTAACATCACACCAACGCCCTTCCCCTTGACAAATAACCACCGCCACCGAGGGGTCACCCCCTTCCAGTAAGATCAGCGGATTATACCGAGGGGGATCCAGCTGAAGCCCAAGTATCCAGTTAGAATGAAGAAGAGAGGTTGAGCAGCCATTACCGATCTGCCATCTTAAACCCATCTACAATAACTGGTGCCTAAAAAGGACACTCTGCCACCCCCATGAAGGGCGTGATCGAGCCTTAGCGCCCAGGAAGGTTCTTTGAGGGAAATACTTCCCTTTATAAACCTGGGCAAGGAGGGAATGAGGTTCCTTGAGGATACGCCAGCCAATCTTTGCCAAAAGAGTTTGGTTAAAAATGTTCAAACTTGCGAAATCTCATCCCCCATCATGTTTACTCCTACACATATTGCGCTAGGACACCCATCGAACCTTCGGATGGCCCTCATCAGCACCCCACCAGAACCGGGCCACATGTCTATCCAATAGACGACAAAGAGAGAGGGGTAACCGGAAACAAGACATAACATGCAGGGGTAAAGTTAACGCTATTGACTTAATTAATGTTTCCTTTGCCGCACAGGACAACATTTTCTCGGGAATTCGGGTGCAAATATTCATGGATTTTTCTGTTTATTTACGGGCTTTGTATAATTCAGAAAATATAAGTTTTATAGATGCCTCTGGTTCATCTCTCATCAAATGGTACTTTACAATAGGGCTGCAAATAAGCCGAGCTGAGCGAGTTTTACTCCAGCTTGAGTTTGACTCGTTAACAAATGAGCTGAGCTCGAACTCGAGCCATTTATTTACGAGCCGAGTCGAGTCGAGTTCGAGTTAGGATTGTTTACTAAATTCTTAGATCGTATTTGATACATTCATTTTGTATGCCGTGTATGGTACATGTGATTGATGTAACGATTAAAAAAATAATCAAATGTTCAAACCAAATAGATGTTTCTCACTAATGGACCTAGACCACTTCAGATATATATAAGGTTGACATTCCATCCGCTAGACTTGAAGCAGCTTATTTGTCAAAAAAATTCATATGATAATATTAGTACTAAACAGTCATTTTATACATAATTCTCCGAATTTTGTAGCAATTTACACCTAAATTTCAAAATTCGGGGGCTCCTCCAAAGCCCTACATAGCTTCGCCCCTCAAACAACTACTATATATATTGGTTGTACACCTTGAATTAAAAAATGCAACGTCGTGCAATCAATGCAGTCAAATTTGTTAAACAGTTGAAGCAACCAAGTAAGTGGAAGGAATAAAATCATTTGATTCAGAATGACTAAAATTTAAGGTGAAAAGCATAAAGATGAAGTGTTTGCGAGGGAAAGCAAAGAGAGAAACAGTTCGATTGACTCACTTAGTTAGTCAGGTCGTTAAATTTTAAGTCAAATTGAATACGTAGAAGGTAGAACATGGTAGGATGGTTAGTAAAATTCGAACTCATTTCGGCCATGGTTTAACACTTATGCGTAACATAAACAAATACCTAACTTCCATCCAATTGATCGATGACATAAACATGACAAACCCAAAAAAAAATTAGTTGTTGCATGTGTAGGTTGATCGAAGATAATTTGTATAAAAGGCATACATGCATAATTTTTTAACATATATAATAAGCTCAACCTAAGGGACATGATTTGTGTTAGAGTTAAAAATTAAAGGAAAAACACCACTACAATACCCGACTATCAATAGAATGATACTTGTGTACTACTTTATTCAAAATTCCATTCATATCCTAAACGTTTTTTTATTGTTGTTAATTTTGAATGGCATTGTGGTATATTGAATTTAGTGATTGCATGTGTAGATTCCCCTTCTGGTAACAACGATGATAAGGAAGAAAGCAAAGTGAAGTCGGCGATGAGAAGCAAAGGCGATTGACACGGTGGCGGTAGATTGGTGCCACGATGATGGTGACGATCGTGGACGGAGGTCAGGGGTTGTTTTTTTTTTTTTTGTATTTGCATGTCATATTTGGAGAATCAATTTTTGTTTTCAAGGTTGTCTTGGGATGTAATATTTATTCTGGATTTTCTGGATACTGATGGAAGAGGAAAAGAATGGGTGGAGGATTGTCACCGACGACAAGCTTTGGTTTGTTAAAATTTGGGTGCCTTTATGTAATTGTATCTCGGGTTTGTTCTAGCAAACCATATATATATATCGTTGTAAACAGAATAAAAAAACTAACGAATAAGAAAAGCATAAAACCTGAGAGGGAGATCCTCTCCGTGGACTAGTGCCTCATTGGCGATACCACGTTAAAAAATCTCATGTGTTCTTTTTTGTTCTTGGATTTGATTAGACTCTTCGACATGGTATCAAAGCCTGCGATCTGAGATCTTAGTTCGTGTGGATTGATTGGATTTTCTTGGCCTTTTGCGTTGGTCTCTCGTGATTGGCTCGCTGGGTTCCGTATTCATCAAGGTTCTTGGCTGTGGATTTCTTTTGTTGGCGGTCTTCTTCTTCGGCTGCTTTGCGTTCTGTCTTCGTCCGGATTCTAGGTTTTTCGGTTTTGTCAATTGGCAGTCTTTTTTCTTTGGCTGTTTTGGCTTGGTTTGGTCTTCTTGGCTTTCGACCGCTTGGCTGTTTTGGTCTTCGAAGGTCGTCGCCTGCTGCCCATTTGAACGGCGACTTTCAAGGCCTTCTTCTACTGCCGCTGCTAAGGACATCACCGATTGGGCAGCCAGTAATGCATAGATTATCACTTGGTTAATCTCTTCTGTTGATATGGTGACGGGTCTCAGCTTGGGGCGCTTCACTACTGCTCATGAGATGTGACAACATATCACGACCACTTACTGTCAGGAAAATACTTCTCGCCAGTTTCAGCTTGAGGTCGAGATTTCTAGGTATGTGCAGGGTGATCGTGATGTTCGGACATTTTATCAGGGGTTGTTTTCGTTGTGGACGGATTATGATTTGCTGGCCGCCTCGTTGTTTACGGATGTTGCCTCTGTTGTGGTGATCAATGAGAGGAACCAAGCTCGTTTACTTCAATTCCTGATGAAGCTTCGCCCGGATTTCGAGCCTATCCGGGCCTCGTTGATCCATCATAATGTGACGTCTATTGATGAGGCGTTTGCTGAGCTCATTCGCGAGGAGACTCGTCTCCGGAGTCAGTCTCAGTTGGATAATCCTCGTGGGGGCATGGATTCTGTCTTCGCCGTGGGTAAGGGAGGTGCTTCTCGTTCTTAGAGCCCTCAGTTTAATCCTGGTAGCACTAGTCATCTTACCTGTCACGAGGTTGGCCACATGCAGCCTCACCGTCGGAAGAAGAATTTTTGCATCTATTGCAAGCAGTCTTGACATATTGTTCTTGACTGTCCGAGCCTCTCGAAGAAGGGTCGGTCTAGTTTGTCACATCCCTCGGTAGCTCGCTCTTCTTATGTTGTGGATTCTACTTCACATATGTCCCAACCTGGGAATGGGGTGGCAGCTTCTTCTTCCTCCATGGACTCTGGTGGTCTTGCGCCTAATCTTATTCGTCGGCTAGTGGCGGAGGCTATTCAGGAAGCGTTACCCAATGCTTTGACTGTCGCTTTCTCCACTGGTGCTCCGGCAGGTAATTATCCTCGGTGGTTATTGGATTCGGTGGCATTTAACCACATGACTCGTACCTCTTCTCAGTTTTTGGAGATACGACCCGATAGTAATATGTCTTTACAGGTGGCTAATGGGTCTCATATTCGGGTTCATGGAAAAGGAGATGTTGTCTCTCCCGCCATTTGCTTACCTAATACTCTTTATGTGCCCGATTTGGTTCCTAGTTTAGTCTCTGTTGGCCAGCTGACTGAAGACGGTTGTAATGCTACCTTTTCCTCTCATGGGTGTGTCGTGCAGGATCAGACAAACAGGAAGGTGATCGAGACGGGTGGAAAGGAGGGTCAAGCTTTTGTACTGGAGAAGTATCTACCTCCCACTGAAGCCCGCCGCCGGTTTGGTGATGAGGAAGGGGACTGCCGAGTACATGAGCAACGAGAGGAGGGTGCTTTGTGTTCCTTTTCTGATTTTGAAGAATTGGATTATTTTGGGGTTGAGAATAAAGAGTTTGTGTGCTCTTTGAGAGAATTGGATTGTCCTGGCTCTTTGGTTTTTTCTGTTCGGCCACATGTGGTCTTGGATTCTTCTGTTTGGTATTTATGGCATTGTCATTTTGGTCATCCACATACAGCTCGATTGTTATCCATGTTTCGGAATAATTTGTTACCTGGGAAGTTGGACAAAAGTTTTGGTGATCCATCTCCTTGTGAGAGTTGTATTGAGGCAAAGATTTCGCAGTCATCTTTCTCATCGAGTGACACTGTTTATACTGCTTCGTTTGATTTTGTTCATACAGATCTATGGGGTCCGTCTCATGTTACGTCATGGATGGGATATCGGTATTTTGCTCTCTTTGTTGATCAGGTGACACGCTTTGCATGGATTTATCTTTTTGCGGAATAAATCTGAGCTGATCACCTATGCACAAGATTTTGTTCGTATGGTTCATACGCAATTTGGTAAAACTGTGAAGATCATTCGTTCGATCCTGGGGGGAGTTTACATTCAATATGTTACAAGAATTTTATGCTCAACACAGAATTCTTTCTCAGCTGTCTTGTTCGGGTGTGTCACAGCAGAACGGGTTGGTGGAACGCAAGCATAGACACGTTGTTGAGCTTACTCGAGCACTTCTGCGTCATTCGATGGTATCAAAAGGATTCTGGGTGGAGGCTGTAAGTACAATCATATACTTGTTCAACCGCCAGACGACGACGGTTTTGGATGGTGATTCTCCTTTCCAACGTCTATATGGGTGTCTTCCATATTACTCCTTTCTACGTGTCTTTGGTTTTTATGCTTTGTTCTTAAACCAAAGAAAGAACGTCATAAGCTTGACATGAAAACAACTCGTTGTGTGTTTATAGGTTATAGTTCTCGGCAGAAAGGATATCTTTGCTATGATCCCACTGAACACCGCATTCGAGTATCATGCCATGTTATTTTTCTTGACAACAACAACTCATCATCTTCAGGTGACAGCAGCTCGACATCTTCCGTTGGCAACGATTCTCCGCCCTCACTGCCATCTCCTCCGCCATTACCAGCTCCCCGAAGATCAAATTGCCAAAATCTTGGACAACCGCCCCTTAGGATGCACGACTACGTGGGTTTCTCCACAGAACTAGTTAGTATTCCCACACACTATCGCTTTGCTAAAGGGAACCCCTTCTGGGATGCTGCAATCAAGGTAGAAATGGACGCCTTGGACGCGAATCATACGTGGGATATTGTTCCCCGCATGCCGTGGATGACTATTATTGTGTGTCGTTGGGTTTATAACATTAAGATGAATCCAGATGGCTCTATCGAGAGATATAAGGCCCGTGTGGTCGCACAGGGCTTCAGACAGGAGTATGTGATAGTCTATGACGAGACGTTTGCACCAGTGGTGAAAATGCAAACGGTTTGCAGTGTTTTCGCTGTAGCATCCATGCATGGGTGGGATATCATTCAATTTGATGTGAAAAATGCTTTCCTGCATGGTGATCAGAATGAGACAATTTTCATGGAGTGCCTAGAGGGATACACTAAGGGTGGACAAGGAATGGTGTGTAGACTACGACGATCTTTGTACGGGTTAAAGCAGGCACCCCGCGCATGATTTGAAAAGTTTCATGGAACGATTGTTC
Organism: Linum tenue; assembly: GCA_946122785.1. Classification (NCBI taxonomy): domain Eukaryota; kingdom Viridiplantae; phylum Streptophyta; class Magnoliopsida; order Malpighiales; family Linaceae; genus Linum; species Linum tenue. The sequence goes on along the minus strand of CAMGYJ010000011.1, from coordinate 51,129,047 downwards.
AGGCTGGCTTTCTTCATATTGAGAATGATTCGTCCATGTTCATCAGGAAGACAGTTGATGGTATTGTCGTGTTATTATTGTTACAAGGAGTGACCAGGATGGAATTAATGATTTAACTGCAGCTCTACGAGATACATTCAATCTAAAAGAGTTTGGTCTTGTTTTATACTTCTTGGGACTCGAAGTAGTACATTCGGCACCTGGTTACTTCTTGTGCCAGAAGAAATACATATCTGATCTTCTTACTGCTTCAGGGTATCAAGACTGCAAGCCATGTTCAACACCTATGGAACAGAATTTGAAGTTGTGTAGAGAGAGTGGTGACTTGTTGGAGGACCAGACTTTCTACAGAAGCGTAGTAAGGAGTTTGATCTATCTCACACATACGAGACCCGACATTGCGTATGCAGTACATGTGGTGAGTCAGTTTATGGGTTCTGCCAAGACTCAACATCTGGATGCAGTTTACAGATACTACGTTACTTGAAGTATACATAAGACATTGGACTCTCGTTTCCTGCAGAAGGTGAACCCATCATTGAAGCTTTTGCCGATGCAGATTACGCAGGGTGCTTGGATACTAGAAGATCTACTTCAGGATGGTGTATTCGGTTGGGTCGTTCCTTCGTGTCTTGGCGTTGTAAGAAACACGATAAAGTCTCGAAGTCATCAACAGAGGTAGAGTATAGGTCAATGTCAGAGGTGAGTTCGGAAATGGTGTGGCTGCAGAGGGTGTTCGAAGAACTAGGAATCAATTGCAAACAACCAATGCAGTTGTATAGAGATAATACTAGTGCAATTCAAATTGCAAATAATCTTGTTCTCCATGACAGGACAAAACACATAGAGGTACATGTTCATTACATACGGCAACTGGTGGTTGAAGGAGTTATCCAGATTAGTCATTTGTCCACTGAAGATCATACTGCAGATATTCTCACAAAGGCGGTCAGTTTAGCCGACATTGGTATCTCTCGTAGGGCTGCAAATGAGCCAAGCCGCTCGCGAGCAACTCGGCGTTCGAATCGGAAAAAACTCGTTCGACACTCGACTCGTTATTTAACAAGCCGGCTCGCGAGCCAACTCGTTAGTTAACGAGCCAAGCCTGAGCTAGACCATGCTCAGCTTGATAAGCTCGCGAGCTAGCTTGATTCGGTGGCTTGTCAAGCTAAGCTCGCGAGCTACCTTGTTTTGAGCTTGTGGAAGGATGAATTACTCTCTTAAACATGAACATTGTCTTCTAATACAGATGTGTATGATATTTGGATGTTATTTATAGTTTCTAGTGTTCTTTCTATCATTTAAATTCTTATGTTTATACATTTTTCCAACAAAAATGATTTTAAATCGAGCCCATCTTGAGCCGAGCTCGTACTCAGCTTGACAAGCTATGTTAATGAGCATTTATCGAGCTCTACCGAGTCGAGCTCGAGCTAGATTATTTTTATTCAAGCCGAGCTCGAGCTCGAGCTGGATTATCAAAATTCGAGTTCGAGCCGAGCTCGAGCTGAAAAATTAATAAACGAGCCGAGCTCAAGCTAAGCAAAAACTCGACTCGACTCGGCTCGTTTGCAGCCCTAATCTCTCGTGCAAATTGATGTTAAGTAATCGACATCAATTTGAGGGAGGGTGTTAAAGTATTGGTACCTTTACGTAATTGTGTTTAGTTTTTTTTTAGCAAACCATATATATCGTTGTAAACAGAACAGAAAAACTAACGAATAAGAAAAGCATAAAACCTGAGAGGGAGATCCTCTCCGTGGACTAGTGCCTCATTGACGATACCACGTTAAAAAATCTTGTGTGTTCTTTTCGTTCTTGGATTTGATTAGACTCTTTGACATGGTTATGTCACCGGTGTTGAAGAAAAAGGTGAATTGGCACTGGTCACGGCCACGCAGATGATGACTAGGAGGGCCAAGAGAGGATGCGAGCCGCCTCTCTCAAGCTCTAAAAGAAAATTTCTCTCGTTAGATCGCCTTCTCCCTCTCTTTTGCATTTTTTCCTTATACCCAACTGTTCATATGGGAGCTCGATCTGGCGGAGCTAGTGGAGCCACCGTGGTGAGAAGTTTGCCTTGTTCTTGCTAGGGATTGGAATGGAGTGACTGAACAGAGAAGCGATTGCTGGAGATTGGAATTGCGGCCGAAGAAGGTTAATGGTCGGGGGAAGATGATGGAGGGGGAAGAGGATTATTCTTCTAATATTAATTAATTTGTGAACTAAAAAATTGATGTTTCAATGATGCGGCATCTATATGTTTGTCATGTTTCTGCCACATCATCAATAGTTTATGTGGGTTTGACCACCATCCGGTTCTCTAACGGTCAGCGAAATCTCCATGATCAAATGACTAAAAAGTACCATACAATAGGATAGAAATGGATTATTTAGTAAAATAGGATGCAAGTGGAATTTTTTGTTGATAGTTTGGTTGTTGTAGTGGTATTAAGCTCAAAATTAAAAATAAAGCTCTACATTCTATATATCTAAAACTATTGGCCATATATCCAACTTCAAGTTTAAAAATCATAAATACAACCCCATGAAACAAAATCGAAATATATATTCTTAACTTTTAACTAAATTCTCGTGAAGATAGACAAATCCTGCCTCGTTGATTGTTTTAATAAATAGATGTGATCTCGCATAACATAAAAAATGAATTACAAACTCATACTTTAAAGCTAATATGACATTATGTATCTCAAATAACAATATGAAATTTCAACCTAATCATGTTATATTAACATGGCATTTTTTATATAAATAAAACGAATCTTGTTATAAAATTTAACAAAAAATGAGTTTTTGTGTGCGAAAAATTTAAGATATAGAGTTAAAATGAATAAGATACTGTCCATTAAAAAATAGTACGAGAATTAAAAAGGTGAGAAAGTATTCCAAGATATGCACTCTAATTGTACAACTGCATGAAAGTAAAAAGAAACGACTAAAGAAAATAAAAAAATACTTATATATAAAAATATTTATTATTTTTATATTTACAATTAATTATTATTTTTAAGAATATTATATTTTTTTATCATATTATATAATAAGTAACTGCTAATAGAAAGAGAAGTAAACAAATCTGGTTAGCTAGCATTTCCTTAAGTAAATTATATACATATTTGGTTAGCTAACATTTCCTTAAGCAAATTATATATTGCAGAGAAATGATTAACTGCTAATAAAAATATAAGGAAGAAAACGACAATCATGATAGAAGAGGATGGTGAAAAATAGGTGTAAAGTGAATTGCTAGTTTATCGTTAGCTACAATAAACGGGAGTACATCAATTTCGAAATGGGAGTAAGATGAAAGGGTATTTTATATATTAGGAGGATAAAATGTACATTGTATAAAAAAAATTACGATCTCAAATTAACTCATCCGCATACAAACAAGTTGATACAATTGTAACCACTACTGAGATTCTAATCATATATTCACTTCATGTTCTATATGATATCGATTATATTAATTAATCAGATTGTATAAACTCACCCATAGCATCATTTTCTAAACTCTCGAATACAAAGCACATTAACATGAACCTGCAGCTAGCTAGCCGTTTCTATTAGGCTTGAATGTAATTTACAAAACTACTTATATGGTCTTTGCTAGAGTTGTCTAGCATGGGCCACCCTCGGATTTACCTCACGAGAAGCCCAAGTGATGTCATTGGAATTTGGCACGAAATGAACTCCCCAGAAAGAAGCAACGGCTACGTTCCGTCTAGGTCACTGGTCAAAAGTCAGAGCCCCTCCACACAACCATCAGAGAATTCCTCGGCCAAAAAAAATTCCTTCCTTTCGTCTCCCAAACTTCTCCTCCAGTCAAAATTTAGCCTCATCATCTACAAACAAAACAAAGTAAAAAATTAAAAGTAAAAAAAAACCAATCACAATAGAGAGAAGGGGGATGAAAAAAGGTAAATGAAAAGTAAATGACCCCTTCTTCCTCTTCTTCTTTGTCCTCTTTTTTTTCTCCTTCCTATTCTAGGTAAACAGAGTAGTACTCTGAATTTCTACCTTCTCCTTCCTCACCAATGGAGCAACGCCTCCCTGAAAATTTTGGGAGCTTCTCCAGAACCTGTAATGGTGACATCCCAACTCTCTCCGTCCACGATTCCCCTGTTACCACATCCGGTGTCGCATCTATGGGTGATTTCTCACCGTCACACTCCTTCGACTCCTTGGATGAGGTTGACAAATTCCTTGAAGTCCTTTCGCAATCTCACGAAGCCAAGTCAGATCCCCCACCGGTCCCCGATGTCGTCGAGTCTCTCTTCAAAAACGTCGAGACTATCATCAGCAATTATGACAAATCGAACTCCAAATTTGGCCAAGACGAGAAAGAAGACGCGTCCCTTGTTTCACATCTCAACCGTTTATCAAAGCTGATCAAAATCCTTGGCGACTTCTCCACTGCTGAATCTGACCTCGTCGCCACGTTCAACCGGGCTAGCACGATCCAACACCTCGCTATGTGCTTCCTCGATAGTGAGTTTCGCACCGTTCTCAACTCCTTCAAGCGATCATCCTCGTTCACCACCGGAAACTGTGTGCCTGACTCAGGCGCCGGTCCTCCTCCTCCAATGTCATCCAAACAGTCATCCTTCTCACGGAATTGCCACGAATCAAACAACCAGATATCTGATTCTGAAAACTCCACAGATGAGGACGATTTCCCGGGGTACCAACCGGAAGAGATCTACAACATGAGTAAAATCGCCGCAGCGATGATCTCCTCTGGCTACCAATCAGAATGTTGTTTGGTATACGGGTCTGTTCGGCGGATCGCTCTCAACAACAAATTAGAAAAACTTGGTCATGTTAATCTCAGTGCCGAGGAAATTAACAAGATGGATTGGGAGACCCTAGAGGGAGAAATTGCTGCCGCAATCGACGTCATCCGTCGGTGCTCTTCCGTTCTCTTCTCCGTCGAGAGAAACCTCTGCAACGCAGTCTTCCAAAACCACCCTTCCATCTACACAGAGATCTTTAGTGACTTAGCTTCCAACGTAATTGACCGATTCTTCAATTTTGCTAATGCGATCACCCTTACCAAGTGCTCTGCCGAGAAGCTCTTCAAGTTCCTTGACATCTACGAAACTCTACGAGATCTCGGATCAGAGATCGAGAACCTCTCTCCCATAGTCAAATCCGAGATCTACGATACCATAATTCGCTTAGGGCAAGCTGCCGTATCCATGTTTTGCGATCTCGAAAACTCAATCCGTCGTGATGTCAGCCGAACTCCAGTCCCCAGCGGTGCAGTCCACCCTTTGACACGATACACCATGAATTATCTCAAGTACGCATGTGAGTATAAAGACACCCTCGAGCAAGTGTTTTTACAAAAGCAAAAAACCGAAGGAGAAAATTGGGATTCATCATCTTCCAAATCTGACGACTCTGGGTCCAAATCTGGATCTGGATCCGTCGGGGGAGCGAATGAGGATGGCACGCCAAAAACTTCACCATTTTCTATTCAACTAAACACAGTTATGGATCTCCTTGATGAAAATTTGGAGATGAAGTCGAATTTGTACAAAGATCCAGCATTGAGGAACATTTTTCTCATGAATAATGGCAGGTAATGTTTAATTTTGAGTAAGCATTTTATATGCCAAAGTATCAGTATGCTTATTCTTATGTATGCAGTAAATTATTAAGAGCTTGAATTATATCTCGATCCTTAACATAGGTACATCTTACAAAAGATTAAGAGTTCGACGGAGATTCATGACATGATGGGAGTGACGTGGTGTCGACGGCGGTCGTCTGATCTGAGAAAATACCATAAAGGGTATACTAGAGAGACTTGGGGCAGAGTTTTGCAATGTTTAAGGCACGACGGGATTCAGGTGAATGGAAAAATGGCAAAGGCGGTGGTTAAGGAGAGGTTCAAAATGTTTAACAATGCAATCGAGGATATACACAAAACCCAAAGCACATGGGTTGTGAGCGATGAACAGATGCAGTCAGAGTTGCGGGTGTCAGTGTCAGCGGTGGTTATTCCGGCATACAGATCGTTCTTAGGAAGGTTTCAACAATGCTTGACGCATGGGAGGCAGACAGAAAAGTATATAAAGTATCAGCCAGAGGATATTGAAAACTTGATTGAAGGGTTGTTTGATGGGAACCCGACCTCCATGGCGAGGAAGAAGACATGAGTGAGGACGAGAAAATGGAGCGGCGAAATTGAGAATACTTATTATTAAAGATGAGTTATGAAAATGTAAAATGTGATGATGAACATAGGGTTGGCGCCATTTTTCAGGAAGAAAATATGAGTGATTTTTTTAATTTCTTTAAAAAATTTTAATTGTGTATTTTGTGGGTTTTGGTGTTTTGAATGTGATTAACTGACCCTGTGATTGTAAGTATTAGAAGAAGAAAACAAAAACAAATTTTGTTGAGTATAATCATGTACTAATTTAACATTAATACTGTTTTTTATTTTTCATTTTTTTCCTACCCCACTCTGTTGTACTTTTTAGTGTTTCATTGCTAATCCTTTTATCTTTTCATTGCGTTCCAATTTGGCTCATAAAATTTCTATTTTATCCAGAATAGTAGCAAATTAATTTCTAAATATGTTGTTCATTGTCTAAAATTTGCACTCGTGTGTTTGTAAAGATCATTTAGGATGACAAAACATGCTCAACACTTCAGAAGAATTTACTAGTAGACATGCTAGTCGTTCTAAAGCGGTAACTGGTAACATGATGATGGTAAATAATGGTGCATCTTTTACCTTACGACATAAGCCCGATGATGCTTTACACTAATTGCAACCCACATCTAAAAATGGGTATTTGAAAATTTGTGTGGAAGTTTACCCCCCAACCCATGAAAAAGTGGGTCTCAAATATGGGTATTTGAGATAAAATGGGGAGGGGTTGGTAAAATTTGAGAGGGAAAAGTGGAAACTCAACCTCCCTCTAGCCCCGCCGACCCTCCCGCGATCGGAAACCTCCACCAGGTTGGCGTCGTTCCGTACCGCAACCTAAACTCGCTCGCTGACAAGTACAGCCCCCCTCATGCTCCTCCGCTTTGGCACCATCCCGATCGACCCTCGTCGTCTCCTGTACCAAGACCGCCGAAGAGATCACGCGCGACCAGGACGTCATTTTCGCCGACCGCCCCGCCTCACCATCGACAACATCTTCTTCTTAGGCTAGAGCGCGACCTGGCCTTCTGCCCCTACGACAAGTACTAACGCCAGGTCAAGAAGATCTGTGTGCTCGAGCTCATTAGATGTTATTCAAACTAAAATCTTTATGTTGGGTTTCGATTTCACGTACCCGGGGGTGGAGCCGTCGAGGTGGGAGGGTCGGGGCTGGCCGGGCATCCATTCGATGGACATGAAGACCCTGCCGAAAGAGGCGACGGTAGGGTGGGGGATAGAGGGAGGAGGCACATTTGGACCTGGAGGAAGAGAGGAGAGAAGAGAAGTCGATGGTGAGTCCGCGCTGCGCATTACGGAATTTGAGGGTGAACGGAAAGTTGGAGGATCCCGCCAGCTCTGGACGGCAGGATGGAGGCGACGAGGAGATTAGGGATTTCAGATGTGATGAGTTTTTTTATATTCTTGTTTTAAAAATTAATAAATGATAAAGTAAAGATTATTAAGTTACAATAAAGTACAATCAAACGAATACCTTTTTGCCACATCATCCAGATTTTTCCAACTCAACAATTGAATTGCACGTCAGATTCAACTGACGGTCAATTGGATGGAAAGTTAACGGTTTGACAATCCATTTGTTTTGATTGAAAAGGTTTGGCTATTATATTGTATTTACCCTGGTTTATTAGCTTTAACAAAAGTTTGATTGCTAGATAATTTGTAGACAAGTAAGGTTATATAGATCGCCTGGTTGATATTTGAAATACTTACTCTGTGCCACACCCGGTTATAGGTTACACTTGGCCTATAATCGAGATTGAGTTGTAGTGGTATCTAGTCAAGTGTAGACAACACATATGAGCACCTAATTCAGATAAAACTCATACATTATGTTGGATGAAAACCTGAAAGGGAAGACCTTTTCATCCTTTGATAATTGCTAAGAAACTAAGAGTATTCACTCATAAACATCCAATTCAATAACTTCATACAATTGACATACATTTTTGTTTAGTGGCTACTTTTATTAACGGTAAATAATTGTATTAGTTGCATACAGTTATGTTAAGGTTGATGTATTGATCGTTATGTTTTATTCATGATATAAATTATAGATTGATGTATTAACATGATATATTTTTCTCATGTAATTGGTTTGGTTAATTTGTTGTTTTATTAGTTTGGTCAGTTTGGTTATGATATTGTATTTCATGGTTAATTCGGCCCACGATTCCTCGGCCCGCCTCTTCTTTCCGTTGGGCCTTGTTCGCCCCCTGGCCCAATCCGTCAATCCAGCCCACCCGGCCCTTCTAGCCCAATTCCTCCTGGCCCGTGCGCTCCTCCCAACCTGTTCGGCCATCCGAACCCGCCTGGTCTCCAGTCCTCCTGGCCCGACAAGTCCTCCTGGGCCTCCCGCTCCGCTCGGCCCGTTCGGCCTCTATCTGCCCCGCTCCGCTGTTGGTCCCATGGTGGACCACGCGCCCGGCCCAGCGTCGTCGTGCACCCAGAGCCCAGACCACAGAGGCGGCTTCGCCCCTGCCCCAAATGCGTCGAGGCCTGCCCCCGCTGCTACTTCCGGCCTGCTGCAGAGAACCCCTCCCCCGACGAGTCCCAGCCCGAAGCTGACTGGGCTTGTGTCGCCGCCGATGAAGCCCGGAGGAAAAGATACTCGCGGCGTCATCGTCTTCCCGCCTCCTCCGTCTTCCTTTCTCAGTGTCGTTCCCGCATCGGTCGCGAGAACTCCCCACTTCGGCCCGATCGCGACGATCGGTGCCTCCCCAGTCCTCGTTAACCGCGTCGCCGTTGCGACTGCCGTGGTTTGCAGTGCGTCCCCAATCGTCGATCGCGTGCGGCTTCGCGAAGAGCTTAACTGTCGTGACCTCCTCGTCCTCCATCACCCCTTTGAGCTTCTCCCCCGTCGATATGTCAGCGATCGAACGCTGCGTTGGAGACGAGCTCGACATTGCCTTCCCTTAGCCGGAGGTTGCGATGAGTTGCCTCATCATCTCCAACAAGGTCGTATGTTGTTGCGCCATTGCATCCTGGAATTTTTGTGTCATTGATGTCTGAAGTTGCGCCACGGTGGTCGCAATCTGCAGGACTCCCTCCTCGACTCCCTGCTGTCGTCGGCGGATCTCGTCAATTCGCCTGGTGGCGCCTTGCTGCGCGTGAAGGAGACCTTGGAGGAGCTCCTCGTCGATCGGAGGTTGATCGGAGGTCGTCGTTGCTTGCGTAGCCTTCTTTGGCCCCATCTTCCTGAATCACGTTAGTCGTAGAGCAACCAGCCTCTGATACCAATTGTTACGTGTATTTATCTGGTGAGAACCTTTACGTAACTAGCATCGACGATGTTCAAAGATATTTGTCAAAAAGAGAGTTAGAACGAAGAGAATATTCAGAGGAACGAAGATAACTATAACTACTATTGGATTCCAATCTTCAACGTGACATTAAACTACAGAATGAGTATATATTTATAGGCTAGGAAAACCCAAAATCCCAATCCTCTTCCTACTAGGCCAGCGCTTCTCTTTTTTCCTAACCAAAACATGAAACCCAACCTACAAGGAAATAATATAAAACTCCTAAACAATAAACCGAATCCTACGCAAACAATGAAAGCAATAATAAAGACAATTAACAATAAAATACTAGATAATAAAATATCCAAGCCCAGATTGAGGCCAATAGTTACAATGGCTTGATTCTCGTAACAAGGCTGCATACAATGGCTTTTCATATGTGGAAATAATGGTATACCACTTGGATGAAAGCGTCGCCATTTCTCCTGAGCTATTGATCAACACACAGGTCAAGTGAGAGGAAGCTTCACTTGTTCTTCTCTTCAAACTCCATTGCATATCACTAGCAAAATCTTGATGCTTCTTCTCTTCACAGACCTAACCTCAATATGTCGCCTTCTAAAAGCATAAGCCTAAATCTCTCGACCAATTTTTTTTTTTTAATAAGGGACAAGAAGTTCACAGATTACTTCTATTTTCCAGCTACACAATACAAAAGCAAACCTGACTTTTCAAAAATCCCGACTTTGCTAGTTGTGTGATCAGATTGCACACAGAATATGCATCTCTGCATTATATGGTGTCCATATTATACATGAGACTGAGAGAAACTATTATTAGCATTTCAAGTCTGGAAATTACTGCATTTGAAGTCCCCACAAGCCACAACTACCCACTTATTAGAAGTAGCTGCCAAAAGGAAAGGGGGGGAAAGAAGAGGCAGGAACTTACATGTCCTTATTTTCTACCTACTGGAATGTATTTGTTTGATATATAAAATCCTTGGTTTAGTGATAGGAATTTCACTAATTGCTGATTACTCATCATTCATGTCCATGCATGATTAATCGTGTGGGAAGGAACAATCAGTTCCTGTAATATATGTATGTGTGTATGTATGATTTGCTTATTGTATGCATATATAATTGGTATCAAGTTTGGTTGAAACTTGTTCTCTTTACTGGTTGTTCCCGAAGAGCAAAGAACAATGGCATCCGACAATCGTTGGAAACGGACGATGACTGGGAACCAGCTTGATGAATGATGAACCAACTTGGTTTGGTTAATGATACCAAATATTTTTGTAGTAGTTGAGATGGAAACGAACTCATAATTCAAGTACTTGAAAAATACAACATTTTGATTCAAGTAATCAAGTTGTTTGTGTTGTGACTTTGTACTGAATGAAACAAAATGGTGGGAAGTGTTCCCGAGACATGGAGTTTGACCCATGGTGATATATTTATGTAATTTATATATTTACATAATGATAAACAATGTAGTCATATTTTCTAAAATGTGATCGGTCACCAAGTTTTAATGCATTCATCGCCTTAGTCTAATTCATTTATGGGAAATGGTTGAATGATAAGTGTGTCAATTTAATATTGATATATTTTCATTCAAAGCGTTGCATGAGAGGATAGAAGAACCTATACCTTGATATGCTAACGTGTCCCACATATTATGAATGGAGTAAATTTAAGATAGCCATTCGTGGACAATGATGCAGTTTGGATGTTGTTTAGATATACGGTTAGGAAATATGAACAACAATAGGTGTCTGAAACCTATGATGAGAGGCTTGTGGGGACTTGTGAGTAGGGTTGTTAATGAGCCGAGCCGAGCCGAGCTTTGCCATAGTTCGGGCTCGGCTCGTTAATATATTTCCAGGCTCGAGCTCGGCTCGTGTTCGTCACGAGCTTTAATATGCAAGCTCGAGCTCGGCTCGTTTATGAAAATGAAAGCTCGAGCTCGGCTCGTCAAATAAGCTTAACGAGCCCAAATTTGAGTTCAGCTCATAAAATGTTCATGATAGCTCAAGATTGACCTAGAACTGTGCACAAAATTACATTCTAACCTGTAACAAAGTCTAGCAAAGTAAAACACAATATTTATCCCAATTTCAATACATAAAATCCATGAATACTAATCCTTTTTTTATGTCAAACCATTAAATGAGCTTGTTCGCGAGCTTTCGAGCTGAACATGGTATGTCTCGAGTTCGGCTCGTTTAGTTAACGAGCTTGTTCGCGAGCCGGCTCGATTAAAACGGATCGAGTGTCGAACGAGTTTTTCTCGAGTCGCACACCGAGCCGTTCATGAGCGGCTTGGTTCATTAACAGCCCTACTTGTGAGTCAAGTCTATCTAAGTCAGAATGGTTGCAAAGGTTATGTTCAAAGTAAGTTGAACATAATTATGAAAGAGTATACCTCCAATGTGTTGGAGATGGAATTTGGTTAATGCACGTCTAAAAGATTGCATTACGAGTAAGCCACAAGCGCTAGCAATTTTAAACATATGATGCTTGTGAAGGCACGGTAATTTGTTATCATGCATGTGGTTTGGGACCTGATATTTTCTATGACATGAGAGCAAGGAAAATGAAGCTACAATTGATTCTTATAAGGATTGAATAAGCTTACCAGAGACTGGTGATCATAACAAATCATCATAGTCAGAATTGTTTGTGATATATGTACATTATACCATTGGTAAACAATTGAGGTATGATTATGCTGTGAAACTATTTGTCAGAATTGTTTATGGTATATATAGACATATATCATTGGCAAACAATTTGACATGAAAGCTCAATTGAGATGGTCTTATGAACTTAAGGTCTTAATTACTTATTGTATATTTATAAAGTTTATACCATTGACAAGTAATTAGACGATTGACTTAGAAAATTTATCTGAAGTACTAGTGGTATATTAAGTTACATAGATGAAATGTTATTGGTAAACAATTAGATGGGATTTTCATTAATGGAATGCATCTGAATTACTTGTGACATCTCATGTTGCCTTGACCAATACCATTGAAAAGTAATTAGTTGATATTTTTAATAAGATATGAATTGTTTGTGGTATACTAATCTATTTAGGTCATACCATTGGTAAACAATTAGATACATATATTGGTTGATAATTAAGTTCAGTAAGTAAAATCATGAAAAATAAATGAAATCATTCCATGATGTTTGGCAAATGGTAGAATTGTGGGGAGAAGTGTAGTTGGTTTCAACTACTATCTCAAAAACCCTACAACGGGACACAAAGTTATCCATAAGACAAACAAGTCATACTTGAAAGTAAGAAAGTGTCCAGTGAGAAAGAGCAAGTCCATAAACCTCATGGAGTTAACCACTCCAAAGGTATAACTTATGAATAAAATCTAGCATATGTTGACATTATGGCAGAGAGCTAGTTTAAAAAATCCGAAGAAGATTTCTTAGAGATGTCGATCCACTCTTCCCAAAGAGAAAAAATGATGTCACTCATATACATGCAATGCAAGTATATGAACAACATTCCCCAAACCGGAAACGTTGGTTTCAACAACTATGGCGAAATAGTTGGAATGTGGGGGATAAACTGGGGAGAAGTAACATGGAATGTTGCTTGGGTGATTCCAAAGTGAAGTGATGTGAATACTTAGGAGTTTTATGAAAACCCTAAACTGAGTTATAAATATCACTACATTGAAAGAGATTCTTGTGAATTTCAAGTACTCTAAGGTGAATGAGGTGGACTTCAACACCATTGGCATGTGTTATGATTATTGCAAGGCAATAAAATCAAATCAATCACACATGATGTGTAATGAATCGAAAAGAGACGAGTTTTTGGTGTATTATACCCAAAAAAACTCACCGGATGAACCAAAATGTATAATCCATTAAATGGAGGCGTTTATGATTGATGAGGAGCATTATCTTAGAAAACGCCTATGTTAAACTATACACTCATTCTAAGACCGGTGAAGTTCAATAGTCTGACCAGCAAAGATTGACGTTATTAAACGCACTTGTGCACAAACGAACACAACAATGAGAACCAATGAATGTATAAGAGTTAGTTGTGTGACATACGTTGTCTTAGTATACAAGAAAAACTGACGGTTCAAAGATATCATATCTACCGATTGGTGAGTATACTCGATATATGTTCACTACGGAAGGTTGAAAGGGAAACCCACCTATCCCGATGCCACTAATTCTTAGTTGAGAGTCACACAATTTTTGCATAGTTTCCAAAACTTGCATTCGCCATTCATGTGGCGGCTTGTTTGGATTTTGAATGGTGTGAATGGGAATGAAAGGGGAAGGAGCCAAGAAAACTCTTGAAATACCATATTGGTTATATATAATAGGAAGTAGGCCTTAGATTCGGTCGGTTGATTTGATTAAATCTTTTGGTAATTGGTCAAATTGGTTTTAGTAATCAATCAGACCAAAACGACGGGAGAAAATTGGTCTATTTAGAGCCTTAGACAGAATCAAAAGAAAATGGCATTTCAGAAGCTTCAAATCGATCATCCAATGCCTTTACCGAACCAATATGGCGGTTGGAGCGAACCAACCGATTCAACTACCATGGGTCGAACCGATACAGTGGTTCATTATTTTAAAATGAACCAATATGTTGGTTTGGGTGTAACCACCCACCCGAAGGGTCATATCCAGTGTTATCAAAACCGAGCCGAGCCGTTCGATCGGACCGGTAAAACCGGGACCCGTCCACCAGCCCGGCTCGAAAGAGTTAAAAAACCACAATGACTGAACTGATCGGACGATTAACGGTTTGAACGGTTAACCATTCAAACCGGTTAGACTGACGTAATAACCAACTACACCACAAAACCATTTGTAAAAATTATGTAGTTGTTATTATTAGTACAAACTGTTCCTTATAATGCAGGTTTAAACTTGTGCAGCCATTTTAGAGAATCTGAGATGTAAGTTCTGTACATTCTTCTATTTCCCCAGTTTCTGTGAAGGTTAGTTGAAATTTCGGTTAAGCAAAACCTAAATTGATATATCATTTCGGCTTCGAATTTTGACAATGAAACACTAGTTTTAATCTCAACTAATTATTGATTTTGGGTCTATAAATACTCGTTTGTTTCATTTCGGTTGAACCAGAACCCAAATTGATCCCATGCCTTCTTTCTTAAAGTGGATAGTGATTCTTGAAAAGTTGAGATTATCAGATGAGCGAATTGTGCTCCACCTTAGCCATCCAAACAAAGCTCTGTTACTGATGGATATTGTGCTCCACCTACGTCATGCTAACTTATGGATGGGTTTCATTTCCATTATCATCAGATGCTAAGGCCCTGATTACTTTCATTTCTGTTTCCTGTTTTTGAGAAAACAGATGTTGAAAACAGGTGAAAATGACATTTTTTCGTTTTCGAAAACAGTAGGAAGCTGCCACTTTCTGTTTTCAGAGTTGGAAACGAATAGAAAACAGAATGAAAAGTAAACATGTTTTCTCGTTTCGTTTGCCAAATTTATGACATGAAAACAGAAAACAGGAAACGAAAATGGAAGTGAACAGGGCCTAAGGTTCACGTTCCATGCATATTGAGAACAAGCTCGCCAAGAACAGAAGAACAGATCCACTTCTCAGTCAACACAGAACAACCAACAAGTATGGAGTCTACAAGCTTGAAATCCCAAACGTCGAAGCAATCGACTGTGTCGATGATGGCTCATCTATTAAATCAATGTGTCAAGCCAGTTTGATCAAGTCCCCAGCTTCAACCTGCACAGCCTTCCTGGTCTCAGAACCACAGGAGACCAAATCTCAGGGAAATCTAGGCAGCAGAATCTCTGCATCTAGAACTTCAGTACCATGAGTTACAAGCCAATCGAAATTTATCAAACTCTTTACAGGAATGTGAAGGAAAGGTAAAGTAAACTGTTCTTCTATTAGTTGGACTATACCAATTTACATTATAACAGAACAAGATAAGACGCAAGTCCATGATATATGTCAGGTTCTTTTCAGATGTTTTTACAAAATATTAGCTCCTGATCAGTCTGTACATCATATCTATTCCAAGCTGCAGTTCTACAAGAACCACATGGGTGAGGATTCCTCACTAAAACTGTGCTTAACTAGACCCAGATCCATCTACCACCTGCCCTTCTTCAAGCTGCCTAACTCTCTCTTTCAACCTAGCAATGGTCTGCTCAGCACTCTGAAGAAGAAAACAAGAACAGCCCGAAAACACAGATTTTAGCAACATAGTTTTAGTATCTTTATCACAGAATCAAAATTGTTAGTAACACATTACCTTCAAACTTTCCCTCAAAATCTGCTCAACCGCATCCCTCCACTCCTTCTCGTGCTGAATCTTTTCAGTGATGGCCTGAATCTTGTTCATCGAAGTTTGTGCTTCCTTTTTAACAACCTCAAGCAGTTTTGTCTGCTCTCCAAGCTCCATTTCCAGTTGCTTGCTCTTCACTCTTTCTTCAGCTAAGCTTTGAAGCAGACTGAACTTTCCTTCACCTTTTGACTCACAACTAACTTCATCTCTTAATGCAATCGAAGAATGTTTTACAGTTCCCTCTTCCTCTTCTGGTGAAGCTCGTTCAGAATGCTTTAAACTAGACAGTTTCCTCTTGTGATTAGGCCCAGTGAGGGGGAGAATCTTTCCATCCTGGATTGATGGTGAAGGGCTGCTTTTGCTGATGATACTGTTACTAGCTTTCTTGCTGGATGACGATGGAGTGGTAGTTTTCGGTTTCACCCTTTGAGCATACCCAATCTCATGGCACTTACTTGTCCTGACGATTAGTGCCAAAAAAAAAAAAAGTTACAGCAGCACAGTAAAATGAATGACTGAAACTTGGGAAGAGAACAGGTGAACAAAGGTTGAAACTTTGGCATACCAGAACTGTTTCTGGTAGTCTTTTAATCTGGCCTCCAGTCTCAAAAGTAGTGTTGTGCGCTCAAACCCTTGTTTGTCATGAGCTGGCTCAATGAAATTTGCTTCCAGAACACCTGAGCAGTAATCAAGTTTAATCTGAAATCTTGAAGCAACCATTACATATTACGAAACAGTTGAATGATCGAACGAGACAAAAAAAAACAAACCTATGACACCACGGCCATCACTTCCTGCAGCATTCCACACCCTCCAGAAAGGCTGAAAGAGTTGAAGTTTCATCAGATTTAAGGAAATGAAATGGAAACAACCAAATTTATAGCGAAGTAAAACAAATTATTCAAACCAATTACCTTGATTAGCCGGTTCTTGTGGTAGACATTGAACCCTTGCACATCAATGTGATGGCGAGCATCCTTCACAAACCCAATATTCAGCACTGCGCTGACCTGCATACAAAACCAGACATTTGTTCAAATTTCATATCGGGGGGCTGTGCAAATAACGCCCTCCTAAGTCCTAAATACACCACTCCAAAACAGTCTATGCGTTACCTCATTGTTGTTCACCACTCCATCCGCAAGTTGCTGCGGTTTGTAAGTAATCTTCTTGGGTTCTATCATGTCCTTAACAATGTCATGATGCTCGACTTCTGAACCACGCAACGTGATTCGAAACTCGGTTGGGAGCTTCAGGTACAGAATTGCAGCATAGCTCTGGCCAACACACATAGTGTCAGCTAACTAACCCATGATGATCAGGAGATTAATTACTTAGCTAGGGAGAGATTCGATGTAATTACCCTCAATGAGTGCCTGTATGTGAGGAAGTGTTTGGAGTTGGGATACTGCTTGGCCATCTCTATGTTCTTCTCATCTCTGTTGGCTCCTCTGATTTGAATGTCCTGCCACCCCAAAATCAAAGGATCATATCAGCAATCGAGAAAAAAGAACGGTGATGAGTCTAGATCATAACTAAGAATTTGGGTACCTCTTGATCAGCCTCGAAATCCAGCTCCAACTTCCCTTCGTCGTCCTCCCAAAGGTTATAGATTATGATTCTGGTACCTTTATTTCCCAGGTAGTCAAACTACAGTACCCAAACAAAGCAACAGTTTACCAATGATAATGTCACAATTAAGCAATTCCCATAAAGGAAAGTCTCGCAATTAAAGGTTAACACAAATTCACCTGGCCAATGAGATCCTCTTCAGACACAAAAGGAGACCACAAGAGTACAGTTCTAAGGTTCATGTTCCAATCCGCTGGAGTTGACCTTGTCAACGGCTTCCAACCTTGTCCTGTTTGCACAAAGTCGATCTGGAGGATTGTGTTTTACAGCAAGGGGGTCAACGTCATTAGTAAATGTAATTAATCATATTAAGGGGAAAAACAGTGAATGTTAAATCTTAATTACCATGGGAACAACAGTGTCTTCCTTCTTCGTCGACCTCAAGAAGGTGTACGAGAGCAGCCCAATGCTCCGCGTTTCGCTACCAAATCAAAGATGAATTAGCTAATCATCGTAAGGGGAAAATTAACCACGGTAAAAAAAAAAAAATACTTAACAGAATGTACAAATTTTACCTTTGGCCGTCAGCTGCTGGGCAGCGAGTGAACACAATCACATCTGACCCCAGTCTCATTGTACTCGTCTTAAACCCATTCCCATCTGTATTTTTTTTTTAATTAAGCTGCTGCAATTAGTAATTAATTACGATGAAATCAATTCCCAACTGTAAAAGATCCCGCATCATTAAACTCACATTGGCCAATAGTGTTCGAACTTTTGCTCTTAACTGAATATCCCAAAGACATGCATTGCCGGATATTGTTCGGCGTCATTCCACCGCCGTTATCTGCATTTTTATATAACAATAATTAATTAACATTTTACAATTTGATTAATTAGCTTAAGCTTAAATAACACGGAATTAACCAGCACATATATTCACCTTCGACTAGAAGCATCTTGGAGCCATCTTTTGGGTTCTTGAGGAGGTCCACGTTGACGTAAGTAGCACCATGAACAATCTGTTTATATGCACACAACACGCACATTTTACAAACGAGTTAGTCAGACCAAAAGGTGGAAGACGGCACGCAAGGGGACGATTTTCATTAGTGGAAAAACTAGCCAGCTGATTAGACTATACCTCGTCTACAGCATTGTCAAGAAGTTCAGCAAATGCTGGTAAAAACAAGGAAGATGAAAATTAGTCAGTAAGGTTAATCGGTTACTTAATTGCTTTTAACTACTAATTAGGGGAATTCGTTAGTGTGATTAGGGAGTTAATTATGGGATGAGGATTACCTCCAAGCGCCCATTTATGACTAGTGGCATTAGAGTGCAAGAACTTTGGGTGGACTCTCACATGATCCAATCCAACTGCATCCACAAATTACGAATTAAACCGAAAATTTGAAAAAGAAAAAAAAGGCATAAAATGATAAATATAGAAGGGGGAAAAAATTGAAGAAATTAAAGAAGGCAAAAAAAAAAACACTAAATTCCAAAGACTTAAACTAAAACTCCAAAGAAAAATGGTGAAATTGAGACGAACCGCCGGAAGAGTGAGCGGCAGGAACGATGCCATTGGCGTCATCGTAATCCCCAGCGCGCCAGAACTGCCTGCACCCGCGCGCCACCGGCGAAATGCCGTCGTCGACCTTCGCTATCGATCCCTCCTCCTTCCTCCCGCCGCCGCCGCCGCCAGAAACCACCGCCTCTTTCTTTCTATTACTATTACTACCACCACTCGAAACGCGGCCGCGCTGCGGCGCTTCTGACGACTGCGGGAGAACCATCCGCTGCGGGAGCGGCGCAAGAAAAGCCGACGGAACGAAACACCCGGGGACGCTGGGCTCCTGCTTCGCCTTCTTCGTAGGCGGCGGATGGTGTCGGTGATCATCATCAATGCGGCCGTGATGGGAGTCGCTCGGTACTCGATCGCTGTGACTCCGCCGACGAAACTGCTCCTTCGCCGCCATGGAGTCCATAACGGAGTTTGAATTCCTAGGGTTTATGGGAAACAAGTCTTAACCAAGAGAAAGGGAATTGAAATCTTTGTTTTTTGTTTTTTTGTGCGTGTACGGAAGAAGAGTTGAATCGTGACAAGGATACCGAGGAGTCGGCTCTCGATCGTGTGTGACTATTTGTATACGGGGTCTCTTAACGGTTTTCTCGCGCGTGGTATTCCCTCCCGCCCGCCACACGCGGGTTATTCGCGGGTAATGCACCGGCCGTTGGTGATGTTTCCACGTGAGGTGTGGAATGACGTGGCGGTTTAGTGGAGCGAGTGGGGAGAAGAGTCAAGGGAGTGTGATTATTCTTGATAAATTGTTTATTTACTCTCACTATTTCCTTTTATGATAAGGATTCTGGTTTATAGAAGGAAAAGCTCAATGGTCACTCCCAAACCTTTTTAATTGTGACTGTATAATTATCACCCTTCCCAAATTGGATTGAGTCAATGGTCTCTACTAAACCTCTTTTCTTCCCAATAAGTGATTGTGGTGACTATTGAGAATTTTTTTCTTTTACAAAAGCTAATCATATATATATATTGATTAAAAAAAAAAGCTAATCATATTACAGGTATGAATTTAGGACAAAAAATCAAAGAAACGACACGAGATCGGATATAAAGAAATGGTCTTTCTAGCCACCAAATGGGCTACCCTATTACTAATTTGACCTACCAATCGTACAACAAAACCATTATGAAGCGTCGCCAACAAACATAGGACTCCCTCAATAATGATCCAAGAGTAACTAACTCGCGCGTCTGGTAGGGTTATCTTATCAATGACCATCTTTGCATCCCCTTCAACGAACCTGCGAAAGACCAAGATCCAGACAGCACTAGATGACCTCCTGAAGGATCAGAAGCTCTATTAAGGTTGGATCATCAATATCCTTAACGTATATCCCTCTAGCCAAAACAACGGATCCTCTGGGGTCGTTTTGAATCGCCCCTCCCCCTAGCATAAAGTGGGGCCCTCTCCTTGTCGCACATTCCCACATGCAAATGAACGAAGCCCGATCATCCGAGCATGGTCCCCGAACTTGGGGATGGGGAGTGGGATCACTTTATTAGTTGGCATACTAATTCATTCCTGAAATTGTTGATGCTAAGGTCGCATCAAATAAAAATACAGAATTGTTTACCCTCAAAAACTACTCAATTCCCTGGATCACCAAATCTGCCAAATCGGTGGGCAGATCCTTGATCCGTGAAATTCTTCACTAAAGTGTCGGGAAATTACTCGATCCAAGACTGAGGGCAAAGAGCTCGATCTAGGCTCTCACGGATGCAAGCCTGAACCATCCGCTTATTATCCCAAGTGAATTGGTCAACTTGGTAGCTAGGGTCATGGAGGCCCAAATTCTTCACAAAGTCCTTTAGAGCCATTGATCGAGTAGGGTTCCAAGGATTCCTCCCTTCCTTCTCCCTCTTTGCCAAAATCGTATTGAAATCCCCGATTACCACATATGGTAATTGGATTTCTTCACATAAATTTTGCAATTGTTCTAGTTGGTCAGATTGAGTTGTCTCAATACAACTAATATAAAAAAACACAACCACGCAAGAAAAATTGTTCTCATTAATACGTACAATCGTGTAAAAACTAGAATGAAAAAACACTGAAGCATCAACTCCGGCTCCGAGGGATCAAGCTACTACAAGACCACCAGACGCAGTAATCACGTCAACAAAGAAATACTGGGAAACATCAAATCCTAAAACTCGCATCCTGCGCGCAACTACTCTCTAACTAAAACTTGTTTCTAAAGCAGTTTGGAATTAGAGGGTCGGTCCAATCCCCCTCACATTCCAAGCCGAAGTCTCATTTATCTCACTGGGGACACTAGATGCTTCCTCCACCATTTCAGCATCGATCTCCTCTTCTATGAATTGCCTCTTCAGAGTGGGACCGTCCTTCTGGTCACCACCCACCTCATTAAAGTTTTTCTTCTACTACCCATTTATAGGTTCTCCACATCAGTGACCCCTTGTTCAAAGGCTTCTAATGCCCGCCAAACTCTTCCTTCACCAGGCAGCCTAACGAAATCCGGCTCCAAGGATGCCTTCCGACTCTTCAGCTTGAATTGGTTAGCACCCGACTCTGGAAAAGAGCTATCCTCACCTCCCTCTGATATAGTAGATTCGAAATCCCTCGCATATGGATCCTCTGGAGTGCCTTCAATTGGTTGTGCACGAGTCATTGAGTGCGACGATGGAGAAGATAGGAGGTCGTCTGAATCAACATTGAAGTGGGTATCTGATTCATTCACTTCCACTTCCCTCGTTCTCCCCAAGTTTGCATCCATATTGCTTGAGTGTCGCTTAGCCTTATTTGACCTCAGATCATGGCTCACACGGTCACCCTCCTGAATCAGTCTCTACCTTTCGGGCTGAGTACCAGTGCGGACTGAAATAAAGTCAGTGGGGGCATTTCATTAAACACATTGTGGACAGTTGAACCAGATAGTAAGGCGATTGGCCATGGATTACAGGGGAGAGTTTGTTAAAATCAGATCGAGCTTCGACAAAAAGAAACGCAAATGGATATCGAATAGTGCATAATCTCAAATCCGAGATGTAGTCTTATTTGATTCCATTAAAAAACTAGTAAATATAATGTTAGCCAAAATAATTATCAAATGGGGATGTAGCTTAGATGGTAGAGCGCTCGCTTAGCATGCGAGAGGTATGGCCGTATGGGGATCAATACCCCACATCTCCACTTTTTTCCTTTTCCAATTCGTTGGCTCAATCTCTTTACTAGTGAGGATTGCGTGAGTGTGAAACCACAAATTATTTTGTTACGATATTATGAGTGTTTTATACAATTGGATAAGAGTTATAAAATGAGTAATTTGTTTGTGAGTGAATATGGATGAACAACGGTAATTTACGGTTCACTCTCTTTTTCTTAAAATCATCTTGCCAAATTCAAAATCTCAAGTCAAAAGCTATTTTGAAAGATTTTGAAAGAAAAATCCTCCTAATATCTTTACTTTCCCTTCCTTATCCATTTCGTATTATTTTCTTGCCAAAAATATGGTCATTCATAATAAGTTCAAAGTTTAATTTGCTTCCTCGACATGAAATTGAGATATTCATTTGAGATATTGTGACTTGAATTCAAGACTTAGAACACTAATCTTAGAGGGACTTCTTTTATGAAATTAGCTTTAATGCCCACCATATGGTTGGCTGGCGTATATTTTTGCGATTTTAAATTTTGAAAGTTAGATAAAGATATCATTTTACTTTGACCTGACCTACAATTGTTTCTTACTTTGACGGTTACCTATTTTCTTTTTGTTGATAATTGTAGTGAACTCTTTTATTTTTTATTTGGTTTATTATTGTTGAAGTGATATTGATGGTGATAAATTGGGTATAAGGGGAGATATATATAATATGTTGAAATTTATAATTAATTTGCTATAATCACTATCTTATTGTATATTAAAGTGCAATAGTAGTTTGTCTTGAGACTCATTTGTGTAGCTACTAAATTGAATTACTTATTTATAACATCAAACTTGTCCACTGTTATCTCCAAATAGCTGGAGTTGATTTTGCTAGCCCCACGTTGGTTCAATTTATATGCAATCGTCCTTAGGTCATTATCACAACAGTGTATATTGGCACTCTGGTGTCATCCATCATAAATAGGTGCACAAGATACGCTATCACCTTGAAGTGGCTTGAAATTCTCCATTTTTCCGTGCTCAATACTCG
The DNA here is from genome assembly GCA_946122785.1 of Linum tenue. Classification (NCBI taxonomy): domain Eukaryota; kingdom Viridiplantae; phylum Streptophyta; class Magnoliopsida; order Malpighiales; family Linaceae; genus Linum; species Linum tenue. Next base: position 51,105,939 of record CAMGYJ010000011.1, on the reverse strand, counting down.
ATGTGAATATCGATAATCTCTCTCCTTATCATATATGGGTTGCCTTAGTTAACAATTCTTATGACGTGATTGGTGATCCGTAATTTGTACTTGACACGCACTCCGGTTGAGTTTTAAATTTCTAAAGTCGAGGCATACCTAATTTAACCCTAACAACGACAAGTATACAGATGCTAGATTTATAGTAAAGTGGCTCGATCGTATTCCAAGGAAACGTTAGGCTTATTATTACTTCATTCCGAACTACTATCTAATCAAATAGGAAGGTCGAAGGTAGAACTAACCTAACCTAACTAAACAACCAACCAAGTGGTTGGGAGACCGTTAGAGATGTGATGGTTGTCTAGGGTCGACTTCCTCTAGATATAGGTTGATACAAGCGATAATCTATAGGTACTCTGAGGTGCAGAGGTCACAAATATAGGGATAGATTCAATGTCATGCAATCGGTCCCCATCCTAGCTAGGTGAACCAAACCAATGTCACCTCAACCAGTCCACCTAACTAGGAATTTGGTTCTACCTCCTATAAACGGATTATATCTGTCCGCACACAAGTCAAGTGAGTCTATAATCACGCACTCACTGACAAGCATCAACTAGGTGAGAATCTAACTACAAGGGGATGGTTACCTCGACCTTTAGCTAGATCTCTAAATCAACCAATCAAGGTAAGAAATATTCACTGACATCTAAACCCTAATTAGAAGCATTAAGCACTCTCAAGAAATGGAACTCTCACCTAGGTTAAGAACAAACCAATCATAATCAAGCAAGAGATTCTTATGCACAAACATCAATAGACATAGATACATGGGCTCATAATCATGCTTACATTACATATGACCCATACTCAAACTATAAGCTAGGATTCATCTTCCCTAAACAACCATAGGGATTCAAGTCAAAGTCAAAGAGAGAGAAAGGAAATACAAACTAAGAAGAGGGAAAATGCTTGGAATCATCTTCTTCTTCTTGGATTGCCTTCCTCCTTAATACTTGGATGTATTTGACATTTTTCAAGCTCTCTCAAGATGTTTCTCTCTCTAAAACTACCCAATAACTCTGTATTAAGGCTGGAAAAATAGACTCAACCGTTTGCAAAATCATGGACCAAACCGCACCGCACAGTTTAGTCCGGATAGTAGACTGTTAAGAATGGTCTAGTCTGGTCCAGGGTTTGTGTTGGATAATATTTTGATCTTTTAGTCTGGTCTAGTCTAGATCGTGGTTTACCGGACCAAACCGTGGACTCAGTCGACTTACCAATACGTGTTATCACGCCACTCGTCCCCACTTTCATTCACAACCAAATTTAACCAGAGAATAGAGCCGATAATGTAATATGACATTATGTTAATGTTTATAACATTATGGTGCAAGTTGGGTGCTCTGAATTTTTGTTTTGTTTTTTACTGAGATTTATGGTGTCAAAAATTTTCATGCATGTTGGAGTTTATGTTTTAAGGAAAAAAATAATTGTTTCTCGGTAATTGATTCGATTTTTGTGTGGTTGACTAAAGAAATTGTTCATTTTTCATTCATTGTGGTCTATTTGGACCAGACCGCGTCGTTTTCCAGCCATGCTCTATATTCTCACTCTAGGTCGGCTCTCCTTTGTAAATATAAAAAATGAGGTATTTACACAGTTTCTAGTGCAAATCATGGCCTCAAGGGCGTGACCAGGATGTAACAAGCCAAAATGGTGTCGAATTGTATAAAAAATTGTCTTGTCATCTTCTTCAAATGCGGAGATGGCGGCCTCCATCATGAGATCACGAATGCGATCTTTTTCGCGGTCAAAAAGCCCTTTGACCTCGAGTCGGGTGTCGAGACTTTATGCCCTCTTGTTGGCTGCTTACTAAAGTTCATGGCTACTATTCATGACCGCGAACATGGTCACGTTCTGGTTAAGGTTGTGACGTGTGTTTTTCCCCCCTCTTGCTCCTATGCAATGCAAACGTGCCATGATGAACTCTAAATCGATTCCCGGTCGATTGTAAATGAATGTAAGACCTGGAATTTCACACAAACACCAAGAAAGCATAAAATACAACAAAGTGGGGTCGATTTCCCCATGAAAACCTTCATGTCAAGCTAATCCATGCCACATTGGATGTTTTATAAATAGGAATAAAAAAACCCTAAAATAGCTTGATATGTGGCTTAGACACGAGATTTAGCACGCAAACTCCTCGATAATGAGGGCTAAATAACACCTATTTTAGGTGTTATCATCTGCCCCACACTTAAGCATTTGGTTGTCCCCAAGTAAACCTACTCAAATCGATACAACTTGATAGACAATCACAATGGTATGCACTATAGTTCATCGATTTCACTTTTAAAGATAATCGGAGTCGAGAAAGTATTACTTCCATCTCTTCGTGACAATACAAACTGTCAAATGAGGACCTTGTCAACTAAAGAGGTTTAGACATTTAACTTACGCACCGCAGGACTCTAAAGAAAACATGTGAAAATCAATGAACTTCATGGTGGTGCTCCTACTTATTCAAAAGATGACTCAATTTTTTTAGCTTCAAATTAACTTTGCCGAACGTGACACCACACTTTGCATTTTTAAAAATAAGGCTTCTCACCCTCATGGCTAAGAGCAAAAGTACATTGGCTTTTCTTTCTAAGCCTCGTGTGGGGAAAGTAATGGTTCAGAGGATGGAATAGTGTAAAAGGTGAAGGTTTGGACGTTAGTCCACCCTCTCAAGCACCAATTCCCAACATGTACTCTTGTATCATCTTGTTTTGGTATTTGCTTAGTTCTTGTTTCTTGGGCTCAATCCAGGAGATAAGGAGCCACAAGTGAAGGAGATGCATCTTGTTCTCAAGCATCTACCGCAGCTGATTGTATATCAACCATAATGTTAATAGAGCAGTCATATAAGCTTAACTCGCCTCTCATCTTATCATCTGATTCATAATTTTCACCGATTTGTTTTTTATGTGAATACCTAAAGGTTCGATTTGGTCTCCTATCAATTGGAACCTTTGCTTGGCCTTCGGTCTCCTGAATGAGATTATTTGATGATCTGATAAGACCACCACCTTCCGATCCATCTTCGGCGCCTCCGTTAGCACTAATACTTCCACAACTCCCTCCACCGTCCTCACTGAATCTTCCAGTTACAGCTGCAGCTTGGATCGCTACTCCACTTTCGAGAGCTCCAATTCATTCGCTTCAATCCCCCCTCCAACCAATCCTGCGGACCCAACTCGTCATTTTTTCAGTGTCGTCTTCCGTTGTTATTTGTTTTTAATTATTTTAATTATATTTTTTAATTGACACATTGGTAATTTAACGGTCAACCGCCATCTAAGATGAACTTAACAGAGTTGGATGATGATTGATCATTGACGAAACGAGACGTAAAATTAGTAATCAATAAAAAAAGAAGAAAAATTTGGTGGCAAACGTGAAAGTTTTTAATAAATTGAGTGACCACAGGTATAATTTACCCAACAATTATGCAGAATAAATAAATAAAGCATCATCCATAAAACTACCCAATCGATCTTTCTCTTTCCCAAAGAACTGCTCAAGAAATTATCAATTGGGAAGTAAAAACCTCGCCGGAGAGAACATGCGTAACGGGAATGGATTCCGGCTAGTAGAGGAAGGAGTCATTGAAGAGACTGCGGGAGGGAGACGAAGCGTTCGAGAACTCGAGGTCTGCAGTGATCGCCGGAACATGATTTGCGGAAAAGAAGAAGCGGTGGTTCCCTCGGCATCGACGCTCTCGTCACATAGATCTGAAATCCAACATCGAGTCATCGACGGATCTATTCGACTCCAAATCTCCGTTGGGGGAGAGAAGAAGACAATGCATATATTGAGATGGATAGTTGGGAATTAAGGAAGAACTTTTCCCCGACGAATTTCGGTTGTTAGAATGTGTCTATTGTTTATTTTCCGGATGCAGAAAAAGAAAACGGCGGCGGAGGAAATACAGGAGGAGCTGGTAAGAGGAGAAAGGACTGCAATGTACCCCTGTATTTTGGGTGGCCCAAGAACTCGAAATGGTATTCCTCCGACTTCCCTTTTCCCCAATGCGACTGAACTATTATGTATAAGGCTCTTGAGAAGTCTTGAACGATAGGCAGTTGGATCGCATGCCGTGATGTTTGATAGTTTATTCTTTGATGAATTATGTCTGCCTTCCTGGCTATGATGATTATGACGCCATTTGGCAGAAGTACTTGTTGCTACTGCTTGGTCCATCATTCTATTGAATTCCATGATGCATAATGACTGACTGCACTAACTTGGTTGAGTAGTAGGAACTTATGTGACCTCAATCATTCATGGATCTTTTTGTACTTGGGAGTCAATGGGTTCTCTGGTGTCAGGCACCAGAATGGTAGCATTGTATTAACTTAGTGTGTAATCAGTTGTGCGTTAGTACTTTACTGGCAGACGAGGTTGTAAGCCACTGATTGTTTGTGAACATTCTTGTAGGTGTTTCAGTTTAAGCATATTTGCTGGTTGGGTTCTCAATCTTCCATTTACTCTTTCTACACAATATTAGCTCGCCTTGTTGGTTATCGAGAACCGACTGGAGGGTGCTTGCATCTAGGGATGGCAACAAAACCCGAACCCACGGGTACCCACCCGACCCAACCCGGTCAACGCGGGTAAAATCCGTGTTGACGGGTTTTGGGCCGGGTTTGGGTTTAAACCCGTTCACTATTCAACGGGTTGGGTTGGGTTTGGGTTTAGGTAAACCCGGCCCGTGGGTACCCGCCCACCCATATAATTAATTTTTTCGGTATATTTAATATTCTAAACAACTAATCTTATTTATGTTTGTGGAGACATGTCTAATTTTTTCTTTTTAATTGTGTAGAATGAAGTTGATGTTAGGAGTGGAGAGTAAAGAAACTTAATTGAAATGAAGAAGTTTTCAATAAAACATGTTATTTATGGAAAATTTGTGATTTGCTTCAATTTTTTTTAGTTTTCTAGATTGGTGTTGAACAATTTGTATAGTTAATTTGTGATTTGCTTGAATTTTCTAGAATGGTGTTTTATATATGGATAATTTGTATTGAAAGATTGATATTTGACTTTAATTTTGATAAGAACTTGTAATTGTAAATTTTTTACGACAAAACCCGTGGGTACCCATGAACCCGCGGATACCCAACGGGTTGGGTTGGGTTTGAGTTTTTCAAACCCAATGGGTTTTACCCCGGGTTTTTTTCAAAAATAAACCCATGGGTTTGGGTTTGGGTTCGACAAAACCCGACCCAACCCGACCCATTGCCATCTCTACTTGCATCTCTTTGTAGGATGTGTGTTCTGGGTCCGATTGCTTTCATATCAAGTTCAATTTCATTTCTCAATGACTATACTCCAATCTCTCTGGACTTTGTTTTAATGTGCTACCTTAGTGCAACTCCTAAGGTCTTCTAGTTTTCCTTGTGCACTGTACTGTGGATAAGTAGTCTAGCCAGAGTGGGTATGGCTTTAGTGTCATCAAGTGTTTTGTCTTGGTTGAAGTTATGTTAACAACAAGATCAATGCTTTCTGTTAATTGCCTACAGTCAAGTTTGTTCTATTGTTCCCTAAAGTATTCAGATGATCTTAGTCCCATCCAAGTGATCCATCCATTCTCTCTATGTCGAGCGTGCATTTGAGACAATGGATTTTACGCTTCTTATAAACTAATCTCCACAGCTTGCGTTGGAGTATGAGAGGAATGCGATGGTTGTCGCCAACCACTGACGATGATGAGTATGAATTTGCAAGAGATATACTTGGTAACCAACCCATGATCCCCATGCCAGCATTATAAATTTCTCCAGAATCAAGAATTCCTTCACCAGACTGCTTTGGAATTTCATTTACTTCGCAGATGTGTATCCCATAGACCATGTTGGATTATCTTGGTACTAGCTTGTATTCCTGATTGAAGTATAAAGCCTGATGATCTTATATGTGGAGTGCAGGCAGGTTCGAGGTCCCTGAAGGGTTGATCCCAATTCAGATCCTTAACAATGGCAGCATGTGAACAGTGGTAGAGTGCAGGTTCAGAAGTGAAGTAGGGTTTAGCTTGCCGCCGATCGACGGCGAAAAAGGGTTGGTTTTTTTGCTGGAAAGAAGGCTTGCGAGGTAATGGCAAAGAATGGATGGTAGATATAGTTTTCTGTAATTAGCTAAATGCGCCAAGACTAATACAGAAGGTGAATGTGATTGTTTTCTCTCCGCAGGTTCAGCTGTTTAACACGCAGAGTGGGTGACAGACCCACGTGATTGATTGACCCACCACCACCTCCACCGCCAGCAGCAGCCGCGGCCCGACCACCGGCACCATCTCCTCCTTTTGCTTTTTTCTAAGTTGGCTTCGCATCAACGCTAACAGCCAAAAGAAGCCAACCGCAGCAGTACACATACATACAGGCATATGAGAATGAGACCAAACCACCACCATTGATCTCAAGGGCAAAAAGTTGCAAAGAGTTAACTATCATTAACCCATTTGACAAAAGCATACATACCGCTTTCCTTTATCCCCCCCTGTCGTGGTTTGCTCCACTAGCCATCCCCATTTTCTAGCAAGCTACTCCTCTCCTACCTAGCCTTCCATCTACATGCTAGTGCTTCTCTCTCTCTCTCTTAATTTGATTCCAATGGTGATGACTCAGACTCACCCAAAGCCCAAAATCTTCTTCCCTCTATCTTTCCCTTCATTCGGTTGGCCACTACCATTTCCTTTTTATGCCTTTCTCCACTCTACCACCCAATATGCTGCTAGTGGTTCTATTCTCTCCCCTCCCCTGCCCTCTCGCCTTTTCCTCCTTCAAACTTGGCCTCCTGATGGGTTGCAAAACTGTTAGGAGCTAAAACAGAGCTCAAAACACAAGCAGGCCAAGTTAAAGCGCCATGGATGAGACTGGAGAGAGGCGATCCATGGACAAAGAGCAGGAAGAATCGCCGAGAAGGCCGCACCCTGCCGCCGGCGGCGGAGGAGGAGACAGGATGAAAAGAGACGAGTGGAGCGAAGGTGCGGTGTCGAGCTTGCTGGAGGCGTACGAGAGCAAGTGGGTGCTCCGCAACCGAGCCAAGCTGAAGGGCCAGGACTGGGAAGACGTGGCCAGGTTCGTGTCCTCCCGAGCCAACTCCACCAAGTCCCCCAAGACCCAGACCCAATGCAAGAACAAGATCGAGTCCATGAAGAAGCGCTACCGATCCGAATCCTCCGCCGCGGCAACCGACGCCTCTTCCTCCTCCTCCTGGCCGCTCTACCACCGCCTCCATCACCTGTTGCGCGGCGCCGGTGCTTCTGGTGCGGCTGCTCCACCACCTGCGATGCTGCCGTCGCCACGACAGCAGCGCCATCCTCCTCCACTGCTGCTGATGGGGCCGTCGCCTGCACTGTTACCGGCCGTACAAGTAGTACAACCGCAACCGGCGCCTCCTCCTCCGCCACCACCACAGCCATCACTTGCGATTCCTTCGCTGCAGATGGTTCCTCCTCCACCGGCGACGATCGGGGCCGCGGCTCAGAACTCGCACGGGCCCACTGGTGTGGACGGAGTAGGTGGAAAGGTCAGTTAAATTCTCTTTTTACCTCACGGAATTTACTGGAGCCAAGGTTGAAGAATCCGAACTTGGACATTTTATTATAAAGGCAGCAGCCACTTGATTAATGCAAGCACTACCGTAAAAGAGCAAGAGAATAAATTTTCCACTAGTCCCTAAACAGTCTAAAGCTTGTATGGTTTTTGATTTCATAGTCGCTCCTCATTTGGTTACTAATCACAGGAGGAAGATCGTCATGGAGCGCCGGACCGCGGCAAATACTCGGCGGGTCATGCTTCAGAGAGGAACACGGACATGAGCGCGGCGGCGGCGGAGGAGGAGGACTCAGACAGCAGCACTCCGGCGCTGGTGCACAGTGATGATGAGAAGCAGCAGAAGAAGAATAACAAGTTCGGGAAGCGGGTGAAGATGAAGAGGAAGTCGTCAGCCGGTGGCGGCGGAGCAAGGAGGACGACGAGATCGGAGTGGGGGATGGCGGAGAGCATAAGGTGGCTGGCGGAGGTGGTGGTGAGGTCGGAGCAGGCGAGGATGGATACGGCGAGGGAGATCGAGAAGATGAGGATGGAAGCGGAGGCGAAGAGAGGAGAGATGGATTTGAAGAGAACTGAGATTGTGGCCAATACCCAGTTGGAGATTGCCAAGCTCTTCGCTGCTGCGGGGCTCGCCAAAGGCGGGCCCGTCGTCGATTCTTCCTTGAGGATTGGCCGCAAGAATTGATCACTTCAGCATACTTGAAGCGGATGACTATGGTTTATGTTATTGAAGTCTTGACAAAAAAACAAAAAACTTAGGGGATAATTCTTATAAGCACGGGTGACAAAAGGGGAGAAATATTGGGTATTTATTAATAATTATAATGAGAAAAGGGGAGAGGCATCATTAATTAGGGCAAGAATGGTGGATTAGGTTTAGGTAGGTGAAACTAAGGAATAACACGTCATGATGATCCGTCTCTCAATTAAGCTTACATGATCCCTATTGTCCATGTGTTTTGTAATGTTGAATGGTTGATTCTATCTTTCCCCATGCTATTGACGGATTACTGCTAGATACTAGTTAATTATTGGTCTAGGTTCTGCAACAGGACGATTCATTAATTGTATGGTAGATTGATTTTTTTTTTTTTATTAAGAGGAGGCAAGAATCAGCCTAAAGGATTTACAGGGAAGGTCAAGATGGCCACTCCTATCACATCCTCCCTGATTAAACGATCCAAGTCCGGTGGAGGCTCATCAAGTTCATATGTATCGAAGAGATAGACGAGACTGTGATTCGAGAGCCAACACGCAACTTTATTCCCTTCGCGATACGTATACACTAGTTGAACCACCCACACTTAAGCAAGAGTCTTGCAAATAGATTCTAAAAGAGTGGCATAAGGATGAGCATGATTTTTGTACGTTTCTCAATCAAATCTAGAGCGAGACGGAAGTCCGATTCTATAATGAGAAACTAACACCCTTTCTTCCAGGCTTGGAGGAGACCATGGTATTTCCCCCAAAGCTCCGCCATCAACGTCGTCCCAATCCCAAGTTTGCTTCAAAAGCCACCTCTCCAATCCTCAAAGTGTTGGAAATAAATAATTATTTCCTTTGGGTAATTTGGTGGGCACCTGTTGTTTAAAGGGAAAGGAATCTTTAAATTGTATTGAGTTTTTATTTGGAGATTGGATGAAGGCTTTTAGGGAGGTGAGTAGGCTGCAGAAAGTGGGAGCTAAAAAACAAGAAGGGTTTTTTTATTTCTTTCTTTTGGTTTACTCTGCTTCTTGGTTGTGCTTCAGATACATCTCCAGACCCTCTATTTATACTAGATTTCAGCCACTCTTCCACCGCCATTACACTTTCTGGTTACTTCCATATTTAATGTGCCAACCTACCTATATCAGTTTAACCGACCTTGATTGTGGCTTACATATTTTCATTATTTAGTTAGTTACAATAATGAAACCAGCTTTTACAATAGCCACCCACGTAAGCTAGTTTCTAGGGTGTTCTTATTTTAAATATTAAACTTTATTTTTAATTTCAACACTCCCCCTTAAAGTTTAATTAGGTGTAACTCCGAGTAGCGTCCTCATCTTGACGAACACATCTTGCTTCAGTGGCTTCGTGAAAATATCAGCAATCTGGTCTTCAGTCTTCACATACTTCAGCGCCACTTCTTTTTGCTCCACACATTCTCTTAAGAAATGATATCTTGTATCAATGTGCTTACTGCGATCATGAAACACCGGATTCTTTGCTAATGCCAGGGCAGACTTATTATCAACATAAATCTCAGTTGACTCTTCTTGTGATATGTTCAACTCCTTCAGCAACTTTCTCAGCCATATTGCATGACACGCACACGATGTCGCAGCAACATACTCAGCTTCACAAGTTGACAGTGTCACGATAGCTTGCTTCTTTGAACTCCATGTGAAAGCTGTATCTCCCAGGAAAAATACAAATCCTGTAGTGCTCTTGCGATCATCCACGTCTCCTGCCCAATCACTATCGCAGTATCCAACCAATTTGAAATTTTCTGACTTGGTATAAAGTAAACCATGATCAATTGTACCTTTGATGTAGCGTAATATCCTCTTGGCAGCATTCCAGTGTGACATAGTTGGTGCCTCCATGTATCTGCTGACTAATCCAACTGCATAGAGGATATCTGGTCTGGTACAAGTCAGATATCTCAGACTTCCCACAAGGCTTCTAAACTCCGTTGAGTTTACCTTCTCTCCTTTATCATCCTTGGATAACTTTAATCCGCACTCTGCTGGTGTGCTCACAGGATTACAGTTCTCCATCTTAAACTTCTTCAGGACCTCTTTGGCAAAACCACTTTGTGAGATGAAAATTCCTTCCTCCTTTTGAGTTACTTCAATTCCAAGATAGTATGACATTAGTCCGATGTCTGTCATCTCGAACTCACGAACCATCGTCTTCTTGAACTCTTCAAACATTTGAGGATCGTTGCCTGTGAAGACAAGATCATCTACATATAGGCAAACCATCAAGATTGCTCCCCCTTGCACCTTGCAGTATAGTGCATGCTCATGTGGGCATTTGCTGAACCCATTCTGCCGAAAATACTTGTCAATCCTGCTATTCCAAGCTCTAGGTGCTTGTTTCAGACCATACAGTGCTTTCTTCAGCTTCAACACCTTATCTTCTTGGCCTTCAACGACATATCCAGGGGGTTGCTCAATATAGATATCTTCCTCGAGATATCCATTGAGAAAAGCTGACTTCACATCCATCTGATGTATCTTCCATCCATTTTGAGCAGCGAGAGATATCACCATCCTGATACTCTCCATTCTCGCCACGGGAGCAAAGACTTCATTGTAGTCAATGCCTGGTCTCTGACTATATCCTTTTGCCACCAATCTTGCTTTGTGTCTGACGACTTCTCCTTTAGCATTTTTCTTGGCCTTGAATACCCACTTCACACCGATGGGCTTCTGGTTCTCAGGTAGCGACACAAGCTCCCAAGTCTTGTTCTTCACAATTGCTCCAATTTCTTCATCCATGGCTCTTCTCCATTTTTCATCTTTCATGGCTTCTTCAGCATCCACTGGTTCATCATCAATGAAATGACAGTATAGTGTCAATTCATCACCTTCAATGACTGTAGTTTCCTCATATAGATCTTCAAGACGTCTGTATTTTTGTGGCCTCTCTTTCGGACTTTCACTTGATTCTCCTTCTGGGCTGGCAGGTTCTCTGTGACTGGGTGGACTTGTCACAGGTGTATCACCATCTGGTTCATCGTCACTTTCATCCATAGTGAATGGATAAAAAGTGTAATTCTTCTTTGCTTCAGCAGTCCAATCCCATGTTGCTTCTTCATCAACTACCACGTCTCTGCTGATGATCAGCTTCTCTTCCACGGGATCAAACATTTTGTAACCTTTTGAGTGTTCTGAGTATCCCAGGAATATGTACTTCTTGCTTTTGTCATCCAACTTCTTCCTTTCTTGATCCGGTACGTGCACATATCCAACACTTCCGAAGACTCGGAGGTGAGAGATTGTGGGTTTCCTTCCGCTCCATGCTTCTTGGGGTGTTTGATTCCAAACACTCTTTGTTGGTGACCTGTTCAGCAGGTAGATTGCACAATCAACAGCTTCAGCCCATAGCTCCTTCGGCAGGTTTTTGCTCTTCATCATACTTCTCGCCATGTTGAGTACAGTTCTGTTCTTCCTCTCAACAACTCCATTCTGCTGTGGCGATCTTGGCACTGTGAGAAACCTGCGAATTCCTTGATATTCACAGAACCTTCTGAATTTCTTGAGCATAAATTCTCCACCTCTATCTGATCTCATGGCTTTGATGTAGCGGCCACTTTCATTCTCCACCATTATCTTGAACTTCTTGAAAGCTTCAAATGTGTCTGACTTCTGCTTCAAGAAGTATACCCATGTCTTTCTACTGTAGTCGTCAATGAACAATAGGAAGTATTTGTTCTTCCCGAACGATGTTGGGGTGATTGGTCCACAGAGATCTGCATGGACGAGCTCAAGTGGTGCTTTAGCTCGTGACAGGGATTCCTTCGGGAAACTTGCCCTGAATTGTTTCCCAACTAAGCATCCTTCACACAACTGGTCAGGATGATTGATCACGGGCAGACCATGCACCATCTTCTTCTGACCGAGTAACTTCAGGCCTCCAAAATTTAGATGGCCATACCTTAGATGCCATAGCCATGTATTATCCTTCACACACGCTTTCAAGCACTTCGCCATTTCTGTCTGAATGTTCAGCGTGAACATTCTGTTTCTCGACATTGGGACTCTGGCCAACAACTGCTTCTTCTCGTTTAACAGCTCCAATTGACGATTCACCATATGGACTTCATAATTCTTCTCCATCAGCTGACCCAAACTCAGGATGTTACTAGTCATGTTTGGGACATAGTACACATCACTGATAGATTGATGTGAGCCATTCTTGAGCCGGATGAGTATAGTTCCTCTGCCTTTGATAGGAACTTTCGAGGAGTCTCCAAATACGACATTTCCTTTCACCGATTCATCCATATCCACGAACATGTTTCTTTTACCGCACATGTGGTTGCTTGCTGCATTATCCAGATACCACATGTTGTCTCTCGGTTTTTCATCTCCTTGATGTGACAGCATCAATGTGCCTTTGACTTCTTCTTCTCGCACATTGTTCGCTGTCTCCTCCACTTCTTTAGGCGGACTCCAACATTTCGATGCATAATGCCCGTACTTCGAGCAATTATAGCATTGGACGTTGGATTTATCACGACCTTCATTTGATCTCCAATTTCCTCTTCCACGTCCACGACCTCTGCCTCTGGTGGACGTTTCATAATTGTTCGTGGTGAAATTTCCTCCATCTCTGCTTTGATATGCTCCTCGAGCTCTTCCTCTTCCTCTGCCTCTGTAGCTGCCTCTGACTCGACCTCTGTACTGACCTCCTCCTCGTGCGCCTTCTTTCTCCTCAGTGGTAGCTTTTGTAGCTAACACTTGTTCTGACGATTCTTCATTTCTTTTATTTAGTCTTTCTTCACGTGCTTGCAATGAGCCGATGACTTCATCCACCGTCATTTTTGACACATCCTTAGCTTCCTCCATGGCCACTACCACATAATCAAACTTCGGTAATAATGACCGTAGAATTTTCTCCACCACTTTGGTTTCTTCAATTTTCTCCCCATACTGCTTCAGTTTGCTGGCGATAGACTTCACACGGGCGGTGTAATCTGAAACAGATTCACCTTCCTTCATTTTAATTGCTTCAAAATCTCCTCTGAGTGTCTGAAGTCGAACCTTCTTTACTGGTTCCACGCCTTGCATTTCCTTTTGCAGAATCTCCCATGCTTCCTTTGCTGTGGTAGCATCTGCTATTTGATCGAACATCGATTCATCAAGACACTGATGAATGAGAGTGAGTGCTTTTTGATCACTCTTTTTATTTTTTCTCAATACCTCCTTTTCAGTAGGAGATAACCGAGAATCCTCCACGGGAATCTCATAGCCTTTTTCGACAATATCCCAAGCATCTTGGGATCCAAGCAAGGCTTTCATACGAATGCACCAATTTTTATAATTGGTTTTAGTAAGGTGGGGGAATTGAATGGGGAAAGTGGATTTTTCGGCCATGGGACAATCGTGATAACAAAAACACGAGAAATTCTTTTCTGATGTGGAAGTTCAGACTACGCTGCAACCACAGAGCATACTTAAGAATAACTCGGGCTCTGATACCACTTTGTTGGAAATAAATAATTATTTCCTTTGGGTAATTTGGTGGGCACCTGTTGTTTAAAGGGAAAGGAATCTTTAAATTGTATTGAGTTTTTATTTGGAGATTGGATGAAGGCTTTTAGGGAGGTGAGTAGGCTGCAGAAAGTGGGAGCTAAAAAACAAGAAGGGTTTTTTTTATTTCTTTCTTTTGGTTTACTCTGCTTCTTGGTTGTGCTTCAGATACATCTCCAGACCCTCTATTTATACTAGATTTCAGCCACTCTTCCACCGCCATTACACTTTCTGGTTACTTCCATATTTAATGTGCCAACCTACCTATATCAGTTTAACCGACCTTGATTGTGGCTTACATATTTTCATTATTTAGTTAGTTACAATAATGAAACCAGCTTTTACAATAGCCACCCACGTAAGCTAGTTTCTAGGGTGTTCTTATTTTAAATATTAAACTTTATTTTTAATTTCAACACAAAGCTATTTCTTAAGATTCCTCCCGTCGTTGCAACTCCGGAGTTCATCCAAGCAGCTCCATCTGTGTTGAGCTTCATCCAACCTGAAGCTGGCGGCTTCCATCCGATGAGTGCTTCAGTCCTGGGCAAAGGAGGTTTGAAGTCGATCTGTAATTTGGCATTCGTCCACGCCTTGGCCCATTCCCTGGCTTTGGTAGTAACATAGTTAATGTGAGAAGAGGTAGTGAGCTTTTTGTTCTTTGAACAGATTTTCATTTATGTTATTTTTCCATATGTACCACAGGAGGAGGCTGAAGTAGCTAGCTTAGTCTCTAATCCAAGTTCCTTGCGACTCGTCTTTGAGGTTGCACTTCAGCCAACTTAACTAGTTAAGACTGAAAAATTGTTGTTGTTGAGCTTGAGGAATGATTTCTAGCCAAACTGACTTGGCAATGACGCAGTCCTATAAGTAGTGCTGATTGGTCCCTGGTATGTCTTTGCACTCATGGCACTTGTCGTCTTGAGTCAAGTGCCTGTAATTGCAAACACTGTTGGTGGTGAGCTTGCCTTGTGTTGCCATCCAAATGAAGACTTGTACTTGCTCCGGAACATGAACCCTCCATATTCTCTTCCAGAAGGATGAGTCTTGATCGCCTGTTGTCATCGAGAACAAGTTGCAGGCCGAGCTGGCAGTAAACGACCCTTCGAGGTGTGGTTCCAAATTGCTTGATCTTCTTCCAGCGAGAGAGAGTCGACCCAAATCCCCCTGATCTGTTTGTGACATCCGACGGGAGAAGATGTTGAAATTTATCAACTCTCCACCCATCCTCAGCAACCCATAGCTCCGCAACCTTCCGCTCTTTGTCCTCGTCCGGAACCTCGCCTATGGCTACATCCATTAAAGGTACATGTAGAGTCCAAGAATCAAGCCAAAATTTAGTGTTTTTTCCATTCCTGGTGCTATGAACATAGTCTTGTTTCAAAAGATTTGTTGTATTAGAGAAACTTAACCCAGCTAGGATTCTCCCTTGACATTCTTCAAAACTTTAAACCATTCTAGATGGCGGCTATGACACACTTACCTTCAACTTAATTTTGGCTTGAGGGAACTTAGATCGCATTCCTGTGACACACTTACCTTCAACTTCTTCAAAATTGTCTACCACTTGAAGGAACTGGTCTACCGCTTTCAGCAATGGGTCGACCTATGACACACTTACCTTCAACTTACACCCGCTTGTTGGAGGAGGTAGACCGCTTCTGCCAAAACAACCTACTTCTGTAAAGTGATTTACGTACCTCTTTCGTCGAACGGTTGACCAGATTACACAGTTACCTACTTACATTATACTTACATTAGGGAAATAGTGGACGATAGGAGACCAACAATACAAAATTGTTTTGTAGTAACGCAACATCCTGTCACTTATGAGTAACCAAATCCCTAAACAGATTACAGGCCAAGACAAAAAGAACAACCACCCTCTTTTAACACTTATGAAATAAAAATCCACAAAAGCAAGATGATGTGAGATATATGGATGCTGAAGGTGTCACACAATTGTATAACAAGTATACTCTAGTTTTTGAGCATTTTCATAACAACAAAGTTGATCTATCACAAGACAATTATAGGATAAAAACAAGCAAACTTAGAATTTGAAGGAAAGATGAAAGTCTTTATAGAGTAAGTCAAATATTAGAAATAAATATGCAGAACATTTTCCAAATCTATAGTAGAACAATCACTCGAGAATCTTGTCATCTATGCTTGCAACCTTTGCACTAATTCTAAATCTCTTACTAGTAAGCATATCTATTATTGGACTCTAATTATTAATGATTATATCACTATGAATGGTTCATCCGGTCAATCGGTTATTAAAAGCGGTGGACGGCTTGATAGAAGTGGTAGACTGTTTTCTTGTAAAGTAGTCGACCTTTTAGTGGAAGAGGTAAACCATTTGTTGAATATAGCACATGAAAATACTACACCTGGTCGACTATTCCAGCAAAGAGGTCGATCATTTTGTCCAAATAGGTCGACCATATAAATTAAGAGGTCAACCGTTTTGTGCAAATCATGGTGACTTGCAAGTCCCCTTAGCAAAGTCCTAAATTTTGTTATTTTCGTCTTGATCTGGATGTATATATTGAATTAGAAAAATAAGAGGTGGTGTAAAATTTTATCTAAAATTTGATTTTATATTTAATAATTTATAAAATATAATAATATTGTATTAACAATTTGAATATACAATTCTCCAAAAAAAAGTGTCAATTTAATACTCTTTAGTTCAAAAAATTAAAGAAATTAAGTTGGGTAAATACAATATATTAGCCACAACTATTAAGAAACGGGAAATTATAGCCACAAGAGAAGGAAGTCTTCAACGCCGGTAAGCATCTCGCCGCCGGTTCTTGATAATCCAGAATGAGAGTCGTCCGAGTTGCTTATCTACGTCCACTGTGAAAACCGTCCCGAGGAAAGAGCTATAGCTCGTCGGAATCAGATCTGACCGCCGGAGGTCATCTCGTCGAAATCAGCTCGCCCATCTCGAGTGGACCCTCACAGATACCTTATGAGAATGAAGGATACTTGGGAAGTTGAACATGGAACTGTAACATTCTTTCAGAGGATAGATCGAGTTCCTCCGTAGTGATTTGCTAGCTGCTCATGCTGTGTGGGCTGATGATGACACAGAAGTAATAACTAATGACTGCTTCATTAGGCAAACCTAGTAGCTTCCACTGGTTTATGTTCTAATGTTCGTTAGCACTGGTTTATGTTAAGATTGGTTTCCTAGCTAGAGCTGGAGTCAAAGGCGCCTAACTGCCCTGCTGCTGCAATGTGAATGCTTGCTTCGACTTGCCCCCGTTGGAGAGATGCTTCGCTCGGGCACTACTGTCTCCTAGGGGAACTGATGGGGCTTCATCTAATAACAGAATGAGCTTGGGGTGAAAGCGTGAAGCGTAAATCTGTTCCTCCTGACTTGATTTCTGCGTTTTTTTACTCTTTGGCCACAGCATTTCCAGCCTTGTCTGCAGCATGAGAAGTGAGAATGTTGTGTAATGGCGAGTGGATTATGATGGACAAGAAGATTGTGAATGTAGATGATGTATAACTCCATTTTATGGGTTAAAGACATATTTGGTCATTGAGATTACTAAATTAGGACATGTTTAGTCACTGTAAAAATTTAATATCAAATTTGGTCACTAAAATTACTAAAACAGGACACGCTTAGTCACTCGCCGTTAGTTGCCGTCCAACTCCGTTAAAAAACTCCGTTATGTGCTGACGTGGCTAACGTGAGCGCCTAGTCAGCGCCGTTTTGGGCCGGAAATGACCAAACCCGACCTGCCACGTCACTATACCCACCACGTAATAAACCCAACCCAATCCATTAACCCAACCCGACCCAAAAACAAACCCTAACCCACCTAACCAGACCAGAGGCCACTTAAACAAATCAAAATTGATTTGTTTCCATTACAGACCCTTCTCCTTCCTCGAGCTCTTCCCGAGCTCTTCCCCTTCGCCATTTTCGATCAAACCCTGAGAGCAGAGAGCAGAGAGCAGGGAGAGATGAAGTCGGGTTGAAGACGCGTTGAAGTCGCGTTGAAAACTGGGAGTCTTCCCCTTCCCCGTCGCATTGAAGTCGCGTTGTTCGACTTCTTCGAAGTCGCGCGTTTCCGCCATCGCAGTCAGTTTCCCTCGCCGGCAGACAACGAAACCTTGAGATTCTCTTCGATTCGCGTTGCACTTCTTCTTCTTCGTCGCCCGCCAGCGTCAGCTTCCTCAATCGCAGCAGTGGAGGAAACCCTAAATCTATTCCCCCATCGCGCCAGATCGCAGCAGACGGCCTTGTCGCAGGTGGCCGACGCGTTCGAGGAGCTGGCTTGGGGGTTAGGGTTTGGGATTTGGTTGTGGTGGGTGATTTGGAGGTGGTTTTGTTTTTGGGGGAAGTTGATTGCTTGATTGATGGATCTGAAACTAGGGTTTTGATTTTGGTGGGTGTGGGAGTGGAAGTGGAATTGAGCTGCTGCTTCTTGTCTTTCTTCTTGAGGAGCTGAGCAGTATCAGCTGTGGAATTGGTGGGCTTCTTCTTCGTGGTGAGTAGAGAATCGCTACTGCTGCTGGCCTTGGACTTGGTGGGTGATGTTGATTTAGTAGAGTTGGATGATTTGGTGGTAATAAGTTTGGTCTGGTTCTTCTTACCACTCGAAGAAGAAGAAGACAGAGCATCTTCGATAGCAGCAGAGTTGGTAGTAGTCTTCTTGGTGAGTTTCATGGTCTGATTCTTGTTAGCAGAGGAAATGGTAGATTTGGAAGGCTTGGTGCTAGGTGTTGCTTGTGATGATGATAGGCTGCTGCTGCTGCTCTTTTTCTTGGGCAGTTGTGGTTGCTCATCGTCGTCATGGCTGTCTAAGGAAGAGGCAGAGAGGAAGAGGGGGGAGGTGAACAAGAAGAAGAAGAAGGAGAGCAAGAGTAGCTTCCTGAATCTTCACCACCGAGCTCCGAGCCGCCGGCACCGCCACATTCCTCAAGAAGATGAAGGAAGGGCGGCCGGCAGATTAATGGGGAAAACCCTAAATTGGGTTGGGGAGGAAGGAGGAAGAAGGGTTGGGTAGGGTTGGGTGATGGGTTGGGTTGGGTTGGTTTTAATGAGGTGGCGGGTTATAATGACGTGGCGGGTCGGGTTTTATTTTTGTTGGGTTAATATCCGGCTGATTAGGCAATTCTGTTAGCCACATCAGCACTTAACGGACTTCATTAACGGAGTTGGACGGAGGCGAGTGACTAAATGCGTCCAGTTTTAGTAATTGTAGTGACCAAATTTGATATTAAATTTTTCTAGTGACTAAACATGTCCCGATTTTGTAATCTCAGTGACCAAATGTGTCTTTAACCCTCCATTTTATTTATTTTTCAGGCTACATGTTCCCAAAACCAAAACATGTTTTGTTGCTTATTAGGTTGGCAGGGGGGAGTAATGATATTGACGATGCTGTTTGAAATTCAAAATAAAAACGTTAGCAGAATGGGGCATTCCGAGAATCGAACTCGGGACCTCTCGCACCCGAAGCGAGAATCATACCACTAGACCAAATGCCCTCAAGTGATAAATTATTCCAATAAAGGATATATCACAAAGGATGGAGCTAAATATTCGACAAAGTAGTTGGAGAATTGTAGTCATTCCAATATTCTCTTCCATTTCAATTTGATTGTCCATTCAAAATGCCCTGATAAGCATATCGGCTTATATATATTACTACTGAAAACTAAAAAAGGCCACATCAACACTCGGACCCAGGAGTGGATTAATTTGATCCAAAATTAAATCGAATCACTAGATGATTAGCTCGTCAATAAAGAAAATGCGAGGGCTAAAATTGAATTGAAGCACATTTGATTTGTTTTTTTTTTTCTAATAAAAATCGTCTTGATCATTTGAATCAAATCAAATTATATTTGACGTTACTTAGATCTCAATCCAATGATGTAAATCGAATTATCATTCATTATAAGTCAACCTAATTTCACTTTACTATATTCTTCCTTCGAATAAGCTACTATTATGTAAAAAATAGCGATAGAATAAATGCCTAGTAAGTCAAAATTGAGAGACAAAATTATCACGATGTTTGGATAGATAAATGGGTTAATACCCTAGTCTGGCCCGAAGTTTAGCGTTAGTGACCGTTCTGGCCCCATTTTTCAAATAATACATTTATGGCCTACTTTTGAAATTATTGGACAAATTTGGCCTATAATTTAAATTGACCGTCAAAATTGACGGTCAACTGTTTTTCCGTCAGTGACTGAGCATCAAAATGCTGAGATGGATCCGAGATAACTGCCACATCATTTTTTTAGGTTGAAAAAATTCAAAAACAAAATCTTAAAACAAAACAAAAAAACCAAAATCCAATCTTCACCCTAACTCCCTGCCCTCACGACCAAATTCACTACCCTCCCCACCCAATGGATTTCCTAAAATCTTCACCCATCCTCCCTACCCATCTCGCCACCATTTCCATCTCTAGCTACCTCCATTCCATCTTCCCTGTCCTTCTTTTTGTCCGTCTGCTTCTGTTGCTGCTCACTCGAGATCCCGTCCACAAGATCACAAGTCGATGCTCTCTGTCTGTCCTTATTTCTCTCCTCGTCGGGCTCGTGACGGTTCCTCTTCCGCGGAGGCAATGGGGAGCGCTGGTGGTGGCGCGTGTTTGGTTCAACGATGGAGAGAAAGAAGAGAGGGAAGGGGACGGATTGTCGATCTCCCTGTCCCAGATCTGTCGATCTCGTTGTCGAACCAGTAGGCGGCGGGGTGATCCAAGGGAAGAAGAAACAACCGGAGATTATGGCGACAGAGGCGAGCTAGCTTGGACAGCACCGACGCGTCCTGGGTGGCGTCAACGTTGGGGATTGTCTCGAACCGGCGGCGGCGGGTTTGGCAAGAGCACGGCGGCGCTGGGTTCATTTGTTTAGGGCGTCAATTTGGCGAGGGGAGAAGAAGACGACGGCGCTGGGTTTTGTTAGCGGCGATTTGGCCTGGGAAGGGGCTGGTGGCGGGTCTCTGATTATTTAGGGTTATGTGTATTTGGGGAGGATGATGGAGAAAGAAGATGAGGAAGGGGAAGAGTGGTTCGTGCCCCTTCTCTCTCTCTCTTTTATTTTTATTTTTTTGCTTTTTATTTTATTTTAAATAATAATGACTTTTTTTGGTAAAAAATAATAATGACGTGTACAGGTCCAGTCGGCACAGTATGTTGAGTCACTGACGGAAAAACAGTTGACCGTCAATTTTGACGGTCAATTTAAATTATAGGCCAAATTTGTCCAATAATTTCAAAAGTAGGCCATAAATGTCTTATTTGAAAAATGGGGCCAGAACGGTCACTAACGCTAAACTTCGGGCCAAACTAGGGTATTAACCCTAGATAAATTGAGAAATGAGACAATTTGGTTAATTGTGTCATTTTACAAAATGAGTTACGTGAGACAACGATAAAAAATATTATCAAAGACCAAATCGACCTATCCAAAATTTATGATAATAAATGGATCAAATTAACTTGTTACAATTCTTCATCCAAACAACCTTCAATTGAGTAGTGCACAGACTTGTTGACATCATCAGACCGTTAATTCATGCAGTAAATTTGGAATTGATAACTGATCCAATATCCATTCCAACACGACATGGCTTGCGTCGTTTAACGCGGCCGTCCGTCGACGGGTTTGCTTGCGGAAAGGGCAGCCCCCGCCACGTCACCCATTCCGCTTCAAAATCGGAAAACCGTGTTCATCATCTCCACAACATTGTATAGGAAAGGAAATGTCTCTCTCTCTCTCTCTCCTCCCCTGAAACTTCTGGAATCTCCGTTGGGAAGTCGGCCCCGTCTTCCCTATAAATATACCTGCATTCTACTACCTGATTCCTCCATCAAACTTCAAAATCCATTTCAATCAGCGTGATAACTTAAAACAAGCAAAACTCGACTCGCACAATTTTTGTTCCATCTCCACCCATGGCGAGCCCGTTCTATTACAGTAACCGATGGAATTACCCGCGTCGATACTACTACCCCACCGAGCCGTCTCCCACTCCCTCACCGCCGGCGCGCAAGGTGGTGTCCATCCCAGTCCACCACGTCGCTTCTCCTTCTCCTTCGGATCTGCTGCTCCGCAGATCCGACTCGGCGGCGAGGAAGATCCAGAAGGTGTTCAGGGGATTCCTGGTGAGGAAAAGCATGAAGAGGATTGCCGGGATAAGAAGCGAGGTTAACGCGGTGGAGATCAGGATCTCGGGTACCACGGATTTGATTTGCAGGGATGGCAAAGAGCGGCTCAAGGTTAACGAGACGCTCATGAGTTTGCTCTTCAGGCTGGATTCCGTCCCCGGCTCGGATCCGGGAGTTAGGGATTTCAGGAAGCGAGTCATAAAAAAGGCAATCGCGTTGCAAGAGTTCGTCGATTCAATTGCCGATTCCGGCTTTGAAAATCACGAATCCCTTGAATCAGCAGCAGCAATTGAAGCTGAAGGCCGCGGCGGCGATTCAGTTTCAGATTGTGCCGTTCAGCTTGAAATTTCCCGAGAGCAAACTAACGATGATGATCAGGCCGAGAGCCAATGGGAGGATCTGCAAAATTGGACGCTGGTGGAAGAAGATGATAGTGACGGTTGTAACGCCAGCGAGAAGCAGTGGGGAGATCACTCCGAGAAGAATGGCGACGGTGAAAAAGAGAAGAGGAAGAACACGGAGCTGCTGGAGAAGATGGCAGGGGAGAACGAGAGGATGATTGGGATGATGGCGGCGTTGTACGAGAGGAATCGAATGCAGGCTCGGCTTCTGGATGCCTTGTCTCAGAGGGTGGAGCAGCTCGAGAGGGCGTTCATCTGCGACAAGCTGCGGCGGAAGAAGCGACGGAGTGGGATTGGCTCCGCCGCCGATTGTCTGCTGGAAAAATCGAAAATTTGGAAGAAATTGTGAACCGTGTGTCTGATTTGAGGCTCTGCCTCTGCGGCTGACTCGACTTTCACGTGTGAAATGTTAATTTCCCCCTTAATTTTGTGCAATTAATTATCATTATATATCCATCCGGATTAGCATCGTTTGGAAGTTGCGATTGTTTTGTTGAGATTGTCATTATGCATGTATTGTTTACAATGCATATTTTTTTGTTTTTTTAACAGAAACAATACATGGATTGTTTCTATGACGTGACAGAAACTATCACTCATTTTGAGTGATTGTTATATCTCAACTTTTAGTTATGATTGTTGAGATAGTTGAGTTGAGATTGTTTTGTCTCAGCTTTTAGCTGATGCGACATACACAATCACACATACCAAAAGTTGTATTGTACAATGCATCAAATTCGACAATACATGTATAATATTATGCATGCATTCTCAATAATACATCCATTTAACAATCGTAACTTCCAAACAACCCCTAGTTCTTATTGCTGCGGATAGTCCCAGCGGCGGATAGGTTAAACTTTATTAGGTGGGCAACGGGACAAATCCAGGAGCGTGCTCCGTGCATTGAAGGGAACAAAAGCCCGTGGGCCGTGCACCAAACCAACTGGGCTCTAAAAGCCCATGTACGCGTTAACGTATAATAAAGGCAAGGATTATCTTTGCTTAGAAGTATGGTGAAGGAGATGACGGGTTTAGGTAGCTACTTTGATAATACAACAATTGAGAAGCTAATCCTACACTCAATTGACTTATTAAGCTTCTTTCCCGTGCTATTTTATTTCGGTAGAATGGTTTGTATCTCTCAAATCCTTAATTGAAAACAACACATGAATCATGATAATGATTGTTTATTAAACAAGAAAATGATTCAAGAAAAAGTGAAGAGCTCCTTTTTAGTGTTTTATCCAAATTTGCCCCAACAAAGCCATACCAATCTCATTATTATGCAAGCAACCGACACATCACAACAAATATATATGGCTCTCCATTTCACCTTCCTTTTCAACCACGGAGAATCAAAACTAGCAACTGGAATCCATGATGCTTTGGGCTTTCAAAGGGAGAAAACAAAACTAGTTCAATGTTTAGATGATTAAGTGAGCATAAAAAATAAGTATACTATACGGGTCGCGTGAACTAACATATAAGTTAATTGACTATTTAAAGTTATTCTTTCAAACATAGGATAATTGTGCTCTTAAATGGGCATGGCATGAGGCTTGAGAATGGCCTAATAAACGTACATTTAGGTATGGGATTGAGTATTATAGGCACGGTTGTCAAGCCATAGTCAGGGCGGCCGGTGCTAAAATGAGACCCAACAATCCATTTTTCCTCCAAATTGGTCAAAATCGTAAAAAATCAGTGGTCTGACCGAATTGGTTGGTTTCAGATTCTTAGACAAAATACCGCATTTTGGTCATCTCCCAAACTCTATTATGAAAAATAAAGCAAACACAACTTTTAGGGTAAGATAATATATTGATTGTTATTATATTGTATGGTACCCATCAAAGTAATTCAGATTATTGAAATCTTCAATTATTATCATATATACGCATATATTTCTATATTATGTATAAACTGACTCAAACCTCGACCCGACTAATAAATCTCAAACCATTTGCCTCACTGACTAAACTAGTTTGACAACATTAGTATATGTCACAATCCATTTATTCGGGAGATTTACATGCAGGCTTGAGAATAGCCTAACCAAAGCACATTTATGTCTCGAATTGACCATCGAGTCTTGTAGGTTCACCCGCCATTTATTGAGGAGATTTATATTTACGCAAAAAAATAAATTTCATATTAATGCGTTACTTTTTCTCGAGAGTTCGATGAGAATTAATATACGCACCGTAAATTTTGTCCCGACATGAAAAATTTAAAATTCAACCCATTCATATTCAAACAATTATTTAAATTTTTCATGTAATGCCAATAATTAGCTGATTTGGCTCCCAAATTTAAATTCTAATTCAATTGTTTATTCGTTTTTGTTTTGCTACCATTTTCCGCTAAACATTTTGGTTCGATTATAGGGTAGCTGATTTTCTTAGCTATTCTGACCACCCAACCTCTCAAACCCTCTCTTCCCGAACTTGGCCTTGGCTGCTCGTCTCCTCCCCTTCTCTCACACAACCCTCATTCGCTCGCTGCGCCTCAAACCCAACCCAATCTCTCTGTTATCTCTCTCGCCGCCGCTTCCCGCTCTCGCCGTCACCGGCGACTGCCTCTCTCTCTCTCTTTCTTCGTCAATCGTCATCCTCTTTCACTAGCTCCCGAACCCTAAGTCTTCCTTGCAAACACTCCAATCCAATCTCCGCTCCGCAAACCAGCTCCGCTTTCTGCTCCCCCTTGTGCTCTCTACTCCCGCTGGTTCCTCTCCTGCTTCTGGTTGCTACTGGTTCTCGTTGTTGTATTGATTCACTGTAATTACTCCCTCAGTCTGCCAAATTCTCAGTGCCGGAGTGTTCCTCTGCTGTGCTCTCTCTCTCTCTCTCTCTGCTTAGTTCTCCCGATCTCTCGCGCCTCTCTTTCTCCATGGCTGGACGCAAGTTCGATCTGCCCGACGTTGATCTTCCCTCCTCCAACCCCCCCGCCGATCACTCTCTCAACCCTAGAGGTCTGCTCCCCTCCTTCACTCTCAATTTGGTTATAGTCCAATTTCTTTTGGTTTCCGTTTGTTCGATGCAAAGCGCTAGTTAGTAATGTATGGTTATTGCCTCCAGTTTGATCTGAGTTCTCCGCCATTCCGCTTTTGCTTCTTGATTTTCCTTATCCTTCGCTGATTTCATTTCAATTTGCCCGAGAGCTTGCTTAATTTGTATCAGTCCCATGTCTTCTTTGCGGTTTTAGACGTGTTGTATTTCTTCGACGATTGAACGATTCGCGATACGAACTGATAAGAGCTTTGCTGAGTAGTTTATTATTAATACTTGTTGTTCGAGCCTTCTTTACATAGTTCCCCCAGTATTTTTGACCGGAGATAAACGTTTTTCTGATGGTTCGGACTGTAATGATGCTGTGTGGCAGTGGAAGCTCTGGGAGGAAGTGATGAGGATAAGGTTCTTGGAGGTTTACAATTTGATTCCAAAGGTAGCCTCTTATACGGAAATTCTATTTGTTGGACGATGGCATAACATATTCCATACTCTGTTTTTTTCTTTCTCCAGTTAGTTTTGTCCGCTTAGTAATCCTTTGATTGTTCGTTC
The DNA here is from genome assembly GCA_946122785.1 of Linum tenue. Classification (NCBI taxonomy): domain Eukaryota; kingdom Viridiplantae; phylum Streptophyta; class Magnoliopsida; order Malpighiales; family Linaceae; genus Linum; species Linum tenue. The sequence goes on along the minus strand of CAMGYJ010000011.1, from coordinate 51,079,985 downwards.
TTTTTTCAGATCAAATGGTGATAGATAGCAGCATACCTTTGTCTCCACAGTGGCTTTATACGAAACCGAGTGAGAGTAAGATGGTGCGCATTATCTCAACCATCCATCTTTTATGTTTCATACGCGCTGTCTTTTTTTCCAGATATGTGTTCTATTCATGGACCAATTTGTATCCCGTACCAATAGATAGCCACTTCACAGATTGCTGAATGATTCTTTTATCTGTGTATGCGCTCCCCACTCTTTTTTTTCTTCTTTTTCTTGGGGGGAGGGAGGTTTTGAATAAGTGTTCCCTGAATTTGACACCTTTGCCTCAGGTGAATCCTAATAACTTGTCTATTTGATTCCCTGTGCTGTCTTTTGCATTCAGACACTCTTACTTGATACCTTTGGAGCAGGTGAATCCTACAAAACTCGTCTATTTGATTCCACCTGAGTATCCCTGTGTTTTCTTTTGCATTCAGACACTATTATTCTGTGTTTCTGCTAGTGTTTTCTGTTTTCTATCACTCTGATTACCCCCTGAAAGTCTCTTCCATCTGAGCCTGATTACTGCTGTGCTTTGTAAGGCTTAATTTGTTGCATTTTCATGTGTCAGGATGTTCGCTCTCCCTCATCTCTCTCTCTAGGGGCAGCAAATGATCCAGGCCAGAAAGATTCTTGGCGTTTAGATGGACCAGAGGATAAAAAGGACTGGAGAAGGATTGCAAGTGAGAATGAAACTAGTCGCCGGTGGCGAGAAGAGGAAAGGGAAACCGGCTTACTTGGTGCCAGAAGAGACCGAAGGAAAGTGGCGGATCGTCGTGCTGATATCATTGCCAGGGAACCTACTGAGAATAGGCCTGTACTACCTTCCTCAGAGCGAAGGCATGATGGAGGGAATCGTACAGCTGCTGGGCATGAAGCACCACGACGGGACAATAACAAATGGTCATCTAGGTGGGGCCCAGAAGACAAAGATAAGGAAACTCGAGTTGAGAAGAAACAAGATTTGGAGAAAGATAAAGAGAAAGATGATACTCCTCAAAGTGACAATCAAGCTTCTACAGGGAACATCCGAATAGCTGAGCGTGAGGCATCAGACTCTCGTGACAAATGGAGGCCAAGGCACAGGATGGAGGTTCATTCTTCGAGCCCCTCTTCCTATCGTGCGGCACCGGGATTTGGGCCAGAGCGAGCTCGAGTTGAAGGATCAAACACTGGGTTTGCTGTTGGTCGAGGAAGGTCTAGTGCAGCAGGGAGGTCTTTGCCTATAGGAGCTTCTCCTCCTTCTGCCTCCTACAATTCTGAAAGCATCATTGGGAAGCCTGCCATTTTGACTGCCTCATTTTGCTATCCAAGGGGAAAACTTCTGGACATATATCGTCGACAGAAGCTTGATCCATCATTCAGTTCTATGCCTGCGGAAATGGAGGAATCTTCCCAAACCTCTGAAGTGACATGTACAGAACCTTTGGCTTTTGTGACCCCTTATGGGGAAGAGTTGGTAAGTAACTAGGTTACACCACTAATTGTACTTCTCCCTCAGATAAAGTATTTATGTCGGCCAGTTATCTTTTATTGACTTAGCTCTCTAATTCTTTGTTGGTTGTTATGCAGGCTGTTCTTGCTGATATATGGAAGGGAAAGGTCACAAGTAGTGAAGTGGCATATAATTCATCCAGAACAGGGAGATCAAACAAGAATAGTTCAGGTAAAATTTGGATTAGCTGGCTCAATAACTGTTGCCTGATGATGAACTTGATGAATCTAAGTGCTGAAAATTTTCTGTCTTAATATAGCTGGACTTGATGAATATTCTTCTGAGGGGAAATGTGATATTCAGAACTGTCTTCTCATTAAAGATTCTGCATTGGGCCATGAAAACCATAACAATGATGTTCTGCTATTGTTAGAGCAAGGTTTGTTTATTATTCAATTAGTGTCAATTTCTCGTTGAATACTTGAAACCGTGTTGACTAAATATATTAACTTTTGTAAAAATACACTATGACACTCCATATCTAAAGAAAAATTGGTGTTTTGTTTTTTCAGATAAAGATGGCAATCGTCAAGAAGTTGAAGGAAGAGAAGCTGCTGACAGTTTAATGGCAGATACCTTGAGAGGTGAAAATGGGATTAATACAGCTTCAAGTTTTGAACTAAAGAACCATGTGAATGTTCACCAGCATAACGAGTTTGTTGAAGATAGACAACCTATTCTGCCGGATGACCCGAAATCTCTATTTTCCCTACCTTCTTCCGAGAAGAACTTGGGGAGTAATGGAGAGCAATCAAGTATTCCGCTCGAGGAATTGTACTTCTGCTATATAGATCCTCATGGAAACACTCAAGGGCCATTTCTTGGAGCAGATATAATCATGTGGTTTGAAGAGGGTTACTTTGGGACAGATTTACCAGTTCGCTTAGCAGATGCTGTTGAAGGCACACCTTTCCAGAATCTAGGTGAAGTCTTACCCCAACTGCAGTACAAAGAACCATACTCACAATCTTTCATGGAGCAGCAACCTTCCGATATGGCCAATGGAATCTCGGAGGCCAGCTTATCAACTATGGAAAATGAAGGGCAATCATTGACAGAGCCTACTCGCACAAGGATTTCTGATACTGATAATTCGTCAAAGCAGCCGCCTCCTGATGAGCAAAGCTTTCATGATCTCAGTGTGCAAGATGAAGGTTTGTCCATCTTTTCTGAATTGCCTTGCTTTCTTTCTTTCTTTCTTTCTTATGTCTTTCTGTACTCCTAATGGGCTCTGTTGATCTTCCAGAAATTGTGTTTCCTGGTAGACCTGGCAGTGCTGGCATTCCCCTTTTACCATCATCCGGGAGTCTTCGTGTTCCAGTAACAGTTTCGAACAGTCATCCATCTCTTGCCAACGAATTCACGAATCCTGGGTTACCGAAGCAAAACGATACAACCACATTGCATCCGTTTGGCCTGTTTTGGTCTGAGCTTGAAAGCTCTCATGCTAGGCCTCCAGCAACAAATGATGTGCAGAGAACCGCCTCATTTGCTGCATTGAGTGACCCAGCACCCGAGAAATGGTCAAACTCCTACAGACAAGACTCACTTCCTAGCCCGAATCTGCTCCATGACTCCATTGTTAATAATCGCCGACTGCCACATTTTGAGCAAGAGCATAATCAGGTTGATCTAGCAGAGCAACTTATCTCCCGACAAATTCAGCAGCAGCAGAGTATGCTATCTCCTCATGCTCTCTTAAATGAATCACTGATGCAACATGGACCTACACAGAATCGTGGTCACCATCATCATCAGCAGTTGATGGGTCATTCTAATCCCGATGTCGAGCATCTTTTAGCACTCCAAATGCAACAGCAGCGTCAACATCAGCTCCAACAACAGCAACAGCAACAGCAACAGCAACAGCAGTTGCAGCTTCAACAACAGCAGAAGCAATTACAGGAGAGACAGATATCTCAAGCTCGGCAGGTGATTCTTGAACAGCTGTTGCATGGTCAGGTGCCTGATCCTGTGAGAGCCAACAATATTATTGAACAAGTTATCCTGGAGCAGCAACTTCTGCATGAAATGCAACAACAGAGGGGTCCCCACCATCCATCTTCAAGACATTTTCACCCATCCATGCAGCAAGAGCAGCAGAGGGATTTATTTGAGTTGTTATCACGTGCACAGCATGGGCAAATCCAGAACTTAGAGCAACAGTTTCTACTCCGCCAGGAACAGATTCAGGCAAGACAGCTGGCAGAAGAGCAACAGCTCCTCGAATCCATGTGGCCAATCAATGAAAATGAACAGTTCCTTAGGAGTCTTGCCACTAATCAAAGAACTAATCATTCTTCAGGGTTAAGTCCATTAGATATTTATCAGAGACAGCAGCAGATGCAAGGCCATGAGGAGCAGCAGTTGAACCATCACCTTGATCGAACGCTATCCTTTCAAGACCGACTTCGACAAGGTCTTTTCGATACAGGTGCTGGTGGGCCCTTTGAGCGGTCTATCTCAATGCCTCCCGGAGGTGCTTCCGGAATGAATATGGATGCGGTAATGACAAATGCAATGGGTGGTCATCCTCTGAATCCGCATCACCGCCCAGGAGTTGCTGACGAGTGGATGGAATCTCGAATCCAGCAGTTGCAGATCAATAAGAAACGTGAGGAAGCCGAAGCCAAAATGGTTGCAGCTGCTGAGGATCGTGCAAGTTTATGGATGTCGGACAACGGAATGAATGAGGACAAATCCAGGCAACTGCTGATGGAATTGCTTCATCAGAAATCCGGCCATCAAGATGCTCTACACATGAATGACGCAAGATCTTTTGACAGAACTTCTGATCTTATTTACAATGCGGGGACCCCTAACCACGAATCTACCATGAACAGCTCGTTCCCAATCGGGTCCTACGGTTCTAATCCTCGCGAAACAGGGGACTTTGTGACGGGCGAAGACCAGTTCATAAATTCTGGAGGAAAGAGGTTTTTGTTGAATGAGGCTCCTCCCCAAGTGGGGTTTACGGAACGGAGTATGATGAGGGGTTCTTCATTCTTGGATGTTCAAGATGGCGGCATAGCTGAACACGCAAGATTCGGTGGTGGCGCTGGTATGGAGGCACATATTACTGGGCTTAGCAGAAACTCTTCAATTGGTAATTAGTCTTAATGTATGCTTCATTTGCTCTTTACGTTGATGATCACGAGGAACTGGCAGTTTAGTATTTGAGATTATGATAATTGCAGGGTTTTATGACGACAAGGTTGTACAAAAAGGAAGCTTTACCGATGAGATGCACATGAATCAGTAAGCTTTTCAACTTGTGAATTATAGCTGATTGTCCTATGGTGAATGGCATTCTTAGTAACATGTTTTGCTTGCTTAAGATCCTCGTGCCCTCAATCTGATCCCGTTAGTTGATCTTCACTCAATTTAAGTCCTGACAAACAATAGGAGACGAGAGATTTAAGAGTCAATTTGAGGGGCAGAAAATAAATTTGCTACATGGCTGACCTGTGAGTCAAGTGAAAGGATTACAATATGGTTAAGCGTAATTTTTACTAGTCTGGGTGGAGCTTTTTATCTGATGGACATAGAAGCATATAAACGGTACAGTGCAAGAACATGTTTGTTGAAAATATATTATGGATTCCTATTTGTGAAAATACCATAAGACAAGGACTAGAAATACCATTGACCCATTGTTTCAGGACTCCTTTGGTCTTTTGCGTTGTGTGTGCCCAGAATAGTGCTTTTAGAGGCTTCCTTATGAGTTGCTCGTTGGGTCATGGTTTGGTACGCAAGAAAGTTTATAAGGTTGATATGTTTCTTATGTTGCTTTTGTTCAGGTTAAGTGCAGCACAAAAGGGGCAAGAAAATGTCATGCTGAGACGTCCACCTTCATCTCGATCATCCTCATCCCATGAGGGGGTGTCCGAGCTGGTCTCCGAATCATCACTCCGTGGGAAAGGCGGCTTAACCACCATCGATGGTATACTTTCCAATCTTTCTAGCTCTTGTATACTCATTTGTTTTTCATCCTTGAACAATCGTCTTGGTTGTCTGGTGTGTTTGTTTTGGCTGTTATTTAGAAAGTTGGAGAAATCTAACCGAATCTTAAGAAGCATTTTATGAAAGCACAGCCCTCGTAAACCTTACTGATAAAAAAGCTCGATCTTGTTGATCAGGAATCAACTCGACAAACCATGGTTCGGAGAATATTGTCAAGAAAGACAACATGAGGTTCCGACGAACTTCATCATATGGGGATGGCGGCGAGGTATCCGAGCCATCGTTCATAGACATGCTGAAGAGTAATGCGAAGAAAGGTCCGGAAGTGGCAGCAATGCAGCAGCAGCAGCAGGGCGTTGGTGGAGGAGGTAGTATTCCGCCGGAAGGGATGACGGAGGGAGGAGGGCAAGGAGGGAAAGGTGGGGGGAAGAGGAAAGGGAAGAAAGGGAGGCAAATAGATCCGGCACTGCTTGGTTTTAAAGTCACAAGCAACCGTATCATGATGGGTGAAATCCAACGCCTAGATGATTAGTCTTCGAAGTTCTTTTTACCTTTTTTTTTTGTTCATGTATTCTTTTTTCCTGTACATGATCCCCATTCCCCAAAGTTTCTCACAGAAATGTATAGAGTTCCAAGTGAACATAGAGAGCTAAATCTGTAAAGCGTTTCTCAAATAGCAATTCCTTTTGTTAACTGGGAATATCAACTGCAGTGCGTTGGGCAATAACTTGGTCCATGTTGGAGCGGATCAAATCAAATTGTTGTATGATATGATTCTGTTAGATTCAAAGGCTTCTGGTTTCTACCGTTAGTGTTGTGGTATATGATCCACGAATGAACCTTTTCCAACAACTCGAGTTATTGGAAGCAACTGGCTCTTGACATGGTATCAGAGCCTTCTGTGACCGAGAGGTCTTGTGTTCGATTCCCAGTGACCCCCATTTGTTAAGCACATGGTATTCTTGTCTTCAGACCTGTGCAAACTTCAAGTCCTTGTGAGTGGTTTTCGTTTGAGGGGGTGTGTTAGTGTTGTGGTATATGATCCACGATTGAACCTCTCCCAACAACTCGAGTTATTGGGAGCAACTGGTTCTTGACATCTACTTCACTGGAGTTAGAAGACTTGAAGCTGAAAACAATAATGACATCTACTTCACTGAAGAATGCGTTTAATGGACTAAATATGACACGATTTAGTAATCTCAGTGACCAAATGTGTCATTTACCCTTCGATGTATGATGAGGAGTTGAGGACAAAACTGACATTTAACTTCACTGCCAACTACCCTTTCTAGTAATTTCCACCATTTGCCGTACCTCTCTTGTATCGCTACAATTTCCCCCATCTCCAACATTCATCACCTACTCTGCTATCTCTTCACTCACTCTCAGGCTCAGCCCTCACCCTCAGAAGCCTCAACTGCTCGGCTCTTTTCATCAATGGCGACCACTTTCACAACTATGGTAAAAGGCCGCGCCGTTTTTTACAATCTCAGCTTTCGAATTCCGTTTCTTCTTCCGTATAACGATGACGGGATTTCTTATTTTTTTTTCTGTCTTTCGCAGTCGAACGCGGGTTCACTATCTAGCATCTCGCAGCTCAAACCATGGAGCCCTAGTTGCAGCTCGGTCAAGATTTCCAGCATCAGGACTCCAACGAAGTCGGCATATGGTTCTTCCTCTAGCTTGTCCTTCTCTGGGTCTCTTTCTCTCGGCCCTCTCAAGTCGTCGTCTTCCCCTTGCCAGAGGAGTGGAGCTCGTCCGCTTAGCTCCGTAGTTCGAGCTAGTGCTCAGGTAAAATGGAAAGGATAATCTGTAGCTGTATTGGGTTCCAATTAGGAGCTGATAGTGAGCTGAATTGTGGAATGTCTTGAAAGCTTTACATTGATTTATTCCCAGGTCCCAGATTTGCAAGCCAAAGTGACCAACAAAGTGTATTTTGATATTAGCATTGGAAACCCAGTTGGGAAGCTTGCTGGGAGGATTGTCATCGGATTGTATGGCGATGATGTCCCTCAGACTGCTGAGAACTTCCGTGCTCTATGCACAGGTTTGACACTCCTCTTATTACTGCCATTGGCTTTAGGAAGCTTTTCCAGTGGGAGCGTTAAATGTCTGTTTTGCCAATTGCATTTGTTGTTGTTGTTGTGGTTTGCTCAGGAGAGAAGGGGTTTGGCTTCAAAAACTCGGCGTTCCATCGTGTCATCAAGGATTTTATGATTCAAGGAGGTGATTTCGACAAAGGAAATGTATGCTAGTCTTCTCTCTTTTTGTTGTCGCATTTTGTTCTCTTATTTGATAATCAATCATCATTTGGAACACTGCTTCCTGCCGGCTATTTGATTGTTCTTGCATTGTTTATGCGTAGCTACACATGTGCTTATTTACCTCCCTCGACTCATCAAATTGATTGCAGGGCACTGGAGGCAAGAGCATTTATGGTCGGACTTTCAAAGACGAGAACTTCAAGTGTAAGTTCGATTCTAAAGTGTTCTTTTTAGGAGCCATAAACGATACATCATTTCATCTGCTTAGGCCTCAATCAAGTGGCGACTTCTTTTCAATTGTGAATTAAAACAAAGGCCATGTGATCATGGACTGGTAGGAGTCTAGTTGTATGAAATTCTCCTGTATCTTCCTTGCAGTGACCCATACTGGACCAGGAATCGTTAGCATGGCAAATGCCGGCCCTAACACCAACGGAAGTCAGTTCTTCATTTGCACTGTCAAGGTACATATAGTCAATTTTATGTATAGAGCTATAACCCCTCTTACATTCTTCTTCAATGCCATATTGAACTAACTAGCTTGTAGCTCTGAGGACCCTTCACTTACGGCTATTATGTTAAAATAAAAGTTCAGCGATTTCGTTTATTAGTAACCCCGAAGTCCAGCTACCATTCATGCAGCAGCCAATCCATCACTTGGCTGTGCATCAGGAGTGGCTTGAGTACAAAACTAGCATAATAGATTCCCCACTCGTGTTCATGATACAAAAGTTTGATGCTTTTTTTCCCCCTAATGACCAGAAGTTTGGTTTTATCCTTTTTTTTCTGGCAGACCCCGTGGCTAGACCAGAGGCACGTCGTGTTCGGACAAGTTTTGGAGGGAATGGAAATCGTCAAGCTCATTGAATCGCAGGAGACAGACAGAGGCGACCGTCCCAGGAAGAGGGTTGTCATTGCCGAGTGTGGTGAGCTTCCCATGTCGGACGCTTGAGGAGTAATAATTGAGGGGAAAACAAGAGAAGATTTGAGGGTTATCAGAATCGCATTTTTCTTAGCTTTCCATTTTGATTTTTGTGGATGTGCTTGAAGGAGACAGCAGTACTTCTAAGCTTAGTTTACTTTGAGGGATTTAAAGATCAGTCGGATGAGAGTCAGAATGTGCCTTCTTCTTTTTAATAGGAACGAGGGAAGATTTGAGAAATAGAGGTGCTCTACTTCTTTCTGCAATTTTAACCTGCTTTTAAGTTTCACAATTTAATTCCATTCGAATGGAGCAAAATCGCAAGGATGGACAATGGTTTGGGTCCACACTGAACCAAGTCTAACCAGAGTACCAGACCAACATTTGTGTTGGTGGGTAAAACTTGTGGGTTGGATCAAACTAGCCAGCCAAGTACATAATTTCATCTTCTTTGTTATCAGTCTCAAATTTTAAGGATTTTGCGTTCGTACAGTGGGCTCTGCCTCTGCAATTAAACAGGTGCACAAGGTGCTTGATGAGTTTTATCTATTAAAGTATGAAAACTATTTTGGTGGGGAGTCTGTACAGTATAAGCAGAATGCACCACAGCAATCTGGTTTTCAGGAGGGATGCCTACCCCTAAGATATTTAGGGCTTCCTCTGTTGTCTGGCAAGTTATCGAATAGAGAAGTGGAAGTTTAAGCTCACTAAGAAGATTCAGCCCTGGAGAGCAAAGAAATTCACCTATGCAGAAGACTTCAGCTGGTTTTCTCTGTATTCATGGGGATCATACATTACAATACTGGATGCAAATGTTTCTTTTCCCTAAGAAAGTACTGCAATCTATCAAGTCTCCTCTAGTTTCCTATGGCATGGTGATGAAGTTGGTAGAGCCAAAGTAAGGAGGAGTCTGGAGCTTGTGGGGGTGCTCTGGTTGTTTTTAAGGGAGTCTGGAGCAATATGGGTAGCCTGGATGAAGGAATACATGTGTGGTGATGGGGATCTCTGGTCAATGAAAGTGATGTCAAGTAGTTCATGGGCATGGAGAAGAATTCTTAAATTAAGAGCTAACTGTTGGTATAAGACTCAGCAAAAAGGGTGATGAAGTGTTGTGGGATTCTGTTCCAGAAGAAGTACTCTGTGAAAACTGTATGGAACTTGGTAAGGATTCAATATCCAGGAGTACCATGATACAAAATAATATGGTGCCAGAGTTGTCCTTGATTTAGCCTGATTTCATGGCTGATCATGCAATTACCACCAAAGACAAGCTGGGAAGATGGGGTAAACAGACACCATATGAAAATTTCTTGCATGGACTGTTCTTTGTTATTCGGCTGGACGTGTATGTGGACTACAATGGTGCCTTTTGTATGGAAGGAAACAATGTAGTCAAAAGCGAGTTTCTGTGTAGAAATGTTTTGGTTGTTTAGAAGCGTAAAATCGTAAGTTTTTAAGTTTTATAGTGAAATTTTTAACTACATAAGTTATAAAAACGGAGATTTTGTGTAGAAGCATTTTAGTAACATAAAAACGTGGAAGTTTTTAAGTTCTAAACTACATTGGAAAATGAAAGATGTAGATGTACTCATAAAAGAAGCAAAGAGGGAGGGAGGGAAGTGTCTGTGGTGACTCGAGTATTCTCGGGAGAAATTTGGGGGTCATTTGGATGCAGGTTTTGGGTGTGGGATTTGGGCACAATCCTACATAGTGTAGGATTTTAATTAAATCACTCGTTTGGAAAACAATTATATGATGAGAGATTTTAAATATTAGAGATTTCAGAAACCCACAATTGTGGGATTATGAAATAGCTGATGGTGATCAGCTATTTTAAAATCCCACACAAATCCCACAAATTAAAAACCTAGGTTTTTGAACCAGTGATTTGAGCCAAAATCCCACAAATTAAAAACCTGCATCCAAAAATGACCCCTTGATGTTTTGGCTTCTTTGAATTATTTTTATTAGATAATAAATAGCCCAAATCTGTATTAGGGGATACGCACAGGTTTATTGTAAGTTACGACACCTATTTCTTCCTACGGTTCTTTTCTCTGGCTTTCTCCGTTCCCCGACAATCTCTTCTTCGACGTCCGGCTGGCCTATAACGCAAGTGGCTCTAACCTATCCATTTCAATTCTCCCATTTCTTCTCCTTCTTGTCTGCCAAATATAAAGAAAAGTGTAACTCCAAAAGTATCCCAAAAGATGTAATCACCTATTCTTATAAGAAAAACCATAGTTAGGCCCATATGTTAACCTATTTTTCTTCTTTCATTTGTTTTCTTTTACCGCTTTTCATGTGCTTAAACTGATATTTTGTTCATATTTGATTTTTTATTCTAACTCTCGAGGTTGAACATGAGATGATAAGGGAAAAATCTCTCATTTCCTATCAAATAGGATGAAAGTGGCATTCTAACCGGCGAAACCAGTTATTACTTTCTCCGGCTTTCTTTTATGCCTTCGTCGATTTTTCATATTCTCTATTTCTCTTGTATTTTCCATCTCAATTGAGAGTTTAGGATAAATTTTGAGTTTATCTTTTTATTTGTTGGGCTGCAAAAGTTTCATAAATTTTTTAATTAATAATTGTCGGTCTCTAAATCGAGCAGTTTTTTTGCTCAAAAGTATGTGTATCATCCTCTGATACCATAGCCTCATTGGCCAACGAGTGTCGATTGCTATAAATCTCTTCCACAATATCTTTGTGATTTTTCATCTTACTTTTGCAGTTATCTCTTATCAGTTATATTTTGTTTATTCTTTCAAACAATATATTTACTGTGTTATTTTCCACTCACTGCGAGCTTAAGTGAGCGGGTTATATCTATTATCAAATTAAAAGTTTAACTACTTATTTTAAATAATTATGAAATCCATTTTTAAGAACTAAAAAACTAAAGGAGCTTTAATTACACCACCAGTTAAGATATAATTCCTTTTGAGCACTTACTCAAGATAATTTAGGGCTCGTTTGCGTTGTGGATTTGAAAAATGAAGGTTTTGGTATAACTTGGGTTTTGAAAAACCATGGATAAATGAGGTTTTTAGGTTCATTATGGATTTAATAAACACCATTGTTTGTTTGATGGATTTCTTGATGGATTTTGTTTATTAAATTTGTATGTATGAAGTGTAATTTACCTTTATTGCCCTTAATGATATAAGAAGAGAAAGCAAATATGAAGGGTATGTTGGTAAAAAATGATGGACTTCAAAGTCCATAATCAATTCCCACCTAAATAGGTGGAACTTTCAAGTTCGTGGGACCCACGGATTTGTTTCCCCTAAATGCATGAAGCAAACAATGGATTTTGGACAAAATCAATGATGGATCCAAATCCTTCACCAAATCCATCACCAAATCCACCAAGCAAACAAGCCCTTAGTTAGTTGGTTGATAAATACTTTCATAACAACGTCCCCGCGTAGAGTGCATATTTGAGATAATGAACTTAATTGAGAATAACATGTTCGTTATTGCATAGAATATAATACATACTTACATTAATGAAAGAGAGTATATTTGTCGAAAAGTTTATATTTCTTGAGTAGAACTATGTCAATAAGCTGGATTCGATAGGAAAGTTTAGAGTACGCTTATCATACGACTATTCATTGGATTATTATGAAGGTTGTTATTCATGTTGCCTATACATTCTCAGCCCTCATTCATGAGCCCATTAGAATGATGATATACAAAATTTTCAATGGATTCAATTTCTACAACTCTAGCCTTGCATGCGATAGTGGCACAAACTATATTCTTATGTTGACTAACTATAGAACTCAAGATTCAAAGTCTCATGCATACACTTTCAAAACTCTTAAACCCACATAACATTGCTTCTAGTAGCACAACAACCCCTGTTTGCTGTCACCTAAACTTGCCATACGGTCATGATGCTGCAACTTTAGTTCCAAATAAAGATGAGAAAAGATCTCTTGTCACGTTAGGTGACAGAACACCTAAGACCAGTTCATTCACGCCATTTTATGCTCACTCACGCCATTTTGTATTCATTCACGTAATGCTATGGTGATTTACCTAAGAGTGTAAGTTTTTTCACGTAAATGGAAATTCATACTTTTCCCCCCTAATAATTCGTATTGGCTATATTTTATGGAATTAAATTTGGATTATCATTTAATCTGTACAAATATGTTGTATTGATCATAATCTACACAATGACATCCATTTTGATATATTTCAAAGTTTAAATTTTATTTTACAACGGCATGAATAATTAACAATACGTGTGAATAAACATCAAACGGCATGAATAATTAACAATACGTGTGAATAAACAAAATATATACATCCCCTTTGCACAAAACCAGAACTAATTTCTACACTTTGACCATCCTCGGAAATGCTTATTTTCCTCAACACCATCTGCCATTGATGATAGGATGAAAGGACGATGAGATCAAGCAAAGGCTCGATGAATTGTTCGTTGTGGTCAAATGTGATTCCACTGGGGAAAAAAATTAACGACAAAATGAACTGTGAATTATTGTATTTATACACCTGATTATATCCCTAATTAACAACAAGTGTATGCGACTTGTGATCTTATCATGTGATTACTGGTTGTGATTTTGGTTGTAAACAAACAAAAACATATCCAAAAGAGGACCAGATTGGCCACAAACACAACTTGGTTACATAATGTTGATGCATTTGGCTTTTGCATGCTCCTTATTTTGATAAGAGAATTGATTCCATCTTTGTGTGTGTCAGCCACTCTCTCTAGAACCAACAAGTCCTCCTTTTATTCCTGCCTTTTGCTCATTAGCATTGCCTGCCACAGTTTACCAATTGCTCTCCTCCACCCCACACCACACATACCAAAACCACACAAAAATGGGAAGCAAAAGAAAGGGGATCCTAATTCCTAGGTTCAAACTCGATAATAAGATATGCTGACTTTTTCTATAAAAGATTCTCAAAATTTTGAATTCAACTAAAAGTTATAAAAATACATCGATAATCCTTGTAAATCCAAAGGTTCAATATAATAGTAATTTTTTTTTTATAAATTGTGTTGAAATTAACAATGGAATAATACTAATTTATCAATTACAACCAAAACCCTACGATGACGGAGAAAAAGTACATTGCAATCTCTAAATTAAGATCTAATTAACTAACTAACACTTCAAATCTAAACCTAATATATAAAATAGCACTTCAAAACTTCTAGATTCCACTGATACCACCGAGTAATGCGCTATAGTTTAACAAACACGACATAGATGACCTACCATTATAGTGGAAGGAAGAGTACTCCACAACCTCTTAAGAAAAAGACCAATCCTAATAACCAAAAAGCAGAAAACAACTTTCTAGTGGCTTATAATAACAGTGCTTTTGTGCTGAGCCGATCAAGGCATGACTCATTCCCACTTCAACAAAAGCAAAAAATTAAAAAAAATTGAAATACAATTTCTTATCCAATTTCTCAACTAATTCCCCTCTAGAGCAACCCAACAAGAGAGTCAATGTCGATGGCTCTCTCCCCATCCCCCATTTTCCCATAATAGTGCTCCAGAAAGAAGGGGGGAAACTCCATTATTGTCCTGAATTGCAACATGGCAAAGTGGGAATTGCCAATTCTCAACTTAGCTTTGCTTCTTCAAGGTAGTAGGTCAAAAGTACAAACCACAACAGTTAGCACCACACTTACAACCCCATCTGATAGAAAAATAGTATACCAATTGCATCACTCAAAGGAAGAATCTTTTTGGGGTCTTTTCTTTTTGTAGCCTTTCTCCCTAAGATCTTGGTAAAAAAATGAGACAGCCAGAGAATCTTTTGAACTCTATAAAAAATTGTACTACAAAAATCACTGTACTGTACAGTCATTGGTTTCAGTCATTGGTTTCAGTTGTCCTCTCTAATGAAATCTCAAAGATGAGACATAAGCAAATTAGACAGCACAGCTCCCAAAGGCCAAATCCAACAGAAATGAAACCCTTTGTCCTTCTGATATGATATGATATTGATACCCTCATGAATAAAAGAACTTGACCTAACTGTTTTTAGTTAAGAGAATCTCATCTAGATCTTTCCTTACTTACCAAGAAGAACCATGGAATCTTATGCCCATCATAGTAGGAAAGACAAAACATCAATCATCTTGCCAACTTGTGGGTGGGAACTTGTTTCTTTTATTTTTAAACAACTTTCATTTTTTGACCAACTTGGCACTACAGTGTGTAATAAGTAACAGAAACAATCACTTTGTGTATCATCGCCTAGATTTTTTATCCTGAAATATTTGGATTAGTGCATCAAATCATCGAGATTGATAAAAGTTAACTCGTATGAATAAATATTAGATAAGATTATTCCAAATTTTAGGCTGAAGCAATAATTGACTGGATTGTTAGTGAGCCGAAAGTTCAGTAGTTATGTTTTTAAAGCACTTCATTATTAGCCACAGGACATTTCCACCCAATCTCCCAGGAGTAGGGAAAAACACAACAGGTTGAACTAATGAACATTCTGCTCTAGTTGAAACAATGATTGTGTCCAATTTACAGTTGACCCATTAGGACCCAAGTAGGCTAAAGCAAAAGAAAAGCTATTTACAAAAGAACAGAAAGAAAAACCAGCTTTACAGAGGTGATTTCTTGAGGCTTATGAACCAAGATTAACTACCAATTGACCCCAAAAAGAGAAGAAACAAGACCTAGAGAACATCTAGTAACTGCACCTACACTTCCCAGAATCTCACCATAGAGCCATTTACAGCACCCTAAAAAAGGTAAAAACCCACTTAAACTACTCAAGACTCAAGTACAAGACTTGATCAAGCCCAAGTTATATAGGAACTTCTCTGATCTCGTTCGAAAGAGGTTACCGAGGGAGAACTTGCCATGTTCTTGAGCAGGTGGAGAGCTTGAGTAAGCCTCCTCCTTCACTCGAAGAACTGCCAGACCGATCTCTTTCCTCACTGCTTCAATGGTCTCAGTCTTCACTGAAGGGTGCCCTGACGCATCAGTCACATAGAAAGCATTCACTGCTTGGTCTCCTCTGGTAGTTACCTCAGCTCGACTCACCGCGAGGCCATTTTCTCTGAAGATCCTAGTCACATCCGATAAAAGGCCAACTCTGTCTTCACAACAGAGTTCCAATCTTATCCCCTGCCACAGAGAAGTTCATTCCTTTAATCAAAACATGAAGGACATGGAAAAACTAGAACATGGGAAGCTACCATGGTTAAAGAATGAGACCTCAGATGTTCTTCTCTTGATTGCAGCTTCCAAGCAATTGATCACCCTTTGCCTTTCTGCTTCTGAGCTAATTGGGGATCCATCTATGTGCCTGATGTAGTATTCCTACAAAATAGAATCAAAAATTTTAGCTAAACATTTCACATGAAAGTAATGAGAAACTTAGTCAGTGCTTTAATGCTCAAGACCCACTCATACACCATATCATAGAATCAATAGACGAGAGGTCGAAACAGAATATTTTGCTAGCATGTGAGTCATACAAAACCCTTTTACTACTGCTAATTATCCACATGCAATAGAGAAACAACAAACCTGATAAGCCTCTGGCCCTTCAGCAATGATGGTGGCATGATACACAACATACTGCATATCAGTCAACGTGCAAACCGTATCAAACAGCAACTTAGGCCTATCCCCACACCTCAAATTCACAACCGTGTACCCCTTCTCCAAACAATTCTCCACAGTGACAAGTGGCCTATTCCCATTTTCCTCCTCCACATCCTCCTCCACATCATAATCCCTATCAGCATACATCATCTGATGCAGCCTCCTATCCTTATGAGTAGACCCAACAGAAACCGCGGTATTAGCACTCCTCCTATCTCTATCCCCCTTCAGCACATACAACAGCAGCTGCTTGATCTTCCCCAGCCTATCTGGATCGTCAATGGGTGCCCCAGTAGCCTCGTCGGTGATGTAAACTACCGAAGCCATCCTGGAATTGTGTGTCCAGACCTCTGCTGCTGCTACATTGCACTTGAGGTCTGCTAGCACTGCAAACACCTCGGATAGCAAACCGGGTCGGTCCCTTCCTGTTAATTCAATCGTCGTGTTCTCGTCTGCTGACTGGACTAGGCCTACTGATCGTCTTAGGGACCGAAAGCTACCTCGTGATCTCGGTCCCAATGACTGTTGAAACCAAAGCAACACAAACAAGCAAACAACATTATTGGTGTTAAAACAGTATAAAGGAAGCATCTTTAGTTTATACAAGACTTGTATGTTCCACTTTCAAACATGTATCTCATTTCCCATGTTGATTCGAGAAAGAAAGGGCCACACAACAAAATATTAAGGTGGTGGTACATCCATTGATTTTACCTGTTGAATTCTGTCAGCAACATCATCCTCGGATAGCTTATTCCCATTCTGATCCGTAACATGAAACACTGCCCAGATTAAAAAAAAAAAAAAGTTAGTCTCAAAGAAATTATTTATTAACAGAATTGAGAAATGTTTTGAGGAGGAAATTATGAATTAAGCTAACCATCCATGAACCATTCGCCGTCGGAAGAAATGTAAGCACGGCGAGTGATGAGATCGAGATCAGTGAGAACCTGCACCACCTCCAACAAACTCCCATGTTTGTTTGCGCTGTCAACCTAGAATTCAACAAATAAAACAAACATCGTCAAAAGAGTGAACAGAAAAAGGGAACTGGAAGAAAGGAAGGGAGGGAGGGACTCAATTGCAAATAAACCTTTATCAAGGTGGCTTTCCGGCTGGAGGCATTATCAACGGTGACCCTGCAAAAATTAGGAAACGGCAAATGAGAAAAGGGAAAATTATGAATCGAAGATTGAGGATTTGGGAAAGAACCCAATTCAAGAATTGAACCAAAGAGGTGGAAGGAAGGTGGAAAGATTGGACCTTGGAGGGTTCATACGAATGAGGAGCTTCTCAAACTCGTCATCCATGGCGACAGAAGGAGACCAGACATCCATTTTTTGGGGGGAGAGGGAGAAAGACAGAGAAATGACGTGTAGGGAAATGGGGATTGAGCAAACGGAGATCTTTTTGCAGAGAGTGGGATTTAGTAAGAAATAAAGATTGAAAGTTTTTTTTTTTTTTTTTGGGGTGGTGAAGTGAGATTGTTCTGTTGTTGGTTTTAACCTTTGGATTCTGTGAGAGAGAGAAGAGGAAGAGAGAGAGAGAGAGAGAGAGAGAGAGAGTGAGTTTGTTGGCTGGCTGGTGGCTTTTGAGATAGACGAAGAGAGTTTTGAGGAGGGACAAGATTCTTCTTCTGCTATATAAGTAAGCTTTTATTAGCACCACTAATAAATAGCAGAGGTTTGAGTGTCTTGTGAAATTGTACCGTACAAATTGAGTCATAATGATCTAGTTTCATTCTATGAATTAAATATGTAAGAATTTTTCATGATTTTATCATGTTTTACTTTGCTTTTTTTTAATGATTTTGCTGATTTAGTCTTGAGCTATTGATTTTACTAAGGTTCAATCACGGTTTTTTTTCTCTCTCTTTGGTGTTTCATGATTTATTCTTAAATCATCGTTTTACTTTCACTTTTGTATGGTGACTATGAACCACAATGTGTATTTATTGGTCGTATAAAGTAATTTTGTTCACCGAAAAATAAACTACTGCGACGACTTTGTCGCGATTCAATCATACTTTTTTTGAAATCGTGGATGGTGCTCACATAGTATAAGGTCCCCCCACCCAACCCAACCATTGGGTTGTGTCCCTACATTTCATGATCGAGAAAAATAACTCTTCAAACGAATAAACACCAATTACATGATCGTTAATCAAGTTATTAGGAATAATACCAGAGCAAAGCCTACAAAAAGTAAAAGAAACATTTACTTTCTATAAAAAAAAATTGTATACCGGATAACCAGTAATCTAAACGTTTTACTAGTGTACACTTTTGATTTTGATATGATCATCCACTGTTAAATTTTATCCGTTCTTTCATTTTCTTATTTTTACAAACTAAATATGGATAAAATATGCATAATTGTTTTTATTATTATTTTTAAAAACAAATTATTACGATTATGTTAATCAACTTCCCAACTTTTGCAATGAATCAACACACTCCTTGAACTAAGCCATGTTCATAGAATTTGTGTGGTGATATTAGAAATTTAAGAAAGAAAGAGTCATCGCCACAAAATGATAGAAGAATATATATAGAATGTAAATTGGAACCACAAGGCAACTTTTGTTGATGGAAAGAAACATATAAATGGTTAAATAAGCATATTTATCAACTCATTCCTTGGCTTTCTCAATCCTAATAAATCCTAGAAAGGGTTTAATTCTGATGGGGATTGAGGTGTTCCTTTGATCAACATGAAATTGTGATTTCCCATGTGGATATATTTTTTGCATCTTTCTATTTGGTTATTTGCTGTTTTAGGGGAGATAAATGTTGAATTGTTTTTTTTTAATAGATTAAATTGTTTTTGGATTGAAAGGGAAATGGACTGAAATGGGGATGGTTTTAATTACCTTTCCTTTTCAAGCAGGATTCTGTTGAGCTGTAGAGTATCTATTTGTCACTCTCTTTTTTGGACTCTGTTCTTTGTTGGCCTTGAAAGCACTTTACTCCTTAGCCCTTCCCTTCTATTTCTATAATTTGTTTTTGGTGAATATTAATATTTTGGGGTAAATTGCAAGGTTGGTCACTGTGATTACTAAAAAAGTTTATGTTTGGTCACTGAAAATATTTAATTCCATTCTTGATCACTACAATTAGTTAAATGTTTCAAGTTTGGTCACTCTCCGTTATCTTCCGTTAGTCTCCGTTAACGGTGTTAGTTTTTTGCTGATGTGGCTAACAGAAGTGGCTAATCAGCCCATTTTTATCCAAAAAAAAATATAGCCCGACCCGCCACATCATAAATTACAACCCAACCCAGAACCCTAACCAACCCTATGACCCGCCCATTCTCTAAAATAAATCACCAATCTAGCCAAAGAATATTTTTTTCATTGATTTTTTTTAGGGTTGAAAAAAATTGGAAGCTGGAAGAGGGCGGCGGACAGCCACCTCCTCCTCCTTCTATTCGCCATCTCCACCCTTCTTCTATGAGCTTCACCTTCTCCCTCTCCGACTCCTTCCGACGCCGAATCTATCCTCGCGTTGAAGTCAAAATCATAGTTACAATCCACCCTCCATTACTCTCACAAAGCTTGCCCCCAGCTCTGCCTCCACTGGCAAGGCGTGCAGTCCTCCAAAACAAGGTCACCCACCTCGTCCTCCATAACCTACTCCTCGATGGCATCTTCCCCGCCAACATCCTCACCCGACTCTACCGGCTCCGGGTCCTCGGCTTGTAGAAAACCTCCTCACCGGCCCAATCCTCGCCAACACCCTCACTCGCCTCTCTCGACCGCTTGAACTCCCTTTGCCTCGAGTGGAATCGCTTTAACGACTCACTCAACCACTCCTCTCTCCTCTCCTTCAACATCTCCCACGATGTCGACCTCGCGGGCCATTCCCCTCACCCCGACGTTCCTTCCCGACTGAATCGAAAGGCAATCTGGGCTTCAATCAATAAGAGAGGCAATATGAGATTCAGTCAATTGGAGACCGAGATTGACGGGAGTTGGAGGAACCGGCGACTGCGGAGGATGGCAGATCTGGGTTATTGTTCTCCAGAAGCAGCAACCAGATTTGAAGCTCCAACACTTCAAACTTCTGCTTCAACTTGGCGTCACCGTCGCCACGTTGGTCGGGGCTTGAGAAGATCTCCACCTCCCGATCCTCCTTAGTAACACCACTACTCTCAGTATTCGCCATCAATCAAACCCTATGATTATCTCAAAGAGTGAAGAAATGAAAGAATCAGAAACAACAGAGGCGGCGACAAAGTGTATGGAATCGTTTGGGGATTTCTGGGTTTTGCCGAGAAAGAACAAGCCAAGCAAGGTGGGTATAGAGTCGGTCACGGGTTGGGTTGGGTTGGAAAAACTGACGTGGCGGGTCGGGTTGTTTTGTTTTTCGGGGAAAAATTGGGTGACTAAGCATTTCTGTTAGCCATGTCAGCAAGAAACTGAGGGTGTTAACGGAGGTTGACAGAGACTAACAGAGAGTGACCAAACCTGGAATGTTTAACTAATTTCAGTGACCATTCTTGTAAGGTTTAACTAATCCTAATGATCATAAATGAAATTAAATATTTTCAGTGACCAAACGTGAACTTTTTCAATAATCTCAATGACCAGTCTTGCAATTTACCCTAATATTTTGTTTGGATGATATTATCTCTTACAATCTTATCCCTCCATTATTGGCCTCATTTTACAGTTTTGCTTGGCTACTTTAGGAATATATGGATTTCCCCTACACCACTCTCTACCCACTTGTTCTTTCTTCTATTTCATCTTATCCCCACTTCATATATGGCTCTTTCTTTCTCCCTTTCTCTTCTTTACACCCTCAATAGATTTCAAGAGTACTACTTCTCTCGGCGTGGTTATGTATTGTGAGAGACTGAGGTCTGAGAGTGTATTTTTCAGGGAGACTGGATGGTTTATAATGCATTAGATAGTCACGTGATCAATTTTTCATCAAATGACACAAGTTGGATTTCTGTCATCTGATAGATAGCTTAGAAAAGCTAATGAATTGTAGAACAAATTAATCATTTCACTACTTTAATATGTCTCTTTACACACTCTTACTTATACGGTAAAGTTCAAATTAACAATGGCTTAATATTGAATATTGACTTCTAATTGGCTGAATCAAACGGGTTTGGACAAGATAGGGTGTATAACTCTTGATTATGTACAAATGCATAACTAAATATGACCTCTTAGTTTTGTGTGTAGTCATATATGAAGGTTGAGATTAAAATACATTTTTATTTTTTAGACATTTTTTATTCGGTTTATGTCTTTTTTGTTTTAATTTGGACATTTTTGCACATAAGGAACGAGTTCATTGTAATATATTGTTATCTATAAATTTATGGGAGAAATTTTTAGGACCAATATGTAACATGTACCACCCTGGTAGGTATAGGGTGGTAAGTGGTGGTAAACAATGATTAAATGTGATAAATAATAATTACTATATTCCTATTATCATGTATGCAATTATTCGACACTATGATATATTCATATAACTATAATACACTTTCATATCGCCATGATAATCTTAAATACTATCAAATATTACCACAATAATATAAACTAGTAATATATTTATCAATTTTTTTAAAAAAATATACCATAGTGGATGTCATATTGAAGAGTAGAAGTAATCTGACATTTCTGTGAAAAATATTTTATTTGAATACATGCATTTTCGATAACTAATCCCCTTGATTTGCCACCTTATATTAATTAAATTTTATGATATTTTAAAATATAAATATTGATTTTCTATCTACACTTAATCACATAAGAGGTTAGAGTGCTAACATTAAAATTGTTAGCATGATACTAACACTAGATTAAGCAAATATGAACATTTCATTTTGATAATTTTTTTATTCCAATGGGTTGACCAAAATTAATTCATATTTATAAGGAGAGTGACACGTTTGTCACTATGAAAAACTGGGGGCACACATTTGTGGTCATGGACATTAATTTTGCCTCACCATAAGTATCATGAAGCATAGCACAAAACCCAACATACCACATACACCACAAATACAAGAAAGCATATCACTAAACTTATAAAGCATACTAGAATCTTACCACGACAAAAAGTTCATAAAGCATACCAGAATACTCCTAAAAGCATACTAGAAAGTTTATAAATAATGCCAGAACCTCACATTACCATAAAATTCATAAATCACACCACAAATACCAGAAATCATACCAAAAAGCTTATAAAACATACTATGAGTTTCTTAAACCATATCATAAGTTCCCTGAATCAAACCATAAACCTTACAAGGCTTATCACAAGTTTATTAAAGCATACAACAAGTTTATTAAAGCATACCACAAGTTTCTTAAAACAAACCACAAGTTGGTTGAAGCTTACAAAAAGCCTCATAAAGCATACCATAAGTTTGGTAAAGCAGACCAAAAACCTAATAAAACATACCACAAGTAGTGATGGCAAAATAATCTGTCACTTGTGTTCCCAACTGAATCCGAATTGGTTTTTGTCAGGGAAAATCCAACTGATATTATCTTGGGGTGGGTAAACCCCGAATTTGACAAAGAGCGTAATGGGTTTAGTGCAGTTTTGATATTTTATATATCTACAGTTGACCCACCCAAATATGTGTTAGTGTTATAACTATGTTCTAGACTCATTCACTTTGATACTTTGTTCATACATATCCATAAAACATTATAAGTATCTCTAGACGTTGAATCTTATTCATTCTCTCTTAGTTTTACAAAAAATGTGACAAAGAAATTTATTTTACATTGACATGCGAAGAAATTTTTTAGGTTATATAAAAACTTTATGCATGATTGTTCGAGGATGGTGAGCGTGAGTTTTTTCCCCCTGGTAATTAGTGGAACTGTGCGTGAGTTTTCTTTGAACCGCATATTGGTTGTTTTGGTATGATATATTACATCCCCGCACAATTTTGGTTACATGGATAGTTCCGATTTTAAAACCATGGTACAAGATGGTATATATAAAAACTAGTCCCACCCGAACCCGTTATCATCCCTAACCACAACTTTTTTAAAGCATATCACAAATTTCTTAAAGCATACCAGAAACATCATAAAAGCATATGGAAAACCTCATAAATTTGGACCTATGTTTAAATTTAAAGAGTTTATGTATCAAAATGTAAGAAATAAATTTTTAGGTACTAAAATAATTTTTCATAAATATTTTTAGAAATTATATAAAAATTTAATTTTAGGTACTAAATCTTAACACCTATGAAGTTTAGGTATAAAACAATAATTTGACTATGGAGGCCAAATCAAAGGAACGGAGGGGGAAAACTAGAAAAGAGATGCTTGATGATGCTCAAATTATAGTGTGTATCACTTACCATATTTGATATGTTTCTCTTCTATCAATGCATTTTTAGTACATTTTACTACATTTCGTATGAAATTCATAAGTGTTTGATCAATGTGTTCATAATAGGATTTGGATGTTGGATTTGGTCCCCATATACCAACCATAATGTTTTTGGGAAAATACATTTTTTGTTAAAGTATGCAAATCTGTGCGGCCCATGGATTTGTACCATTTATTAGCTCCAAATTTGTGGACCCCACGTATTTGTAGATACCACATTTCATTTGGTATTTGGTTATGGAAAGCAAATTTTTGAGACCCAAATACCAAATCAACTAAATCCATGATAAAAAAATCAATTAAACAAACAATGTTATCTTTCAAATACAAAATGCAACAAATCCATTATAAATCAAAAGATTTTCAAATCTCAAAACCTTCATTTTAAAATCCAACAAGCAAACGAGTTAGTATAATTTTATGTATTATTTTTTGTTTTTCAATATCAAATGCAATCTAGGATGACTTGTATCAAAAGGATTAATTACTAGAAGATCAATGATGAGTTAGTATAATTTTATGTATTTTATGTATTATTTTTTGTTTTTCAATATCAAATGCAATCTAGGATGACTTGTATCAAAAGGATTAATTACTAGAAGATCAATGATGATTCGTCAATTAAACGAAGTTCAATGGAGGGAAAGCTTTCATGAAGTCTTCATATTAGCCCAAGAGGAGTCTGTTGGAGAAATTTCACCCCAAGTTTGCAAAGAAAGTCTGCGAATCGTAGTTAGGGGACGAGGGTTATCTGTTTTATTTTATTTTGTGAAGAGATATTTTTTAATTGGAAAATATAAAAATATATTATTCAAAAATATTAATTAAGTATTTCAAATTAGTTAAATTTTCTAAAATAATATTTCCTACAGGGCACATACATGGAACACAAAATCGTCACATAATCAATGATCATGCATAGATTGAGCATAGTTAGGTCAATTGTTAACTATAACGGTCAACTAGAATTCTTGTAATACAAATGACGTTTATCCCAGTAATTTAAAATATTAGTAATGGTTGTTGAAAGCATGCTATATGAAAAATTATTATTTCATTAAAGATTTATATTTTTAGGGGCATTATCCCTTTATATTATCATCCAACTTAAAGAATAGTTTCAAGGATCGTTTGGTTCTCAACTAGGTGCTTGATATTGTCAACTTGTTCAAATAATGGAGTGGAAAAGATCCACAGAACTTTTGTTGGGCCTTTGGACGCAAAGGAAAAAAAAACCCAAGTCAAGACTAATATTGGGCTGGTTTTTGTCGCAGGCTGACTATGCAGCAATACATATAAAGAAAAAAAAAAGGGCCAGCCGGCTTCATTGAGTAGATATACTCAGTTCTTCACATTGGGCTGGATTTGGTTTACGCGATGCTATGGCCTATGGCTCCAAAGATTAGTAGTCCCAGTTAATTACCATTCTCATCCAAATTTTTTTTTTTGAAAGTCATTCTCATCCAATTTGATTAAGGTAACAGTGTAAGATTTATGTACCTTTTTGATAACTGAGTTCTTAAGAAGATGAGTTGATTCATGTAATGCATGTTACAAATATGTAGCTTAATAATAGAAGATTGAGACACAAATATGTAGCTTTCGTTCTTTTATTCGCTATTTCTTTCGTTATTTCCTTTGAGAGTTCTTGTTTTAGTAAGAGTGCTAAGAACGTCATTCCCCCACGTCATATCACTGTAACAAAAGAAACCGATGTTGATTGGGAGGAGGAAAGGTAATGGGCAGGTTCAGGATGGACTTCTCCGAATAATCTTCATTTTCATTTTTAAATATTCAAACTCATACTCATGCAGGGAAGTTTTGAAACCTCATTTTCATAGTCGTGGTTATCTTATAACCCTTAGTAATATCTACCTCGTATATCCAATATTATACGCCTATAATTTAACTTGTAGATCTCCAATTAAAACATTAAACGAGTCTAATAAATCATGAAATCAATAATGATACTACCATTCTCAATACGAATTCAAAATATCTCATCCTAAAATATCAATTAATTCATAAGATAAAGTATAATTCTATCCAGATTCCAGATTATGATTCTGATACATCTACTAAGTAATAAATAACTAACATAATCTTATTAACAGAAGGGAAATAAGCAAAAGCATGATGGACGAATTGAGGAAAAGTTATTAGTAATTGGATTGGGTGGTCACTCAATTACATTTTTTTAATTACAATTCTCATCATTAAGAGGTTATAATATGATAGCTATAATTTTAATATATGAAGAAATAACCTTGGTGGGGCGAGTAGGATATGACTGTGGGGAGGGGAGACTAAAACCAAATCTGCCACACTCCATCAAATTTTTTGCAAATTTTACTCATAACTGTCTCACACCCAAGCAATGTATCCAGGGATTTCCCACGGACGAAAATCGGATACTTACGAATTGCGGGTTCGATTACTATATTGCAAGAAAAATTTGCAATTTTCAGGTGGACAAAATTTTGAACAAAACTCTATAAAACTATTTCAGTGGTACCCGGTACCATTATTTTCACTTTAAAATGGGTTCATCCCACAAGCTAAAAAGTTTATTGACATTCTTGTATTTCTCTAATTCTCTCTATCGATAATCTTTGCTAATTCTTTTAAATATATTTTTGGCGCCGTCTCCCATTTTCCCCTCCAGCGTATTTGTCCTGATGCGGCAGTTTCAGTTTCATTTCGCTGGCGTCTGCTGCTGCAATGGAGTTTTGTCCAGTTTCTTGGCATATGTGTGGATTAAAACAGCCAGCCCACAAGCCGCCAAAAAGGAAAACAATTTCTTGGCTCTTTCTGGATAAGCAACGTAAGGCAATCCTCTCACTTGAGCAGATAAACTTGAAAGTCATGCACCCAATAACAGGAAAAAAGGGAGGGGAAAAGAGAAAGAAACACAACATTGGCGTTACCATGCAAATGCAATAAGGAAATGGGGACATTGGTCATTTGGATAATAAAGTGGGATATCTCAATACTTATATATATATATATATATATATATATATATATATATGGGGAGTTCTACGGTACCCATGGTGAAATCCGGGGTACCGCATACATTGAGTAAGAAAACGCTATCTATAACTTTGAATTGATTGATCTTTCGGACATGATACTATACTCTAACCCTTAAAGATCAAAATCTAGGTCTTAATTTTCTAAATCTTATACCCCAAGATCAATTTAATTAGAAACAATAATCGACGGTTATGATTCATCCAAATATAGGGGAAAAAATAAATGCACATCTTAGGGTTTATAGTTTATATTTAGATAATTAGGACCTAGGGTTCACTCACTAAGGGTTAGGGTATAGTATCATGCCAAAAAATCCTGCTAATTTGATGTCTTGATAGAGTTGTCATACTCAAGGTATGCGGTACCCCGGATTTCACCCGGGGTACCGTAGAAGGCACCATATATATATATATTTATATTTATTTATTTATTTATTACATGATAGATTATGAGTTGAGGCTCATTGATTCATATTAACTTAGAATGAAACTTCGATAAGCCATTGATGTTAATTACCATGAAATGATTTAGATGAGTTGTTATTGTGTAAATTATAGGGTTGAAATAAAATATAAAAGATAAGAGAGAAATAGCCGAGGCATGACTTGTCTCACCGCACTTACAAATTGCATAATACATGCTCTACAAGATTAAAGAGATTCTTATTTATAATCACGAAAAATTACTTTTATATATATCTTACCGGATTCGGTTCTTTTGAATATTTTTAACGATATGGTCATCGTTTGTGTTATTGCTTGCTTTTAAAAGAAAATTGTTTTGAAAACAAGCTAAGAAAATTGATGTAGGTCGTTTGGTAAGCATGTAATATACCCACAGATTTCAAGATTACATGATATCTGTGATTTCATTGTTTTTCTTGTTTTATTTTTGGACAAATATCATGATATTGGTGCACCATGTAATTCTAGAATTCATGTGACCATGATATCTCAAATGCTTTGGGTTTACCCAAAGTATTTGAGATTTCATGCCAAATTATGTGGGTTCTACCATGAACTCATGCAAGCCAAACAATGCATTCTAATATTACACAAGTTCTCACAACTCAGCCTACAATATACATGAATTCTTCAAATACATGAATTCTACATTACATGCTTACCAAACGACCTAGTGAACCATGTGATAATTGAAGAAGGATTCCCCTAAGCCATATTCCAAAAATCCTCTTATCATACAAACATTCCCGCAACCAAAGGAAGTATTTAGAGAAAACAAAACTCAAATTTGCAATCCTCAAAAAACCATTCTCACCAAGCTCTCTCCCTCAGTCTCTACTTCGCCACCTGTAAATGTACAAATGCAACAAGAAAACCATATCAAGATCAAATACTATCTAAGAAAAAGATGCCACCTTTAATTTCACCTAACTGGAAACACAACACAGTTCCTAATGCCTTGATCCACGAGATGATTCTTCCTTCTCCGATGACCCTTCCTCCTGTTGCTGATTATGATTCTGATTCATCGAATCAGCCGCAGCAGCCGCGGCAGCGACAGCTCGGCCATGAGCCATCTGCTGATAAAACTGGTTGAACCCGTGAGAAGAAGAATTCAACAACCCGTCCTGCGAAAGCCCGAGCTCCAAACCGGGATTCAAACCTGACCCACTAAACATTGAGTAAAAACTCATCAAACCCACATTCGGAAATTCCATCCCGCCACCACCTTGATGAAACCCGCCGATCTTCCCGCCGTCGCTATAACTCCCACCGGCCACTATCGCCGGTGACGCCTGACTACCACTATTACCACCACCGCTACTTAAGTTACCGACGAACCCTGTTCCTGATTGCCAGAACCCACTTCCCAGACCCGATCTCCCGACCAAATTCCCGTTCACCATCGCCGCTGCCGTCCAATTGTTGGCGGCAAAAACAGAGCTCCCCTGTTCTGCTGCAGCAGAAACAGAGGACCCTACAGTGGCGAGGGCAGAGGCTGGAATCGTCCCCGTCCCGGTCGCCGCCACGATTGACGGCTCCGATTGCTGAAGAAGCCACTGAATCGTCTCGCCGTCGGATTTATGACCCAATTCTCGAGTCAGCTGGAAGATTCTCGCCGCGCATAGAGCTGGCATCCGAATCCTTCTCCCTCTCCCGTCCACTTTCTTGTGCCTATCTTTATTCGAACTTCTCTTAGGAGCTAATTGCTTCTTGTTCTTGTTATCGTCTTTGATCTCAACTAACTGACTATTGTTGGTGGTGGTGTTCATGTTTTTCTCAGACATGTTTGGGTTTTGAGATGGGACTAGGAAAGTGGGCACCTCTTGTTTTTTTGGTTCCATAAGAACAGGGGATTCTGCAAAAAAAAAGGGGCAAAAATAAATTGGGGATGGAATGAGATAGAGAGATGGATAGATTGCTGATGATAGTGGGTGAAGAAGAATTGAGATGACCTAAAAAAAAAGTCTTTGGTTCACTTTTCCTTTTTTTGAGTGTGTGTTCCCTTTTCAATTTGTTTGTTCTCTCTAGTCCTTTCACTCTCTCGTATTTGTCAAAAATGTTGTTTGGCTTCATCTTCAAAGATGCATTATCACTATCACTTACTTTCGGAGGTTAAGGAAGGTAGCTCTATAGATAGATCTTATTTTGAGTTCCAGCTGATCTAGAAAGCCTAATTCTTATTTTGGTTGTCTTTGTGCTGATTATATAGCACATACGAGACATAAAATATTCTTTGAATATTTATGCTATGATAGTCCGCCAATATATGACAATTGTCACATTTGTAAATTTTTCTTATGCATTTACAAAGTTGGTTCCTTTTTGTGTGTTTTGGAAGGCAGTGGATCTGTTTCTTTTTCAAGTTAAAGGTGCTATGTGGTACTACCATTACTGGTTACTATGACTTCTACTATCTACCAAAGGGTGAAAAAAATGGGTGAATTTGTCAAATGTTTGTTCTTTTTCAACTTTATCATTAAAGGCCAGTCAAAAATTAATGTTTTGACCTTAAAGATGCAAGCTTTCGACATAGTTCCATTGCCAGACTTTACGGTTCAATGACATTTGAATTTCTTTATGATGCATTGATTTGATTTGGATTTCATTTGATTTCATTAGGGAATTGAAAATTTGTTAGGTGGGTTTCCATTTATTAAGCGGAGAAAAAATCAGTAGAAATGACAAGTAATAAAAGAAAGTTGATAAAATACTATTCTCACATTTTTATATGCATTGTTACATAATTTTTAATACTTTAGGTGAATTATATATCGAGAAAGTATGTGACAGATTCATGATTTATAAGTAAAATATTGATCTTAATTGGCAAGACAAGTTTAGAGATGACTAGTCTCATCTTTGCGTATTTGGTTGTCTATGTTTTGCCCTTCTTCCTAAACGAGAGTATAGCAAATGGATTCCAAAACTCCCCTATGTGCTTTTCTAGGGTATAGTGACATTCATAAAAAGGTTACTTATGCTATGAACCTTTGTTATAGTGCATCCGCACTGCTAGTACATTGTCTTTTTTGAACATATAATGTTTCATTCCTTAGGTTCTTCTTCGTCTAGTTTCCTGCCTACCGATCTTCCTCCCCAACTTCCACATCGGGTCCTACTTCATCTGCAGGTTTGATTTCTTCCTCTAATTTTTCGCCCGTTTTGATTTCTTCCAACCCTCCAGCTCAAGTCGAGCACCTTCTTCCCTGTTGCTCTCATCGGTCTACTTAGGGTTTACCTCCTCCGAACTTCCATGACTATGTGGCATATGGGGTTTATTCATTCATTGTTCACACACAATATCGACAGGCCAAGAGTCATCCAGTATGGGAAGCTGCTATGCTACATGAACTTGAAGCCTTCCATGCTAATAATACGTGGACTCTAGTGCCACATCCTTCGTCTTCAACTCAATTGTTGGTTGCTGGTAGGTTTACACGGTCAAGATGCATCCAGATGTTACAGTTGATCGGTATAAAGCCAAGTTGGTTGCTCCAGCGTTTACTCAAGATTATAAGATTGATTATAGTGAGACATTTTCTCCTGTTGCTAAGATGTCTACCGTTCGAATCTTGTTAGCCGTCGCTTCGCTTCAGCAGCGGCCTTTGAATGGATGTGAAGAATGCATTTTTTTCATGAGAATTTGGAGTAAGTCATTTGTATGGAACATCATCCAGGATACAATCTTAGTACATTAGATCAGGTTTTCCGGCTCAATCTTTCGTTGTATAGTCTCAAATAGGAGCCTCACGCTTGGTTTGATAAAATTCATGCTACCATATCCCAGCTTGGTTTTCAAGAGAGTTGTAGTGATTCTTCCCTGTTCACTGGGATGTCTGCAGCTGACCTTGTTTCTCGTCTGACGTCTCCTATACATTACTGATATGGTTATTACTGGCACTGATCATGTGGGCATTCATAGTCTTAATGAAGGTATTCATGCTTCTTTTAATCTCAAGGACTTGGGTGATTTGTCGTATTTCCTTGGCTTGGAGCTTACTTATGATTTGAAGGGGCTATTGCTCAGTCAACATAAGTACATCTCTGATTTACTTGAGGATCATCAGTTTGTAAACCGGTTTCTACCCCAATAGAGCTTAATTTGAAGCTTGGTCAAGACTGGTGAGCTTCTACCTGATAAAAAGGTGTATCAGAGTATTGTCGCCAGTCTCATTTATTTATCTACTACTCGGCCCTATATCTCCTATCTTGTTCTAGTCATCAATCAGTTCATAGCTGATTGATGCGATTCTAAATAACATTCCCCGACCAGAGCTACCAAATCCCCGACCGGGGATCTTAAGGAGGCGACCTGGGAGTGGAGGCAGAAGAGCCCCCATTCCGGTGAGCATTAACCCTCGATCGGGGATCTGAATCGGTCTGAATGGGGATCGGGGCTGGATGAGTTTGAAAATTGCATTTTACTTGTTTGTTTAGTTTGTTTTCCAAACCTACTTAAAGGGGGCTGACCAAGTTTTGTCATCAGGTTTTGAAGAATATTCATTTTATCTTGGTTCATTTAACTTTAGACTTGTTAATTCTTCTCTATATCAATCAAGTTTTTCCCTTGATAGTGGTCGAGATTCTATCATTTATATTGTTAGAGCTTTCTCCCATCTTTGTGTTAAGATTTCACTTTCAATTCCACCATATCCCAAACAAAATCCTAAAATCCCTTTTCTTGTTCGTTCTTCAAGCTGCATGGCTTTGATATCTACGGGTACAGGTTCCGTGCTCGTATCAGTGATCTTCAGAGTGATCACCTTGTTGTTGTTCATCGTGTCCTATGTTATCTGCAAGAACTCATGATGTTGGTCTTATTTTCCTTAAACTGGGGATCTTCGACTTCGTGCTTATTATGACTCAGATTTTGTCGGGTGTATTGATACCCATCATTCTACATCTGAGTGGTGTGTTCAGTTTGGTGGTCCTTTCATCTCTTGGCAGTGTAAGAAGCATGATAAGGTTTCGAAATTCTACTGAAGTCGAATACAGATCCATGTTCGAGGGTGTCTCTAAACTGATCTGGATTCGAAGATTCCTGGTGATTTTGGTATCACCTGATCTCTCCCGTTGGATCTCTTTGTGGACAAAACCAATGCTCCACATTGGTGTCAATCCAGTTCTTCGCAATCACACCAAGCACATTGATATTAATGTTCATTAAGTTCTTGATCTAGTTAGTGATGAGACAGTGACTCGGCATTATATCCACCCTGAAGAGCAGGCGACTGATATATTCACGAATCACGAAGGCGTTCTCCACAAGTCACAATTGGTATGTGTCAAGCAAATTGATGCCTTTAGATTAACATCAATTTGGAGACACAGAGGGAACAAAGGGTCATTTGTAATCCATTTATTTTTTGTTCCTTTTTTATGTAGCCCACTATTAGAGCCCATTTTTTGGGTAGTTGTCATAAATGGTCACAAAACTATTCACTTTGTACAAAACGATCACAAACCTTTAATTTTGCACGTTTCAGTAATATATGTTTGGACTAATAACAAAAAGATAATTCTTCCCATCTCCATCCAAAATTCTGTTAGTTTGGTCCAATCAACTGTCCTTTCAACATCCACATCATCAAAATAATTAATAAAAAATAAAATAAAACGAATCAAATCCTAACCAACCCACCATCCAATCCCTAGCTACAACCTGCAGCAGGCCAACATCGACATCTAGCTCAACGAAATCAACCTTCGAGGCCGTCAGCACTAGCCTCTGGAGGCACAGATCCGCCGCGACCAGTCTCCACTCGAACGTGGAGGTGCAACTCGTGTTCTTCGCGAACTGCCGCGAACTGCTGGACCCTCCGCTCCCCAACGGCTTCTACGAGAACTGCTTCTTCCCGGTCAATGTCACGGCCTCGATTGGATCCCTGGCGGCGGGGGAGGTAGCCAGCACGATTGAATTTATACAGGAAGCGAAGGGAGGCTCGGGAAGGAGTATCACCACCATTTATGCTCTGACAAATTCCAATCTCTGTGCGAGACTGTTTTTCTTCATAAATATTTTTGGTCTCCCTATAATTTAGTCTTTGCCTCCTTTCCCTTCATGTCCCCTCCCTTGTTCTGTTAATGTAACCATCTTCTCCTTTGACTTTCCAATCCCCTTTGGCACTGAGCTATAACTCATTCACTAGGAAACTTGGTTGGTTTCTTCTTTAGCCATTAAACAAGTCTCAATCCTTGCTCTCCCAAATCTTGGGGGATTCCTTACAGCAAGTCTCTCATTGCTTTGCCACGGTGGGAGGGGGGGGGGGGGAATAAGTCGATAGTTTTTATGGATACATCAGGGCTCAATTACACAAATAGCGATTAAACTTTGGGGTTACTGAAAAATAGGTATTTGAATTTGACATTTAACTAACTTTTTTGTTGAAATTTGGGACAACTTGATAGATTATAGGTCTAGTTTAAATATGTGTAATAGTGTAGGTAGGTAGATGAAACTTATATAAGACTAGTTTAAACTCTTGTAATAGTGTAGGTATCGATCTACAACTTTTCCTTATTTTTGTTACGAAGCAATTAGAGTTCCCGCTCTTTCTCCCTCTCCCCTCTCGCCATATAAGGCGATCACCATGATCGAGTTTGGTAACCTTTTGCGCTTTTTCTACACTATTAATCAAAGATGAATAGTTCTCAAACTCACTAATGTATTTATAACATGATTATTGTAATAATAATTTTGACCATCTTCATCAAATTATTTTTGTTAAAAGCGTCCATGGTAACGTGTTAACTCATTAAAGGGAATAAGAAAACAATGCAACATACACTCTCTAATCAACCATTTGATATACATGTATGGACTCTTTCTCCCCTCCCTCCTCCCATTTGGCTATATAAGCCGCTCACCATGATCGATCTGGGTAACTTTTTGTATTTTTTCTCCATCACTAAACAAAGATGAATGATTCTCAATTTCGCTAATGTGTTTCAAGCATGACTAACATAATAACAGTTTTGATCAACGCCGTCAACTTTTTTCATCGAAATGGTCCATATTAACGTGTTAACTCATCCAGCTTAATAAGAAGAAAAAAAAATTACATACACTCTCTAATCAACCATTTGATCCAAGAAGTAGAGGAATCGAGTGGTTTAAGGTAATAATAGGCTAGAGTTGGGTCTGGTTTGGATAAAACATGAGTTAAAATGGATATTTCGTCTCATTTGATTATGGTTCATTTATCCATTATTCTTAGTAATTTAGTTGAATTGGGACACCAGGAAATTTTGAAAGGGAAAGTTGATCAACTTAAAAATGAATAGAATTATTGTTGTGTTAGTTATTCCAAACTTCATTTTTTTTTTGTTACAAATCAAAATTCATTAACCAATTTGTTAATAACTGAAAAGCTAGTGATTAATTTTTTAATCGACCTGATAAATTAGTTATGAGGTCATGGTCATGGGTACAACTGCATATGATAGCAATAATTATTGGTGGGCTCCTTTGAAATATAGTTGATTCATATAGAGTTTAAGTTAAAACTTTATTTTCGCTCTTTTTTTTTTTTTTGTCAAAAGATAATCGAAATATTGATCAGAAAAATAGGTAACTACATCCTGGAGCTAAGCCAGGCCAGAAAATTAAAGTAACGACTCGCAGTCGGGTACAAAGAAAGAGCATTTCTAGCCACCAAGTGGGCTGCCCTATTACTACGCCGACCTACAAACCGAACAGAGAAACCTCCCACCGAACCCAGTACCCCAACAATCTCCACAAGGAGTGCCCCAACTCTAATTTTCGCTCTCATGCTTGTTTCTTTACTTTTGTCATAACAGATGACCTTCATCTATCTTCTTGATAATCCACCACTTAACTTACTTTGAGCAACATGTCTACTGATTAATGTAAAAGGAAAAGAGAGGGGGGATTTTTGTCCTTCATCTGGCAGGAAAGATGTCGACCAAGTCATGGCGAGATTCCAAGGAGTGCTGCAACAGTGGAAAAGTTTTGGAGTAGAGATTTATTCTTTGCAATTCAGTACCACCATGTTTTGGTTTCTGATTGAGCTAGGATAGCATAGTCAATTTATACTTTTATAGTAGAAGGGAAAGTTGTAGTAGTGGTGGATTGAGTCGTTTTTCTTAGCTTTGTTTTACAGGGTGTCTCTCTCTAAGGTGTCCTACTTTTGTTGTATCAGGGTGAAGGATTATTTGATCATTGCACATCTCGTTTTATTAATAAAAGAAGAGAGCTGATTCAAAGAAAGGAAAAAAAATTGAAAATTAAATAATCAAATAATTGACAAGGATTAACTTGAAATCTCCCATATATAAATCAAAAATGATTTCAGAAGTGCAAATTAAATCACTCATCTATAATTCATTTTAAAAAAGTCACTCATTTAAACATGAACTCTCCCTAGTCCCTATAACGTTACCATTGATAAATTTTGACATATATTGATAGTCTCGTAATTAGTAGACATAATTTTAGTTTAGATTGTAAGGACTAGATTGTTAGTTATTTTATATGTGTGTGCGCTTTTATATATGTTAGGGATTTCTTACGACGATACTTGAAATGATTTTAATCTATTTTAGCAGCTCAGGTTTATACAAATTAGTTAATTTAAAATTATACTCAAGTTAGAGTAGGAGATTGCTATATGTTATATAAATTATGGTTGTCCAGCCTATGTACAATTTGACTACAATAAACTCATTAGTTATAGAGAATTGGCTAGTGCCCATAAATTTAGGTGACTTAATGTGCACTCCATGTTGACCTTTATCCAACATCAACTTATTAACAAGAACAATAACAGTAAAACTAAATTGATTTGACTCCTTTTGACTTTTGTCACATCCATCCCTCTCTACTTTTCAAAAAATATTTCTTCCACCTTCCAAAACCAGCATCCTAATACGACTTTATTCCAATTGTGAAAACAAAGTTGCATGTAAATTTTCAAACTTATTTATTATACATCCCAAAGACTTTTCCTTAATAACCCCAAAAAAACCATCAAAAGTTAGTTGATAGCAATAATAATGGGTAGGGTAGGTGTAATTAATTTTTTTATTTTTGCTTGATGAATGGGTAGGTGTAATTAATTTTTTTATTTTTGTTTGATGAATGGGTAGGTGTAAATTGATTGATTGATGTCCTTATGGTGGCTCTACCAGTGAATTTCTTCATATCATTGCTGCCCATCTTGGGAACATATGGAGGGTCCATAACTTTGGTTGTTGACAGATCACCTAACCTTGGCTTCATCATCAAGCCTTTACTTTCCATTATTAACTTGTGACCTTTACTTGGTTTGAAGATAGAATGGTAGTTTATTATTGCAGTACTCCATTGATGAAGGAGTTGGAATTCCTTCTCTTCTGATATTAGCTATGTGTGTGGAGGAAAGGAAAGTGGCATTAAACATACAAGGTAACAATTTAGGGCCTTCAGTACAAGGTAATGGGAACAAAAGCAAAAAAAAATCTCTTTTGAGTTAGAGGTACAACCAATTCACAGAAGAAACCCCTCTTCCTATTCCTTCTCTTGATCAAAATTTGTGCCTTTATCTTCTACCCATTTGAATGTTAGCCTAGTTGTCCAATTATAGCAAGTTAGGCTTCATTTTTCCCTACTCCCCTTCTTTCATTCCTTTATTTCTGCTGTCATTTGGCTCAATAACAAGAATTTCAGCTCTTTGATCTTCTTTTTCTTCAGCTATGGAATGGAAACTGAAGAAAGCAGACAACTTTCATGAACAGAAAATGATCCTTCTTCAAATGGGTGGATTATTGGATGCAAACGAAACCAGAAACAAAAAAGAGTGGGTTTTCAGTTGTAATCTCATCTCTTTTTGTTCACTCTGCATTCTCTCTAGTCTCTCAGAAGGGCAAATACATGGATTGGGGAAAGGTGAGGGGAAGATAGAATCTAAAAGGGACAACATTTACCTTATGTTATATATTGCAGGTTCAAAGTCTGCACATCTCATACATCATGCAGTTTGACCTCTTAGATCCACCATGAAAGCATATTTACATGTTTACCTGGTGAAACTCTGAGAAGATTCTTCTCAATACAAGTTTCATCATTCACAACAACACACCAAACATATAGAGAAAGAGGCTAAGAAATATCTAAAGCTTTACCCTTTACTTTAAAGAACCAAACTTTTTATATACATACATATATGATAACATTTGGACTTGGAGAATCTCCCTGAAAACCCATCAACCAAAGCACATACATATGATCCCTTGGTAGCAGGAGGCACTGTCAAACTTCTCCCCCATAACATTCTTGCAGGCTTCTGTGCAGGTTGTGAGCGTGCATGGATTCATGTCAATTCCAAAGACGGCTTCACCTGTGATTGCATCAGCAGCCATGAAAACCAGGAAAACCAGCAGAATCTCCACAGCCATGAAACTTCCTCTTCTGCCACTACCCTTCATCTGTTGATGAAAATTTGAGATGGGTTTGGGGTAAAGTTGTGGACTTTATTATAAGCAAATCATTTAGCAGTAGTAGTATAGTGTGTTTAATGTCTTTTTCCTTTTTCTCCCCAGATGGTTGCTTCTTTTCAGGCTTTGTTAGTTAGGAAAAAGAGTGATGGAGGAAGGGACAACAAGGAAAAGATAGTGATAGAGTAAGTGGGAGCACTACAAAAAAATTAGTGTGGTTTGTTTGGACCAGCAAAAGAGGTAGAAAACTAGCTAAACTTTGACAAACAATTGGCTGAAATGGGAATATCCTCAGAAGGGAACTGTTTGTTTGGGGGACTTTAACAGAAACCTCCAGTTGAGAGAAAGAAGATGGGGGAATCAAAACATCATAGTCTGAAGTTGATGTGGAACAATTTCGAAATTATGATTTGATGGTTCATAGGATATTTCTTGCTACTGCCGACATGTTTCTCATGGATCTAAAAGTCAGGCTAGTTTCTTCTCCTTCTGAAGCCATTTATGGTCTGTGGATTGTCTACCAGAATCCCACACCCTGCTTGGGTTTGGGTATGAGTTTTGGAAAGAGGAATCTCGGGCTAGATTCAGGAGCAATGATCCCGTTAGATAGATTTAGGGGTATTGATATATTTCAAGCTAAGACATAAATGGTTAGAGGATTCTCATATCGATGATAATTTCAATTTCACTCTGTTCAATCTAGCCTGTTTAATCTGTTTTGAACAAGTAATTTCCATTTCATAAACGTGATAGGAACAGATATGAATACTCTTCTTGTCCCAATATCGACCCACTTTTAGCTAAACGACATGTGTGACATGACTCAATTTACTGCATTTCTTTACCAACCATTAATTCACTCAGCAAGATGGGCTTCATACAAGCAAGATGGTAACTGGCAAGTGTCCGGTGTCCTTGCATAGAAGTGCACTAGAATTAATGGATTGGCCTCGACTACTTGCGACTGGGCTGAGTTCTCGGTTCTGTGATGGAACCAAAATTAACACACGGAGCCCATTGGCCCAAACTTTTCGCCGTAGGGTAGGCAATGGGCGGTTTGGGTGGATTTTGGTCTCAAATTGACCCACCCGCTTACTAACGAGTTGGAATAATTGTGACTCGCAATCCACTCACAAACTT
Organism: Linum tenue; assembly: GCA_946122785.1. NCBI lineage: Eukaryota > Viridiplantae > Streptophyta > Magnoliopsida > Malpighiales > Linaceae > Linum > Linum tenue. The sequence goes on along the minus strand of CAMGYJ010000011.1, from coordinate 51,041,206 downwards.
ATGCGGGTTGGGTTGGGTGGATGGTGAATGAGTGTGGTTGGGTCGGGGGTCAACCCGCAAAAGCAATTCTCCAACCGCCATTAAGAAAGTTGACTAACATTTATAATAAGTTCATAGCAAATTAGTAAGATTGTATCAATAATTTGTGATTTTGATACAATTAATAATTTATATTTTGCATCATAATATTTAATGGATATCAACAATAATTTGCTTACCAATATCCCATATGTAATGGATATTGCACAACATAATAACCAATAATAATAGTCAAAATTATTCTTTATTCTCCACCTTTTAAAGTATATGGTCAGACTGTCACTGTAGTGTATTTAGAAAATATGATGAATATTCGATACTTACGAAACAACATTTTTTCATGTAAAAATAGGATGCGGGTCATACGGGTGATCCGCAATCCACCCACCATCCACCCACATAAATGCGGGTGAGAGATTTATCAATCCGCAATCCGCCCACATCAATCACCCATTGCATGCGGGTCAGACTATTTGCGGGTGGATCGATATCAATCTGCGGATTAACCACCCACGTGCACACCCCTACTTTACAGCCTGCAGATGTTGTTGTGACTTGTGAGTCGCCTTTTGTAGTTTGAATACTTTTTCTTTTCTTACACCTCCTACGAGGCATTTGTGTGTAGGAATAGCAATGAGCAAGTCCGGGGCGGGAATCACGATATCAATACTCGTTACATAGCAGTTTTGATCCAAATTGGGTAATTTATCATGAGATGCGAGTCAGGACATGTCGATTAATGTGGATATGTAACTGAAAAGGAATCTTACGTATTCCTTTTTTATTAAAAAAAAAACAAGAAACAAATTACATACAATAAATGTAGTTAAATTATTCGAGAATTTGAGATTTTCACTCATTTATAACTTCATCATAACTAAAATATAAGATAACAAAAGTAAAATTCTAAGTAATTTGAATCAAAGTGTGGATACTTTAGATAAAAGTACATCAAAAATGGAATGGCTCGGGATAGATTAGATCAAAGAGTGTACCTATGTCCGGAACCGGATCACCTCAGTAACCCTTCCATCAGTAACCATCAGTAACCTCTTCCCCTCGCCCCCACGTGTCAGTCTTTTTCTTTTATTAAAATTCAACACGGAGGGGTAATAGGGTAAATTGTACCCCCTATTTAATGCTGACGCTGATGATCTGATGCTGACGCTAACGCTGACGCTCTGACGCGGATCCCATTCTCCCACCCCACCTAGTTCTCTTCTCTTTTACTCTTTGTTTTATTATTAGAAAAAGTACATTATTTCCTCTCTCTCATCTACAAAAAAAAAAATGAATCTAATCATCCTAGCTATCTTTGTTCAAATTTCAACTCAAATTAAATGGTGATTTTTTCGTTAAATAATTTAGTGCGAAAGACAGTAATTACAAATATGAAATTTATTATCACTGTCTACTATCATGGTAAAACATGGTAAAATACGTTGAAAAAAATTACAAATCTAACTACTATACACTACCAGTATACCACATGGTATAACGTCGTAAAACATGCTACAGAAATTTACAAATCTATTTACCATATCATACCATATGGTATAACATGCTAAAATAAAATTACAAATCCAAATACCACCACATGGTAAAACATGTTACAAAAAATTATAAATCTAACTACCATACAATACCACCATAGTAGAACATGGTTAATCGAATGAACACAAATTAATTGTAATTACCATACAATACCACATGGTATGAGAAGGTAAAACCATACAAAAATAATATAAATCTAATTACAACCCTTTACAACCATAGTAAAACACGATATCCATAAAAATACATTTCGTTACCACACTTTACCATATGGTATAGACACATTACCATATGGTATATACACATTACCATATGGTATATACAAATTACCATATGGTATAGTGTGGTATATACACATTACCATATGGTATATTGTGGTAATCTCGGTATATATGTATATATATATATATATACAATTACGACTCTCTTCACTTTCTTCTCCAACTTCATTGTCTTCTAACTCTTTTTTCTCAGAACTGGAGTCGATTACCACCCACTACCACCATGATAAAACTCGTGACCATAAAGATACATTTAGTTATCACACATTACCACATGGTATAGTGTGGTAATATCAATATATATTACCTAAAAGGAAGAAAAACAGAAGGGGGAGAGACAAAAAAACTCGTCTTCTGTCTCCTCTCATTTCTCCTTCGCAATCAAGAACATCAAATGCAACAAAAAAAGAGGAGGAAGATCGGAATTGAAAATTCACAAACAAATACTAAAATATAAAACATGCAAACTTAACTCACATAGATCCGTCCCCTCTTGGTCAATATGGAACGTCATCTATTTTGAGGCCAAGAAAAGAAAGAACATAAGGAAGAAGCAGCTGCAAAGAAGGATTTGGAGCGTCACCAGATTTTGAGACATGATGCTGCAATTTTTCTTTGTCAATTGTTGAAGAAAAAAAATAAAGAACAAAAGAAAGGAACATATCTAGATCTGGGAAAAGGAGTTTGGAAGAGAGAAGGAAGAGAGGAAAGGAAAGAGAAAAGAGGGAGGAAGAGAAAAGTCTGGTTTCTCTTTCCTCTGTAAAAATAATAATATAAATGCTAGAAAAGTAGAAAAAGACAAGAAATAAAATTCAAAAACCGGACAAAAATGCTCCTCTCCACCCCACGTCAATCCCAGACACACAATGATTTTGTCTCATATCAACGGCCCATAAGTGGTTACTCACAGGTCAGTAACCGCCGGTTACTGACCCCATCTCAAGTCCCTATGTCCACCCGCTGGATATTATCGCCCAATAGGCCAAACAAATAAGGAAAACATATGAGATTGAAATTGCCATTTGTACGGATACCAGACATAGTCGGATGGGGCTATCTTTAAAGAGATTGTGCATTACTTCGCTATCCATACTGGATTTAGTGTTCGATTTGTAGGTCGGCGTAACAATAGGGTAGCTCATTCGGTGGCTCGTAAGGCCCTTTATTTGTAAGCGACTATGAGTTGTTTATTCGATTATCAGACCTGACTGAATTCACGGATGTAACTATTTATTTTTTAAATCAATATATAATTATTTTTTGTCAAAAAAATGGCCATTTGTAATTCGTTAATCCGTTTAATAGTGTTATGCTCTTGTCTTGTGTTGTCAATCTTTAGCTTAGTTGCTAAGTAAGGAATATGGGGCAGAGCTAAGGAGAGCAAGCAGTCAACGTCACAAACTGGGCCCCTGGGCCCGACCCACAATCCGCCTTCAGGAATTCCACTTCTTCAGACTCACCACAACCAAAAAGCCCACACACTACTACCTCTCACTATCACATCCCTCTTTTGTGAATATCAAACTCATTTCATTCAACTCAAATCTTTTTTTTTTTTTTGAGAGAGAACTCAAATCATAATTATCAAAGTGATTCAATCAATTTATCCTGCGTCTTAGTTTTTTCCTTTTCTTCTTTCTTCTGTTAGTTCTGTACAAGATGTGGGCTCCATATCGGAAACTCGTACCACAGTCCATGTCTCGATTCTCACATCCAGAGTTTATGTTAATTTTGTTTATCATTTTTAAGAATTAAATTCATCTCGATAACTCAAAATACATCCCCAAAAAACTAGTTCGGTTGCTTTGATTTCGAAGGCAGTATGGCAAGAGTGGCGATGGCGGCAGTTGCATAATTTGAATTCATATGTGTCTAGTCATTTCGAGTTGCGGAACAATTGCACGTAAGAAGATAGTGACAATGGTAGAAGTTGCATAGAGTTGCAAAGGATCTTACCAATTTGAGTTGTAGATGCGGGTGAGATCTTGGGTAATATGTTGGAACTATAATCCAAAGTAATAATAGTACTATTTTGAGATCAACTTATTTTTGCTTCATAATAATTTGTATGCTTTTCATTATTCAATCATCGGTTTTAAATAGTTTGAACTTCTTGCCGACTTATAACATCACAATCTTTGAAAACGGTCCTAATAAAAAAAAAAATCCTCAATAATCACTTAAGGTGATCATGAAACCCTGCTAACAAACAAACAAATAATAGTTGCTTTCAATGTGAATTTCATTTAGAATGTAATGAATAAATGTTATGGCAATCAAATACTAAGAAGTGAGCCAGTAACAAAATACTCTTATGTTGTCTTCTTAACGTGATGAGATCAAACCCTTTCATAAACATACATAGAGACTTACTATTCTTTTACCAAAACTTATTGTGTCTAATGATAGAGCCCAAAAAAAAAAAAAACACTGACGGAGGACATGGATTCACTGGTGGTCACATGACTATAATGTTACTTTCCAGATTGGTACAAGATAGGTGCATGATTCTTTCATAACTAGATCTCATCTCTTGATTTGAAGTGGGGGCGTCTAAGAAGTGAGAATAAATGAGCTTTTATTTTTCATAATTTTTTAATCGAATTTTATTTTCATCGTACTAACTTGGATTACAAAAAAAATTCACAGATGGAACGGTTTGTTGATCTAAAAAATGAGATTAATTTTCAATATATTTTAAATATGTTTTTCATACCACTGGTTACCACCCAATTAGCACCTTGATACCACCTTCGTTTTTAACTTAAAATTTTATTAATTTTGCTAGGAATGAACAAGTTTACCGTGATCTATTGGATCTAAATTTATGGAGAAATTTATTTTTTGAATTAAATATACCACTTTATATCACCTCGGTATATATATGATGGTAACTGATGGTAGACAATGATGAAATATGATAAATGACAGTTAATATTTTTTTATTATAATGTATACAATCATTCTATACTATTGTATATTCATACAATCATGGTACACTTTCATACCATGTGGTATAGTGATCTTATGTACATACCAAATGGCAGCACATGATATGCACTCATAGTAAAGTCTCAATTTTATTTTGCTCCAAAATATATCAAAATAGATATCATTTTGAAGAGCACAATTAATTTTATTTTTCTGTTCAAATAATTTTTTTCAACTTAAAATAAAAGAGATATAACTCGTTAAAATTTATTTATAGAAAAGTTAATAACCCAGTATAGAATACTGCAAGATTATGCACTCATAAATTATGCATCATTACCTTCTAAACAAAATTTTAATCCATAAAAAAAAAATATGTAATAACTATAATTTAGCAATATGTATATCCAATCGATTGATTTTGTAAATCGACTTCCGCCCCAAATAGCATTCGCTACTCGTTATTATGGGTCGAGTCCAAAAGATCCTTTAATACTGGAGATCTCGCCAACTAAATATTAATATTTGAATATAACATGAGTGGTCTTTATAGATTTCAAACCTAGCAAATAAATTTTGTATAAAAGAAGGTACAATAAAACTTATATATGGGTTTTTAAGATCTCCCAATACCACGTTACTGCCTGTAAAAAAAAATTAGTATATTATCCAACATGGTACTTACTACTTACCAGAAACAACTACTATTTTGTGAAAAAACAAGAGGGTTGGGTGCTTAAAAACAACCCCATACATTGTTTTCTTTTAGGAAAAAAGAAGCAATAGTCTCCACAAGATATCAGCCATGTACTGTTCTCTTACCCTATACTTGACAAAAAACTTTTTTCAAGCTTTACAAGAAACAAGTGATTGGATCTCAAGTTGCCTTTGTCTGTTAACTCTTGCAATGAAGTCCTCTATCCTTCTGTTAAGCTCATCTCCTGCTCCCCTTCCTCCTTTTTCTTCAATGTCTTCTATTTTATCTTCTACTAATTGCTCCTTGACTTTCTCTTCATTATTCACATTTTCATTTATCACACTTTGTTCTTCTTGTTCAACTATCTCATCCTCAAATGAAGTCGTAATTTCATCCACTACGATGACACTTTCACTATCCGATTCGCTCTCCACTGCTTCATCCTCAAATAAAGTAGTTTCATCATCGACAACAACAATCCCTCTCTCCGTTTGGCCTGCCACCACTTCATCATCTAACGACACAACTTTGACAATCCTTCTCTCCACCTCGCATGCCATTTCAGTAGATTTTTCTTGAGTCGAGATCGAAGGTGACGTGACCAATTCCCTTTGAGCTCTAGCTCTACCAACGTACTCATCGTAGACATCACTGATCCGAGAAGATCTCCGTGATGAACCCTCGTGACCGCTGAGCCTTGATTCTCCAACCAGGTACACCACAATGACATTGACCAAGACAAAAACACACTTGGGACTAGAAAGGCACGACAACACGTTGGGGAGATGGAGGAACAAGAATTGCTTTGTGGGTGTATACAATAAAAGGGCACACCCCACTATCATCAGTGAATTCATAGCAAGATTTTGAAGAAACACACTGTGAGCTGCCTTCCTCTTCCTCATGGATTGAACCCTTTTGGCCTTGTTGAGTGTCACCATTGTATCCATTGGCTTGATGGGCTCTGATCAATTTCCTGGAGGGAAAGAAGAAAATTTTGGCCAAGTGTGTAACTTTGTGATTGAGTGATGTTATTGAAGGTGGTAATGTTGGGATTTAGAATCACACATTGGACGACTGAAAGGATGGAATCCATGGTGATGGGTATTTATAGAGTAGAATGGGATTGTGGGAAGTGGATTGGATATGGGATTGTGATATCTGTACTTATTTTCCTTGTGTGGGATTCAAAAGTTGGTGACTTTAATTACTTTGATGTGTTGTTGGCTTTGCTGCGTTACTTCGTTGGGTGCATCTAAGGAAAAGCTAGAGCTTTTGATGGAAACAGCCAAATGGCCGGTTTTGAGTGGGGGAGAGGTGCGTTTTCAACTTTTTTATTTATAGGCCCATTCCTACCTAGCTTCTCGTCCATATTTTATTGTCTTTCCAAGATTCTTGTTCTCTTTAGATGTTTGATGGTTTTGAAGTTCCCCACTGCCATGTCCAAAAGCAACATCCCCTAGGGTTTTCTCGCCGGTTTCCACTTCTAAAACTACCTACCAATGTTTAGAGCATTCATTGGACATGCCAGAATTTCAAACGGAACATGAATTGAGTTTCAATTGGGAAGACACGTAAGAGAATGATCATATATGTATAGACACGTAACGAATTATATATAACTCACCATTTATAATTCGACCTTATCCAACAATTTAAGCCATTGAACCGTCAAATTGGCTCTCGATCTTCCTGTATCAGCTGATATTTGGTTACCATTCCATTACACACTAGTAGGTGAAACCTTAGGAGTTAAGAACATGCTAATCATCAGGATCTAATTGTTTTCCATGGGATTTGAATATTATATTGTTGCCTTTACTTGGTTCAATGGAGGCCATAGAAAGGTGAAAGCAATGGCAGCAGAAAAGGAACACAAATCATGGTGGTGTTGAATTTTTCACACTTGACCTTTTCCTTTCCCTGCATGGTAAGTTAAGTAAAAGGAAGTGTCACGTAAAACCACTCTTATTTCAATATTCCCTTCCTCTGGCTCCACTGCTTGCTTTGCTTTTCGATCAGCCGGCCGGTTCTCTGCCGCGTAGATTTTTCCTTTCGATCTCCACCTCCCCTGTACTTTTCTTCTCATATAGTTCCCATGAATGATTGGAGATCAAAAGCTTCACGTGTCCCAAATTTGGGATTTATCGATCGCACATTCTTCAACCTCATTTATCAGGCGATCCAACAAAAGAAGCACATCATAATTATGATTATCATCAGTGGCGGAGGGAGAGTAGAGCAGGGTGGGTCCACCATGCATGGTTCGGAGTAAAAATGATTATATTAAATATAATAGTTAGCTTATAAAAAAAATTAGTGGGCATCTAATTGAGATTTGAGAAGTGTTGATCGAATTTTGGCGACATAATTTCTTAAGCATGTGGTATTCAGATTTGTGCAAACTTCAATTTCGTATAAGCTGACTTTTTTACGAGGGAGCATGCTAGTAAATTGTATAAGATTTATTGTTGAACCTCTCTCTACAGTTCGAGTTATTAATATTAAATGGTTCTTGACAAAAAACATCATTCGAAAGCGAAGAGCTAACTGAATAATGAATTATTGTTTGGTGTAAGATTCATTATTCACCTTCTCTCAATGACTCGACTTATTGATAGTAAATAGTTATTTAAACAAAGAACCCCATTCAAAAAGAGAATGACTCATTAAATCACTAATAAGTATTTGGTACATACCTAGAGTGATATTCTTGATAGTTTCGAAAAAAGTTCAATACAATATTATATCAAGAATGATTAGAAAAGTTAACAAAAACTATTTTTATCATATATATTTTTCTTCAAAAGGGTGCTCGAGGTACGCACTCCCTGTTCCATTCAATTCCATCCAATCCTGTTCTTAGAATGTAATTTTTTTGATGGTTTTGTGCAGGGGCGGAGCCAGGATTTGCAAGACCGGGGGGGGGGGGGGACTTTTTTTGTGTGCGTATTATCATCCCATGTTAATAAAAGATAATTCATTATATAGAAGGATAAAATTATCTATTTGTCATAATCGTCGAAAATACGTTTGAGATAATTAAAAAACCTAAAGATATGATCCAAACTAAAATTTCTAGTACAATATGTTCAAGATAAATAATTGAATTACCAACAAAAAATGTAATTTTTTCAATTGTGCCATGCATGTACTCTTATTGCAACTTAAAAGTGAATATATGAGAATACTAGAATTTTGAGAAAGAAAAATCTACAAAAGTTCAAAATTAAATGGAAATCGCTTTATATAAACTGCTAACACAGAGAATTGAACCTTGATCCAAGCAACTCAATGGAAGCAATTCCTCCACTAGAGTAGAAGCAATTTCATTATTACTTGTTGATGCTTTATATATTAATATAACAAATGTAACTTATACGTAATTTCCAAAATTCTCGACGTATATATAAGCGATCTTCAAAATTCTGTTTGGGGGGGGGGGGCAACGTAGCTCCGCCCCTAGTTTGTGGTCTCCCTCCGATTTGGAGACTTGCTTCCGCAATGGCCACTCCTTGGCTCACGACGAAGAAAAACGGCAAAGGGGAACTTGGGGAGAGGAAGGGTCAAGAAATGCGGTTGGGGTAGGAGCTTGGTTGGGTGTGGTTGGGTCTGACGTGGCTATTTTTCTGATGTAGCAGGTTAGATTTTATTTTATTTTTGTTATAATTAAGTGATTTATCGTTTCTATTAGCCACGTGAGCAAAAAACTGACGTTGTTAACGGAGACTAATGAAAAGTGACCAAACTTGAAGTATTTAACTAATTCTAGTGAACATGAATGAAATAAAATATTTTTAGTGGCAAACATGAAACTTTTTAGCAATCTCAGTGACCAAACTTGAAATTTATGTTTTTCAAATACTTTCAACGTTTATCATATGCCCCGAAGGAACATACTTTCAACGTATATATGAGTATTTAAGATCACATTACTCTGATAGAACTAAGATTGCTTGTGCAATTTTTCCTTCAATTTTTTAAGGATGATATAGGTTTATTTTTAGTGATTTTAAGTATACTTAAGAAATTTTAACCTGAGACTCCAAGTTCAAAATTTGTCATACTACCACTAGGCCGCCAAACCCTCTTTCGTCAAAAGTTGAATGAAAATTTTCTCATTGAACTTATAAGCCGTTCAAAAGTTTCAACGATAATTAATACATTTGTGATTTGAAAATTACATTAGAAGTAATTACAAATTTCACCTTCTCAATTTGGCACAACCAAACTATTTTACTGAAAAAGAGAATAAGTCATTAGAGCTTTTGATGGATATAATTTGACGAATCATAACCATCAATTTTTATTTCTCATTAAATTGATCTAAGTATATGAGATTTATAGAGCTAAGATATAGATTATAATCGGTTAAGGAGTTGAGAATAGTATCTGATGTCAAACTTCGATCAATTCAAAATCTAGATTACATCATTCTTTTACTCACGGTATGTCATACCTTTGTTTTTACCCAATGAATGATAAAACCTCCCGTACGTAATATGATCTTATCCAACAATTCAAGTGGTTGGACGGCCAAACCGGCTGTCGACCGACAAATCTTAGGTTTGATCTTACTATATATATCAGATATTTTATTTCCATTCCATTACACTAGTGGGTGAAACCTTAACAGCCTGTTTGGATACAATTCCGGAAGAAATGGAAATGGAAATGGAATTCAATTTTTTATTTTTATAGAATTCCATTTCCAATTCTAGTGTTTGGTATAATTCCTACGACTATGGAAATGAATTGCACTTTTAACCATAATGAATAATGTAATATGTTTGTTTTATTTTGGGAAATGAAATATGAATGAGAGAGAAAGAGAGTAAAATGATAGTGGGTCAACAAAATAATAAAAAGTATTGATGGGTCCCACTAATTCCATCTGCATTCTCTCAATTTCTATCACTTTTGATAGGAATTGTAATTCCCATATTTTAGACCCATTGGAATTCACAGCCTGTTTGGATCGACAAAAAACTCAGGAATTGGAATTCCATTTTCAATTCCAATTCCATATTTTATGTTTGGAAGGATAAGAAGGTTGAGAAATGAATTCCATTTGGGCTAAGTTTTGGGAATTACAATTCCTATCAAAAGTGATAGGAATTTTGTTTATGAAGATGGAATTAGTGGGTCCCATCACTATTTATTATTATTTTATTAACCAACTATCACACTACTCTCTTTCTCTATCATTCATATTTCATTTCCCAAGATAAAATAAATATATTATATTATTAATTATTGTTAAAAGTGCAATTCATTTCTTTAGTTGGAGGAATTATACCAAACACTAAAATTGGAAATGGAATTCTATAAAAATAGGAATTGGAAATAGAATTCCATTTCCATTTCTTCTTGAATTGTATCCAAACAGGCTGTCAATTCTCAACCTTTTTATTATTCCAAACATAATATATGGAAATGGAATTGGAAATGGAATTCCAATTCCTTACTTTTTTGTCAATCCAAACAGGCTGTAAGAGTTACGAACAATTTAATCATCAGGATCTAATTGTTTCCATGGGATTTGAATATTATTGTTGCCTTTACTTGGTTCAATGGAGGCCAAAGAAAGGTGATAGCATCATAGCAATGGCAGCAGAAAGGAGCGTAAATCACACTTGACTTTTTCCCTGCATGGTAAGTTATAAAAGGAAGTGTTACATTAAGGGGTGGCTATACGGTCCGGTCCGGTTAAATTGACCCAAATTGATCAGGTCCAATCCGGTTTTGACCCGGTCCGGTCCCAATTCGGACTTGATTTTATATTGAGCTTGTGGGGATTTTAGTGGCCTAAGGCCTGAAAGGGTGAGTAGTTGGTTAAGTTTTGTACTAAGTGCAAAGGTTTGTGACCGTTTATGCAAATTACCCTTAAGTTTTGGGTGTTGAGCTCTTATCCGATCTTTATCCAGTTTTCGATTCGGTCCCGAACGGTTTTTTACCTCAAATCTAAGTCCAAAGATTGTATTGCATTGTTTACTATCCTATCCTGATCCGATCTCGGTCCGAGTTATACGATCTGGTTTCAGGTAAAACTAAAAAATCCGGACCAAATAGCCAGCTTAGTTACGTAAATACCTCTCTCATTTCAATATTCCCTCCACTGCTTGCTTTGCTTTTCGATCAGCCGGCCGGTTTCCCATGAATGATTGGAGATCAAAAGCTTCACGTGTCACCAATTTGGGATTTATTGATCTCACATTCTTCAACCTCATTTTTCAGGAAATCCCACAAAAGAAGCACATCATAGTGATAATAATATATAGTATAATGCAAGTACATGTACATCATAGCTAGATGTGATCCCTCTTAATAACCCGTTGATCTCAATAAATCTAGTTATTTAATAGAAGTTCAATCGTGAATCTTATATCATACATACTAACATACCCCCTCAAACAAAAACCATTTATATAAGTTTCAAGTTTGCACAGGTCCGAACACCATGTACGATGTACTTAACAGAACAGAAGAGGCCATCAAAATTCGAACATAAAACCTCTTAATCACAGAATATTCTGATATCATGTCAAGAACGTTAATCTCAATAACATGAATTATTTAAATAGGTCCAATCGTTCATCTTATACCACACGTAGTAATACCTTCAATCCCAAAAACCAAATTTTTTTCCTAAATCTCTCAATTTTAAAAATCCTACAAGCAAACGCAAATGCTACTCTATAAGTCTACAAAGCCAATAAGCCGGGCCCACATCCAAATAATCCCGAGTCAGTCCCCCTCAAAAGTCAAACCCTCCCTCTTTTAGGATCAAATAAGAATATGGGCTGACAAATGGATCCCTAATAAACCCAGTTACAGTCCCGACGTCGTTCCTATGGGGGCTGATCTTATTCCTAATGAGCTCATGTGTCTCGCAATGCAAACAAATTGGGCCATGGTTTTGCTTTGGGATTGTACTATGTATTGGGCTGAATGAACGAGGCCCAGGAGGTCTCTCCTGATAATATGACGCAACTTTGATCACTTTCATCCTATCGCCACAAACGGCTAAATTACACGTTTGGTCACTCAAATTATATAAATTTTTCATGTTTGTCATCCGAATTACTTTTCTTTCTTATTCACCACTAACTTTACGAATTGTTTTACCGTTAGTCACCCGCCGTTACACTCCGTTAAGTTTGTCCTACGTGGCAGTCAACTATAAAATTTGACCGTTAACTAGATGACGTGGAAATTAAAATGAATTAAAAAATAATTTTATTTTTCCACCTCATCATTCCACTTACTTTGTCTATATGCTTTATCATATTGATGATTTAATTAAAATTAATTAAATTATAAAATTAATTCCTCCTCCTTCACAACTCAGGTGAAGCTTTGCTCCGACGCCTCCAGAGCACCAGCTATCTCCTTCATCCTCCTTTCCCTTCTCAGGCCGTCTTTGTCTAGTGTATAAGCTTTGAAAAAAAAAATGGGCATGTGCAAGAGATCCAGCGGGCAGGTGCTCCGGTCACTGTCTCCCCGCGGCCGATTCCCGTCGTACAACTCCGCCGCTCATCTCTCATCTTCCTCGTCCTCATCGGCGTTCGCTTCTTCCACGAGCTCGAGCTTTTACTCTCCGTCGTCGGCCTTCTTCCGCACCACAGCTCCACCACACAGATCCGCCTCTCCGACGCGCGTCAATGTATATCCCCAGAGTCCTTCGTCGCCGACGTTCCGATTCTCGATCGACAGATCCACATCTCCCAATCGCAGCATATCCGTCACGACGAAGCACACCAATCACATCTCCAGCCTCCCGCGAGGAAGACGTGTATGTGCTCTCCGACCTCGCATCCCAGATCGTTTTGTTGCAGTCTCCACAAGAACAGCCCCCAGAACGGCCACGCCGGAGGGAGCTCGTTCATTGGCGAGGCAGTAATAGGTTTCCCTCCCCACCCAGATTTTTCATTTCTCTTGCTTTTCACAATTCATGGTCCCTTTCCCCACTGCCCACAGAGCATTAGGAATTAAGTTGGGGGCGGCAGCAGCAGATAGAGCTGGGTCAGTCTTCTCTTGCTTCCTACTACTTGTCTCCAGTCCCACCACTCACCGCCTCTAACATATTGCCTTCTTCTTCTTCTTCTGTCCAGGCGAGCAAAGCAAAGATAGGAAAGGGTAATCTCATTCATTCATGCCTAACCACCAAATCAAATCAAATTAACAAGGATTCCCTTCCCCTCTTCCCCACCCCCCACACCATTTACTCCCTCCATTCAAAATGTTAGCAAAGGCAAGACAGTGAATCTCTTCAAATCCTTTCTTCATTTCATTCCCATTCCTTCCCATTTTCACCCCATCACCAGCGGGCAACTTAATTATTGCTCCATTACTTCCCCCACCCTCAGTCCAGGTGATTAATTTTCAAAATTAATCTCGTTTATTATTTATTTATATGCAATGATACCACCCTCTTCTTATTTTACAGTCAATTTACAGGGACCTCACCTCACCGCCTCCCCTGCCTTCCAGTTCCATTCCCTTCTCCATTCAATCACCGCCTCGGAAAGCAGATGACGTGGAAGGAGGAGGAATTCTCTCGCTAATAATTAATTTTATAATTTAATTAATTTTAATTAAATCATAAATATGATAAAGCATATAGACAAAGTAAGTGGAATGATGAGGTGGAAAAATAAAATTATTTTTTAATTCATTTTAATTTCCACGTCATCTAGTTAACGGTCAAACTTTATAGTTGACTGCCACGTAGGACAAACTTAACGGAGTGTAACGGCGGGTGACTAACGGTGAAACGATTCATAAAGTTAGTGGTGAATAAGAAAGAAAAATAATTCAGGTGGCAAACATGAAATATTTGTATAATTTGAGTGACCAAACGTATAATTTAGCCCGCCACAAATAGGGGTGTGCAACGGTTCGGTTCGGTCCGGACCGGACCAAACTCATGAGAACCGCGGTCCATTAGTGAAAAACATGTTAGGACCAAGGACCGGACCATTCTTGCATTTGGTCCATTTGGTCCGGTTCGGTCCGATCCAAATATGAGCTCGGTCCACCATTTCTTCAGTAATTATAAAATTCATGAGGACCAAGAACCGGACCGCATTTTACTCGATCTGGTCCGATCCGGTCTTAACAACGGTTTGGTCCGGTGTGGTCCGGTACGGACCAGACCATTGCACACCCCTAGCCACAAACAAACCCTTTCATCCGCTCTGTAGTGTTGTCTCATCTCATCACACTCGATCGATCGATCGATCGATCTCCAGTTCTCGCACAGCCATGGCGCAAACCCTAGCTCGTTCCTCTCGTCATCTCCCCATCTCCTCGCTCATCACCAAACGACTGATCTCCTCCTCCTCCTCCTCCGCAATCACTCGACCTCCTTCTCCTACCACGCTTCTCTTCTCTCGACGTCCCCTGCTCCCAATCTCCCCTGCCGCCCGCTCCGTCATCCCCGTATCTCCCCCTCGCCTCACCGCGATCCGGTGCCTGGTCAATTCCGCCGGCAACTTGAGCGAGCGCCCTCCCGCAGCAGAGATGGCCCAGCTTTACCCCGGCTGCGACCGCAAGCACTGGCTCGTTGTATTTGGCGGCAAGCCCGGCGGCGAAGGAGTTACCAAGCAGCAGATGATCGATCGCTACATTAAGGCGTTGGCCTGTATCCTCTACAGGCGAGATTGCTGTCTCTCTTTTCTTGTAAGGCATCAATGGGTCGGCGTTTGTGCGATAGTTTGGTTTTTGTTTACTTGTTTGTTTTCTGATTCGGATCAGCGAAGAGAATGCGAAGAAGAAGATATACAGCGTCTCTTGTGAGGGATACTTTGGATTCGGATGTGAGATTGACGAGGTGGATGCCAACAGGCTGGAAGGTTCGCTTTCTGAAAAATAGTGATTGAACTTGACCTTGCCTAATTGGATGGCGATGTCGTAATAAATCTTCTTCTTCTTTGTTTTTTTATACTTGGCAACAGAATGGCACAAACAAATGCCCCTTAACCCCAATATTCGCTTCGTGTTGCCGGATGCTTATGTGGATCCTGAGTACAGGGACTATGGCGGTAAGCACACTCAACCCTTTTCCTTTTTGCTGCTACACCGTTCTCCATGGCTTATATAATTTGTGTTCTATCAAGTTTCATTTAACTCATATTGGCCAAGCATGCATACAAGTCTGAGTTTTGGACAATGTAATTGTAAGCACACACCTCACCCTGTTGATAGGTGAAGCAGCTCCAGTCCATCTTGGCAAAGCTAAATAGCTGCGGAAGTAGTTAAACAGCAATGCTTAGCTTTGAATGCTGATTAATGGACTGACTAATCCACACCCTTAAATTGGGGGATTGAGAATCTTAGGCGCGATGGTACAATTCATTTGTCAATTCTAGAATCAGTTGTCATATGTGTATATCAGCATAGCGTTGAGCGTAATCCACCACCCTTTCGACAGTCAAAAGTAGCTTCTGCTTTAGTTCATCTTGGCAAAGTTAGCAATGTTTGGCTTTGAATGCTAATGGGAGTATGGGACTGATGTCGAACTCCGTCAATTGTTGTAAGATAATTTGTAAATCTGTTAGTAATTGTCAAATGAATAAGCAGAGCGTTGTTGATGAGGTAGTGGTGAATATGAATGAGAGAGAGAGAGAGAGAGACTAGTATGTTATGTCTGTGATCTGTGTTTGGATTTTGTAATGTGCAATCTAATATTAGTGTGGATGTTGATGGGTTTTCGTTTGTGTTTTGTTTTGCAGGTGAATTGTTTGTGAACGGGGAGATAGTTGCTAGATCCCCAGAGAGGGAGAGGAGAGTGCGGCAGCTGCAAAAGTCGTCGTCACAGAACTAGGTACATTAGTTGAAAATGTTGGCAAGTTGTATTGGTTCGGTTTTGGTCTCAAATCTGAGCGACACTGAAAGCTGTTTGAAACTAAATTGGTTTCGAAGATCTGTTCAATGGTTTGTAGGTGTTGATCGTGCTAAGACCAATTAGATAAGAGGATATATAGAAAACGGAATGGGGTGTCTTTGGATTCTCCAAACACCAATTGCCGCACCAAGTCCGTCCTTCTCTGCCTCCAAATGATTTAGGCTTTGCAGCTCAGGAATCTGAAGTGGAAGAAGGGAGAAACTCCAGCATCCTCTGGTAAACAGATGAGGAGAAAAGGTAGGCAAGGATGGGATTGGAAGGGCGATTCATGCATCGATTTGGCTGCTTCAATCCATCTTGTGGCAAAGCTAATAGGTACTCAAGCTAGCAATGCTAATGGGCAGACTAATATCACAATCCCCTTCTTCCTTCCTGTTCTGCTTCTCAGCTTCAACTTAAATGGGGGATTCAGAATCATAGGGGATGATGCAACCAATTTGTAATCCTGAAATCCGTTGCCAAATGTATAAAGCAGCGCGTTTAGTACACTCGCGGCGAAGTAGCCTTAGTCCATCATCTTGGCAAAGCTAATAGCCGTTGAAGCAAACAACGACTGGCTCGATGAGGATAACTAAGCTGACATACCGGAGTTGGCTGCTTGTTAGCACAGCAGCAGGGTGGTGCCTTGCTGCACCAGACGCATGGTTACGTTCGTGTTCGTGATAGTGGATTAACTACTATCATATTCCATTTATTCCTGTTGTGCTTCTCAGCTTGAACTCAAATGGGAGGGTTCTCGGAATCATACAATTAATTTGTAATTCTATAATCAGTTGTCAAATGTATAAGCAAAACGTTAAGCATTACTCAGCCCTCCCTGTTCTGTTCCTCTTGAATGTCAGTATGGTGTCGAGAATCATAGGGTTGGTACAGCCAGATAAATTTGTACATCTGTGACTGATTGTCACATGAATAAGCAGCCGTTGGTGATGAGGTAGAGATGAATAGAAATGAGAGAGAGACTAGTGTGTTAGTGATCTGTGTTTGGATTTGGTCATGTGGTAAGGTAACATAATATAGTGTGGATGTTGATGGTTTTTGGTTCTTTGGGTTTTTTTGCAGGTGAATCATTTGTGAATGGTGAATGTGTCTGGAAATTCCAGTGTGTCTAATAAAACAGTTAGACTATTAATTCATTTTCTCGATGCTTATTGTTCCTAGCTGCCTCTGGTGCTATATATCTATATCTATCTATACTTAATATTATGGCTATTCAAAAATAATTTCTTGTCACATAAGCACTTGGTGAATGCACAAGTTGCCAAGGTGGACAATTTTTTTACAAACAAAAAACTATTTATTGATCTATTTATGAAGTTGTCTCTCTCTTCTTATAATAATTCTACTCATTTTTACTAAAATTAAAATAATTTAATTTTTTAGGAAACATTTAAACAAAAAAAAAAACACACCTAAGTAAAAAAAGAATTGATTAAACAAACTATAAAGATGGAAAAAGAGAGTCACATATATTGTATTTGTTTAACCCAAACTGATTAAATCAGATTAAGTAAATTTTCAACTCTTTTTTACTAAAACTTAATAATAAGTTACATTTTGATGAAGAAAAAAAACAAGCACACACATAAATATTAATATTTTTCAATACAAAATATAAACGATGGTCTAGGAGAAAATAAGCGTTTGACAATCAATCGACTTTGAGAAATGAACGATATGACTATATGTTTTTTGCTATCAAACACTCACTTCTTTCTTATGTATATACCTATCAAATAAAACAATTATAAATTATATAACAAAATGTCTGGATATAAACTTGACAGAGCAATAATTGTTATTTTTTAAAACCTTCTTATTCATTTCGATTAAATGAAAACATATTAATTATTAATGCAAACTCTTAATTTGTTTCTATCCCTTTCCCCATTTTGATTATCTCTCTAGAAATAAAATCCAACATTGAAAAAAAGAAATCAAGAAAGTATGTCAACCACCATAAAAATAAACAAAGCCCTCTTATTAGTTGCTAAATTTTTTGAGATTTTTAATATTTGTATTCTCATAATTTATAGAGAAGGAAATAGTAATGCATACGAATTTTTTTCTTTGTATGAGAATAGGAGGCAGGAGTTACACGAGACAACGATAAGATGACAAAATTTTGAGCAGTTGTAACATATTTTTGCCTGTTGCCGAAAAAAGTTAATTTGATCATTGTGAAGATGAGGTGAACCAAGCCGAGGGTTGTCGACTGCTCCCTCTTCCTCCTTGATCTGAAGCTGGCAACTGGTCTCACTTTCTCAGCGATATGTTATTGTTTGCAGTTGACTGGCCGAGTTATACTCTTTTTCCCATTCTTTTCTTAATTTCTTCCAAATTATGACTGCTGGATGGTAAATTTTCTCACTCTCGATGAGTGAATATATTTCTTCTTTGTTTTTTACTGGGAAGGGTCGCCATATACTTTCATGTATATAAAATATAATTAGAAGGGTTAATTGGTTGGACTTAGGGCATACCTGATAGATCCTTTGGCTGAATAATTGATCGTTTTTCTTGAATGCCTATTGCAACCCGATTTCTTGAATGTTGAAATGGAAAGTAGAGTTGTGATGATTGTTTATTATATTTTATGTTCATGATTGACATGCTACTACTAGCTAGCTATACAATGATGATCTGGTTAGTAATTAGCAGGTAGCAAAGGGGTTATAAGTAGAAGGGAACATAATTGAGGTTTTATAAAGGTCGCGAAGAAGAAAGAAAATGATAATGGTGGTTTCTTGGTTGTCTATTTCGATGTTTTTTTTTAATTTCTACATGTTTGCGGTGACATTTGTTTGTTTCATTAAGGTGATTTTTTCTGCATTGAATCCCTAACTAAAGATTGATTTTGACATGATTTTTTTCTTACAAACTACTATTTGGATTGATGCATATATTCAGTTCACAAAAGAGGAATCTGAATGATAAAATGAGTTGGGTTGTATTGAAGACTGCTCCTTTCATTATTTTTTAATTTTTATTAGGTAATAAAGCACAATTCTTTTCTGCAGAAGATATGTAGCTCTCTACAAAATATAAATTGTGTTTGATTATATGTAGTTTAATTTGCTGAAAATATTTCTTTAATAAGTTAGTGACAGCTGATAGTTTTGTTTGTGGTTGGTTTTGCTAGATTATTTCAAGGTAATTAAACAAATACGTGGAAGATTGATGGACGTGGATGCTAATGGGTTTCCTCATTATTCCAAAATTGTATGTATATGTGATAATATACGATATTCATGGGATTTAGATAGGGATATTCTCTATTATCATATACCGACATATGAGAAGGGAGAGAAAATAAAAAGCTCTGCGCTTATTTTTTATTATTAATTGAAGCATATTTTCTTATTCTAACTTCTTCTTTTGTGGCCGTAAGTTTTTTAACTTCTTTATAACAATTCTGTGCTAAATAATGAATAATCTCTTATGTTTATAATCTTAAAGGGCGAGTTCGATAAAAAAAAATTCTAAATCAATAAAGAACCGTCTACAAAGAGCTCAGTTAATAAAATTAAAATGTTCATAAATAAACAAAAGGTATACAAGTATGAAATAATACTTAAATAAGGTAAGTGAGATTTACAATTCCATGTATATTACCTTAGCAAACATAAATAATAATAACAATTAGAATACTCTAACGAATTATAAAACAACCAAACAAAATACATCGCCCAACGGGCGGGTAAAAAACTAGTACATAAATAGAGCTAGCGCGTATGTTGACTGAGCTGATATCGTTTTCCAACTCACATGGATACATTACATACTAGCCCCGGCCCGTTGGTCTGGTCTTTGATTATTATGTATTTTATATATGTGCTACTACTTAAATGCGTGTAAATGCTAAATACCAAATAACACAAGTGATATTTAATGTTCACAAAAAAATCATTTATGATTTAGTTTTATATAGTTCAATATATTCTTTAAATCATTTTCCCGTATTTATCTTATTTGTTAATTACGACACAGGTTATAGATATGAAATTGTATGATTTGAAAGGGCATGTTGCTGATTGGTAGTCACAAATAAAGGACCTAAATTGCTAGTTCAGAATTTGATATTGTGCCTGATAAGTTCCAAGTTCACTTTATAAACACAAAAGGTTAGGGGCATAAATCAAGTACCTCAATAAAATTGAAATATGAAGATCTTATGATTCCACGACGTGATCCATTTAAGTCGGGGAAAATCCTATTTAAATTAAAAGGCCGAAAAATGTTATTTTTTTCATTAATTTTTTTGGGGGAATATTCCAGATCTAAGACCACTCTAATGCTCCTTTTCACCATGCATAAACTGAACCAACAATTAGGATAAGCACTAAAGAGACAGATTTATAAAATCTCGCACCCTGAGAAAAGTTTGATTACATATTTAATAAAATTGTTGCAATCCTTCCCACAATAGGTCAAGGAGCTAGACTCCTCCCATCTCCAAATATTCATCTCCAAAGTTAATCGTTAAGTGCATACCCCCAAAATTCAATTTTAAGTATGATGCAATTAGCTTATAGAGATAAAAAGAAATACACATGTTCTTGCAATTAATCTCACCTAAAACGTTGAATAAATTTAGGAGTGGGGAAGGCAAATTTGTTGATAAGGGTGATGTAGGTTTCATTTTTGTCATTAAGGTACTACTTAAGAGATTCGAACCTAAGACCTCCAGGTTCTAGGCTAGTAGTATTACCACTAGACCAATTTGATCGACCAACAAAAGAAAGTGCATTCCCTATCATTAGGAGACTCAAATTCGGTGGAAGGAAAGGGAAAGATGAAAGGAATTAATTTATGAGTCAAGAGAATGAGGGATAACGAAGCACAATAGCAGGGAAAGGGGTGACGTTTATTAACCATTATGTTTTTTTTACAATAGAAAACAAAATCTAAACAAAATGAAACTACCATTTCCTGTAAAAAACATGTTTGAAAATATATGGGTCTAGAGGCTTTTGAAAATTAAACTTGAAAATGAAAATAGTGTTTATTAATGATTTTTATGATCTGACAACTTTGGTGATCTGATTGCCACATTTTTAAATTTAATCGGTATTTGAAAAATTGTACCGTATCAACGATCTGACAAAAAAATAGTCTATAGTAACCTAAGCTGGTAGGGTTGAAAAAATCGATCAGATCGTTTGAAAACCATGGACTAAACCAGACCGCACAGTTTGGTCTAGACCATAGACCGTTAAGAATTGTCTGATCTGGCCATGATCTGTATTATATGATATTTCGATCTCTAGGTCTGGTCTAGTCTAGACCGCGGTTTACCGAACCAAACAATGCACCCGGTCGACTTCCCAATACTTGTTCACAGCCCACTCGGCCAATTTCCCCCAACGAGATCCAAGTCTCAACCCTAACTTCGTGAAACTAGACCCCTCTTTCATTCAGAACAACATTTCACCAAAGATTAGAGACGATTGTGTCTCCATATGACATTATGTTAATGTTTATGACTTTATGGTGCAAGTTGACATGCTTCAACTTTGTATTTTTTTTTTGTTTACTGAGATTTAGGGTGTTAAAATTAGTCAGGCAGGTTGGAGTTTATGTTTTAAGGCAAAAGATAATTTTTCCTCGATTATTGGATCAATTTTTTGTGGTTGACTAAAAAAATTGTTCATTTTTCGTTCAATGTGGTCTATATGGACCAAACCGCATAGGCGTGGTCTGGTCTAGACCGTATAGTACGTGGTCTGGTCTTTGGTCTATACTCCAACCAATCGCTTTGGACAGTAGACCATATATATGTTCTGGTCTGGACCAGACCGCACTGTTTTCCAACCCTATTAGCCGATAGGCAATTTTGGTGGGATGAAATGATTGAGCGACGATTTTAACACAAAATATCTTATCCTTCACTTTTTTGTGCCAATTTTAATATAGTTTTACAAAATGTGTACAAAATTAATTTATGTAACAAAATATATAGAAAATAAATTGAGTCAAACAATTATCAAAATAGGTGAACCCAATTTTTTGTGCTAGGTTAAATCTACTTTTAGTGAACAAATTACATATAATTTCAAAAATATATATTAAATCTCACGTTTTACCGCTAATTAAAATTTCACTTTTGCTTGTTAACTTAAAGGGAGTTACATAAATTAAAATGAATTGATTATCATTATCAGAGGATTCGCCTTGTTTCTTGATAATCCTTTCCTTATTGTTGTGCATAAAAATAAAATTAAATTTAATACTACTCACTTTATCGACTTCTTCATCGGAATCTTCAGTATCTTCAAAATACGTTGAATTCTTGATTTAGTAAAAAAATATTCATAACTGTCAATACCCTCCCGAAACCCACTTAATCAGGTATGGTAAAACTTAAACCCGAAGGAATTTCAGTGAGTACGGATAAAATATGAATCTGAATATTAGGGGTAATGGGTGAGTATTGTTTTATCACTTTCCAACCCAAACTCGCTCGATGATACACACGCATAAGTATTTTATCTAAAAATTATCCTTAATTTTTTAAACATATTTTATATTTATTATACACATATAATATTTTCATGTAATTATATTGTTTGTAACTAATTTTCTTAATTTCAGTGATTTATTGCCATACTTTTCACTTATGTATTATCAGTATACGTGAGCATGTTAGCATGTTCTATGGAGTTATAAGGATAGATGATTATCCATGGATAACTGTTGATATGCGAAATCCGATATGGGATGACATGATTTTGATTGTCTACCAATCTTTTTTTGTATCAGTAAAAGCAAACTATTTTAGGCAGGATAATGAATATTATCGCAACAGTCCCTCGAAAATGGGAAGCTCGCATTCTTTTCGGATTCACCGTCGAATTTAGCTTGAAGTGGATCGAACACTAATTTGGTATTGGTCTTAACCTTATGGTTAAATTGGAAACTGGACTGCGAATTCAAGTTGTATGTTCGAAGTAAAAACTTAAACGGAAGAAGAAGGGGAAGACGAAGGGTTTTCATATACCTAAAGCTTTGTTGAACATGGAGGTGACTCAATCAGGTATTCGCTCTGTCCATGGGAGAATGGGCGGACGATGCTGGAAGGGAAATCCGGCGAAGAACGTTGATCGGAGATGGACATGGGAGAGCTTAGAACCGGTGCAAAAGGATGGTCAGACAATTGGAGAAGTGTATATGTGCTCTTTCCTGTCATACTTGACCAGGGGCGAAGTCAGATTTCAGTTTTGGGGAGGGGAAAGTTATTTAGTCTATTATCACAAAAAGGATGAGCAAATTAAATGTGTAGATCGATATTTCCTTGTGATTTTATAGGCACAAAATGCTATCCAAGATAATCAATGCTTAGCATGTTTTCAATATTTTTCATATTTGGAAAACAAATGTCCATCAACGTAAAAGGATCGGTCCTTCATTTGACAATCGTTCGCGACTTGAATCGCTTTTTTCCCTAGGCTAACAAGCCTCTGGTTCATCTTAAATTATTGTTCGATAAAAATAATTAACTACACAAACAAACGAATTCTCTAGTATGCTAATTTAAAAGTTAAAAAGAACGTGATTTGCCTAGTTTTGAAAGCACCTAACCTATAAAAGAAAATGTAAAAATTAAATGATTAGATCGGCTATTTGGCCATACAAACAAACAAAAAAAACCAATTGACTTTGAAAATTGAATTAAAAGTTCCAATCCAATCCAGTCCGAGCCAAATAGTTGAAATGGAATTCTACTAAAATGTTCATTTACTTTTCAAAGAAAGATAAAATACCAAGTATCGTCGATCTATTATATCCTTAGGTTGACTAATTTAATATCAACTCAATATATGTTTATTGAGGCTCCATGTATTAACAAGCGGGAGTACATTTCTCATGATATTAACTATTAAGATTAGTCATTACTGTCCTTTTTGTATGGCCATGTATGGTTTGCTTATGAAAATTTACCCTCTTTAGTCTCTATAAGCTTTCCTTGACACTTTGGAGCAGTGGACTCGAAAATGGAATGGAAACCACTAATGCTTCAGGTTTGGACTTGAGAGGGGACCATTGCTACGTTGTCTCGAATCAAAGAGAAAGAAGTCAAATTATAGGCACCAATATTCTGTCGTTATGAATAAATAAATAGTCATAGGCATTAGGAGTCGAACCAACAGAAGATAAGTGTCTTTCTCAAGGCTTTAAACTTTCAACTAAATAAATGAGCATATTTGTATTTTTATGACCAACTCCCAAAAGGAGCTAGCTACACACATCAGGAAATTTGTGTCCCCTTGGTTAGTAGACAAGGGGTGTTTGGTATTGTTTTTTATTTATTTTATTTTATAAACAGGTATTCTTCCTATTAAAGGATTACTACCTTTCTTCTCTTGTAAAACAAAAGGCGTAGCATGCATTTCTTGATTGTTAATTAAGAATTAGAAACATATGAATCACATTACACATAAATCAATTATCCTTTTTCTTTATATAAGTACTGGACAGGGATCGCGCTTTGCTGCGAGGTGGTCAATTACTCGGTTGTTGTGGTTACCCACGGATATTTAATCGTCTTAATGATGCATTTACGATGATAATTGTATTTTTTAATATGATAATTGGTTAGTGATGATTCTTTATTTGATATTGTTGAAGCCCACTTGATCTTCCAACTTCCCTTCCGTACCAGCCGAATCCCTCACGAATGAACCTGCACTCACAGAGGTGGGCCTTGTGGCCCGTTAGTCCTCCAACGCTCAAGTTAGGATCTTTCTTAGTGAGAGAAGTGCTTACAATGCACGATTTTAGTGAGAGAAGCCAAATTGAATAAATGCTTACCAACCTCGCTATTTATAGCCGATCATTGCTTACCTGGACCTTCCTGTACGGATTCCCACGTCACCCTTGCATTTAATGAGTAATCCCGGGCGCCCGCTCCGATGGTGATTTCGGGCGCCCTCCCTAGGTGCGCACAATTCACCCTAGGCGCCTAACGCGTAAGTACTACCATTCCGGGTGTTCGGGTCCACTTGTTATTCCGATCTAAACTCATGGGCGCCAATCATGCCCACTCCGGAGTCTTGAGTGTGCTCAGCTTTTCTCAGACTATTTGGACTTCATATCTCTTACTGGGCCTCACCCACATGTCGAGGCCTTCTCATTCGTACACCCCCAACAGATATGTATAAATATATTGTGGATAACTGTAGAAGATTCTAACTCAAATAGGAAAGAAAAGCTCTAAAGAGAAAAAAAAAATAATTAAAAGTTGAACTATTGTTTAAAAAAATTACATATCTTCAAATTATAGGGAGAGAAGTAGGGAGGAAAACGACAACTACTACTACGTAGAAAAATCTTTGTGTTTATAATTGGACTTTGCACTGAGCACAAAAGATTTGTGGTTCATGGTTTAATTATTAAATTTTATGATGGTGAATTGTTTACGGATCTGTTAAAATAGAATACATATATAATACAATAAGGAGTGTTGGACGAAAAAGGCAAATATGAAAATAAAGAAATGTAGATGATGGTCAATTCAAAAATGAAATAGAGAAGTAAAAAAATGTTATGGTAATTAGTTAGTTTTTCAAGTTTCTGTCTCCCATAATATTTTTATAGTAGTTAAGTTAGAAAACAATACTGAACCAATGAATTGATTAAGTCATAGCAATTTTTGTAGTTAAAGCCTAATCACAAACAACCGGCTAGTCCATCGTTGATCGATCCAAGAAACGATCTCGCTAGTTCTAATTAAAAATTTGTGCCTCTCATAATATTTTTTTAGTGGTCAAGTTTTTTTGGACAAAAACATTGAACCAGTGGACCACTTAAATCGGGGAGATTTTAGCAATTCCATGACCAATCACAAACAACCGGCTAGTCCATAGTTGACTAACCAAATCCAAGAATCGATCCAGTATTATAATTGATTCACGATTTTATTTATCTCGTTTATTCAAATTGAAAATTAATTCTAATTAAATATGTCTTCGATGTCTTTTTTATTATCATGCAATACCTAATTCCTTTGTCCCTCACTTAGTTTGCCGAGTGTTTTTGTTAAGTGTATTCTTTAATTGTTTCAACATTGAACGACAACAATTTATATCAGCAAAACTATTAGGCAATAGTAAATTGACATGAGCTTTATATATAGTAACTAGCTAGGTGGTGGCCGAGCTCTGCAACGGCCTGCGGTTGATTTTTAATTTTTTACTTTGTTGGTTAGTCATTTGTGCGTATTATTTTGTTTTAATAACCTAATATCATTACATCTTACATTACAAAAATGCGTAAATACTATTCACCTAATTTTAAAAGTAGTCTTTAAGACATCTAATTTTGAAGTTTATTTATCAAAAAATTCAATCTGATTTTGAAGTTTGATTGGTAACATGAGTCTAATAGACATAACATAAAAGGATTAATGAAAATTTGGAATGGAAATCGATCGTGTTGGTGGCGGATAGTGCATATCCATTATCCTACCTAGAATAGTTTGGTTTACTCATACTCACAGAAGAATCGAGGAGAAAATTAAAATCAAGCCCATTCTCGATGATTCGGTTTTCACGTGTTATCCATGGGTAATAATTTTTCTTTATATATAAATCTAACCAACATGTTAACATTCACTCGTATAATGACATTGCGTACAACAATAAAAATCACTAAAATGAAAAAAATTAGTTAAAACAAAAAAACTGCACGAAAATATTATATATGTATAATAAATATCAAGGTTATAGAGAAAAATAATGAGCTTTCTAGAAAAAAATACATATGCATGTGTATAATCGAGCATATTTGGGTTGCATAGTGAGAAAATCATGCCCACCAATTAATGTAATATTCAGATTCAAATTTTTTTACACTCACTAAAAATCACTCGAGTTCAAATTTTACTTTATCTGATTAAATCAGATTCGGGTGGATACCACCGTTGCAAATTTATTTCCACAGTTACAACATTATCAGAAGTTCACAACTCTCAAATTGAGAAATAATTTTTAGAACAGGTGCGAATCCAAATATCTCATGCAAAAAAAGTACAACTATGGACTATGTGGAAGTTGCAAAATCTTAAAATGGGAAAACAAATGCATGAAAAAAAAAAACAACCAATAAGAGCAAAAGTATAGGCAACAATTACATGGATTGAGCTTTATATAATATAATAATATTGGGAAAATTACTTTCTCATTTGGATTGTGGCACTGTCTATAGACTCACAGTGTGTGCTCGATATTTTTAAACACATGCAGCACAATGTGGAATGTATCACGAAGACACTTGTTTATTTTCATTTCTGTTTTCCTATTTTTAAGAAAACAGATGTTGAAAACAGGTGAAAACAACATTTTATCGTTTCCGATAATAGTAGGAAATTGCCACTTTCTGTTTTCATAGTTGGAAACGAATAGAAAACAGAATGAAAAGGAAACAAGTTTTCTCATTTCGGTTGCCAAATTTATCACATGAAAACAGAAAACAGAAAACGAAAAAATGGAAGTGAACAGGGCCTAAACAAAGCTAGGTGAATGAATAGGTTACCTGATTTTCACGGGAAATTAACTGGATTCAAGTCCAACCCGACGAATCTGTTGTTTTTCCCTTTGATAGGGCAGTGGCGGGAGGACTCATCATAGACCAGGGACGATGTAAGGGTGCTTTCGTCAATAACATGGGAGTATGCTCAATTACCTGCCTAGAGTGAAAATGCACAATAGAAGGCCTTAAACTTACTTGGAACAACGGGTAACAGAGAGCGCGGTTTAATTTAGTTTCTCTGACGGCAATCAACATCATAAAAAATGCAAATGAAGATGACCATCGACATGGTCTCTTGGCCAAACAATTAGGATACTCTTAACCGTAGAAACTGGGAAGTGAGAGTCTCTCTCATGTGTATAGAGAGAGCAATTTATTCATTTCTAAATGCCTATAAAGGATAATCCCTACGTATAATAGATATAAATGTTTTTCATTAAACCAAAATTTTTTTGTTTAAAACTTTCAACTAAATACCCAAAAGAAAAAAATTGATTTGTTTGGAGTATATATCTAATTATCTATCATCCCAAGTCCCAACCTAGACATCCAACTTTGACCCACTAGCCAAGGCACCACGTCATTCCCTTCCCTAAGGAAAAAATTAAACTCCCAACTTTGCCCCTCTACTCATTCCCCAAAATACCCCTCTTCCCTTTCTCTCTCCTCACCAAACACTCACCTCCGCTGGTAAAACCCATCCATCCAACCATCCCTCTACTTCCGCCCCTTTTTCTCCCTCAACCACAACCACCGCCACCACCACCGCCATGAAGCTCAAGAACAAAGGCAAAGTCTTCCCCTCCCCCTCCGCCGCAGCCGCCTCCTCCGACTTCCTCTCCGTCCTCAGCCTCCTCCCCGCCGCCATCCTCGCCCTCGCCTCCGTCCTCTCCCTTCCCGACCGCGAAGTCCTCGCCTACATGCTCACCATGTCCCTCAAATCCACCCCTCCTTCCTCCCTCTCCACCACCAAAAAATCCTCCAAGAAGCCATCATCCAACCACGCCGCCGGAAGCGGAAGCACCAGCAGCGGTCCTCCTCACAAGGCTCCGGTGTTCGGCTGCGACTGCTTCGACTGCTACACCAGCTACTGGTTCCGCTGGGACTCTTCCCCCAACCGCGAGCTCATCCACCAGGTCATCGAAGCCTTCGAGGAGCATCTCCTCACCGCCGAACAGCCCAAGAAGAGCAAGCGCCGCGACAAGACCTCCCGCCGCGTCGCCGCCGCCGCCGTAGAGATTGCTTCCGATTCCAAGCTGAATCAGCTCCTTCCGCCACCGCCGCCGCAGGTAACGACGACGACTGATGAACCAGCTGCTTCTTTTGCTCCCGCTGAGATTGAGGTCGAGACCGTCTCGCCGGCGGCGAGTGAGGAGGAAGAGAGGGCGGTGGTGCTGAGGTTGCCTCCGGCCGCGGAAGGCGGCAGCGGGCATAAAGGGATTGGAAGGAAAGTGCTGCCGGACGTGTTCGGGTTGTTGAATTCGCGTTTATGGAGTCTTTGGGGTCCGAATATTTAATCTCCCCCTATCCCTATCTCTATCCCAGCAAAAGGAGGAAAGGAAGGAAGGCATTATTTTGTTTTTTCGACGCCATTACAGTAGTAGCTAAGCTCTCTCTCTCTCTCTCTCTCTTTGTTTAGAAATTATTACTCAGTAGCTTTCTTTTTGTTCAAATCTCGATCATGGGTTTCTCATGTCTGTCTCTCTAGAGAGGACATTTTGTGTAACTATCGAGGGAGAGACTGCACACTGCACATTTCGACCGGCGGGGAAGTGGGATTTTCTCGCCGGAGCAGGTTGTTTGGCTGAATTTTCCGGGAAAATGAAGGTGGGAGGGGGGAAGAAAAAGATAAGGAAATTTGTTAATAATTCTGAAGCGAAGCCTAGTAATCCGACCTCTTTTTTTGATTTTGATGGATGCTTTACTTTCTGTTTTCGATTTGTTTATTATTCGTAATTGCTTGGGGATTAAGTATTGGTGATTAGGTGAGGGATTGGCGAGATAGTTTCTGGCGCTGGTGGGCCACCGGCCCAGTCAAGTGATGAGTGTCGTCTTTTGGCTGCTAGGCTCTTATTTTTGTTTATTTATATAATTATAAGTAGTACAAAATCCACTGCATATTTGTGAAAATAGTAAAATACCACCAAACCCATCAACCTAATAACTAAAATCATGCCATATGGTTCTTTAACAATTATTTAGGGCATTAATAAGGAAATTGTCGGAGATGAACATGTTGGCATTAATTATAGAATGCTATACCCTGAACTGAATGATTGAGATTATTGGATAAGCCTATTTTGATTGTATGATATATGATCTAGGATTTGCTCCTGATGACACAAGAATCGGATTTGGGTGTTATTCAAAGTTGATCTAGGTAGAATCTGAAACTCTTTGACACTGTAATTATATGCCACAGATAAATTTATATAAGTTGCAATTTGTGTCCTTCTCTGGCTGGAAATCAAAGTTTGAAACTTAAGATAACCTTATGTTTTGGTTGAATAACTTAGTACCAACTTCGACTACGATCAATGATGTGACTACTTTGCTATAGATTGCACAGTTTTTTTCAATGTTGTCATAACCGAACCGGAGCATGACTCGGTAATGCGAACGGCTCACACTTTAGTGGTCCAACCGGCATTAGACCGTTTAAAAACCGTTACAGAACCGGTACCTAATAAACGTTA
This sequence comes from Linum tenue, assembly GCA_946122785.1. NCBI lineage: Eukaryota > Viridiplantae > Streptophyta > Magnoliopsida > Malpighiales > Linaceae > Linum > Linum tenue. Next base: position 51,010,570 of record CAMGYJ010000011.1, on the reverse strand, counting down.
TCAGTATAAATAGTGGACATTTCTTAATCAGAGCTCGTCTCTTTCCTTCGAAATTGTGAAATGGAAATAAGGATTCAGTTTGACGAGTCCGACGTTTTTGGTTTATTTCAATTTTCTGTAATTTTTTTAATTAAATTTAACTGTTGAATGGCAAAAACCGGACGAGCGGCTCGAGCGGTTAACCGCCTCGGCCGCTCGTCAACTGCTACATAAAACCAGAGCGACTTTTAGACTGTTCCGAGCTGATTTTGTGACCGGGTGGCAGTTTTACCGGTCGGGCCGAGCGGCTCGGCTTTAATAACACTGGTTTTTTCCCCTCGTAATTTGATGTGACTCGATCTAATAATCGTTAAGGATTTGTTTGCGTCATGGATTCGGTTTCAAATGCAATTAACTATGCACCGTCTTAGATTTCATTATTTGCTAGCCAATTTTAGGATGTAAAATTTGTGGGGCTCATGGTTTTTTTAAGGGTATGAATCTAAAAAAACTTGCAAATTGGCAAATCCCATATGGGGATTTTGATGAAGGCTAAAAATTCATCATACTAACAAATATAATCAAGCAAAATCGACAATAAATCCAAAAAAAAATTAACAATAAAAAATTTCAAATTTATAATACCAATAAATTCATCATAAATCTATAGTTATTCACAATCCAAAATTTATAAAAACTCTCATTTTCATATTCACGAAGCAAATGATCCTTCAACTTAAAAATGTAATGATTTATTGCCCACGAAATCTTACACTCAAATCGGCCACTTAACAATGAAATTACAAAAGTGGTGCATGGAATGGGATGGGACGGGAGTAGTTAATTATAAATTTGGGAGGGTGTTTATACTTTAATCAATTCTCATTGGGAGGCTACACTTTTTTGAATGTCAATGAATGAGTGGATGCGAATTCCTATGGCTTTTTTTTTCTATTTATTTTCCCCGTTGCTTTTATTTTATATAATTGTTTTTCGTCCCCATTATTGTTATTATTCGGGTTCTTTGTTTGTTTCTTTTTTTGAATTTTGATTGATTTTGCTGCTGGGTGGAATCCTCTGCTCTGCTATCCTACTTGCTAACTACACACCGCATCTACTTTCCGACAATTCTCATTCCCCCCCAAGCTCGCTACCTAGCACAGCAATAATGTCGTTTATAAATGAATAGAGAATTCAAATTCATGGTGTGTTGATGCTTTTCATGCTTTAAAGTTTCCAGGTTTCTCCTTAAAAATTAAAATCTTGACTTGGGTGCCCTTTGTTTGGGAGGCATATCCCTAAATTGAAGCCTTGTGTCTAGTCTAGTCGGTAGGACGAGGATCCACTTCAAGTTAGATTAGGGCACCCATGAATCATGAAAAAGGTGGTTTGGACGACTTTGGATGAGTCTATCGATTATTCAAAATTTTATAAATTTTTATCAGATTGACTCGTTTGGCAAAATGAAATAAAATGAAATATTGACATTGCTATTAGATATAAAAAAAAAGAGAATTCATATTGGGTGAGCATTACAATTTACACATACATCTCAATATCAAATATTTGTTTCGAGTTTCACATTACTCTAGTACAAGGTGACACAAGTTGTTTTTCATTCTAATATGTGGTTTGAAAAAAAAAAAACAACAATTCAAACATTCGTAATAGAAATAAAGACAATGACGGTTTTTTATATTACAGATTCAACCAACGCTTTACCAAAGACTCGTAACGCATGACTCGAGTCAACATTTGATTTCAATCTAATCCGATCACTTACGTACCATCGATGAAGTAAATAGATCCAAGTCAAAAACTTGAATGAACCAACTGGACTCTGATGTATCGATTTGATTTCCATCATCCTCTCTTCATTCGCCACTCAACCATGTACATCAATCCAATCCAATTTCAGATCGAACCAAAATCGTCATCCACATCGAAACTCGGGTATTCTTTCCATCCCTAACTCGCCTTAAAGCTTTAGTAAATCAGATTTTGTGTGAGGTGGTGGAATTGATAGATTGTGTGGATAATGTGGCCTTATCCAAAAAAATAAAAATGGTGATTGGGTCCGTGACAATGGAGATTGGACGGCGGTTATAATGAACTTCCCATATCCCTGCTCCTTTGTTCTTTCTTGTTGGTTTGCCCCGCAATAATGAGAAAAGGCCAGAATATTAGTAGGGCAGCCAGAAGTGCAAAAGGGAGAAGATGAAAATCCAAAACCCTAAAACAGTTAATTCAAAATTTTGAGAATCTATGTCTTTGGGGTTTTGATTCAGGCGAGGGATGGCGATTTGCTGTTTAGATCAGAGGAGAGGGATGGTCAAGTAGCTGACAATAAAGACAAGTTACACTACGTATGTAGTAATATAGTATTTATTAACCTGACGAACCCTTTCTTCAATTTCATGAAAACGAACCATTTTACAGTCTCACCCACATCCCATGACGAGCTTTTCATTCACTCCTTTTACCGCATCCAGCTTCATTGAAAGGAACATTTACCCTTATGGAAGTTGACATTTCAACTTTTGTTTCTCTGTGAAAGTGACGGTCAATTTTGTTGTTACTGACATCTTCTTCGGGACAGGTTACAGTGATTACTACAAAGTAGTAATCACCGTGGTTACTAAGGGTAAATTGGGTATGGAAAAATAAATTATATTAATTAATTTTTTAATAAATTACATTTAAGGTAGTTACAAAAATCTATTAATTAAAAATCTCTCTTTCTCTCACTTCCGTAATCTCCAGCCAGATTTCCTTTCCATATTTTTTTCAATCTTTCTGCAAAAAAAAAAAAAAAAAAAACGAAATCAGTACCAATCCATTAGACAAACACTACCACTTTGAAAAATATCAATACCATTGCAGAAATAAATCTATACCATTACACGAAAACTACCATTGCATAATTAAATTTATACCATTACACGAAAACTACCATTCAAGAAATAAAAACACTACCATTTCACAAAACATCAATACCATTCAAGAAATAAAAACACTACCATTTCACAAAACATCAATACCATTGCAGATTTAATCACTACCAATGCGACAAAATCAATACCAATGCGACAAAATCAATACCAATGCGACAAAAATAATACCAATGCGACAAAAACTATACCAATACGACAATAACACTACCACTACGAAAAAAACTGAATCACCTAACCTTCTCTGAAGTTCGTGGCAATCGATTCTAACACACGAACCAGCTCCACTTGCATATAGAAAATCTAGGTAGGGAATCATACCTGAAATGGTCTCGTACATGTCGAGGATAGGGAAGAGCTTCTCTGGTTTGTGAGGACCGATAGATATGGCTTCCCCAAAGGTCAACAGCTGCAGCATTGATCCCTTTGACATTTCCGGCGTAGATGTGGTGGAATCCGTCGGGAGAATCGAAGAGCGGCGGGGGCGAGTCGAGGTAATCGCCGGCTCCGTTGGTAGACGGCGGGGAATTCGGCAGGTAGGATCTCCGTCGAGGTGGACGACGATGTGGTCAGGCTGCTCGGATCGCCACCCATCCGACTGGTGACTCGCCCGTGGTCGGAGAAAGAAGCGCGCGGAAGGAGTCGTCGGACAAGCAAACCCTAAGCCATCGTTGGGGAGAGTGAGAGCTTGCGGCTACGACGGGTTTGGCTGTAGAAGTAGGGTTAGGGTAGAATATATAGAATAATCAGGTGTGGTCCTTTTTTTTCTTCCAAAATTATCCTGAGCCAATCTTAACCATAAGATTAAAAAAAGAGGAAAGAGAAGAAAATAAATGGTGGATACTGATGTAGCCACGGTGGCTACTAGAAATTCAGTTTCCACCCTAACGCATTCCCATCTTCTTCCCATTAGGGGGGTTGGCATTTGGCAACCATTTCTTACGTGGCTATATTGGATCAAAATATATTAGTTTGATTTGATGAGTTATCTATATGTAAAATAAAATAAATATAAAATAATGGATCGAATTGAAAGCAGATCGAAACTCCATAATTACTGTACCACCCTGAATTTTGGGTTACGGAGGAACTGAAAAATAAATACATGGTTGGTTCATTGGTTACGTATGCAAACTGGAACGCGATCATAAATTAAAGCTATGTGGTTTTAAGGGTCGCTTTAAATCACTCAATGGAAGTAACAAATGTCTCATACACGGTTGATTATATGTAACTGACGAGAGGCCTGTAGGATTAATTGGGATATAAATTAAATAATTAACAACACAAGTATACGCTATAATTCCTTACAAAATTACTGCTAAGCAATATGTGACTGCTAATCAATATGAGAATTTCCCTCCGATCCAGGCAACCCAAAAACTACCACTTTTCACCAGAGTAGTCGTGCACTGCAAGCAACATTTCAGGCCACAAGCTCCTTTGAATCAGACCCACCTTCAGCAACAGGTGTAGCAAGCACCTCCCAAGCCACTTCGGCTTTTCCTGAACCGTGAACCCTCACCGTGCCAGATAAAATAAGAACAAAGTTTCTCAATACTTGCAATTACTTCTTTTGAAATGATAAACAGAGACATCCAATGCTGCACAACAGAATAAATCACAGAGAAAACCAACTGTAATTTACCAACATAAGACAACTTATTTGCTCTCCACGATCTTATTCGACTTGTGATTTTATCAACTAACAAATCACACTAGTGTCGACTGGGGAGTCGACCAACAACTAGAGGCAGGCCTAAATATATAACTGACAGTTTTCCTTCTTTAAAACCATACACATTCATAGCATTATGCATAAATGCTTCAGACACCCCACCGAAAAATACCCCACACTTAGCAAGACTATAGTGGAGTCATGACGATAAGGAAAACTGAGACATCACACTCTTGACACAACTCAATGCATACACAGAACCATTGCGTGCTAGCCTGTTTCAGACCATGTAATGTAAGGGTTTCTCCGGTTTGCAAACCTTTCCCTACACGTGACTGAGATGTTTTAAACTCAAAGGAATCTCCATATATACCTCCTCCTCTAAGTCACCATGCAAGAAGGCATACTAACATCCATTTTATGTCAATTCCAGCCCTTGGCAATTGCAACAACAAAAAGAAGTTTCACTGAGTTGAATTTAGCAACAGTGGAAAAAGTGTGGAGAAAATCAATTCTATAGGTTTGAGTGTATCCCTTTGTTAGTAACCTAGCCTTGTGCCTATCAAATTGACCATCTTGTAAGTACTAGGTTCTAAACACCCATTCAGTTCCTCTCACCTTCATACCAGTTTCTTAGTCAACAACCTTCCAAGTTCCTGTTTCATCTAATGCTTTGAACTCATCATTCATAGTTTCTGGTCCCAACAAGCTTCTCCAACTGCACGAGAGTAACATTGTGGATCAGGAGAAACAAATTGGAGAGAGTGAAATGTTTGTGCAGAGGTTGGAAGATGGTTATATAGTAAGTGTTTAGAAAGAGGATATTGTCTGGTAAAATCATAACAACCAGGTGTGGAATTGACTAGAAAACTAGTGTGAAAGACTTCGAGGTAACCAGGTGTTTTAGGAACTCTTAGTGACTTCCTTAAAGGTTGCAAATGTTGTAGCATTTTTAATACATGCCTAAGCTGCCCACCGTGTGTCCACAATTTAGAGGCAGGTCCAGCATCAAATGGCTCAATCACACATTCCACAACAATACAACAAACCAACCCATTCACAAGAAACAAAGTCTTTAAAGTTGCAGTTTTATGGCGTAGGGAAGTTTTTGGGAAAAGTATAACTATGGTATGACCTAACATGTACCATCCATGTAATCAACCAACAAATCCTGAACCATCCCTCGATCAGGCATCTTCCCGGCAGCACCATAAATTGGAGCGAGCCCTCCTTTTATAGGACCTGGATTTGCTTTCACCTGACAAAAACAACAGCGGCGTAAAGGAGAAATCAGTGGTCTGACATCTGTTGTAGGAAGAACGAGAACCCTGATTTAACTCGTTATAACGTTTGAGAGGTGATTCTGTAAATTCCTGTTATTTGGACAACTCACAGTGTTTACTGATTCCTTCAGATCGACGAGGAAGTCCTTGTAGATTGATACGTGTTGGAGGGTAAGGCAGATGTGAAGACTGGTTCCAACAAAGAAGAATGGAAGTCAGATATGGATGAGCCAGAAAACCCAGACAAAAAGGTTATTCTTGATATATATATATAGCTTGTCTACCTGTTGGGTCTCTGCAATGCATTAAGATGCCAGCCTTTGGACGTCATGATGTCGTTGACTTCGAATATATCCACGAGATCGGATCCAAATGCCACGATCGTCATATCTGGTTTTCCAATGATGAATAACTCGGGGATCTCTTGTACTCTGCTTCAAATAGAACAGTATCTTTTAGTTTGTTTCAGCTTTCGAACACTTGCTGTTCGAGAAAGCGAAAATGCTCAAAAGTGGAAGCAGAACTAATACGAACCCCTTCTGTACTTGCTTTGATACCTCCATTATGGCTTTTGTATTCTCCAAGTACCCTGCAGAATGGAATACATAAATAACACAGCCTGATGAAACATCTGGATTCTGGACTAACACCTGCTGGGAAATGAAACGTGTTGCATTCATCACCTTGTAGGCCGAGAGAAATCATTGCTGCCCAAGCCCCAGCAATCAAACTTCCTGGCCTACTTCCAGCAACTGTCGGAGACACATAGAGGCCACCCGACCACTCAGTAACTGCACCAATGGCAAAAGGTTAGCAACTGAAATTCAACCTTTCAAGCAATGAAAACCATTAAGTTGTTGTCTGCAGCAGAAGGCAAACTCACCAGCAACAAATTGATGCTGTTGAAGAACCCATGATAGCCACCAGAAATGAGGACACGGCAAGAGAACCCATATCAGAAACCAAATTCAACGAGATCAGATTGCAGAAACAAATAGGGGTAGGCACCAATTTGATCCACACTAGACCAAATTGTAAGAAATCGATATTGTGATTGAATTGGCCCTATCAAATATAATCCAATGCAGTTTTGATTCTCGAATTGAAGACTTTTCTGGTTTTGTTTCCATGAATCAATTTAAAAACAAAGCAAAAAGCAGACCAAATGCATTTTCCTTCCAATCCCAGTTCTCATTTTCCCTTTATTTTCGAGTCCTATATCAATTCTGTTAAGAGTCACAATCGGAACAGACCATGCCCACCTCTAAAAACAAGGATGATACTCATGTAAAACTCCCCTCTGTCATCCAAACTATCTTAACTCCAAGTTTACTAAAAAAAGGAGAAAATCGTAAAGAGACAGCGGCAGAACATAACTGGACTCAATTTGGAAGTCATGAGTGAAATCCGCAGTTCAAGAATGAAGGTGTTAACTGAACTAGCAATGAGAAACATTGCTCATAGCATCAAGAAACATTGCTCGTGGCATCAGGAAATGAGAGACTAATAGTAATAGTGGTTTTACCTTTCTAATTTCATGATTTCTGTACAGAACTACACTCGTTCCTTTAGGAGCCAGCCCGTACTTGTGCACATCTACTGACACTGAGGTCACTCCTTCAACAGTAAAGTCGAATGATGGAATTGGGTATCTGAACAATTCAAAATTGCAAAGATTACAATTTCATGTGGCAGAAGTAAACATGCATAGTTCTTTATGCACGACTGAAGCAACGTTCACTAAAAAAGGATGGCTATAAGAAAACAGACTCTGTTCTTTATTACTAGATATGCATCTTGCTAATCGCATCTAGTAGGCTCCGAAGATTGGAGTAAAATGTGTAATATCATTGGAGTACTAACATCACTACCATCAAAGAACCGCTAATAGAATTTCCTAGCAACAAAGAACTTTGTGTTCTGCAACAAAAGTAAAAATCCACCAACTTAAGACATGTCATTCTGCAAAAGATCATCATACCCAAGCATACGGGCAAAAGGTAACACAAATCCACCGAGGCAAAGGTCAACATGAAGACATATTCCACGGCTAGAAGCCAATTCTCCAAGCTCCTACAAAATAATTTGCCATATAGCTTAGAAGCATTCACAGAAGACTAGAATTAAATCAATTGAACAAAGAAGGCCATAGTTTGAAGCAAAAAAAGGGGATACTGAATCACATACCTCAATGGGATCGATGACGCCATGAGGAAACCCAGGGGCAGATCCAACAATCTGTAGCGCCAGGAAGTTGAAATCAATCGAAAATTTGAAATCAGGGCACTTTTACATCCATACCCTTCTGGATAGAGATAGGAGAAGACAAGGAATGATTACCAAAATAGTGTTTCTGTTAATGAGCCTTCGTATAGCCTTAACATCTGCTTGAAATTCTTTATTTACAGGAACTCGCCAGAGCTTGATGTTAAAGTATTGAGCAGCCTTGTCATAAGCTGAGTGTGCTGATACAGGTATTATCCTGCGCTCAATATGAATAATCAATAGATTAGAATTTCCTACGAAAAAAGCAGAACAAAGTAGAGGTGAGAAGTAGAAATTTACTGACATTTCAGGTTTTCTAATTCCCTTCTTAGCCTTCATGTAGTCTCGAGATGTTTTCATAGCCAGCAAAATACTCTCCGTTCCACCTGATGTCATGTTCCCACATATTTCTCCTTCAGAAGACGTTTCTTTACTTCCAAGCAGGGAAGCCGTCATTGCCACAACTTCTGCCTCAAATCTAGCTATACTTGGAAACACATCCAAATGCAATGGATTTGTATGTGCAAACCTGAGGAAAATGCATGTGGAAGTTTAGGCCTGTGACACCAAAAGAATCTCTGCATATGCAAGAACAGCAAAGACTTAACAGCAAGAATAACAAGTAGTGGTAATGTCCTAACCATAATTTACAACTAAATTTGAGTTTTTATAAGCTTATTATAAATTTATAATGCATGTGACATGTCTCCTTTTCCGCAATGCATGATGTCATAAGCAATTTCATCAGCACGTATTACAAGTTCGATGTGAAGTCTCCTAAAGTGAATTTCATTCAACATCCAAGAAAAGTAATAAGATGAATTATTAGTCTGAAAAGCATCAGGATTGTGGTTATTACTGGACAACGAGGTTGTCACAGGTGAGCAGCAATTTATTTGTCTAAACAGTTAGGAATGCTGCAATTATCACATTAAGAGTACAAGGAAGTACACTGTTGTTCCCAATTCAATTAAGAACATCCAAAACGAAGATGCTTTTAGGAGGATCATGCAGAATCATCATGACCTCTGGAAAGAAATGGCACATCTCATCTCTTACTAACATTGAGCAGGCCTCATTTATCACAGCAAAATGACCCTCAGATTCAGTTCCACCAATGTAACTGCAACCACAAATGTTAATAACGAAATTATCAACAATGTTAAGAGTAAAATGGAAAATTTCTAAGCATCATTTCATAAGAAACTTAATTACAAAGACAACCATTCCCAACATACACTGTACCCGAGCATTTCCCCCGCCAATCTACATCCTTATCTTTCTCTTCTTTCAACTTTTCGATCACTACCGGCCCTAACCCTTCTTTAGGCAACTCCGACATCCATCCCGCCCTCTTAGATTTGGTGCCAGACTGCATCTGGTCAACAACCTGCACAGTCAATCGGCACCAGATTAACATCTTTAAGTGCGTGGGCCTCGATATGATTGGAAAACAAAAATCATTTTCCTAACACAATCACGAGCTAATACATAAGAAAGAATTAAGGTGGACACAAATGAGCAAGGACAGAGAAGTTCTTCCCCTTTTGTAGATCAAATAAATACCTCAACTTACACACGTAGTAAGGTCCACAAAGAAAACAAACACATCACAATTATGGATCTGCACAAGCAACAGTGTGCCTATGCCCACTAAACCCACTCATGCCATTGAATGTACAAAACCAATTGATTAGTATCTGAAAGGTAGACAATTCATCCTATGGGACATAAACGACGGCAATAACAGGTAAAACAAAATTCCAAATGGAGTTCTTTTTTGCTGCTTATCCTTGTAAGTGATGAAATAGGATATATAGTTCACTCTGTATACCATGTCAACCAAATCTATGGTTGACAATGTACCCCAAAAGAAGCACTCCAAGGTAAAAAGCTTTCAACTCAACCTCAAAAGGGCCTTGGTAAAAAAATGCTATATATACATATAATTCATTCAATTAATTGATGAAAAGTTTTTTTTTTGTAAACTCTAGTCTCGAAAGAGCATTGTAACCGTTATTGTTTATTACTAACCAAGAACTAAACAAGTGAAGACATCCCCAAATTGTTGTATAGAAGCCACTAGGATAAGTTTACATCTGGGTAAAACCTGAAGTAAAAAATATGGCCCTAGTTGGCTAGGTGATCAGCCACAGAGAACGTTGGACTTCAGGAGAAAACAATTCAGAACAGCATTTATAAACACCATTGCTTTCAAGTTTATCCCTTGCAACAATGACCCCACATATTCACACGTTAAGAATCCCAGAACAGCTCCTGTAAAAGCAGCCAATATCTCCCTCTCCAGCATCCGTCCAGAAACAGCATTTAATGCCAGCTTCTAGTTTAACATTTTGTTCATTCGTGACCGTATTCTAGTCTTATTCTTCCCTCCCGCAATTTTATCAAACAGCCATTAAATGAGCTTGAGCAGAGAACTTTGAAAACCCGACGGCCCCATCAAATCAACAAAAGGGGAATTGGGCCAATTCGACAACTCAACCAATCCACGCAGAGAGAGCAGCGCATACGTACCTTCTGTTTCTCCGCATCGATATAACGCTTCACGCCAGGCACCAACCTAGTAGTATTCCGGCATGAAATCCAATTTTTTCCCCCCATTAGTTAGAGAGCAACGTGAAACCGAACAGCAAGTTTACAAATCAGAACTCAAATCACTCACTTGACGGAGCTCATGACGAAGCCAACGATCAGAGGTTTGGCTCCATTATCGTGAACGCAACGAAGAAACGATTGAACTACTCGAGCAACTAACAGAGTGAGGAGTGGGGCGAGAAGCAGGGCGAGCGGCTCGACATCGGAGAGGAAGGAATTGGCGGAAGCTCGGAGTCGGACCAGCGACGACTTCGCTGAATCGAAGTCCATTTTCTTTCTTCCGTCGTCGGCGATTCCGATTCGGATGGAAAGAAAAGGAGACGATTTGAACGAGAGAAGTGTGGCGTGTGAAGTGAAGTGAGTCAAAGTGGGTTGGATAGGAGGGGGAAACAAGAAAGATAGGAAAGGGAAATTGGAATTTGTTTGCTTCCTTTTTTCTTGTTTTTGTTTGTGTATATATGTGGAGGTTTGTAGGCTGGCGCAATGCAGTCAAAAGCGCGTTTCTACCTAGAACCGGAAAATGGGTAAAATCGTAAATCGTAGAATCAAAGCGTAAAAACGTAAGTTTTTGACGCATACTGTAAAATAACGGAAAATGTGTTAAGTACGACATATACTATGTAAAATATGAGTGCACATAGTTTAGATAAGTTAATAAATACCTGTAATTCATGTCTAAAGTTGAGAAACTCATAACATTTTAACAATAGGTTCATAAACATATATCTTAACCATAAGCTACCTTCCCCTCTAAGCTAGTGATTTTGGGAATGGCCTAGTTGGTGAATTAGATTACTCTATTGAAACTAATAATGCACCCAAGTACTTGATATGTATCTTTTAATCTTAAATATATCATATTTTTTTTGTGATTTACCTGTAAAATATAAGTATTTTTGTGAATAGAATACTCCTTTAGTGAACTAGAAGCGTAAAAGCGTAAAGCGTTTTGGTGAACCAGAAGCGTAAAAACGTAAGTTTTTAAGCTTTAAAGCGCATTTCAGTCCCGATTTTATACACTTAAGATTTTATATGGAAACGAGAGCGTTTTAGTGTTCTAGAAGCGTAAAACCGTAAGTTTTTAAGTTTTAAAGCGCGATTTTGACTGCATTGGGCTGGCGTGTAAGCAAAGGTAGTAGTTACGTAACGTGTTAGTCTAAATTTTGACAATTAACACAGCCTTAATTAGTGATTACGATAAAATCCAAGAATCAAAGATGATTGTCCAAATACATGAGTTTTGGTTTAGTATGAAAGGCGCATGGAAGGCTTTGATAATTCAATCCGTTTTGGTATTATGGGCCGCTTGAGAAAATTCTGACCGAAATGTCTATCGATAGTAGACTTACAAACCATTCACACTATTAAATATGATATTTTATTATCAATATTTGTTGAGAGAATATAGTTTAGGTGGGTCAAAAATTTAAGCGAAACGGTAAAGAATTGGATTGTCATTCTCACATAGAAGATACAAAAATAAGTTTGAAAATGCATTTTCAGCTTTTTCTTCTTTGATTTGAGTAGGATTTATGAATCTTATGTGAACATTTATGAGATGCTAATAATAAGTCTGAGCAAGCAACGATCATCTAGTTTGAACTTTGAAATGAAGTGCATCTAAGTAAAAATTTTGTAGATTTGAATTTTGTATTATTTTGATTTTGTGAGCTCTGCAATTTCTCAAACAAATTGGGGGAAAACCTCACTTCTCATTACTATCCCAGGAGGATATATATAAAGGTAAAACAAGTGATGACAATTTGAATCCATCCCGCGAGAATTATCCAATCTGACTCCTAAAACCCATATTAGGAGTTGTTGTTATCTACAGTTAAAGAATGAATATGTTATATGAAGACGAAAACTAATTACAAAGATTATTACTAATTACAAAGATTAGGCATCAACGGTGCCATAACAAGATTAGGCATCAACAGGAAGTGCATGTAGTGGCAACCATCTCAATGCTTTGGTGAACAAGTCCACAACAAAATCTTCAATCACCACATGATCTAAAGTGGTGAGTTTTGACTGGAAATGATGGCGGATAAAGTGACAATAAACTTCTATATGCTTCGTTGGTTTGTGGAAAAAGAGATTTTCTGCTACATGTATATTAGATCAGTTGTCGTAGAAGCACCACGGTCGATCAGTACGAGGCACACCAAGTTCTTGCAACAATGTCTTCAGCCAAACCACCTTTGAGGCAAGATTAGATAGCGCACGATCCTCAACCTCTGAAGATGATTTGGCAACAGTTTCTTGCTTCTTGGCTTTCCACGCAACCAAAGATCGAAGTCCCAAGCATAGTACAATGCCCAGAATCGAACGTCTTGTGTAGTGAAAAGTCGCTCAATCTGAGTCAGAATAGCCAAAGAGTTCTAGAGAGGACGAAACATAATAATAACGTACCTTGTTCCGGTGAGTTCTTCAAGAATTTTAGCACACAAAATGATGCACTGAAATGAGTTGTGGTTGGTGCAAGTTGTAATTGACTGATTTGTTGTACTAAGAAGCATATATCAGGTCTCGTGTTGGCAAGATACTACAGAATTCCAAGCAAACTCTTGTAACTTGTGACATATGATAATGCATCTCCATCTAAAGTTGAAATCCTAACTTTAATATCCATAGGTGTGCGAACAGGTTTGCAATTAGTCAACCTTGCTTTAGAAATAAGTTCAAAGCAATATTTTTTTTGAGTTACATTCAACCCTAAAGAATGTTTTGCAATCTCAAGACCTAAAAAATATTTAATTGGTCTCTTATCTCTTATTTAAAGTGCCCTTGTAGGAAAGATTTAGTTGAGTTCACAAGCTCCCCATCTTGTCCAACCACTATCATATCATCTGCATAGGCAACAATCATTAGGAAAGTGGCATAAGATTCTTTAGCAAACATGTTGTGATCGTAGCGAGATTGCACGATAGCATAACCAACAAGAGAAGAAGTAAGCTAGAAATACCATTGATGACTCACTTGTTTAAGCCCATACAAAAACTTATTTCGTCAACAACCCGGTATCTGAATGTAATTGGGTATGTTATAGTCGGTGATAGATCCATGAACACCTCTTCTTCTAAATCACTGTTTAGAAAATCATTACTATCATCAAACTTATACATGAACCAAACCTTAACACTACCAATTGCCTACAATGTCTTTATTGTGTTGAACTTAACTACAAGAGAGAAATACTCCCAAAATCATCCTCATACATTTGTGTGTACCCTTTTGCAATAAGAGGAGCCTTGTATCGTGCGATTATCCCATCCGGGTTAAACTTGATCTTAAATATCCACCGATCACATACATTTTTCTTCCTTTGTGACGATGAAACAGCATACCATGTATGATTTTCTTCAAGAGCATTAGTTTCAGAAGTCATTGCTTATTGCCAACAATGTTGTAAAATAGCCTCCTCAAATGTTTGGGGTTCAGTAACACAAGAAATGTTAAGAACATAACTCCTAAAACCAGAAAAAAGCCTGATGTAATTCATGAAAACAACCATAGGAAACTTTGGTTGTTTCAAAGTAGTGGTTAGGATAGCTTGAACTAAAAAACATGGTACCTACGAACTGGTGGACTGGAGGAGACATAAGGGGAAGATGAAAACACGTATTCATTTTTTTATGAATCGGTGGGCTCTATTTATCAAAAATAGCTACTAGCCCAACACCCTGCTAGTTGGGGTTTTCACACTATATAGTTGTCCATATTACAAACTATACTGGTATTGAATTTATAGGTGAATATACTCAAGAGAAAAATTAATCTTCCCAAAATAGCATGGTCCATGAAATCGTACCGTACCGGCGGTTCAACCACAAAATACCAGTATCAGATGCTAAACCGATAGGGGGTATTTAACGATACTAACTGTTGGACTACGGTTAAACCACGATTTTGCCATAAAATACCATACCACTTACTTTTCTGGTACGGTCTCCGTACGGTTTAATGGACCATGCAAAATGGGCGAACCCTTTGAGAACCAATAATACATTCAACCTCTAACTTTATACACTGCAATAGACTTTCGACTTCTTTGCTTTTAGTTATCTAGAAAACACGAGATAAATCTCTACCTCTAGGAGATATTCCCTCCTCTATCCCCTGCTCATGGGCATGGAGGAAGGTATGGAAAGCCAGACACTTTGAAGAAAATCACCTCTCTGTTAGATCTTCAGGGGTCTATTGGGATGATGGGCTCATGTGTAAATTCTCTATCAAAAAGGTTTGGGAAACAATCAGACCTAAGTATAAAAAGGTCATGTGGTACAATCTGGTTTGGAAGTCCCACTGTACCCCAAAGGACAAGTTGCTTGTGTGGCTTATTATCCACAACAGGATCACTACCCTTGATAATGTTCAGGTGTGGAATCCTTCAGTGATTAACAAATGTCCCCTTTGCCTCTCTACTGGAGAATCAAGAGACCATTTGTTTTTTACTGTTCTTATTCAAAGAAGGTTCTACAGGCTGTTTCAATCACAAGTTCAAACCGGAGGAAGTTGGGAAGACTCCTTGGGGCTAGCTATTACTCAGTTCAAAGTTAATTTCCCAGCTTCTGATCGTGACAAGCTTCTTTGGAATACAATGGTGACTGGTGAGTGAGTTGTGGAGGGAGCGGTGTTGGCGTTTATATGCATGCAAATGAATCTCTGATTGAAGCTCAACTATTGAAGAAGGTGCAACAACTGCTGTCTTTGTTGTAATATGGTTTTCAATTTGTCATTGTGTATAGATTCTGAATTTAGTCTATACTTGTGGATAGATTCAATTTGTCATTGTAATCTGGATTTCAAATTTCGTGACCTCAGAGTGATTCTAGGAAGGTCAATTTTGTCATTGCATTCAGTTCATGTTTATATATTAAAAATGTTATCATTGGAGTTCGAACCTTGGTCGCTTAAATGACGAAATAGCATTATAACCAACTAGGCTACATTTTATTAGTTGTTGTTTCTTTGATTAAACTCTATGAATATGTTTGGTGATAATGTTTCTAAATTTATATGTTATCTTAGTTATTTATATTTCTACATAATGTATAAAGGCAAAACATGGGTTGGATTTCCAGGAATTTGAATTTCCGGGCCTGTGAGGGTTTCATGGAATGGTAATTTGGACAATTTACCTGTCATTTTAGGTCATTCATTTTTGGCTATCAATCCGCAACGTGCCCTTTCAAATCATGCAATTTCATATATAACCTGTGTCGTGATAAACAAATATAATAAATATTGGAAAACATTTTCATTGATATGTTGGACTATATCACAGATCAATTATAAATGCTTTATTTGTAAACATGTATATCACTATCAGTTCCATATCTTTGCTATTTACACGCATTATAAGTAGTAATAACGCAGAAAAATGCATAATAATCTTCACTATTTACACATATTATAAGTGGTTACAACACATAAAACATACATAATAATTAAACTCCCCAGCCAACAGGCCGGGCATGGTGCTAGGGATTCTCATATTTGTGAGGATGAACAGATAGGCTTAGAAGGAATCGCTGGAGAACCCGGGGAAGATGAAGTGGAACTATTGAGAATCTGAGATAGGATTAGAAACCAGAAGAAAGTCGATCGATTGTTGGTGAAGGACGGATACAGGCTTCGGCTTTGATTTCACTTCCCTGCCATTCAATCTGGTGGCCCATTATTTGCCCATTCTTTTGTGGGTTGGAAATCAATCGGACTGTTGGATTGACTGCCAAGTATTTATTTCCTATTACCTTTTTTTACGTTCATCTCATATAATATTATTATTATTGTTTGTAAAATTAAAAATCAATTCTTTCAATTCATTTTCATAATAAACATTAAGTTGCTCTATCCGCATGGATAGCTTAATTTCAGCTTCTCCCATAAACACTTCCTTGCAACAATTTTTAGATAAAACTTTCATAGGTATTAATAACACATTTTTTGGGCTAAACTTTTGTACAAACATGATTTTATTACAAAAGTTACCAAAATAAATGAATTATTATCAATTGGGTTTATATTTCAAGTTTTATTAAATAATACGATTGTTCGTAGATTACCGGTCCAACGGGCGGGCCTGGTGCTAGTAAATATAAGGGAATGTCAACAAAAAAATTTATGCCACATCAGCCGGTGCTCTTCATCCCGTATAATTCAGATGGTTATGAACGTATTTGTGCTTTGACTAAAAAAAGGATTTTGTTGCAAATAATGGGGAGAGATTAGTTGGGAAAAATGGGGAGGAAAGGGACGAAATTCTATTACTAGAATATCGGGGGAGTGGCCACAGAAGAAAGAGAGAGAGAAACCAATAAAATAAAATTCCTTTGCTTAAATGACATGGTGAAACTACAAAAAGAAAGAAAATAACAACAAAGATAAACATTATCGAAAAATAATGAAAATAGAAAATAACAGCAAAGGTAAACATTATCGGAAAATAATGAAAATAGAGGAAAAACGTATACTACATCAAGATGCATCAACATCATTACAATTGTCACCTTCAGTATTTGTGGATATAATGAAAGTAAGATACTAATATTGAATTAAGAAGCAAAACTTTATAGATGGTGATAATGAATTGAAAAGCCGGGAAATGAGTAATAGAGTTTAAATATTTTTTTCCATGACATACCAATTAAGCATCAATAAGTGATATTTGTTGGCGGTTTGGAGCTATGTATTTTGGAGATCACGGTTTTTTTGAATCCTATAGGAAGTTATGCCGGAGAAGTTATTGGAGTGATATTTTGTGTTAAAATCGTGTTTCAATCATAGTTCAACTATTTTGTACCGATAAATCCGCCTACCATTTTGGGGCCGGTATTCGTTATTTCCGGTTTGACTGACCATAGATTTCTTAAACCATTCTTTTTAGTAATTGAAACAAATTGCAAGTTTAGTAGCCAAACTACGATAAGAAGATGAAACACGACTGAATGTAGTATATTTCTATGATTAATTGCAATACTATTTAGAGGAAAGGTAAAATGCAAAGAAAAGGCAGTTAATAAAACTGCCGCCAGTATGCAGTGGGATGGAAACTTGGGTTTTAATTGGAACTTGTAATTTCTCAGTCACTAATTATTGACGAATTGTAATTTCTTTCACTTTCACAAATAAAATATTTGATATGAATTAATAAAAAGAAACATAGATAGAGTCATACTCAATTAATATTTGAGTGTTTTAGAGAAAAAGGTACATTCCAAATTTAGGGCTTTATAGTTATCAAAAAAAATTAGGGCTTTATATCGAGTATGCAAATTCCAACCTAAATTTAATTAAGCTATAATAAAACACGAATAAGCAAACTAAAATGTTGAAATTATTAATTTAGCTGAAGATGTACTAACTAATATATAGATATGCTTAAAAAAAAAAAAAAAACTCCCGGCCAATGGGCCGTGCACCTAGGGGTGACAAACGGTAAGTCGGTAAACGGTTTACCGTTTTACCGAACCAGTAACCGGCGGTAAACGGTAAACCGTTTACCGACGGTATCGGCAGCCGAGGGTCAAATGGGGAAGCTCGGTTTACCGGCCCCAGTATCGGTAAATACCGACGGTAATTTGGTAATACCGATACCGGACAAGTTAAGGCATTAACTAATAACATATACTTCATTATTCACAAATATTACATACATGAATGAAAGTAAGTAAGTATAGGCCTCAAAATATTATAAATAAGAGTTAATAATAATTTATTAATTACAAAAATGAAGAAAAAACTCATAAAATCAAAATATTACAACATCACTCCATTGCTAAGAAATTTGGTTCAGTAATTTTCCGGTAAACCGAACCGAAAAACCGTCCGCAACTACTCTTTACGGTAAGTCGGTAAAACCGGTTTGTAACCGTTTACCGGTAATTCGGTAACCGGTTACAAACCGGTATCGGTAATCGATTCCCACTTATCTTCTTCGTTCTAACTTGAATTTCAATTTTTTTTTTTTTGCACAAATTGAACGAGTTCGTTGTGCTCTACAAAATGAGATCAATTTTCAGTATATTTCGAGAAACTTTTTTTTTACCAACTACATACCATATGGTAACTTCTTCATTGTAAAGTCATTTTTGAAAACATTTGCTCAGAAGGAACGAGTTCATCATGATCTATTGGGTCTATAAATTTCTGTGTGAAAAAAATACTGGATCAAAAATTATCATACTTTACCACAATTAGGGATGACAATGGGTCGGGTTTGGGGCGGGTTTGCTTAAACCATCCCCATACCCATCTTCAAATACCCAAACCCATACCCGCCCCATACCCATGCGGGGAATGTTTTGCAAATCCATCCCCATACCTGTGGGTTTCGGATACCCATGGGTAATACCCATACCCGTACATCCAACATTATTATACCTAAATCTTATAAGAAAAGTTCTAATTATAACTCTAAACGAACATATTATATCATGAACTCAACAAAACACGGTCATTTTTTTAATATGGTTCAAAGATTATGATCCTAAAATATCCATTAATACATAATATAGAGTATAATATTTTTCAAATTATTATGTTCTAACTCTGATACATCTACTAAATAATAATTAACTAACATAATCTTGTTGACAAGGCGGAAAGTGAAAGAGTGAAATGAGAATTGAGAGAAATGAATTAGATTTTGATTAAGGTGGTCACTCAATTGCATTTCTACTATTTATTTTCTCAAGTTATCCTCATCATCACTGATAGATTATAATTTGATGCACATATTTTTTTATATATATGAAGAAATTATCTTGGTGGGGCGGGTATGGGGATGAGGATGGGTATGGGGCGGGGGAGGCTAAAACCATACCCGCCCCATACCCATCAAACTTTTTGCGGGTTTTACCCATACCCGCCCCATACCCGGTCAAAGCGGGGATTCCCCGCGTTGACAGGGTCGAGGGCGGTCGGATACCCGCGGCCATGGGTTTGATTGTCATCCCTAACCACAATGGTATGTGGCTGGTAACTTGTGGTAAACTGGTAACATGTAGTAAACAATGATGAAAGTCGTAAATGACAGTTAGTATACTCCTACTATCATGTATTCAACCTTCTTACCATATTGGTATGTTCATACCATCATGGTACGCTTTCTTACCATATGGTATTAAATAGGAGCATACCATATGATAACGACTGGTAAAAAATTATTCAATTTTTTTTGTACTAAAAATATATCAAAGTGGATATCATTTTAAAGAGCATATTTAATCTGATTTATTTGTGCAAAAAAAATTAAATTTCGACTTAAAACGAGAGAGAAATCATCAGTTAAAGATTAAAGGGAAAAAATAAAAAACTTTACAGGAGAGAGATAATACTCATGTCATGCTGATCTGATGAGCTTACTCATAGTTACTGACCATAGAGTTACTCGACACTAGCTACTCGTGTACTTGGGCTCAAGATAGGGTGAGTAACAATGAGTAACCAAATCTGGACCCTTCTTTTAAGTGACTGCAGATCTAAGGGTGGAGAATTAAAGAAATTTATTTTTCCTAGTTTTCTTAATTGGATCATATCTTCTTCATTATAACTCGGATTTCAATTTTTTTTGCACAGATGGAACGAGTTCGTTGTGCTCTACAAAATGATATCCATTTTCAATATTTTTTTAGAGAAAAAATTTTCATCCCTCTCGTTACCAACTCCATACCATATGGTATCTCCTTCGTTGTTTAGTCATTTTCGGAAATTTTTGCACAAAAGGAACGATTTAATCATGATCTATTGGATTTCAAAATTTTCTAAGGGAAAAAATTTCAAACCTCTCGTTACCAACTCCATACCATACTATACCACCCTGGTATGAGGTGGTATTTTTCATACCATATGGTATGCTGTTATTTAATACCATATGGTATTGACTATACCATATGGTATAGACTGGTAATAACTGACAAATTTTTTTTGTTCCAAAAAATATCAAAGTGGATATAATTTTGAAGAACACAATTAATCTGATCTAACTGTGCAAAAAAAAATTAAATTTCGAGTTAAAACGAGTGAGAAATCGTCAGTTAAAGATTAAGGGAAAGAAAATTAATGATTTTTCCAAGAGAGAGAAGGAGGCGCTAATGTGGCAGATTCTTATTGGGTTATGCATGGGGTTACTCATAATAAGGTTACTCACCGAATCTGCTCCCGTGTACTTGGACAATGCTTGCCAACATGAAATGTCCCATGCTTCGAGTACCAATTTATGTATGCCCTACTACAATCAACTAAGTAAACCATTTCTACCAAACAAACTAAGTAAACCACTATATTATTATCAATCAATAAATAAAACATTACAACATTATATTATTACATTGCATAACTTCTTATCATCTCACTTATAATGTATTTTTAAAACTTATGTGTTCGACCGTGTATTCCTACAGACCTTAAATTAAATATTTTGTCCAATTCATATAAAAGAAACAATTTTGGCCATTTAAAAGGAATGCATGAAAATGAAAGAAAATAGAGCTTTAAGGACAACCACGTATTTGAAAACCGAGTGAATGGTTTTTGACTGAGGATATGTCCTAAAATGATTGCAATATTGACTACACTAATTAATTAATTAAACTGTATAGACATTTGGACAAAATACTAATGACTAACGCGTATATAATAGATGAATCGTCCATACATGCAAATAAATCAAAGAATGTGATTGACAGGAACCCTCAAAACAAAATAATTGAGATCTCCTTCAAATAGCATCTCAGGTTTATCAACACACAAGTTACTTAACCTCTGTGTGATGCAATTTATTTTCCTCATTATTGAATCAAATCACCTAATAACAAATAAATGACTATGACATCATCTATCAAATATCAATGGATATGAACTTTACATCACTGCAGTCAAAATCACAATTATAGATAGAAGCGTTTTGGTGACCTGATAGTGTAAAATCTTAGGGTGTGCCTACAGTGACATGCATGTCACGGTGACTTGCACTTTCCGGTCGACCTCAGTTAGAATTAGGTCGACCTCATATAGAATTCAGTCGACCTCATATAGGATCCAGTCGACCTCATTTAGGATTCGGTCGACCTCATATAGGATCCGGTCGACCTAATATGTTGTTTCAGTGTAAAAACAGTTCATGGTGCCTACTTTGGATATTCATATCATACAATTGGCTAGATGGAAATTGAAGACTAATGACTTGTTTTGAAGCTGGAGTGTCCCTCTACATATTGAAGTGATTGAGAGCTCGATAGGAAGTCCAGAAGACCATTTTTGAACCTCATCAAAAGGCTATGCCAAAAGTGGGAAACTGCCTAGAAATGGCTAAGTCTGGAAACGTGTTTGTGAAGCCTATTTTTGAGCTCAATTCGAGAAGCATGAATGCGAGTCGAGTCCAGGAGCCTCTACCACGTTAAATTAGGTATGTTTTTATACAAATTCAAGGAATTGGATGAAAGATTGGATATATTTAAGGCTTCAAACAAAAGGGTCGAAGTTGCTACGAAGGCTGTTTTTCTGGCAGACTTCGAGCACAAGCAAGCTGCCAGAAAAACAGCCTTCGTAGCAACTTCGAGCCTTTTGTTTGGAGCCTTAAAGATATTCAATCTTTCATTCAATGCCTTGCCTTTGTATAAAAAAATACATAATTTAACGTGGTAAAGGCCCCTGGACTGGACTCGCATCCATGCTTGTCAAATTGAGCTCCAAAGTAGGCTTGACAAACACGTTGCCAGACTTAGCCATTTTCAGGCAGTTTCCCAGTTTTGGCATAGCCTTTTGGTCAGGTTCAAAAATGGTCTTCTAGACTTTCTATTGAGCTCCCAAGTACTTTAATGTGTAGAGGGACACTTCAGCTTCAAAACAAGCCTTTAATCTCCAATTTCCATATAGCCAATTGTAAGATATGAATCTCCAAAGTAGGCACCATGAAACTGTTTGTACACTGAAACAACTTATTAGGTCGACCTGATCCTATATGAGGTCGACCGAAAAGTGCATGTCACCGTGACATGCATGTCACCGTAGCAAAGTCCAAAATCTTAACCTTTTAAATTCTAAAGTGTAGATCATAGAAGTGGTTTGATGACCTATAAATATAAAAACGAAAGCTTTTAAATTATAAAACCCAATGTTGACTATATTGCTTTATATCCTTCTTGAAAAATCGACAAGTGACATTTTTAGATTTTTGTCTTTACAGTAATGGATGGTTCAATATGCATTCTCTAAACATATGGTTAGTAGTCTCAATGTCCGCCTCACAGAGTGTACATCTGCTCGCAATGTCCCAACCACGCCGCATTAGGTTGTCTTGTGTTAAGATTTGATTGTGATAGACCAGTCACATAAAGCAGCTTGTTTTCAAGGGCACCTGTGCACGCCACACAACCTTGTGCAGAAAGTTTGAGATACCGGGAAACTTCCCGGAAACAGGCTTCTGTACATGGATCGAACAGAGAATCCCTCTTTAGGATCGAGCACCCACACCAACCTGCAAGGACCCGTAGAAATCTAACTAAGAGGCAAATTTGACAGGAAATTAAAAAAGATCAACCCTCTCCCTCACAGCCCCCCTATCAAAGAAATATTTAAAGGAATATTCCAACTTACGGTTTCCGAACAGGAGATGAAGTCAGAAACCCAACCATTGGGGAAGGCGGAGACGGAAGCGACTATTGGGAAACCTTCTGTTAAGGTCACCCCTCGATTCCACCGATCATGCCAGAACGAGACCCAAGCGCCACCCCCGGATCAATATATAGGCGAACCCCCGGATCATTTCCTTCAAGATAGACATCCAAACAGGCCATCCAATCCTACCACTTCCTTGCCTAAAAATCCAAATAGAAGGGGTGTTTGGGAACTTAATACTAATAATCAATCTCCTCCACCATGCATCACGTTCAAGAGCAAACTTCCACATCCACTTTGAGAGGAGGGCAGTATTCATATATAGTTTCCATATCAAGAATTCCCAAGCCACCTGCTCGAACTTGTGCTTTACATTGCTCCAATCCGCGTGTTCCAACTATTGTCATTAATATTCTTATCCAAAACATATATTTGTAAGAAATATCATACTTTTTTCTCTTGTGGCTTCACTAACGCAATAAATTCTTCTACTTAAAATTTAGACTTATATTTAACATAGGCTACAATTCACATATTTTTTTTATTTAACATAGGCTACAATTCACATATTTTTTTTAGTATACAATTTTAGAAAAATAATATATTATGAATATGCGTTCTCATTTTAGTTTATTTCGGGAAATGTTTGTGGGAACTACCTGCCTTAACACGCGTTGGCCGTCGGTGGAGGACTGATGACTGATGGAACGAGATTCACCCCACCCATGTTATATAGGCTATATTTATATCACTGCAGTTAAAAAAAAAACTTTACGTGCCATTTACGGCACCATGGATATTAATTTTACACGCCTGCTTTACCCATCACCACAGCCGCCTCTTAATAAATAAATAAAAAAGAAAGAAAAAATTCGGTCACCTCTATACATATATACATAGACGGATAGACCTCACTAAACAAACCAAAACCAGCACACTGCCGGAGATGAACTACACGGCGTCGTTTTTCCCTGCTGCTTTCATCTCCTCCTCCTCCTCCTCAGCAGCAGCAAACTCATCCGCTACGACGACCGTGGCGGAGGACTACGACCATCAACACGCGTTGACCGTCGTCGGCGGAGGAGGAAGACTGATGACGGATCGGTCGACGGCGGAGGAGGATAAGGAGAAGAAGAAGGAAATGATGATGGGCGGTGGGCAGAAGAAGGCAGAGAGTAGTAAGAAGACGACGAAGAAGAAGAAGGGCAATAATAATAAGTATGCGTTTCAGACGAGGAGCCAAGTGGACATACTCGACGACGGCTACCGCTGGAGGAAGTACGGCCAGAAAGCCGTCAAGAACAACAACTTCCCCAGGTCACCCATCTCTCTCCTTTCTGATTTATCATTTATATATGTTACTAGTCATCTTAAGGTTAATTTGCCCTCCTCCATCATTCTGTCCGGAGACCTTCAAAATTTGGAGGCCCTACGCCAGAGGACCTGCTAGCACACCCTCAGGGCCGGCCCTGCATATAAACCTGTCCATTTCAAGAGCGAGCTTCACTCACATCCAACCCAAACTCCGTTAATACTTGATTTTACCCGCTTTTACCGAGTATTATTGGATTGGGTATCCGTGAATGTGAGTTCAAGTGCCATCGCTACATACAAAATACAACAAGCTAGCCAGAGCCCGCTAGCTGGCGCACAAACAAGTCTGATCACAAGTGTGGGACTGAATCCATGTAGGAAATATAAATCCTAGATCCTCTTATCGTTTGAGACATGATTGCGGATTATTTCAGTTTTAGGGATTTCGGTTATTATTTTGGGATTTTCGGGAATGTTTTCATGCTTTGGATATTAGTCATAATTTTGGGTAGCTATAGGAAACTTGTATGTTCTATATATTCTGTACTGGTGGGGTTTTTCTCATTAAGAAATAACAGAATAATTATTCACTAAACCCTAATATTTCCCTCTCTTAGAAGTCTCTCTCATTTCCTCACCCAAAATCGGCGGCTCCCTCCACTTAGGGATAGCCAAATTTTCCTCTAAACCCCACTCTTCTTCTTCCTCAATCCCTAATTCTACCCTTATGTTTCCAAATTATCGTACAAAATTCCCGTTCTCTAGCCCTAGCCGTACATGCCTAGATCGTGTTTCCTGCAATCTGTGGGCTACCTAGCCAACTGAAAAGTCGATCTAGTCTTAATTTGGAGCTGTAACCTCATTCTTCCCAATCCAGCATCCCCTTTTCTTCTCCAAAACTCTAAAACAATCTGATCCAATTGAATTGACGGAGAGTCGTATCCCGACTGATCGCCCGGTCAAAGTTTTAGTCTTAAGGTTTGTACAGCTAGCCCTAGCTAATCCACAAACGCAAACGTGTGAAAAAAATGAAAATGAGTTTTACAGGAACAATATTAATATATATATATATATATGGCTGTGGAAAATTGACTGATATACATAATTCAATGTTCCTTCCTTCCACCAAATTGCACGCTTATCAGTAACGGTCAAACATGTAAAGCTCAAAACATTATCATTCTGTATAACATTCTTAAACTAATCCTTTTTTTCTTCTAAAAATATAAAATATTGAAATTAGTTTTTATGTATTTTTGTGATAATACTCTAGCTGGTAGCACAAACATTTTGACCGATATTATGACATGCATTTATATATGGGCTACCACTAGTAAGTGATCTGATTTGAATCGTCTACTGACAGCTCTCACTAGTGCTTTATGTCCGCTTGTTGCCTCTTTCCTTCAATGATGGCTAATATCACACGTTCTCATTAGGGGTGGGCAACGGAAAACGGGTATTTGGGTATACCCGTATCCGTCCCGTTTTATAAGGGTTACGGGTACCCATATTACCCGTAATATTTTAAACGGATGGGACTTGGAATTGTACAGTCCTAATATGGGTACCCGCGGGTTACCCGCTAATACCCGTTTGGGTAATATGGGTACCCGTTCTACCCATTCAAAGTACAAAGACAGATTTGCAATAACATGACAGTTCTTTCATTTTACCGATTAATTTCGTTTAGTTAATTTTATGCATATGATTCTAAGTTACACTCGATGAGCATGGTTAAACTCTGGGTTTGTTGAATATTATTTTTGGGATCTGGTCAGCAAGTGGAGGGGAGAGGTAATAAAATTTACGAAGAACCATGTTGAGATGCTGGACAAGGTATTGATCAGGGGAGGAAGGATAGATAAGCATAACGGAGCTTTGTAACTATGATTTAAAATGGTTTAAGGTTCTTGCTAAGAACTACCCTAGCGTTGACACTTGACAATCACCCCACTGTTTGAGGTCGTTCGAGGTCTACTCGAGAAGACCAAGAGTAGCCCTGCTGATGTAGCTGATAGTTTGATGCGGAAGGCTGTTAAAGAACATGCCGGAATTTGCCTGAATAGTTTGATCATATCGTGTTCTTATTATTCCCCGCAAGAGCATGTTATTGTTAAGATATGTAATGTGATGTCATTTAAACTTTGGGTATTTTATGGGTAGTATGGGTACCCGTTATTCGTCCCGTACGGGTAATGGGTACCCGTTTCCCATACGGGTTTGGGATATGGGATGGACTTTGGTCTCCAAATGGGACTGGGTACCCGTTTAAAACGGGACGGGTATCCCGTCCCGTCCCGTTGCCCACCCCTAGTTCTCATTCCAAATCCTAATTTCACCACTCAATGATCAAACACAACTCAAACACCAGATTCTTTATCTGCCCCTAACCCAACCCGGGAATGATACCTCTGCTCGACGAGGAGCGCCTGGGTGCATCGCCCGCAGCGTGTTCAATTGGAAAGTCTGGCAAAGGCGCTACACTACAGTAGAAGCTTTGGCAGTTTACCATGGCTTGATGTTATAGTTGTCATGCTAAAGCCGTTGATAGCTACTTCGCTTGACGAGCTAAGTAGAAATACTTTGTGGATTCATCCACTTTAGACTCTTGCTTCTTCTCTGACTTTCCTTTGATGTCTGCTATTCGAATCAGTCGATTAGCTTTCGAAGGCGGTAACCAATCCGTCTCGCATGCCAGTCCGTCTGTCTCTATGTCTTGGGCACACGAATCATCCTCATCACTAAGCTAAACTTATCCCTAAGGAGAAGTGGTGAATACCCAATACTTTAGAGTTGTTTGGATGAGACTTTTAGGTGAGTTAATTTGGCTCAAAATAACATCGTAATGAGTTAAATGGGGAAAAAAACTCATTTAACAACACTTTACTAAAATAAGTCCTTTGAGTCGTGAGTTAATTACAAATATCTCAAATGAGTTATTTGAAATAACTAATATCCCGTGTTATTCGGAAATAACTCATTTTATCCCTTTGTTATTGTCACAATGAGTTTCGTTTTGCAACATTTTACTCAAATGAGTTATTTGGGCAGTGAGTTATTTGAACTAACTCATACTCCTGTATTATTCCGAAATAGCTCGTTTTACCACTATGTTTTTGCCAAATACCACATTCGCATGATTTTACCAAACGAGATACTTTAATCCAACTGCCATTGGAATACCACATGAACAATTAATGAGTTATTTTACTCTACAAATACCAAATTGACAATTAATCCGTCCACCCCTTATTGATCTAACCTAAATATATATATGACATGAAATGTGAATAAACACTTATGTATGAGAAATGCAATGCAAGTATTAACCTTTTTATTAATTTTCTTTGTTATATGTCGTGGCATGCAGAAGCTACTACAGGTGCACATACCAAGGGTGCAGTGTGAAGAAACAAGTGCAACGACTGACGACAGATGAAGGTGTGGTGGTGACAACCTACGAAGGAGTGCATTCCCACCCAATTGAAAAGTCCATGGACAACTTCGAGCATATCTTGAATCAGATGCATCTCTATGCGAATGTTTGAATTATATAATTATTCGCTCCATCAACCATATTTGTACATTAGTTATTATCGTTACATGCACCAACGTCATCATTTTTTTTTTAACCTTCCATCTCCAGGGGCTTCTCCTCTTCATATATAATTTTGAGTTGGTGGGAAAGCCTCCATATCAATGATCGCTTAGAACATTAGTGTAATATGTCTTAGTTGCAGGTATGATAAAAATCCCGAGCTCGTGAAAGTTTATGTTTTTTTTTCTTGTCAAAGTCGCACAGTCTCATCAAGTTTGAATAACTCAATTCGATCTTCAAACAAACATAAAAATAAAGGTATACGTGGGAGTAGATACTCGCCACAATCAAGTGTGATCGCTTGATTGATAAGAGTCTTGCCAAACTCTTCTGAAATCTTCGACAGAAAAATTCAAACAAGGATCTTGCCCTAGCTATGGAATCCACCAGAAGCTAAAACAATATACCATAAGCACTCATGCTACATGAGGTAAAACTCCTCAGAGTTAATTTTCATTCATCAAAATTTTCTAACCCTAAATTTTTTGTTTACAACCGTTTAAATAGGTCTGGAAAATAAAACTAATGAGAGTACAGAATATGAAAAAGAATTCTAAACAAAAAAACTAACTAAAACTCGTCAACCAAAATACCCTATCAGGTATTTTAACCCTCATGACCGGGGGTCCTTCTAATCAAATACCCTATCTCGAACCTCAGATCCCCTGTAGGGGATTTTAACCCACCTGATAGGGTATTTTTCCTAATCACCATACGATCTTTAGTCTGCTCGTTTGGTGTCTAGGAAGCTTCAATCTTCTCATCAAATGCCTTCACGGTCTTTAATTGAACTTATATTTTGATGTCCAACTCCATACTCCCATTGATTATCTTTCAAGATGAAGATGCAAGCCTCCAAAGTAGGTATTTTGACACTGTTTCCACACTTAGCAATTTTTAGCACGTCATTCTTCCACGATTGAAGCACACCTTGGAATGCTTGGAAATGGACATTCTTGATGGCTAGCTTGCTCACATCATTCGTTCTCCCTGTAAAAAATCTTTGCCCTCAAAGCTTGTAGACTAGTACACCTCAAATCCTTATCAGAATTAAAACAAAAAGGATCGTGATAGCTTGATTCAATGCGTTCTATTTCAACCACTTCAGTTCCACCACTTTCCTTTACCGCAACTTCTTCTACATCCTTCTGATCTGGGGAATTGATGGACAACTTCTCTTCTTCGGTTGCCTCCTGATCTTGAAGGGTTCTTGCTTCCTCGACCTTCTACTCCTCCTCACAAGCTTGTGGTAGTTGCGTCCTTTTTTCTGCAACCTCTTGTGTGCTAGATGCTGATCATGTGCTTGTTGTGGATAGAAATGAGAATTTGACTATATGCTCTTCTTCATACTCCTGCTTTAATCGTTGCAATGCCTTCAAATCATCAACAGCTTCCTCCGAGGATAAATGATCAAAATGAAAACCTTCTTCTGATGTTGCAATCGGAAGCTTTTGGACCTTCTGCTGACCAATGGTCGCTGGCAAAAGGCGACCCCGCAGTGAAACTCGACCAGTCCCACTACTTCTTCTTGTTTAGGGTTCCTTCTGGGAGTCAAACTTCAGCGATGAAGAGGATGAATAGAAGGAAGTGAGAATAAGTTCGAGGTCTTGAACTACGGGGTGACTTTCGCATCGAAAGGGGAGAATTGGGGAAAGAAAAGAGATTGAGTGGTGATAAACAAATCGAAAGAAGGCGACATTTGTGCAGGGTTGTGCAGAAGGAGGAAGACATTCCGGTTGGGGTCGCAGACTCGCAACAAGGGAAGAGGAAGAAATGGAGAGAAGGGTGGCAGGGGCTCTTCACCTACCATTTTTTTTATTTTCAATTAACTCTATTACTTTTTTATTTATTTTATTTTTTAATCCCTGTGGATCATCACTAATAAAAATATCGCCATATAAGCTTTTCTGTTAGTCTTGCTAGCTTGTTAACTGACATCATTAAAGTATTGGACAAAATTGGCTATTTTGTGTATTTCTCAAAAAGTGGCTATTATTGTCACAAACACCAAAATTTTGGTTATACATATGTATTTTGTCAAGTTTTAAACATCATATACAATGAGCTACATACTCTAACAATCCAATGAATTGTCAATAAACCAACTCATAAGTTATATCTCAATTCACTCATATGTCAATAGCTAGTGATGACAATGGGGCGGAGCGGGTACCTTAATACCCATGCCCCTCCCTACGCTACTACGGGTAGGGGCGGATAAAACCAGCACGGATAAAGGGTGGGGCGGGTTGACCCACTCTTTCATGTTATGTGAAAAAAATACAAGCAAAAATTTATTTTTTTACGATAAAATGAAGGAAAAACATGGTGTGAATGAAAAATATTAATAATAGAATGGGTAATTGAGTCTAACTAATTGAAAGATCAAGTCTAACTAGTTGAAAAAGCCAAAATAGGAGAATCATGAATAGATACTATGAGAAATTATGATAGAATGGGCCAAGAAAGGGGCGAGGAAGGGCAAGGTAGGGCAGGTCGGAAGTAGATATCCATGCCCCGCCCCACGCTATTGCGAGTCGGATCGTGTAATACCCGGCGAGGCGGGTTCAAATTGCCATCCCTACCTCTAGTGAGGTGTCTTGCTAGCAACACCGTCGAATCATATCATAGCTAGAAATAAGCTCGCAAGTTGAGCTCAACAATTCAACAAATCTAACTCACTCATGAGTCTTACATAGGGGTGTTAGTCGGTGCGGTTTCGAATTAACCGCACCCAAATATCGGTTAACCGCAACCAAAATTGTCCCAAGACCGCTAACCGAAATCAAAATTGATAGAGACTTCGGTTAACCAAAAACCACAAACATCGATTTTGATTTCCCCTTGCGATTAACCGAAACCACAGGTTCTGGTTCGCTTTCTCAGTTTTAGGTAAGAAACCGACCCCCGAAATCGAATTTTAGCCACCTTTTGAATGATTCAGCCCCAAATTTGAGTGACCTGCTTTTGTTTCAGCCTCTAAAATCACACACCATAAAGTCATCTAAATCAATTGAACATAAAGTCTAAAGAAACCACACAATTCAACCACAACTCCACAACATAAAGTCCACATGCCTACAATTCAACCCACAAGTCATAATCACAACTAGACACAAATAACAAGTTCATCATCTCCAAATCATCAACCTAAATGATCCGAGAATCTCGCTCCAATTCATCTACCCATAGTCATCATTTACTCCAAGATCTTCATCTAGCCCATAGTCATCAACCTAAGGTTCCCTATGTCGAGTGCAAAGTGGAGTTAGAGAGGGGTGACTTTCGAGTTCTAACTCTTAAAAACGTTTGAGACTCTTGATAGAGGGTTGTTTGCAATAGGTGAGAATTAGGATGTTTGGAATTGCGACTTTGATTGGTTTTGAATCTTATAACATTTTCCCTTAGCCGAAGTATAAAACCATGTAGTCACACTAGTAGGCGGTTATCGGTTAACAACTAAGTAATTAGTCGGTTAGTAGTTAACCACTAAGCAAAATACTACTAACCGAAACCGAATCCAATAATAAATTAACGATTATCGGTTAACCACTAACCGACTTTTTCGGTTCGATTATTGGTTAAAACCAATAACCAACTAACCGTTTATCATCCCTAATCTTAAAACCGATAACCGACTAACCGTTTATCATTTCCTAGTCTTACTCTTACAAATCAAACAAAATTGAGCTCAAACTCATCTTAGTGAAAAAAATTTCTTTTCTACGTGGGCATCAAGCCACTCACTCGCGTATCTATTGCTATGCTATCCCTACCTAGTATGCATTCCCTATCCCCGTCGAAGAATAACAACAAACTCGAATTAAATACTAACTTGAAATTTCTCTCGTTTGCCATAGGAGGGCACGGCAGTAATCTAACCCACAGCCAGGTCGATCCCCGTTTCTATACTCGACGCCCCCTTGAACGAGAAACCTCCTCTCCGGCAAATAGGGTTGCTGCTACTACTATCACAGTTTCCCGATCACCGCCCCCCCTCGGTCTCCGGCGAACCCACCTAAGAACCCTAGCTCGCTTCACAGTCACCGGGAGCTCTTAGTAATTCAATAAAGTCGAAGCCCTCTTTCTTCCCTATGGTGAACATCACTTTGTAGTCGCTTCGAAGGGCACTCGCTCGCGCAGAAAAAGCCGATTGTTTCCCGCAGCTTCTTCATCCACCCATGGCGCTCCCTCTCGGCAAGTTGGTTATTCTTGCCGGTGCCGGTACGTACAATCTACCTCCCCCCCCTGTCAATTTTTTTGTCCATTGGTCTTTACGCATTCTGGGAAGCAATTACACTCTGTAGCTCCTAAATTAGTTTGATCATAGCTTCTGGAGCATTACAGCACAGAGATTTTAGGCCGTATTTGGGTTTTCGGCTCATGGTTTTGATAGCCGAGTCTATGTAGCTGTATTGTAGTGGTGGGCTCTAGTTTGGTTCGAGGGCAATTACTGTGTTAAGTGGAACGTTACACTTGTATTGAAGTTGGCTTACCGTCGCAGCTAGCAGATAGTGGCTTGGTGGCAAAGTGTTAACGAGCTCTCAAATGGTGTACTTTAGTTATCAGTTGTCGGTCTTATTTAACCTGTGCGCGATGCTTCTGATAAAGGGAAAAATTGAGAAGCTTTTTCTTCTGTTGTTTCCAATCTTTAGAAGAATTTCTTGCTTGGTAGAGGCACGCTGTTTTTTATTATTATATATAATTCACAATCTTCCATCTGTTACAGCTGATGAGTTTCTTTGCACAAAATGATAAATTTCTTGTGCCATGTTTCTGTTTCTCTTGACCTGCAAAATTATTTCCTGTTCAGTATATAAATTTGTTTTCTTGCACAATGAGTTCTTTGTTTCTGGCATTTATAGGTCTTATTGGCGCTAGCACTGTTTATGGGAAAGATTCAGGCATTACTGATTGGCTCTTTGGAGCTAGCAAGGTGAGTGCTAAATAAAGCTATTAATTATGAGCTATTAGAATTGTGTACCTACTGTTTCTCTGGTGACGTAGTATTCATTTCTATGCAATTTTTAACCATACACAAAGGAGCAATTCGCTCTTACATGGTCACATAGGTTGATGCCAATTAAAATTCGCAAAATGTATACATGAAATGTGTGGTTCAGAAGGATATCTTCTCTAGTTTCTATTCTGTCCAGAATTTCTTCTGAGTTATCCTGTTTTCTCATGAATGTTTGTGCTGATTTGTTCTTCACAATAGATTTGGAAGCAGCTAAAGAAAGACACTGGGTCTGGGAAAAAGCCACAAAATGACTCGTTGATGGCACAGGTTTGCAATTCGATCTTACACATGTAG
The DNA here is from genome assembly GCA_946122785.1 of Linum tenue. Classification (NCBI taxonomy): domain Eukaryota; kingdom Viridiplantae; phylum Streptophyta; class Magnoliopsida; order Malpighiales; family Linaceae; genus Linum; species Linum tenue. The sequence continues at coordinate 50,976,945 of CAMGYJ010000011.1, read as the reverse complement.
TGGGTGAATTAGGGTGGACTCTCGGCACTGCAGTTGTCCCACTTCTTGTCTTTCTGCTAGATGTAAAAGCTTGCTTCCAGTGTGAAGCTATTCTACGCCCTTCCAAAATCTTTGTTCCGTTTATGCTCTTAGACTCTATCCTTCAGAATATTAACCTGAAAACTTGTTTTGCTCATAGTTTGTTTGGAGTTCTGTTTTGGAAGAGAAGAAGCCATGTTTTTTCATTTGACAGTCCCATTGCCACTGTGGTTCTTATATCCACTTATCAATACAGGTTAACAGTCTGAGGCAGGAACTGCAATTGTTGGCATCAAACGGACCAGTTACAATCATCACTTCTGGAGGAGCAGGTTTTAATACTTGCATATACAAATTACATACTGCTTGTCCTAGATTGAATTCTTCAGATCAAGCTTTTCATTTCAAGAATGTTTCGGTTGTTGTTAGATAATATTTACAATCTACAATTAACTGATTTTTTGCAGTTGCAACCATTTGTTTCTGAGCTTGGTTCTTTGATCTTCAGGTGCTAACAAATATTATATAATCGTTGTGGGTGGAGTGATTGGCTGTGGCTATGTTTGGTGGAAGGTAATAGTATTAATTGTTTGCTTTAACCATCTCCAGCTTGATAATGTCCACGTCTTTCGAGTACTTCACCTCAACAAACTTCGTGTTTGACTGAGGCAGTGATCTTTTCTTCGCTGGATTTTTTCTCTGGAACATTTTTTAGCACCAGTATTGTCCCCCCAACTTGATGATTTTCTTATTTTCAGGGCTGGAAACTCCCTGATATGATGTTCGCTACAAGGCGTACTTTATCTGATGCCTGCAATTCGGTAGCCCAACAACTTGAAACTGTCTATGCTTCACTCCGGGTTGGTTTTCTTATTTTCTTTTCTCATTGGAATTTCAAATAAGAGAGTTTTTTGGTCTTCCTAATATGGATGTTCTATTGTTTAGACTACTAGGAAGGAGTTATCGGCAGGCATTTCAAACTTGGATACTAAGTTGACGGAGATTGAAAAAAGTACAGATAGCACACAAGGAATAGTAAGTTCAGTTAGCTGTATCTTTTGCCATAAGTCAATGTTTATATGTTCATATGATAGTAGCTTTATAAATATGGCCTACATTCTTAGGTTGTTCAACTACTGGAAGGATCAGGAAAAATCGGCAAGGACTTTCATTCTTTTAAGGAACGTGTTGAATCTCTGGTAAAATCTGTGCACTTGTATTTTTTCTCACGATTATTTTCTTTGCTTAGGGTCGTAATTTGATGGCTCACGTCACTCTTTCCTGTTGTTGATTTCAGAAGTCAAGAGTCGATAACATTGCAGTGAAGCAGGTGATTGTTGTGCTAACATTGTCTCTGGTAGAGTTCGGGAGTGTTTGTAAATCTTGGTCCTTAACTTTTTATGGGCGTTTGGATTTCAGGTAGAGTCGATATCTGGAATACAGAGTCTGTTGGCTGTTGCACACCAGGTTCAAACTGGATTGATCGATAATGGACAGGCATGTATTATTTTGGATTATTGTTAGATTAAAGTGTTCGGTATTTTTCCGACTTCCATTGGTTGCTTTCTTTCTTTAGAATATATGGATTGTGGTGCATATATTCGTCATATGTATGATTAGGGGTAGTAAATGATTTAGTCCACACCAAAACATAACTCGTTTCGTTTTTTATTCTCAAAATTCAAGACTTTTTTTTGGGTTTTGAACACGCATATTCCTACTTATGGTGGTATGTACTGTACGTGTTCAATTGAGGGGTGTGCAGCTCCAGTCCAGTTCTGATCAGACAGAATCGGCATAGAATAGAGAAAATAAGCAACAAACTCGAATCGAAAGCACAATCTGGGTGGTTTTCAAAATTTATGGAGTCAAAACCAAATCAAACTATGAGCGGTCCAGTTTGGTTTGAGCAATGCAATTTTTTTTCATATGGCTCGTAGCATAGAAATATTATTTTGATTTTCTTTCATTGAATCTGCTGAGATTTCTGCAGACCTCGCCTTCTAGCCCACCACAGATTTCATTCTCCTCAGTGGTAATACTTCTTAATTCTTATGCCCTTCACTAGTTCACTATTCTATTCTTCAGTCTTTTGTCCTTATAAGAAATCTCACTACTGCTACTCTCTCTCTCTCTCTCTCTCTCTCTCTCTCTCTCCTGTCGGATTTCCAGAGCGCTTTGCCACCTGCTGCTGATGGATTATCATCAAGGCCTGCTACTTCCGATCCATCTCCTGAGGTTGAACAAACTCCCCGAAGAATTGTATCGCCACCCTCTACTCAGCAGGTCAAACCCCACGATCTTCTACCTTGCTCTGATTCTACGTCTGTTCATGAACTGTCATCAATGTGCTAATTCAACTCTTGTCCAACAGGGTAACGGGGTTGCTGGCGTTACTGAGTTGACCAGCCAAGGCATTTGGAACGGTATTTTTACTCCAGAAGTAACGAATGGAGGAGAGTCTTCTTCTTCTTCTTCAGTTCTGCAGAGACCATCGTCGTTTCTCTCGAGAGTATTCAGCAGCACCACAGGTACAATACTAAGACGACCAGGTCTGAGACAGTGAAGACAGCAAAATTCCTGGAGGCAACGGATGTTCGGGGTTCAGTTCATAAAAGTTAGTCATTGTTCCCTGTGAGACTTCTCCTAACTTAAGTACCTACCCTAGCTGAACTGGGTAGACTGTGTCTCGCAAAATTTTGTAGAGGATGTTGTTGACGCTTTTAAGATGAACTGAAAAAGCCCTTTCCCTGGCTATGTAAAGGTTTATTATTATTAGGATTTTAGACAGTAGACTTAAAAGAAATTAGAGAGAAGCGGCAGGACACAGCCTTTGATCTGGAAACTCATTTACACTGCTTTCCTTTGCTTGAGGAAACAAAAAAAAAGCATAATTATTCAAGTTCCGGATATCCCTCATCCATATCAGTTGGACGAACAAAATGTGTGCCTCTGATTTTTGCTTGTCATCTTTGTGCACGGTTTATGCTGATTTTTTTGGATTAATTGCAAGATTGGTCACCGAGTTTACGAAAAACGTTCATGTTTGGTCACTCGAAATTTTTAATTTCATTCGTGGTCAATAAAATTAGTTAAATAGATCAAATTTGGTCACTCTCCGTTCAACTCCGTTAAGTTGTTAACTTTGTCTGATGTGGCAGTCAACTCTCAAAATAGATCGTTAATGACGTGGCAATTAAAAAATAATAAATAAAATTTAATTTTTTATCATTTCCAACTCATTTTCATAATAAAGTAAAATAAATAAAATACAAAAAAATTATTATAATTATCAAATGAAATTTCTCTAACAAAAAAAAAAAAAAATTCTCTACAACCCACGCACCCTAATTTCTTCTCCAGGGTTTTATCGGATCGCCCAATCTCCCATGAGAACCCCGTCGCTGCGCCCGCCACCACCACTACCGTCGACGGTCATGAGTCTAGTAGCAGGCTCCAACGAAAGATTCATCTGGGGTTCACTCAACCCCCGTAACCAGCGAACAATTCATTAGATCACCCACAACGTGGGTTGGTTTTGTGGGAAAAGGGGAAATGTGACCACAATGTGGGGGAATAGGGGATTAAATGAGTTTCGTGGGTTTAGTGGGTGGGATTGGGAAAACCCACCAAATGAGACAAATGGTGGGGGGAAGTGGCGGATGGGAAAGGACAACCTTCTTTTTTTTTTCTTCTTGATTTTAGCAAAGGCTTGTTTGGAAAGCTGTGTTTTTGTCCCCTCGTATTATTGTGATTTCGTCATTGATGATGTCATACTTAATTAGTGATGAAAAAAATATATCCAAATAAAAAAAAATATATCGAAATGTTCGTATTAATTAATTATCACTACGTACGTAATACTAATGATCATTATATGAAAATAAAGTTACAAAATCAATTATAAATTGATTTTAACAAAAAAGTACTAAACTGATTACTCACTTTTCCCACCACCACACTGTGAGTCCGTGACCAAATCATCAAATTTTCCCACTTTTCCCTCTTTTCCCACATTTCCGCCCACCCACATTGTGGATGGTCTTACATGCAAAAGGTGCTTGGGTTGTTTTATTATTAAGGTTGGGGGAGTTGAGGAAATTAATTGGATGCAAAGAAACCGATGTCGGAAAGAGCCAAGTATTATGCGGCACAACAAGCTTTGAAAAGCTGCCACCCCAACCCAACTCTGGTGTTCTGTTGCCGTGCTGCTTTGTCCGCTAACCTTAGTTCCCTTCTTCTCCGCCGCGACCTCAACCATTAGGACCTCAAAATCTCCAATCGACTCTTCCCTTAACTCGTCGTCGTCCTTATCCTGCCTCCGTTGCCCGCAGTTCCTGCAAAACCCAGCCGTAGAAGCGGGAATCGCAAAACAAACCTGAAAGTGAAATCGAAATGTTCATTTTCCCGGCAACCAAACAATAAATTGGAAAGGAGAAATTGATGGGGGAAAGGAAAAGAGGGGGGAGGAATGACTGACCAGAAGGCGTCGAAGTCGCGCTAGGAGGGGGAGTCGGAGCCCTAGGAGTTGGTGATGAGCGGGAACTCCGTGGGTGGGGCGACGACGTCTCGGCATTGCGCAGCGGCTGCGGTGAAAAAATGACGATGACAGCCCGGGATCAGTGGTCGGATGTGGTAATTGTAATAATTTGTTCATGTTTTATTTATTTTAGGGTTATAGGTATAAATTGTCCCTCTACTATGTAGTTTTATCAAACATGTCCCTCTATAATTTTTCACATCAAATCTACCCTCTACTACAACACTATTCTCAAATCTAACCTTCTGTTAAATAATCCGTCCGATTTCCGTTAAACACAATCAAATTAGGACCCAACAACCTAATATTACTAAATTGACTTCTGTTTTGTTTATTATACTTTAGGATAAATTTTTTTTATAATTTTCATTCTCTTCCCCCTTCCTCTCTCCCCATTCTTCGACGAACTGTACCCAATTCCCATCTCCTTCTTGTCGTGGATTGCCTTTTTCCTTCATCTAACTAGACTGTAATAACCAGGAGATATCACAATCGCTTTCAAATAATGTGGAGATCTAATAGGGTTTTAGCATCTCTATTTAACACTTACGCCGCCGCAATCAGCTACTTAGGGTATTTCTCGATCTGAACTTCTTCCAAATCAATGATTCTCGATGAACCCTTTTCAACGAATCCCTCCCTAAATTTTCTAATTTTCTCGATGGGCAAAGTCAGTAGTGGAACGAGGAAGAATGAGAGGTAGGGATGACAATGGGTCGGGTTGGGTCGGATTTTGCCAAACCCAAACCCAAATCCATGGGTTTATCTTTGAAAAAAACCCGGGGTAAAACCCACTGGGTTTGAAAAACTTAAACCCAACCCAACCCGTTGGGTATCCGCGGGTTCATGGGTACCCACAAGTTTTGTCGTAAAAAATTTACAATTACAAGTTCTTATCAAAATTAAAGTCAAATATCAATCTCTCAATACAACTTATCCATATATAAAACACCATTCTAGAAAATTCAAGCAAATCACAAATTAAAGATACAAATTGTTCAACACCAATCTAAAAAACTCAAAAAAATTGAAGCAAATCACAAATTTTCCATAAATAACATGTTTAATTGAAAGCTTCTTCCTTTCAATTAAGTTTCTTTACTCTCCACTCCATAACATCAACTTGATTCTACACAATTAAAAAGAAAAAATTAGACATGTCTCCACAAACATAAATAAGATTAGTTGTTTAGAATATTAAATATACCGAAAAAATTAATTATATGGGTGGGCGGGTACCCACGGGCCGGGGTTACCTAAACCCAAACCCAACCCAACCCGTTGAATAGTGAACGGGTTTAAACCCAAACCCGGCCCAAAACCCGTCAACACGGATTTTATCCGCGTTGACCGGGTTGGGTCGGGTGGGTACCCGTGGGTTCGGGTTTTGTTGCCATCCCTAATGAGAGGGTAATCTGGTTTGGCAGGGATTTTCGATCCTGGTCCCGCGGGCCTGTGTTTGTTCGAAATCGCAATCTGAACCTTTATACTCAATATATTTTCGATAGCATTTTCTCTTTTCCACGAGGGTTTCTGGACCAGGGAACTATTTTGTTTTGCCTTTCTTGTTTTTTGTTTTTTTTTTGTCAAAGGTAGCGGTAACAGTCAGTCATAAATCGAAGAAAGTAAAGCGCGGGAGTCGACTAATCGCCGAGCTCCCGATGAAAGGGATTTTTGTGCCACAAAATGGGCGGCCCTATTAAGTCGACGAGAGACAAAACAAAACGAAATAAAGCTGAATTGGGACGCCATTGCCTTTGTTTCTTCGAGAATCGCCCCACTCCGATCATTGTTTAATTGTAATGTTCATTGTAATGTTTGATGGAATCTTGTTTAATTGAATATGTTGTCTTCAATTTTGCTGGATGTGGTGTTGCTGGTGATGGATTCCAATCTTCACACGCAGTTAGGAAGTAAAAGAAAAGTAAATCCCGCTTTTTGTTTTATTTTTATAACTAATCCCTAATTCCAAAACACAAAGGAGGGTAATCTTTGTAATTTTCTGCAGTGAGATCACGGTTGGACTGGGATTAATATATTTTGGATGGAAAACTTAACGGAAGGGCATATTTGAGAATTGTGTTATAGTAAAAGGGTATAATTGATGTGAAAATTAGTAGAAGGGCATGTTTGAGAAAAATACATAGTAGAGGGGCAAATTATACATATGAAAATGAGTTGGAAATTGTAAAAGATTAAATTAAATTAATTTTTATTTGCCACGTCATTCAGTTAATGGTCAACTTTGAGAGTTGACTGTCACATCAGACAAAGTTAACGGAGCTAGACGGAAAGTGAACAAAATTGATTTATTTTAACTAATTTTAGTGACCACAAATGAAATTAAATATTTCTAGTAACCAAACGTGAACGTTTTTCGTGAGCCCAGTGACCAAACTTGCAATTAACCAGAAATTAAATACTAATTCGAAATTTCTCTCGTGTGCCATAGGGCATAGGATATTCCACGTCGGGAGCCGGGAGGACAAGGGAATAATTTAACCGACAGGTCGATCCCCGTTTCTAGACTCGCCGCCCTCCTGAACCAGAAACCTCCTCTCCGGCATATAGGGTTGCTGCTACTACTATCACAGTTTCCCGATCACCGCCCCTTTGGTCTCCGGCGAGCCCACCTAAGAACCTTAGCTCGTTTCACAGTCACCGGGAGCTCTTAGTAATTCAATAAAGTCGAAGCCCTCGTTTCTTCCCTATGGTGAACAGCGCTTTGTAGTCGCTTCGAAGGGCACTCGCTCGCGCAGAAAAAGCCGATTGTTTCCCATAGCTTCTTCATCCACCCATGGCGCTCCCTCTCGGCAAGTTAGTTATTCTTGCCGGTGCCGGTCAGTACAATCTACCCCTCCCTTGTTAATTTGTCAAAAAAAAAATTCTCTCCTTTGGCTGATCAGCTCTGGTGGAATCTGTACGCATTCTGGGAACCAATTACAGCTTGTAGCTCCTCAATTAGTTTGGTCATAGCTTCTAGAGCATTACAGCACAGCGATTTTAGGGTCTTGGTTAAACCTCAGGTTGACCCATGATTTTGGGTCTCGATGATCGCGACTGACAAATGTAGGAGTTTGGATGACTGTATTAGGGTTTTCGATTCTTGGTTTGATAGTCGACTCCGTATAGCTGTATGGTAGTGGTGGGTTTCTAGTTTGGTTCGAGGGCAATTACTGTGTTAACTGCAACTTTCCACTTGTATTGAAGTTGGCTTATCGTCGTAGCTAGCAGATAGTGGCTTGGTGGCAAACTGTTAACGAGCTCTCAAATAGTGTGCTTTAGTTATCAGTTGTCAGTCTTATTTAACTGTGACAAAGGGAATTTCTGTTGTTTCCAATCTTTAGAAGAATTTCTTGCTTAGTGGGCAATGCCAATAAGCATTTGGGTTCTCATGCACACAGTTTTTTTTTTTTTTATAATTCATAATCTTCCATCTGTTACAGCCGATGAGTAATGATAAACTCTTGTGTCATGTTTCTGTTTCCCTTGACCTGCAAAATTATTGCTTGTTCAGTATATAAATTTCTTTTCTTGAACAATGAGTTTTTTTGTTTCTGCCATTCTTAGGTCTTATTGGCGCTAGCACTGTTTATGGAAAAGATTCAGGCATTACTGATTGGCTTTTTGGAGCTAGCAAGGTGAGTGCCAAATAAAGATGTTAATTATGAGCTATAATTGTGTACCTACTGTTTCTCTGGTGATGTAGTATTCATTTCTATGCAATATCTAACATTAGCCATACACAAAGGAACAATTCGCTCTTACATGATCACATAGGTTGGTGCCAATTAAAATTCGCTGAATGTATACATGGAATGTGTGGTTCAGAAGGATCTCTTCTCTAGTTTCTATTCTGTCTAGAATTTGTTTGTGGTATCCTGTTTTCTCATGGATGTTTGTGCTGATTTGTTCTTCACAATAGATTTGGAAGCAGTTAAAGCAAGACACTGGATCTGGGAAAAAGCCACAAAATGATTCCTTGTTGGCACAGGTTTGCAATTCAATCTTACACATGTAGTGGGTGAATTAGGGTGGACTCTCGGCAATGCAGCTGTCCCACTTGTCTTTCTGCTAGATGTAAAAGCTTGCCTCCCTGGTGAAGCTATTCTACGTCCTTTCAAATGGATTTTATTTCGTTTATGCTCTTAGTCCTTCAGAATATTAACCCGAAAACCTGTTTTGTTCATTGTTTGTTTGGCGTTCTCTTTTGGAAGAGAAGAAGCCATGTATTTTCATTTCAAGTTTCCATTGCCAGTGTGGTTCTTATATTCACATATCAATACAGGTTAACAGTCTGAGGCAGGAACTGCAATTGTTAGCATCAAACGGACCAGTTACAATCATCACTTCAGGAGGAGCAGGTTTTAATACTTGCACATACAAATTACCTACTGTTTGTCCTAGATTGAATTTTTCAGATCAAGCTTTCCATTTCAAGAGTGTTTCGGTTGTTGTTAGATAATATTTACAATCTAAAGTTAAGTGATTTTTTGCAGTTGCAACCATTTGTTTCTGAACTTGGTTCTGTGATCTACAGGTGCTAACAAATATTATACAATCGTTGTGGTTGGAGTGATTGGCTATGGCTATGTTTGGTGGAAGGTAATAGCATTATTTGTTTGCTTTAACCATCTCAAGCTTGATAATGTACACGTCTTTTGAGTACTCTACCTCTATGAACATTGTGTTAGACTTAGGTAGTGATCTTTTCTTCACTGGATTTTTTTCTCTGGATTATTTCAGCACCAGTACTGGCCCCCCAACTTGGTGATTTTCTTATTTTCAGGGCTGGAAACTCCCTGATATGATGTTCGCTACAAGGCGTACTTTATCCGATGCCTGCAATTCGGTAGCCCAACAACTTGAAACTGTCTATGCTTCACTCCGGGTTGGTTTTCTTATTCTGGCCTTTGTTTTCTCATTGCAATTTCAAACAAGAGAGTTTTTGGTCTTCCTAATATGAATGTTCTATTGTTTAGACTACTAGGAAGGAGTTATCGGCAGGCATTTCAAACTTGGATACTAAGTTGATAGAGATTGAAAAATTTACAGACAGCACACAAGGAATAGTAAGTTTAATTAGCTGTACTTTTTGCTGTAAGTCAATGTTTATATGTTCATATGATATTCGCTTTATAAATGTGGCTTACATTCTTAGGTTGTTCGACTACGGGATGGATCAGGAAAAATTGGCAAGGACTTTCATTCTTTTAAGGAACGTGTTGAATCTCTGGTAAAATCTGCGTACTCCGTGTTTTTTCTCATGCAAACTATTTTCTTTGCTTAGGGTCGTAATTTGATGGCTCACGTCACTCTTTCCTGTTGTTGATTTCAGAAATCACGAGTCGATAAATTTGGAGTGAAGCAGGTGATTGTGGTGCTAACATTGTCTCTGGTAGAATTCGGGAGTGTTAGTAAATCTTTGTCCTTAACTTTTTATGGGCGTTTTGATTTCAGCAAGAGTCGTTGTCTGGAATACAGAGTCTGTTGGCCTTTGCGCACGAGGCTCAAACTGGATTGATCGATAATGGACAGGCATGTATCATTTTTGGATTATTGTTAGGCTAAAGCGTTTGGTATTTTTCCGACTTCCATTAGTTGCTTTCTTTCTGTAGAACTTATGGATTGTGGTGCATATATTCATCATATGTATGGTTAGGGGTAGTAAATGATTTAGTCCACACCGAAACATAACTCGTTTCGGTTTTTTCATTCTCAAAGTTCAAGTCCTTTTTTGGGTTTTGATTCCATAGATCCCCTTAAAAACAAAAGTAGGCAGAAAGAATTGAAATCAGACCAGACTGACTAGGTTCGAATGTCCCGAACTCTGGTCCTCAATTTTCTTTTGTTTTCAATATGTTCCTGTGCCGATTTGGTTGCATACTCTACTAGATTGGACCAAGCATATTCCTACTTATGGTGGTATGTACGTGTTCAATCTAGGGGTGTGCAGCTCCAGTCCAGTTCTGATCAGACAGAATCGGCATAGAGATAGAATAGGGAAAACAAGTAACAAACTTGAATTGAAAGCACAACCTTGGTGGTTTTTAAAATTAATGGAATCAAAACCAAATCAAACTATATGTGGTCCAGTTTGGTTTGATGGATGCAACTTTCATCGTTTGGCTCGTAGCATAGAAATGACATTCTGATTTTCTTTCATTGAATTGGCTGAGATTTCTGCAGACCTCGCGTTCTAGCTCATCACAGATTGCATTCTCCTCAATGGTAATACTTCTTAGTTTTTACGCCCTTCACTAGTTCACTATCCTATTCTTCAGTCTTTTGTCCTTGTAAGAAATCTCACTACTGCTTCTCTCTCTCTCTCGCTCTCCTGTCGGATTTCCAGAGGGCTTTGCCACCTGCTGCCGATGGACTATCGACAAGGCCTGCTACTTCCGATCCATCTCCTGAGGTTGAACAAACTCCTCGAAGAGTTGTATCGTCACCCTCTACTCAGCAGGTCAAACCCCACGATCTTTCTACCTGATTCTGATTCTACGTGTGTTCATGAACTGTCATCAATGTGCTAATTCAACTCTTGTCCAACAGGGTAACGGGGTTGCTGACGTTACTGAGTTGACCAGTCAAGGCATTTGGAACGGTATTTTTACTCCAGAAGTAACGAATGGAGGAGAGTCTTCAGTTCTGCAGAGACCATCATTTCTCTCGAGAGCTTTCAGCAGCGTCACAGGCACAGTACTAAGACGACCTGGAGGTGAATGAGAGATTTCTCTTAAAAGGGAAGTTCATAAAAGTTTAGTCATCGTTCCCTGAGAGATTTCTTCTATCTTAGCACCCACCCTAGCAAATTTTTGTAGAGGATGTCGTTAACACTTTTAAGATTATCAAAGAAAGCCCTTTTCCTGGCTATGTAAAGGTTTATTATTACTAGGAGTTTAGACACTAGTGACTAGACTTAAAAGAAATTCAAATTACTAGAGAGAAGCGGCAGGACAGTCACACAGCATTTGATCTGTAACTCATTTTAAGTTTTAACTGCTTTCCTGTGCTAGATGAAACAAAAAGAAAAGTAAAATAATACAGCATAATTATTAATGTTTTGGATTTTTCTCATCCATCATTAGTTGGACAAACAAAAATGTGTGCCTCTGCAGCGTTTCTGTTTCTGGTTTTTAATTTTTCTCATTGGATTAGAGCCTGGTAATGGCATGGAGGTTGTCTCTTTTCTTTTGCCCTTCGTTTGGAAGAATTGAGTTGAGAGAGACATTATCAAAAGAAAGTAGTCAATTCTTGATAAAAAAAATACCACATCTGATCACTGAGATTACTAGTAAATTGTGTCATGTTTAGTCATTAGAAAAATTCAATATCAATTTTGGTCACTCAAATTACCGAATCAGGTCACATTGGTCACTCCCCTGTAGCTTCTGTGCAACTCTGGTTACTCGAATTATTGAAACATGTTACATTTAGTTACTCAAATTACTGAAACATGTCATATTTATGCACTCTCCCGTTAGTTTCCGTCCAACTCCATGACCAGTTTCAGTAATTCGAGTGACCAAAATTGATATTAAATTTTTCTAGTCAATAAACATGACACGATTTAGTAATCTCAGTGACCAAATGTGGTATTTATAAAAAAATTTGTCAAGACGCATGGGCCTTATTCTGGGAAGAGAATGGGCCGAAAGGATCCAGCCCATCCCCTCGCGTTGTGAAATGAAAATCCACAAAGCGAGTTCTTCTCTTCCCAAAGCCCAATCTTTTTCCCGCCAGTACAGCTGTTCCCTTAGCGCCATTGGCCGTCTGACAATGAGAGCAAGATCCTGGAGAAAACTCAAATTTACTGACCGGCCTAATCATTCCCTCTTTCAAATCTTCCGAGAGAAAATTATCCCCTCTTTCTGGCCACTGTATCTCTCTCTTCTTTTCGGCAGTCGCCGTTGCATCACTCTTTCTCCATTCTCACCTCTCGCGCCGGCGTTCCGTTCATCCGCCGCTTGTGAGAAATAAAAATGGAAATAGTTCGTCGTCCTCAACTGAAGTCTACTGCAATCGACCGTGGAGTTCCAACTCTTCCTCTTTACCGCACGACTCCATCTCTCGAAGTTCGGCTCGATGATTTTGAGCTCTACGCCATAGATCGGCTCCGAGGTATTCCGTGGCTATATATTGTTTTCGACTCGATTGATTTCCCTAACTAACTCTCGGTGTTTTAATTTGGAGTGCTCACGGGGATTTCCGATGGATTGTCTCGCGGGAAGAGGTCCGAGGAAATGGAGAAACTGGTGACAGCAATGGCCTGGATTTTCCGGCCAGTTAGGTTTTTGAAACTGAAAATTTTTCGACGAGCTTCTAATTGATTTCCCCCTTTGCAGGTCGCGGAACTGTGGAAAGCGAATATGAGGCATCCGCAGGCGTCGGAGCTCATGAGCAAGGACATCATTTCTCATTTCGTTCTCCGTCTTGTGTACTGTAGAACGTATGCAGATTCCTCTTCCGCCGCTTGCTCTCTCTCTCGATTACTATTGTTTCCATTTCATTGCTCAATGTGTTCGGATTCTTGCTAACAGGGAGGACTTACGGAAGTGGTTTCTCTCCATGGAGACGGCTCTATTCCGGTATAGGTTCCGCCTTCAGAGTGCCGAGGCTCAGGTGATGACAATGAGATTTTTTGGTGAAACCTTGGCTTCTCTGGGGATCATTTGTTAATTGAGTTGGTTGTGAATTCACAGAGGGCTGCACTGGCTGAGTTCCAACTTCCTTACAAGGCAGTCACTGCTGCAGAGTTTGAGGTGATTGGTGCTTCTACTCTCCTGTCTGAATTCAAGTTTCAGCAGAGAGCTAAGTAGATTTCCAAAATTTGAATATGGAGTCATGAGATTCTTTCCTTTGGCAGGCTATAAAGGACAAGCTGACTCTGGTTGCCCGCTCAATCAACCAAACGTTACCTGCAGCGGATTCTATATTCTACAAGGTATGTTCCTCGAGTTCTTGGAGCTGGTATAGCATTAATTCTTCATGTCCTGGGGTCATAGGGGCTCGATTAGAAGAGTTTTGCACATGATTTACATCGTATTGTTGATCTAGCATGACGTATGTTGTTCTTCCATTTGATGATATTTAGAGGGAAGCAGTTGGGAATAGGTTACTCTAGAAATCACCGTATCATATGTGTAGGAAAGAACGCTTGCTTTACCTTGAGAGTGAGTATTCTCATATTGTTTCATATATCCTTTGCACTTATTATAAACCCGCTGCTGAAGGTTCCATTTCAAGAAGTTCCTGAACTTGTGGCTGGCCGTAGAGTTTTTCTCAGCGATGGGTATGCTTATGTTGCCATGATTCAGGTAATGCATTTCTCACATCTACAAAAGTTTGTCTCATTGGCATCCTCGAATTTTATTGAAGTTAGTCCTATCCCACATTGTAGGTCGTGTCGCTTGTGGCCACTCAGTTTCGAAGTCTTCTCTCAAAGGCGCTCACTCTAACTAACAGGTTTGTGTTTTCTATATGAGAGCCTCTAGGTGAATGGAGTCAGAAGGTTCAGCCTCGGAAGACTTTTCACTACATTAGATGCTTATATCTCTCTCTGGTATTCGTGGTAACCTTAAATTTTATGAATTCAATGCAACTTTTGTTTCCAGGAAATGGATGTCTACCATTAGAGAACAGGAGAAGGATAGGTTAACCCCTGTGAGCAATCAATCACGAGAACTAGAGGCTCGGTTGGTATTCAATTTTCACTTCATTGCTGAACGTTCTCTTGATTGTTTTCGTTAGATTGTGGAAGCCTTATCAACGAGCTACGTGGGTCCTGACTATTCTGTGGTACTTCCCACACCTCTGCACATGCTTGCAAGTATCCCTCAAAATGCAGTCGATGACCATTAACTTTTTATAACCATATGGAACATCTTTCCAGGGAAGGGAATTTGGTGAAGTGTCGCTCAAAGACATCGATAATGTGGCCAAGAACTCGTTTCCTTTGTGCATGCGCCATCTATTCGACAAAGTAAGTTGTTCTGTTGGCTTACGGCTATTTTCTCAGCGACCTGGCTGGCTTTGATTGTAGTTCATCACGTTACTTCCTCCCACCCTTAGCCTTGGGGGGTCTAGCTTTTTTATAATTGGTTCTTTGTGTTCTGTTGGGCAGCTTAGAGAGGATCATCATCTAAAGCATTGGGGGAGAATGCAATTGGGTCTCTTTCTCAAGGTTTTTCTTAACTCCATTGTCTAAAGAATATGGTCTGTTCATGGACTTCATATGGAAACTGCCACACTCCTTAACATAGGCTTTCACTTATTATGCAACTCGCGCACAGTATGCTTTCTAAATCTGTTAAAAATGGATGAAGATACATTGATTGCAGTCTCTACATTTTTACATGCAGCAGCCTAAGGCATTGTTTCTAAATATATCATCGCTGAAAACATTACTCACTGGTTAAGTTCTTCATGTTAGGGTGTCGGGCTGAAGTTGGATGATGCGGTTGCATTCTGGAAGGCAGAGTTCTCTCAAAAGGTAAGCTAATCCCAAGCATTTGCACGAGGAACATCCCTGAATTACATTTAATCAAGTAATCTAACACGTTTTGTGACAGGTTGGAGCAGAGAGATTTGACAAAGAATATGCATACAGCATTCGACACAATTATGGCAAAGAAGGGAAACGAGTAGTGAGTTTCCGATGTTATATCAGTCTTCTTCCTTTCAAGTAGTAGTAAATCAGATTACAGGACAGACCTCAGTTACGTATACGCTTCTTTGTGTTTGGTTAATGCAGGACTATACGCCTTACTCATGTCAAAAGATCATCTCATTGACTCCTAGTGTAGGAGATCATCACGGATGCCCTTATCGGCATTTTAGGTAAACTCCATTAACTTATTCCCTACAGGTCCTTTCTGTCATCTCATGGAACTGGTCACTATAGTCATTTTATCCGACCTCAACTTGATTGACGATGATCCAATCAATCATTTTCGATCAAGTCTAAGCTTGTTAGAAACCGATTTCTGTAGGGTTTCTTTATTTATTAATATAATTATTATTAGGGTAATTATCAAAAAGGTTAGTAGTCATTTAATAGAATTAGGTTTATTATTAGGGTTTCCTAGAATTCCCTATAAATTTGTACTTTACATATTCATTCGGTATCAATAAGAAGCGTATTAAGAAAATCCCTAAACCTTATTCTCTCCCAAATCCTCTCAATTTCTGTTCTTTCCCTAATCTGGCCGCCGGCCATTCTTTCTCGTTCTTTCCCAAATTCTACCTCTTAATCCCAAATTCTCTTCTCAAATCCCTAAATCCCCAATTCTATTCTATAAACCCTAAATTCCCAATTTCTAGATCTGATTTAGAAACTCGTTAGAAACTTTGTTTCTAACATTTGGTATCAGAGCCCGGTTCGAGAATTGAGTTCGCCGCAACTCTCAACCGGGGACGAGTTCTACAACTGGTTAGATGATGAGCTATTCAAAGCTCTCGAACCTATCGTGGACAGAGCTGCGTGACCGGGCTCGACGCATCGGACGCCGTTGGAGCTCCGAAGAGTCGCCGACCGTGCAAGCAGAGACGGTGACCCGAATCGCCGACGGCGAGCGACCACCAATGTCTGCCGAGACCGACGAAGCGATGGAAGTCACCGTTGAAGGAAGCGACACGGAACCGGTGATGGAGGAGGAGGCTATGGACGGAGAACCTGATGCTAAGCTCATAAACCAGCAGCAGCTACTGCCGACATCAGCCATGACACTGGACCACCTCACCGCAATGCCGTCACCACTATCCACGAAGGCTAAGTCAAGGTCAACCACAGAACGTGCCTTGGCGGTTATATCCACCGCGATGTTAGAGCTGAAACCAATCATCACCACCACGGTTGGACTAGTTGGTACCGTGACCCCAAGCATGGCAGCAAGGGCCGAAAAGAAGAGGAACATCACTGTTGAGGCAAAAGGGGAAGGAGACTGTGTTGCAACCGAAGATGAGAATTTGGCTGGAGATGTAGAGAAAGGACCGACCTTGGCTAGCTTTGCAAATTGGAGATACAGGAGGAAGAAACGAAGGGCAGACGAGGAGCGCGGAGCAGAAAAGCAGAGCAAAGAAGCACCCTCGCCATCTGCGATGCCGGGGATGGAGTTGAGAGCGACGAAAGAAACGGGCTCGCATCCTAACAGCCGACGGGTGGCCTGTTCTTCATCGGGGAAGAAGTCGGCAAGGGAGTTGGCAGTTGACCGAAAGAAGCAGGAAACGAGTTCACTGTCGGAGCAAGGTCGCCGGGACTCGTCGCAAATCGCGCAAGAGACTCCGCGATCTGCGGCAAACCCAATCGCGGTGACGAGGAACCCAAGATCGAATTTGCCTTCCCACTCAACCAATCGGAGCTTTGGGGAGAGAAGTTGAAAGCGACGATCGAGAATAAGATGACCAGGAGATCTGAAGCGATGCTTGAGGGTTGCACGACAACTCTAGGCGTGCACGGGACGACGGAGCCGATGAGAAGTTCGCCGCGGGAGACGAAGGACTGGATGGGGGAGCTGAAGGCGACGGCGGATCGGGGCTCGCCTCGTCGGATGAGGAAGACCTCGACGAAGAACGAGGATCTGGTGGAAGACTTGTCGACGGAGGCAGAGGCGAGGGGAAATCCGTCGGAGCCGAGTCGTGTGAAGCCGGGGTCGACTTCTCGTTGCCTGGCGCGCTGCTCGTTGCCGGAGAAGGACCAGCCGGCGATTGAGAAGGTGAAGGAGGGCGGCGGGTTCAATCCTCTCGCTTACCCTAGGATGCTAACCCTGGGCTTCACCGATTGTTCGGGCCGTGTTGCGGATCGGGCCCCCAGTCTAGATGGGCCAAGTGTTGCGGACGGTAAAGAGGAGAAGAGAGCTAGCAGGCTCATCTTGGTTGGGCCCAAACCGCGGGGCGCAGCGCATTCAAGTGGGCCGAGTAGCGTTGGCCTCGGCCGCGGGCTCGAAAGGAAAGAAGAGATTCTTGGGCTCAACTCTGATCTAATGGCGAGGTTGTGTGGGCCGCAGAAGATGGGAAATCAGGATGATCTAGGGTCACTTAATGGGCAGAGACTTGAGGAAGTTGGGCCAACGGTAATGGGCAATTTTGTGGAGAAAGGCAAAATAAGCCTGAATCAAGGGGTGGACTTAAAGGAGAAGGAAAATGGATCTTTGGCCTTAGCAAATGTTGTGACGATTGAGCTTAAAAGAGTTGAGTCTCTTTTATATGATGTGGTCTTCAAAGAGAAAGAAGATGAATTCGTGGGTTTAGATGGTGGGCTCAAGGAAGAACAACTTTTCGATTCTTACTTTGTGGACTTTGAAAAGGAGGGTGGAGATTTATTTGGTCATGGTTGCGACATGATCCACATGGGTAAGGAAGAAGCAAGGGGAGCCGAAGTTGCTGGTATGGGATTCATTCAAGTAGTGGAGCCCGATTGGAAGAAAAGAAAGCGCAAGAAGAATGTGGATTACACGAGGGACGTGGAAGAGTGGGTCAATTATTAATATAATTATTATTAGGGTAATTATCAAAAAGGTTAGTAGTCATTTAATAGAATTAGGTTTATTATTAGGGTTTCCTAGAATTCCCTATAAATATGTACTTTACATATTCATTCGGTATCAATAAGAAGTGTATTAAGAAAATCCCTAAACCTTATTCTCTCCCAAATCCTCTCAATTTCTGTTCTTTCCCTAATCTGGCCGCCGGCCATTCTTTCTCGTTCTTTCCCAAATTCTATCTCTTAATCCCAAATTCTCTTCTCAAATCCCTAAATCCCCAATTCTATTCTATAAACCCTAAATTCCCAATTTCTAGATCTGATCTAGAAACCCGTTAGAAACTTTGTTTCTAACAAAGCTCCACATGAACTTTTAGTCTCCAACTATAAACTATTTTCAGCCTTGTGTTCTAGCTTACAACCCATCTGGAATCGATTTGATTTCTCGTACTCCAATTTAAAATCAGGTGTATGGAACAAGTCTAATGGAAATGGATTTGCTGTGTTTCTATAAATAAGAGTGAGGTTCTTTCTAAAAAGAGAAAGTAGTCGGCAAACAAAAAAAAAACAGAGTGAGGTTCATCCATTTCAATTTCTTTTATCGGACAAAGCATGTATAATAGAATAAATGAATTTAAAGAAATCCCGTATTATACAAGTGGAATAAGGGTTCATGTCATGTAAAAATTATAGTTTGGTTTGCAATTGTTGTGGTGAATTATTGAAATTTTTGAACTACCAAGTATTGTGAGAATACATACAACCATATTAATTTTAACACGATATAAGTCTGAATCACATAATTTTGTAGCAAACTAAAACCACCAAAATGTGAAAAGATGTATATTTTACAAGTGGAATAGAAATAGTTCATGTCATGTCAAAATTATTGTTTGGTTTGCAATAATAGACAACATACATGATTGTCATCGGAACTCTTAATCAATTCCTAACAGTACAACTTTTGATAGTCATAGGAAACGTCAAGTAGAACTCTGTGTTTCCTAATTTTCAACCTTTCCCTGCAACATAACCAGGAAATGTATCAGGAAATGGAGGAATTCGGTTTGAGATAAACAGAAATTACGGTTTTGTTGGTTCCAACTTCCAAGCTAACCGTTAACTTCAAAGCTTCTTGTTTATTTTGTGATATCTGGGCCACATTCTCTTGTCAAATCTCTTAACCTTGCTACTGTTTAACATGGTTCCGATAGTGAAGAGAAGTTAAGAGCGGCACTGCGTAAGATGGGAGTAAGCAGTGGCGGGATGGAGGATGTGATGGACAAAGTGCGACACAAGCACTATCAGGTCAATCTCAATGATCGTTCTGATTTTGCTCTTTGTAAGCTTGCTTTTACCCTCGTCATTTAACCAAACATTGCTCCTGCCTGCGCAGTTGGCATGCACGTTAACGTTCGAAGCCATCCATGGGTGTCCAAACGACGCTGGAATTAACCATCCCAATCAGTACTTCAGCGACAGCCAGAAGATGCTAAAGTCCAAGGTGAATGCCTGACAATTATATATTTCGTCTTCTTACCAGCGTCATTGATTCGGAATTCCCACCCATTTCATCGGTGCAGAGTTTGCCACAGAGTACATGGATAGTCGGTTTCATCTGAGTGCCTTCATAATTACTTTGGTGGACCTGGTTTCTTTGTCTGCATTGCATTTGCATAGTCATAAATTGATGTGTCAGATGGTGTTACGCGCTTCTACTCCCCACAGCTCGGGTCGCGTGAAATTCTTCCAGGGTGGAAGTGGAACCCTACTTTGGCTGTTTTCCCAGAATTTAGGAAGCAGCCAATAATGACGTCTTATTTCATCGACATAATAATTAAATCTTGTTAACCAACCTCTGCTCGTTGGTTCCACTTAGCCTTTAATTCACACATTAAATATGAATACTGGTGAATCTGGTCCATAAACTTGCATGCTAAGTCTACCTCTATTGTACTTTTTTTTTTTGTTGTTGTTGGTTAAAGGCCATATTGATTATTGGGTCCAGCGAAAGTTCCAAGTACGTCATTTTAAATTGCATGAAGGAATTGGGAATTTTGTTAATGACTTGCAGGTTCCTTCGATCGCCTAGTATAAGCTTTATTAGCTTATACTAATTGTGATTTCGGTGGTTCGCCACATCAGGTCTTTTCCAGGTATGTTATTATTCTAATGAACCTAAACCGCCCGTTCAAAAAATCCGGTTAGCCCCATTCTATTGCTTTGTCATGTTAGCAGTCACTGTGTCACTCTTTTACGATTGGATATAATTTGGTGATTTGAGTATGTTAGATTGTGTTTTATGTAAACTTAAGTGATCATTTTCTTAGTCATCCAAAAAGTTAGTGGCTACATATATATAACTGTCATAAATCAATTGGTCTCAATAACTCGAGTTGTTAAAAAAAAGTTATACTGGATCTATACCACTTTCTGACATGACAATTTACTGAATCTGTATTTTGATCTTGATCTGTGGCCTCACTTATTGTTAGAGCTGTGACTTTGTGAGGACTGGAAGTGCAACCCGGCCACGTGTTGTATGTTTGAACCAGTGACCCGGCAGGGGAAGCAACTTTTGTCTAGTGGCTGACGCAGTTCTTACTGACTTGTTGCCTTCTTCCATTATTGTTCTCTCTTGAGAGTCTAGGTCTCTAGGACCATTGGGTTTTTGCTAGTCGTGGAGAAGACGTCTTTTAACGTTTTGAGGCTCTGATTATATAATTGAAGCCATTGATTTTAGGGCCGGATATTTGGTCTGGGCTATTTAGGTTTACCCGAAATTGGATTGTATAACTCGGATTGAAACCAGATCAGATTCGGATAGCAAATAATCCAATCCAATTCAATCTTTGGGCTTAGATTTAGGTGAAAAATTGTTTAGGACCGGATCGAAAACCAGATAAAGATCGGATAAGAGAGCCCAACACTCAAAATGTAACCAACTCTTCACCCTTTGAGTCCTCAGGTCACTCAAATCCCCACAAACTCAATCTAAAATCAATACCGAATTGGGACCGAACCAGGTCAAGACCGAACTGTATCCAATCCAATCTTCGATCCTTATATTCTCGAAAAGACTGGACTGAGACTGGATCAATTTGAGTCAATTTAACCGGACTGTATAGCCACCCCTAATTGATTTCACGCTGGAGGACGACTCAACCCCAATAAAATGGGTGCCGACAGCCCAAATGGTAGTTTCTGTATGAGGACAGCACAATGGTTGTTGTTGTTGTTGACCGCCTCGCCTCACTTTTCGTTTTCAATCAAATTTCTTTACTGGCCCCACTTAGTAAGTAATGGGTCACATCGTAGGATGGGGATTAGTTTAAGATTAGTTGGCTGTAGGTGATTTGGGTGGTTAAACTGAAAGTTACGTACTCTAGGTTGGTATTATGGTATACCCAAAATAGAAGTAAATACATATATCCCATCTAACCCCGAGAAACACCTATGGTTGATTCTAATTGCATGTTGTTTTACTTTGCCATTTGTAAAAACCTATTTGTTTAGGGTGCTTTTTTAATTTTTTACATTGCATTATCATGGTGCTATTGTTGAGATTGGCCGAGATGTTTGAATCATACTTTGATGTACTGTGAAGCCTTGACGAAAAAATTGTGTATTTGTATTCCAGTTAACAAACAGGGAAAATATGATAAGTACGCATACATAGCCGGTAGAACATGATACACTGGAAAGAGAGATATGTGCTCTTCTTCTTCCTTGACCTTGCACAAGCTGCGTATTGGGACATACATATACTAGTAGTATATGAAAAGGAGCCCACAGGTTTAGAAAATTAGAATAGATAAATGATTGTTTGTTGCTTTTTTATTTTTTTAAGTTTCAGTGTGGGTCGTATCCTAAACCAACCGTGACCATGCCACTTATAGTTTTACGTGATAAACTAATCGTCTGCTTCAGTGCTTCTGTTAAACTAATAGTGCTAGTGTTTTGATGCATCATTATAGTGGGGTCCATGAGGTTAGATTAAAGAAGAAGAAAAAAACTTTGTATTAGGGGGGGATTGTTAGGAATAGACAGATGTGGAAGTGTAGCTTAGTGGAGGAATTGGATGTAAAGCTAAATAGTTTATGATTTCTCTTACTGTTTAAAAGATTAAGGGAAATAGCTTTTACCAAACCAGTGTTTAGCTTTTGTTAGGTGCTCTACTTGGACCTTTACATTCCTTTTGTGGAAAGGTGTTGAGGGAAGTTATTAAACAAGTTGTAAAATCATTGAAGTACTGATTTATATTATCTTTTTGGAAATTTATACTAGTTAGTTAAGGATTTTGATCTTTTAGGGAAGGGTAAAAAAGTCTAGGAAGTTCGTTATGATTCTTGCTAACTCAATATTTAAGATTTTTAATGGATTAAAACTAGAAAATCCAAGCGTTGGGTTGTTGTATTGAGTATTGTTGAACTTCTTAATCTTTGTCAGGTTGTCTGTTATTCTTGAATGATGATACGATGATAAAGATATCAAAAATACAATTTGGTTGTGGTTAGGAGCGGAGCCAGGATTTCGAGATGGGGAGGGGGGTTGAATAATTGAAAAAAATTATGTAACAAATGTGGATCGAACCCATCTGCTTTATGAAATAAGGATTTCGAGATGGGTAGGGGGGTTGAATAATTAAAAAAAATTATCTAACAAATGTGGATCGAACTCATGTGCTTTATGAAATAAGTTATTATGAAATAAGTTAAGCTTGGCAACCATTAGACCACATAACTATTACATGATAAAATTTGCAGAACAAGTTCTACTTATAAAATTTGTACTAAATATCCTCACGGACCTAGGGGCCGGGACCAATCCTAGCTACAATGTAGCTTTGCCTCTGGTTGTGGTACTTGCGTACTATAAAAGATTACGTTTATTTAATAATTGTGATTCTTCGAAATGCACGATCGATTATATGAACACGTTTTTATGTCAAGATTTTAGGGATTCTAAATATGCATCAATCTATGAAGGTTAATAAATGAAAAGAATTCCGGTAAAATTCTCGAATGAATATGTGAAAGAAGAGAACTAAAGGAAGAAATTCAATTTACCCAAACTCCAACCAAAGTCTAACAATAAAATGGAGGAAACATGCATATGCATTGCTACTTTCCTTTTCTCTAACCTGTTTGGGACTTGAGAGAGAGCGTCTGTCTGTTGGTCATAAGAGTAAAATGATGGCTGGTTTCCATATTCGTAAATTCTTGCTTTAAAACAAACCATGATGGGATTCTCCAACCTAAAAGGGTTAGGGAGAAGCAGGGGCGGGGCGGATACATGAGGGACACCCCTAAAATTTGGGAATACGATTATTCAATCCCCGGTAATAGTTTTGTATGGATAAAAAAATTATAATTAGTGGTTTGGGACACCCTACAACGATAATACTATCCTCAGTAGTAGTTTGCGTATACTTAAAAAAAATAAGCGATAGTCTGTGTTATTCAAACTTAGGATATACTATATTTTTTAAACATTGTCCTCCATTAAGTTGCAACTCATTTGCTGTTCTATTTTAAACACTACATAATAGTAAAAAGTTATTCCTTATCCCCGACTATTTCCAAAACCTAACAATTAAACTAATTACGGGCTACCCTTAATTTGAATTGATTTTATGGTTACACAACAAGTGTTGAAAGAGTCTTTTCAACTTTGAGTTACATCAATAACAAGGTTAGAAATTCATATGCGATCAGTTCGTGAACTATTGTCTAGTAGGATATACAGATTTGTTGAGCAATTTACCAAGCCTATTTTTTATTCTTTTTCAGAATATAAAAACACGTCGTCGTGGCCTTATGTGAAAATTTGTACTAGTCTGATATTTTTTTATTTATGAATTTTTTTTTAAGAGGACACCCCTGTTAAAATTTTCTAGATCCGCCACTGGGGAGAAGTGAGTTGAGACAAACCACATAGAAAAGTAGGAACTAGGAAGGAAATAAGTTAGCTAAGAAATAAATTATTCTTTCCACGGCCTAACTAACTAGGGTAGGGAATCCATACCAAACAGTCCGTATGAGAATTACGGTAATTAGATAGTTTGGTTCAGATTACGAAACTAGAAGCACGACATGGAATGGTTGACTGTCATCAATGTTAGTATGTGGTCTGAAATGATTCGGGCCATTATAAACGGGGTAAAATCGTTGCAAATTGTGTGATCTGCTACTCACTAACTCAAACTAGTTAAAATAATACCAAATCTTCACTTATGCATTTCGAGAGAACCATCCGCGAGCTTGATCAATTCGCGGCTATGGGCAGTACAAGCACAGTAAACTTGTTGATTCATCATCCAGTTTTTTTTTTTTTTTTAATAAGGTGATTCATCATCCAAGCAACTCCATCGTTAGATCCAGATTGTGAGACAAGAGCGCCACAGTCTTGTTTGATTGACAGTCTCTCAAGTTAGTGTGTGGTCTGAAGTGGTATGGACCACAATAATTCAGCATTAAACTATAATCTAAGGCAATCTGAAACTATAAAATTAAACGAACTAAAATTATATTTACTAACTTATCTGATACAACTTACCGCACTGGGTCAAATCGGTCAAATGAGAATGTGAAACAAGGTCGCACCCAACAGCTTAAGGGTTGACGTTGACTCGACGACTCTCAAGTCCTAAATGCTAAAATTAGCTCTTGGGAACTTGTACGGCCCAAAAACGGAGCAACCAACTAAGTCTAGTTGGTGAGTTCCCATACGAACCAGAACCCGAGACTAGCAAGTAACCATAATCATACGACATGTAACCAGGCTGAGGAAAACGACAGACACAGATCGAGTTATATATTTGGAATTGGACTGAGAACAGAGTTCCATTCCATCGAGTTACGACAAGAAGAAGAAGAAGGGGAAGCATCCTGCAACGTGGAACACAAGAAATTAAACTCCCTCCCTCTCTCTCTCTCTCACTAATTTCCCCCTCTTCTCTCTCTCTCTCTCTCACTTACCAAAAGTTGAAAGCAACTGCTCCATCTTCCTTTCCTCACCACTCCTTTTTTTCACTTCTTCTCACCCCTGCTACTTTCACTCGTTTTGGTTTGGTTTGTTCATAATTATTGGCTGTCAGTTCAATCCGACGACTACGATTCTAAACTGGGTGATTTGTATGAAACATTAACACACAGTTATTAACATCATAAAAACATGGTTAATATGAGATTTAAACCACGCAAGCACTTCACATAATTCCATGTCACATAATAAATATCCAGATAAGAAAAGCACCAGCAAAGGGAGAATAGCTCAATTTAAACTTACCCACTCATAATTAGTCCCCCTTTAAGTAAGTGATTAACACGTTTTTGTGAGAGAAAACTATAATTTTCTATCTCTGAGTCTCTCTTCTATCTCTGCTCCTAACCCTTCTCTTTTCTTTGTTAGTTGAAATCATTATGGTCACAAGGCTACACGGAAAAGCCAAAAGGGGAAGGAGGGCAGTGACGAACCAGGGGAACAGCTAGCCCTCTTTCACCTCCATTTCCATTTCCATTTCCATTGCATACACTTCAAAAGCTGTTCACATTATCCACTTTCCCTTCTCTTCTCACTCTGCAATAATTCCACTTCCCCCAACTTCCTTCCAGCTCTCAATATCAATATACACCCCTTTTTCAGACAAAAGAAAGGAAAAAAACGAAACTCTTTTGTTGATTGATCAAGTATTTCTGTTTCTTGTCAGTGAAAATAAAGGCTACTGTTGCTACTTTCAACTACTACTGCCAATAACACTCATTACTTCTCCATCCCCTTCTTCTCCCTTCACCATTGATTATGTTGCTTCCTACTAACTAGAAGAGCTACGACTCTCTCTCCTATCGCCATCTCTTCATTTATATGCCCTGCGAAAAGCTCTTTCCTTTCTCTACTTTCTGGCGAAGTTACCAGCTTGGAGGTGTTTTTATTTCTTACCAAGATTGCACCTTTCTTTACTTCCAGCTCCTCTCTCAGGTACCCATTTACCAACTCTGCTCAAATTTTTACCGTGTGTCAGTAAATCTTTTCTGGGTTGGTTCTCTATGCATGGCCTTAGTTGGCAAACATTGGAAACCCAAATGAAAGGAGGATCAATAAGAGCTTGAAGTTGCAGCTTTTTTCTTTGTAAAAGAAGTTGCAAGCTGTTGGCACAAATTTCAGATGCTATAGTTGGCGTAATTTGACACTTCTCCAACACAAACTTTCATCTCTTTTGTTTATGCAAAATATGGTATTACCAAGCTTGCTATGATAGGAATCACAATTACTGTCAGTTCCTTAGAGAGAGAGGGAGAGAGATATCTTTAACTTCATTTTTTACAGGCAGCTTGCCTTTGAGTTGTGGCTGGGATTAGATGGCTGACTCCATTGATGTGACAAGTTTTCAGTCTCTTTTTTCCAATTGGGTATCAAAAAGATTGGTACTTTATTGCTGCAAAGCTCTCTCATTTACTTGTTGTGGCCCCCTTGCCCCCTTTCACCCTGCAATTTTACCCCCTACAAGCCCTTCCATCACAAACAACTTGCTCTATATTAGAGACCGAGTCTGGTAAATTGAGCTGCACTTGTTCATTCCTAAAGAAAAAAAAAAGGAAGATAGTCTTAATACAGATGATCATTTTGGGTTGCAGTGTGTAGCTTTGCTCCTCAAGTACACAAGAATGTTCCTCTTTCCATGGGTTGTAATTTCAAGGACCCGTTTGGTTTAGCAGCCGGGTTTGGTGAACCAAGCATCTCTCAGTTTCTAGTGCCTGATCAAAGGTCTGAACTTTACTCGGTGGATCTGAAGCTTGGAAGGAGCTTTGGTCCAGGTGAGAAGACAGTAGAGTGCTGTTTTTCCTCTGCTTCTTCTTCAGGGGACTCTGCCATGGAATCTTCATCTTTGGGACCGTCGAAGAGAGCTAGGTTGCCTAGCAATGGAACCCAAATCCCATCTTGTTTGGTTGATGGTTGCACTGCAGACCTTGGCAAATGCAGAGATTACCACCGACGGCATAAGGTCTGTGAGGTCCACTCGAAAACCGCCAGAGTTTTCATTAAGGGCCATGAACAACGCTTCTGCCAGCAGTGTAGCAGGTTAACCAGTTTCCCTCTGATTTTCATTTCTTAATGTGCTATTAGCTCCAAGTTTCGAACTCAGAGTGAAGTTTTTGAGTTTTGTTAATGATCCTTAAGGCCTTTGTTTCCATTGATTGTGAGTTTCTGTTTTAATTACTGTATAGGTTCCACTCGTTAGGAGAATTTGATGAAGGGAAAAGGAGCTGCAGAAAGCGACTTGATGGGCACAACAGAAGAAGAAGGAAGCCTCAGCCTGATTCCCTCTCTATGAATTCCGCCAGGCTTTTCTCTGATCACCATGGTACACTACGTCATTCTCTTAAACAATCATGTGAATTGCACAATTATATATAAAAAAAAGATTACCAACTATTTAGGTAGTAATCAGAAGGCAAAGCAACCAGCTCTTTGTGGGTTCTAGTCCTGGCTGTGTCGATAGATGTTCCACCACTTTATGAGTTAGTGAATTGATGTTGGGTTTGGTAAAGACATAAACTTTTTGCCATACCGATTGCAGCAGGTACAAGATATTTGCAGTTTGGCAGCTCACAGATCTTCTCAACCACAGTTGCTGCAACTTCACATTGGCATGCTGGCTCCATTAAATCTGAGAATGAGTCAGTCCTAGATTACAGTAACAACACCAGCAGCAGCAGCAGCAGACAATCCACTTTGAATTTCATAGCAAGCAACAACAGCAGTCACAAAAGCAGTCTTCTTCTCCCTACTTCTTCAACATTATCCCACCATAGTTCTTATAACAAAGCAGGGAAGCAGTTCCCTTTCCTACAACAACCCACTGCAGAAGACGAAGAAGCAGCAGGCGACTCATCTGGTGGTCTACAATCTTCCAAACTGTTTGTCGATTCTAATCGTGCTCTCTCTCTTCTGTCATCTCCTCCAATGGTCCATCCTGATCTCAACCCACAAGTCCAGAGTTCAGTCCATAGTTTGAGCAGCTGCTACAATGGACTAGGCATTGAAAGTGAATCAATTGGGTCTGTTTTGGCAGCAGCTGATGGAAGCAGCAATAGTAATAGCAATGGTGGTCTGTTTCAGGTTGGACCTGGTGATGATGATGGGTCTAATGGGAATGCAAGTGGCTCTCATGATCATCATCTCCAGACCCTCTCTTTCACTTGGCAGTAAACCAACCAAACATCTTTTTCAAGTCTTTTAGTGCCAAGGAAATAATAAGGAAAAAGGGTTCCTTGTTGTGTTAGAATTCTGATGAATCTTTTTATTTATTGCTGATCTTATGTGGTATTCCTCATTTTGCTCCCTCCAATCAAGAATTGTGGGTGCAACATTTGTCAAAATGATAATGACGTTAGTATCTCTTAAGATTCTTATAATACGTACTTTATTGCTTCTATTGGATCACTGAGGACTGAGCAGAGATCCATAATTTTTTTTTTTGGCTCTCTAACTTGTTTCTTTGCCTTTCTCCACAATTTCTCATGTTTCTTTCTCCACAACTCGCAATCTTCTCTGTTCCTAAATTCAAAGGACCACTTGGGCGTTCCAATTCATTTCTACTAATGCACTTCTCAGATGGAGAAATCAAAACTACAACCATGACTACCGATTTTGTTCCTATTCGAGCGTGTCGAGAGTCTCTCGCGCAACCAAAACACGACTGAGACTCTTTTCTTTGCAGATGTCCTTATCTGTTGTTAACGAAAAGATGACGAATCGGCTATGAGAGCTCGGCATCCAACCATGACGAATTGACAGTAAACGTGTGAGGGTTCTGTTTCGAATAAGCTTTGCTAATAGATTCCACCCTAGCTACTTCTATCCGTTTACAATAGGGGCCTTCAGTCCAATTCCAATAGCAAGGCATCCATCCAACATATCAGATCAGTAGTCCATTGGAAAGCAACAAAACAGCACCAAATGCTGTTGCTTTTCCTTTTTGCACAGAAAGAACCTCGGAGGCATTATTCCAGCCAACCAACATTATCCTTTGATGGACCAGTCCACTTGGAACACCAATGACCTAATTCTAAGGACTGTCGTCTAGTGTTTATCCAGCTATTATATGTTCATTCTGTCTCCCGATAATGTCACCATGAATTTTGTCCCAATAATATGAGGGCGGGAAAATAATGGAAATATGGATCTTTTAGCATTTACATGAGTACATGATACTCCCCCACAAAAGAAACCCTAGTCTGTTGAGCTTGAAACTTGTATTATTGTTCCACACTATCGTGTCATATTTTGTGCAAGTCTTGAGTTAATGAATTTTGAAATATTTTTCACAACAAGTATGGCGCACAAAGTGTGTACTTCCAGTCTTCCACGACATATACAACTATTATAATGATGAATTGATGATAGACCCTCCGTTAAAGCGCGAATATAAAATTTAATAATTAAGGGGGGAAAAATCAAATCTCAAAATTTATTGCTTTCGTGGACCTACCACCGACACAGGCCTACGATTCCGCGAATGCATTACGACATAAGGCAACCACCCTACTCGAAGTCTTCACGAATTTTCACTCCCAGAGTTCTATTCAACGGGCCTCCTCCACCTAGTTGGACGTGGCTCAAAAACTAGCACAAGGGATGAGGCCAAGAGAAATAGTGATTTATCACATCAATCATGATATAACCCAAAACAATAATAAGATATAAATTATCTTATCTAGAGTATCATCATCCTAAAATATATTCGTCACTATATCGCAGTCACAATAAAAAAAAAAAATTGAACAAATAACGACCGCTGTGAAATAAGCTGTGCCTAAAAAACAATAAAATCTATGGTAACCAACATTTGGAATGTTTAAATCAATGATTTCAATAAGGATTGTTGGGAATCACACACGAAATCATTGACTTCTAAATAACATGAATATCATTTCAAAATCAATCCCTCCCATTAATTCAAATAATTATGAGAATGCAATAAATCCATTTCTACGACCACATTTCTAATCTCTTCCAGCCCCGTTTACACAAATTGAATGGCTAGCTAACAAAAATTGCAGCTCCAGCATTGATACAAACTCCTCCTTTTTGTCACCCACAAATAGGGTTGTTAATGAATCAAACCACTCATTAACGATTTGGCGTCCGACTCGAGAAAAACTCGTTCGGCACTCGATTCGTCTTAATCGAGCCGGCTCGCGAAGAAGCTCGTTAACTAAACGAGCCGAACTCGAGTCATACTATGTTCAGCTCGAAAAACTCGCGAACAAAATCATTTAACGGTTTGGCATCATAAATTATTGGAATTTATGGATTTTAGGCATTGAAATTGAGGAAAATATTGTGTTTTATTTTGTTAGACTTTGCTGCAGGTTTGAATGTAATTTTGTGCTCAGTTCTAGCTCAATCTTAAGCTATCATGAACATTTTATGAGTTGAACTTAATTTTGGTCTCGTTAAACTTATTTGGCGAGCCCAGCTCGAGTTTTTATTTTTATAAACAAGCCAAACTCGAGGTTACATATTAAAGTTCGTGACAAACTCGAACTTGGAAATCACTATCAATTCATATCATTAACAGCACTATCCACAAATTCCCTATTATCAAACATCCGTGTCTCCATATCTTGCCTGGATTTTTGCTCTTTCTTCTTGACTAGATTGCCAAGATAATTTGCTTTCACAAACTGAAAGGATATCAGAAAAGGGGTCAATTAAAGCTGGAAGAGATGATGAAAAAGAAGCAATGAGCCTTCCACTTCACACATCGAAATTGAATAAGAATATCCCATCACTTCACTCACTCTCGCTGCTTTCACAAAGCTTGAGAAAAAAACCCAATTGGCACAACAAAAAATTATGAATGAATACAGACAAAACACTGAAATTCTCCATCATCATCTTTATTAAAGTGAACTTGATACTTGCACATATCTTATCAGATTTTGCTATGGTGCTCGTAAGATGGTTTTGAGATCGTGCTCACATAATTCTGTACTCGTTGAATTGTTTGTGGATTTTGTTTTTTATTTGTTTGTTTGTGAGTTTGGTTGAAGCTCAATTCTTTTCTGGTTATGGCTGTCAAAACTGTGTTTGAAAGAAATTTTTCATTCCATTATATCATCAATCTTCATAAAAAGTGCTTATCATTTACATAAGAAAAACATACGTCGAGATAATTTCGCCCATATCCATCGCCCAATTCAAATTTCACATACATTTGTATTGACTTCCAATTCAAAAATATATGTTGTAAAATTAACTTGTGATCGTCGATAATTGATCATAATAATCCTAATAAATATATACATTATGTTTTTATTAGTAATTTAGTGGTACCTAGCTAGATTCTAGATTATATTTGATTGGAATATACACATACAAGAGCACAACATAAACATATATGTGATCAAGGTTGTCAACATGCGGGTCTACCCGAATTGATTTGGAACCAGTGAAGGAAATGGGTGGCACACACTCGGGGGTCAACCTACAACAAGATTCATGGGTTGAAGATCATACGATGTTGTTTTCTTCTATGGCTTGCGAACTGTACCTTTATCCGTTTTTCCCGTCGCCTAACTTTATCTTTAGAATTCTAATAAATATATAGATTATGTTTTTATTAGTAATTTTACGGTACCTAGCTAGATTCTATATTATATTTGATTGGAATTTACATATACAAGAGCACAACACAAACGTACATGTGATTAAGTTTGTCATTTGTCAACGTGCCAGTCGACCCGAATTGATTTGGATCCAGTGAGAAAAATGGGCGGCACACACTCACGGGCCAACCTGCAATAAGATTCCCGGGTTGAAGGTCATACGATATTGATTTATTCTTTAGCTTGGGAACGGTACATTTTTCTATTCTCCCTTAACCTAACATTACTTTTGGAATTGTAAGTTGAACATTTCAATATTTATGTCATATGAGTGTGTTTGAATTTTCACTATATTTTGAATTTGAATTCAAGTACGAATTGTTATTATGTTGTAATGTTATATAGTAGATAAAATTCGATATTATTTATAAAAGTGTGCACAATATAATAATTTTTCATACATATAAACTAATATGACCATTAACCTTCAACCGATTTGCACAACTAAGCCAACGAGCTAAACAAGCAGGTTGTCAACCTCCCTCAGTGGTGGAGCCACGTTGAGCTCAAGGTGGGCTATAGCTCCCCTCAACTTTCGAAAATTGGTAAATTTACATGGAAAATGTGTAACAAATTTTAAAAATAGACTAGTTGGTAGGCCACTAGTCCCCCTCACCAGTGACCATGGTTCAAACTTCAAACCACTCAAATATATATTATTTAGCCCCTCGTTCAAATTTCTGACTCCGCCACTGTTTGTGATGTAAAGAAGCTAAAGTGGATCCCAATATCCAAGTCTCTTATTTTCTTTTCCATGTCTATCCAAAACTCACACTCAACTCAATTATCATCCACTCCTTAAAATCCAATAATTTCCCACTCCAATAATTGCCGTCTGCATTAGCCAACCACAAGCCCACACGTGGCCACATTCATGAACCAATCAACTTTGTTTCCTTATATAAGTAGCTACACTATAGTTCGCCATTTAGCCTGAAACCCACAAACAAACATACGCTTTATCAGAAACCTAGTAAGCTCTTATGGAGATGAGCCAGAGGAAGTCGTCATCTGGCGGGTCGATTCGAGGCAAGCTGCTGGCCAAGTCCTTGTTTGGACTCGGCGGCAAGAGCTCCAAGTCCAGAGCAGAAGCAGTGCGCCACCATCCGAACATCGTCGTCAATGGTGGTGGAGGTTTCTACTACGCCACTAATCGTCAGAGCAGTGAAGTCGCAAGCCCGCATGCCGCATCAATTCAGAAGTCGGCAGCTGGCGTGGCGACTAGCGGCAGCTTTTACTACTCCTCCCCTGGCGATGCAAACGTGGATGCCAAGGCTGCGACTTACATTTCTTACGTTCGAGAACGGTTCATGGCCGAGCGGCTTGATTCAGAGGCCTGGTAATGATGATGATAATAATAATAATAATAATAATAATAATAATAATAATAATAATAATAATAATAATAATAATAATAATAATAATAATAATAATAATAATATAGGAAATTGAAAAATCAACAAAGAATTCGCTTCTAGGATATGAGAAAATTAACTAGTTGTTGTATCATGTAAAAGTTCCTCTTATGTCCTCTCTGTGCATTTCTTAATAAGTAATCATACTATGATTCCAAATTCCATATAATTAAAAAAAAACTTGTATTATTTCGAATATCATACAAAAACTCGTTACTGCTAGCTAGGGGTTGATTCATGTGTTACAAGCATGTCGTTGATGGATCACATGCTACACACATAAAAAATTTGTGTATCACTACGTAGTTTTCTCTATCCAAATTAGTTAATCGTAATAATCTATTAAGTTTCATATTAGCTATTTCATTATCAAAACAAGAGAATAGGGGATTGTAAAGCTTAATCGACATGAATCGATCTTAACAGACATGAATCGATCTTAATCACAACTAATTAATTTCAACAGATATTTACCCATCTTGTGATATCATGCTCATATTGACAGCACCTTAATTAATATGGTTCAACCTTTGGTCCCATGAATTTTATAAATATTAAATACCGAAAAAAAATGGACTGAATGAACTGTTGATCCAGCGTTTTGTGGTGCTAAAATATTTTTCACGGTTGGACGGCGGTTTTCCTGAATTTGATTCGTTTTGAATTGGACCGTACTGTTACCTGCCATACACTTTATATCCCATCAATTTGAATTGAGGCCACCTGATCCAATAACAGAAAAGCTTAATGGTAATATTGGGCCGCGTATGGAAATTAATAATCATCCACTGAAGCCCAATCATGAAATTTGGGAATAAGCCCAGCCTTCAATATCAAGGGGCCAATACTAAGGTGCCGCCATAAAAAATGCGGCACCGGTGACGCGCTTTTTAATTGGTCCACGCGGACAGTGATGTGGCGCAAACCCGATCCATTAGACCTGGCCCAAACCGCATGTACCCAAACAAACGGAATATGGTCTCCATCTTTTGCATTTTACTATTTATTTTTTTATTGATTAATTTACAATTGATATAACTGTTATTATTTTTTTATTCGGCAGGAACAAGGGAGAAGAAAATAAACCCAAAAAGAAAATCGTCTTCTCCTCGGTCTCCCTTTCCGGTGGAGGCTTCAAAATCACTTCCGATGACTTCTCCATCGTCAATCCAATCTGTAGGCTCCTACCAAATGCTTCCACTTAAATCCTTCATCGATTATTGTAATGTTTGAGTTGGGACCATTTGTTAATTGGGAACATGAGAGGTCAAGAAAGGAAGCATTGATAAAATTTTCATCTTGAACTCATCACTATGTTATTTACAGCTTCAGAAAAAACTTGGTTGCCAATGATTTGGTTAAGCAACTTTGTCTAGATCATGATCCAGTTTCTCTAATTTCAGGTGCAAAATTATGTTGAACATTTGTTGCTGCTTCTGGAGCTTATTTTTATCTTCTCCTCGAGCAAAGTTTTGGCTTTGATTGCCTCTTTCTCTATGCCTTGATCAGCTGTGTTTATTATCATTTTGTTATATATATGTTGTAAATTGTAATAGTGAACGGATTGAGATTTGATTACTTCATTCTCTACTTTTTCCTTGGCTGCGTTAGGTTGCAGAAGAGAA
This sequence comes from Linum tenue, assembly GCA_946122785.1. Classification (NCBI taxonomy): domain Eukaryota; kingdom Viridiplantae; phylum Streptophyta; class Magnoliopsida; order Malpighiales; family Linaceae; genus Linum; species Linum tenue. The sequence continues at coordinate 50,942,188 of CAMGYJ010000011.1, read as the reverse complement.
ATTATTAAGGTAAAAAAGGTTTCTCCTAATTTACATACATATGTCAAAGAAATAGCATAGTCCAAAAGGTAGGAACATGTTATCCAACAACCTCTGCTGCAAAATGCATGCTACAATGCGGGTAAAATGAACTGAAACCTCAAAGATCTCTTATTTGTTTGTGTTATGGGGACGATCACCTACAACATACATAGCTACTGCAGGCCTGACCAAGTTAGCATAAGGTCTGTATATACTACAAAAATATTACACATTCATGCACAGCTGCAATGGAACACAACACCATTTACAGTAGCAGGCGATGGATCAATAACCCCTATGGCTATGACTATGATATCTTCATCCTATTACAAAAGGCAATTACACCATTGGCAATAGAGTGTGGTTCGGTTCGGTTGGTATTAAGCAAAACAAAATCGATGCCACATCATGACCACGTGGACCAATGAAAAGCTGCGTTACCGGTGCCGCAGTTTTTATAGCGGCACCGTAGTATTGGCCATATCAAGGTCAAATACCAGCCCTGTTATTAGTTTTTGGGCTGAGCTAGGAAAATTAACAATGTGACTGACATGGACACACGTCACACAGCTATGATAATTACCCACTCTAGACTAATTTCATCAAAATCCAAGAAAAACCATTATCCTGGAGATAAAAGTATGATTCAAGTATAGTCTTTGGATGAGTTATTCTAACTTCAATTACTCATTGTGAGTTATATTAGAATAATATGATATGCACCAAGACAAGTCATAAGATAATACAACTTCATAACACGGAGACTATCCATCAAGTTCGTTATAAAGTCTTCAATTCATCTATGTATCAAGTGATATGCATGCAAGCAAGGAATGTTAGGGCATCAAACAAGCTACATCAAGTACGACAACACTGGGAAGAGCAATTATCAAGGCGGTTACACCTGATGCATATAAATAAAAGAAACAAAGATAGAAGAACAGTTCCCAAAACCAGCATTTGTCACCACATGTCAAACTTTTATCTTTCTCTACAAAGTAGTAATAAGAGTAGTTTTTGGAGCTTTCACTGAACCTCTATAGGAATATGATTAATTTAACTTAGTTTGTTCCAAAAGCCATATAAAAAATATGAAACATCCTCGTTTGAACTTTACTCAAAGAAGTATGAACTGTGTTTAGAAACATTGATCTAGAAATTAAAGGTGCAATCTATTAATGTATGTTGCCTTTTTCGACTATTTTTGTTTTTGACCCACCTTTTCCATTTTAACCTTTTATCGACACAAAATATTGTAAACCCATTTGTCAAAAGTGGACTACAGTACTAGTCTACTACAACAACATTTGGGAGATGATATACAAAAGAAAACAACCCCCTCAGTCGTCTCTCTCAAGATCCCAAACAACCCATCAACCAAAAAGAAAACAGCTATTCTACGACTACCCAACCCCTTTATTTATCACTAAAATTTTCTTAATTTATTATAGTTTTGTACATTTGTTAGGGAAAAAATATTGTAAATTTCATGTCCCAATCTCACAAACCCAAATTTTGTTTCTCCTTAAAGGGACCTCAAAATCATCCAAATAAGGTTCTTGAAGAAAAAGAAAAAAAGACCCACCACTACTTACCAATGCTACAAAGATGAAGTCTTTCTCCTTAACTCATTCAAAATGGAAACATAAATAAGTATACATGTTTATCCAAATAAGGTTCCAACATGGTCACTTGAATCCTAAGAAAGTCTGGCCAATCGACACTCCTGATTATAGATTTTAGATGTGTACAAATCGAGGCCTAATGTTGTTGTAATCATCATTGGCTTTTCTGGTTGAGTAGGTTTAAGAAAGACAATTTTCCCATACAGAGGACAAGTGGGGAGATTGCAACAAAACAATTGTTCCCTTTATTCAATGTTGCGTAGGACCTAAAGGCTACATGATGGGTGAGTAATTACATACTTGTCACATAACTTTGGGGTTGCTACTCATTCTGTTAACGATTAATTTTACGAATTTTTTCCTGAATTTAAAAAAATTATATCGAAAACTTTGTTTTCAAAATTGATAACGAACTATAAAAAATATAAAAAATAGCGGCCATTAGTTATAGTTTTTGAAGGGTCCATTAGTTATAGTTTGATTAAGGGGTTTGTGTGACTTTTTTTTTTTAATATGAGCTAGTTGATATGATAATATGGATAATTCAGGAGAAGAGCCAAACATAGTAACGTACTCAACTTCGAGAAGGTATAGCTGCTGATTCTCATAGAGGGCCATTGCTTCGGGGTTGTCATTAGTTGATTGATTCACTCTCTGATTGCATAATTTTTAGAGAGGTCTTTCCATAAAGTGGTGTATAAAATTTTGTTACCTTTTCTAGAGTTAGTCTTCTTTAATTTGTAGGGTGACTTTCACTAGATATTCCGTAGAGAGGATTCCTAGGTAGAAGTTTTTCTTTTCTATAATATTTTCTTTTGTTATATTTCGGACAAAAAAAAATATACTAGCGGGTTTATTAATTACAATTCAGCAATCAAAGTTTGGGTGACCGATTATGTAATGAAACCTATTAACATTGCAACTACAACAAGTGGCCATTCCATGATTTTTGAAGAGGCGTCTCAGCGGGAAAAAAGTAAAATAATAAATAAAAAGAAATTTATAGAGCACACAATTCCATTGTTTTTTTCACGACAGAGTCGCAACATATTTTTATATTCATAAAGATTTATGAAATACTTTTATGGCTTATTTTTCTAACCCAAATCCTTTTCAATATATGCAGTCAAAGATAATTGGTTACTGCCTAATTTCGATAATCATTCTTGATTAACTTTATAATAATAATAATAATAATAATAATAAAACACATCTTACAATTGAAATAAATGTAACATTTATAATTTTCAGAGATGTATCATAAATTGTTACGGTAAAATATGAAATTTTTACCGAAATTCTAAGGTTAACACACTGAGATCCACCCCTCGCTAGAGCAATAATAGAGGGTGAAGAAGTCGCTATCCAACACCATAATATTGGAGGTCGCTGCTCCTGCTGCCATATGCTTTTTCCTCATATGCACAGTGGTTGACAGATAGGAAATGAGAGGAAAATAAAAGAAGAAGCTGAAAACCAAAATTTTTTATTTTTTATTTTTATTTACTTCAAGTTGAATTATTGGATGGATCACTTTCTTTTCATTGCACCAACTTTTACCTCTTGTGCTTTACTTGAAAGACTTTTCCCAGTTGGGTATGTCTTTGTTTGGATGGTAAAAGGAAATGGTCCAAATTTAATATATAATAAGTTTGTTTTTCGCTTTTAATTGAATAAACATAAGTTAATTTATTTGACATTTTCACTCACAATTTGGTGTGGTCAGTCAAAATTTTAATACGCTTAAAGAGCAAAAAGATGAAAAGTATAAGCCAAGCAATGGAGCTGATACCCTCAACCTTTTATTGGGCCCGTTAACTTCGAATATCAAGGTTATTTTTTTATTACAAAATTCACCCTACAAACCTCCGAAAATTTCATATGCCAATGGTATAATACAAAACGATATCGTTATTAAGTTGTAGGATGGGTAAATAATAAACAGTTCAATTTTTTTAACTTCAAAATTTGAACGGATTTTTTTATACGAAATACCTCCTCAGCACCCCGAACATTTAACTAACTAATACAAGTCATTTGTGCATTAAGACAATGATACTTACTAGCTTGGCAAACAACTTAAATTAGTTTCGTATAACAAACACTTAAATTAAAGCATCGCACTACGATTTAACGAAGTACATTAAGCTTTATAATAGCTAGGAATCAATGCTATGATCAATCATCTATTGCTACTAGGCCAATTCAAATATCAAATCCGTTTACTCTTTCATACTTGAGTCTCCATTGCTCAATGAACCAAATATCAAAAAGTAAATTTATAGCACCATTATAATTATTATTATTTTTGTTTATCCTAGCTATAACTTATTTCTTATTCCAACTAGCAAATAAAACAAAAGAAAAAGACAAGAGTGAGAGAGATGGGCCGGCCGAAGGCCCAGCCCAAAGTCTGATTGTTAACGGAGAGGAGAGAGATAGCAGGAGCCAGGAAGTGAAAGAAACTAATCGGGGTGGGCCCGGGTCCAGTGGGTCAGTGGGGGACTTTGGAAGAAAAGAAAGTAACGTGGATGGAAACCCTACAAAGACGTGACTTCCTTAAAGAAGAAGTTTCCGAAATAGGTATAAGGTCCACGTGTCATTATGGGTTGACGTCGATGGTGCCTGCCTCAAAATGGAAACAAATCTGACCTTGAACAAGAAGAAAGGAAATAAGAGAGGAGTAGTGGGACCGTTGCTAAACCTGTATTGTTAGCACTAGGGTCCGGTTCGTATCGGAATAGTACCGGACCAAACTGGTATTTAGATTGGACTGCACCGAAGTGAACTAAGTATAATCTGGACCGGTCCATGGTCCTAAAAATTTTATAATTACGGAAAAAAATAGAACGAATTGATTTTTTGAACCAGACCAAACCGAATTAAATGGACCGAATGTAATGATGGTCCGGTCTTTAATCCTAAAATGTCTTTCACTAATGGGCCGCTGTTCTCATAAATTTGGTCAGGTCCAAAGTGGACCGTTGCACACCCCTAATTTAGCACCATGTTGATCGTGCTAGAGTTGTAATTATGTCATTGCAAAAAATAACAATTATAATTGTGAATATATATAATGATTATGAGTATAATTGCATCGGAATTGTAATCCCACAACATCCAACATAAAAATATTACAAATACAAATACCATGACTACAATTATAATTATGCTACTACAACTCATGATCAGTATAACCGTAACTCTTTCAATTGTTAGCGAGCTGACTCATCTCTAGAGTGAGCGAGCTGATATAGGTAGCGAGAATAACAAGAAAGAAAATGAGTCAGGTCGGATCGGGTCGGGTCCCACGAGTCACTGGGAAGCCATTGGATCTATCCAATGCAAAGGTTTAATATCTGAATGGTCCCTTTTATTATTACTATTGACAGTACTTTTATTACTATACTATAGTACTATACCGCCTCAGCCCACAGCATTCATTCCTCCCATCCTCTTCTTCTTCTCACTTCACTTCTCTCCCACTAAATTGGGATATGGTTTTCAGAAGAAAAAGAAAAAAACAGAGTACCATTTCAGATGCATTATTATTGACACAGTTTTTAGTACTACTTCTTCACTCATTCATGAATCTCCCATTCTCCCACTACATGGTGTGTTGGGATATCATGTGGGTTCTTCATCCTTTTGTGATTGCTCATATTTATAATTGGGTTGTTGTGGTAGCTAATGACTTTTAGCTAAATTTGGGTAATGTTATGTTTTAGGTACTTTGATTTTGGACCAGAGTTCATATATGAGTCGTGTCCGGAAAAAAATAAAGACCATCCAAACATAAGATTTATTGCAACATTTCGATCAAGAATTAGTTTGTTCAACTACACGTCCGAGTCCAACAATTTTATTTCTAAGCATTTTTCATTTTGACCATCCAAACATAGAGACTGTTGCAACATTGTTATCAGCTGAGTTTGATATGTGGTTGAACAAACATTAGCACTTTCAAAAAACGCGAAGAATACATTAGACCAAATCACAAAGACATTCGGATTGAAGGCAAATTGATTGATGCGAAGAGGTAAACCGAACGAATGAAAATCAAAGGAGTAAAATTTATCAATGGACTAATCGAAACGACACGAACACCATTCATCATTCAAATAACTCTGAAATCCAAAATCTGGACCTTATACGAGAAAGAAAGAAGAAAAAAAAAAATGAAGAACATGAAATCCATATATCCCACCAGTTCATCAGTGTTATGTTATGGAACTAAATAGGCATATGAATAAGTTTCCAATCTGGGCACTCATCACCTGCCTCCTCCCCACCCACCCACCCACCCACCATTCTTTCCAATTCTTAATATATTAGTTTTCTTCCAACAATGGCGACTGCTAAACGATGACCTTTTAACAACCAGCAAAAACTTACCCATATATTGATAAATGTATATACAGAAATACCCAAAAAATACTGAATGAATATATTCACCAATGAAGTGTGGGGTAAAAAGTTGGGTGCATCCAAGTGGTACACATTTGATGTTTGGCCATAGTTTGACGATTTTCATGGCCCTTTTAATGATAACTCCTCCGTCCAGAGTTCTTGCGCCTAACTTGAAATCTGCCCATTCTGCGCTAAATTTGCCTCACCTTGTTTTCATCACAGACCATATGGATATAATATAGCAAGCAGCATATATCGTTAGGTTTTCAGTTTCTTACACGCAAAAGAAAGGCCAAAATGGAAGATGGAGAAAGGAAACCTACTTCTTTACTCTTACTTCTATATCAATACACAATATGTATCTTCTTTTTTTTTTTTTTAAGTCTCGACAAGTAATAAAATTATATAAGGGATTATGACTGACATCCAGTACTGTTTCAACACTAAGAATAGTTTGTTATAACTTGTATTTAGTTCGATATTATATTATCTAAAAATCACTAAAATGAAATTCCTGTATTGGTCCCTGACTACAAAGCTAAGCTACCCAACCTAGAGATCCATGAGTGAGTTGAGATTTAATAATAGAGAGGAAGAGGTCATTTTCACAATTAAAACTGTCCAACTATTTTGTACAGTTGATCACCCATACAGCTGTTATTGCTAATGTACGATGTTCTTTTTTTCTTCTTTCTTTTCGGGTTTTGTAGGGTTCTCCGCTACACAAGCAGTTCGGACAAAATTAAGAGCCATCCGTCGAGTGGACCCAAGGCCGATGACAAGGGTTCAGAACAGGGTCGATATAAAAACAGTATATAAGAGCATCCACATCGGCTGTTATGTTATTATTTCATATTCTCTGTGACATTTTTTTCTTCTTCTTTCTTTCGTTGAATCACTTTCATTTCTCTTTTCATTGTTGGAGCCCATATTTCATAAAGTGGGATCTTTCACTTAATGAAATACTAAATGGAAAAGCAAGAGTGGGCTCGACCCGCGTTTTATGCTATTTTTTTCTCTCTTTATTTCTATTCTATTTTGTGAGTTGTGAGATAGTGTATTTTAGTTTTGTGGGCCTACTATGAAATAGATAATGGATTTCATTGATTTAGAGTAAATGAAAGTGATTGTAGAGAAATGAAAAAAGTGGCTAATGTGGCAGTAGAGACCATATATGAAATAGAAATGCTATTTCATGAATGTAGATGGTCTCACTACTGCATAACCTGATGTGAACTTTTCATTTTTAAGCGAGTTAGATCTAGATGGTGTGATTGAAAGACTTTTTATTTTTCATTTTTTGGTTGGTTTTCATTTTTTGTTTTAACTTGGGTTTAAAAAAAATTACACAGATCGAATGAGTTCGTTGTAATATAGAAAATAATATTTTTACCGCTCTGGTATAACCTTCATTTTTAACTCGAATTTTGAAAAACTTTTCATAGAAGGAATGAGTTCATCGTAATTCTACAATTTTTTGGGAAATTTTTTTTTAGAACCAAATATATCACCTTATACCACCCTGCTAACCGTTATTTACAATCTTACATCAACATATATCACTCGTTACCACCCTAACTATCATGTATGCATGGGCGGACCCACCTCTAAGAGAGGTGTGTCACCTGACACACCTGGTACGAAATTTTTGTGGGAACCCATATTTTTTCGGTATAAAAAATTCGAACACGGGACCTCCGACACGCTTTCGATAATTATAACCGACACACCTTATTACATTACAAAATTTTTGTTGTCATATTGTTATTAAAATATTTTAATATAGAAGTTATCGAACTTCAGACTAGGTAGTTAATTAATTGGTTGTACAAGAGTAACCAATCGGTGGGTATTCAGAGATATAGCTATCACCTTAGAGATAACCTTGGTAATTTGAATGAGTATTAAATTGATTAATAAGCTGGTTGAGTAAAGTAATTAAATAGTGCATTCCATGTCATCTTTCCCTGTAGCTTCTTACATAGATTTTTATTTAAGTTAATTTTCAATTTACTTTCTAGCTTAGTTATTGCTTTCCACATTAGCGCCTATCACACCACCCTCCCATTTTCGGCGTCGGCGACATCTTCATTCTCATTCAAACTTCCACTTTGACGCTTGTTGCCACCCATCCAGCTTCCCAATCTATCTTTCCCATCTTAAATTATTGTTTACTTTACCTCTTGCAACTTCAAGCTAAAAAATAACCTTTTCCATATATGAACTTAATTAAGAATGATATTTGGTATCAGTTGAGTGTTGAGTGACCAATTTATGAATAACCGTTTAGTTGCTTGCATAAAAAGGTTTGATTTGCAGCCTAATGGACAAATGTATTTGAGAAATCTTTCAGAATATGAAAATCCGTCACGATTCACTATAAAACATAATGAATTTAATGAACTTTCAAGAACAATTCTTCATTAATTTTAATTAGTTAATTTTAACTCATTTTTATGACCGATACACCTACCACAAAATCCTGGGTCCGTCACGGTATTATGCAACCTTTTACACTCTGCTATGTATTAATAGGTTGCATTGAAGGGCAAAAACAACAATATTTGACACTTGTTAAGCCTAAAGCTAAGTGTAAACAAAAAGGGTGGAAAATGTACCAACATATGTAGTCATTTCTTTAGTTACTAGTATTGTGCATGGCAAAAGCTGATTCAAGCAGTTGGAATGTTGTTGTTAAAGTAACAAACCGACTAAGTAGTAATTACTAGTGTCAATTATATGTTTAGGGTACCTGATGAAGGTAAAGCAATAATGATAGGAGGAGGAGTTTAGACTTTAGAATACTGTGATGATTCCAACTTAACTAGTAAAGGTAATAAATTATGCTCAATAATCACTGAGAGAGAGGGGAGTTGGATAAGGAATGGTCGGCTGATCGATTATATGGGTCGGTCGCTTTTGCCATATGGAAACAGACAAATTGCAAGCTCACTTCTCTTTTAAGGCAATTAGCTTTGTCGTCATCAAATGGGTAAATAATGATCATTTGCCCTTTGTCTCTTAATCGAAAGAAACTTTAATAATAAACAAAGAGAAAACCTCGTATTACCTACTTGTCCAAAACCTTGCATTGTTTAGTGATTAAGGGAGTTGTTCAAACTTCAAACAAATGTAAACCCCTTTTGGAGGAGTAGTTAACCTCCATCAACCATCACGTTGTTACCCCCACTCCATTTTTGTTACGAATGATAGGGATTTCGTGGTACCCAAAAACATGATCAAAATTTGACTAACGGCAACTTCTTTTGAAACTTGAACCAAAGTTTTGATGAGTGTCATTTTCTTGTTAAGTACCAATAATAGAGTTCATGGCCTTAATATAAAATACTAGATAATTAGTTCGTACTTCGTAGCGGTTTATCTACAAAATTTATGTGTTAATTAAAAGTGAAGAGCACATTTTATTTTAAACGAAAGTTGATGTTATTATAGAACAAAATAAACTTTTCAAGAATCGCTAACCTTTGGGATACAAATTTAATTAATTGAATAATTTTTTTTTCCAAAATTCTAGAAACACATTACAAAATCTATAAGAATAAATAAACTATTGTTGGTCATCCAATCCCTAATGAACCGAAACTAAACTTAACGTACAACTAACTAGGTGCTAAGTCATTATGCATGTGTAAACTTCTATATGTAATGATCTTTAAATTTGGACAACAATCATATCATTATTGATTTGGCAAGAACAATACCTACATGTGAAGTTCTCCCGTGAGTCGTGTGAATAGTGGCAGGCTAACTTAGCTAATTCAATTCATTAGTAATAAATGTTACTTGGGCAATGATTGGTTAGGGGTAATCGAAAGTTACAAGGCATAATAAATCTCATTAAGGAATGAGTGCATGTCCATGTACATGTTAGTTCTACCCCTAGCTAATGAGTAATGATTTAAGTTGATAAGTAATTAACCATTAATTGCAAAGTCAATGACCAGCCCCCAAGGATTTCAATATCTAAAATATTGTTTGTAGCTAGAAGTTGAAGTTTGCTACAAGTATTTGTAACACCAAATACCACATGAAATTTAATATTATTTGGTATTATTGATTATCGAGTTATATTTTTGAAATTGTGATTGAAATTAATTTTTTAGTAGTACTTGATATTCGAGATATGCGATTCTATTTAATATATACTAAGAAACCGAGCAATACAAAAAATTGACACATGATACATAAATCTTCCCTCAATTTAGTGAGCCTCAACCCCTCTCAAATAAATAATGGTCATGGTTCCCTCTTATGTAGGCTTGGCAATGAGACCAAAATTCCGGGTACCTGCCCGGATCTGCCCGAATTATGGTGGTGAAAATCAGGTCAAACGGAATGTTGACGGGTAACGGGAACCCGAAACCCGCTTCCCCTTGATTCAGCAACCCCATCTCAGCCTAATCTCAACTCATTTCGTTAAAAAAAAAACCTCCTTTATTTGACATAGAGCCGCTCTGAAAAACTAATCCCCAACCCTAAGTCCCTCTCTAGCCCTTCTTCTTCTCCTCAAATCTCGCATTTTGCTCTTCGATTGGAGAGAAAAACTGCACAAAATCCCTACATTCGTTGCTCACAAGAGCAGATACCCAATCAATCATTTGAGGCCCTTCGAGTTTTTCGAATCGAGCCATTCCCGATGGCGATTATAGTGCCACTTTCCCTTTATCGACCCTTCGATATCATCTTCTTCTTCTCCTTCATGCATGCGCCTATAAATATTATAATTGAGTGTTTATCCTTGCAGATTCTCAGAAACCAAACCACTCACGAGGGATTGAGGGAAGTATAGTAAGCTAGTAGTTGCCTGCAATTCCCATTTCTAGTCACAACAATTGCAAGGAGCACAAACTGTAAGTGTTCTTCTTCCTGTAGTTTGGGATTTGCGAGATTCTATTCAAGTGCTTGTCTGATGTCTCATGTCTAACAGATGGTTGCTTTCTTGATTTATGTTAGGTTTTCAAGGTTATCGACTTGACTGTTGAAGTGTTCATTGATTATTCACGAAGGTATATTACACGATTGTCTTAGCTCTTGCTAGTTTAAATTTTCAATTGATTTAGGATACTTAATCCAGTAGCTATTGCCTAATGATTGGTTTGCTTTCTCGTGTGATTGATGAAAATGCGAGGTAAGGTAATGGAAGGGGTTGAATTCACTACCACACCCAACTCTCAATCCGCACCCCAACCCTCAGCCCTTTCTTGAACCCCAGAGCACAACCTTGGTTAATTTACCAAATTAACCTATGGAATACAACCTTGATAGTCACTATATTCGCAACGCCTTTTCGAGTTATACTTGGTTCAGAATGGGGTAGTTAGTTAGGTTGTGCAAACAATTGACATGACCCACACAAGGGTTCGAGTAGCAACCTGACAGCTTACTTGGCCAAGTTCTTACAATTTTTGAGATGTGTGAGTTGAGTCTGAATTCCACGAACTGACTCATCATGATCCAAACTTCTTGAGTAAAATTGCATGTAGCAATATGTTATATATGTATCTTGTTCGCTTTCTCTACAGAGGGCACATCAATTGGGAAGAGCCTAATCTCTCATCTTTAGTGCATCATGGGTCAGAATAATCTTTTAGGATACAATCCTAAGGAAAATATAAATCTTGTGTGGGATGGCAGCTTGCCAAATGACATTAAGGGGGAAGTCTCTAACTCATGGAAACTTTGAAAACAGCACGGGAAAGATCCCACACCACTTTTGAAGGACATGCAAGGGACAAATCATTCAACAGACCATGAGGAAAATTCATTAGATTTAGTCTTTCCCTCTCAGCCCCACCTCTTAAACCATGCTTAAGTGGTCTTTTCCACGTAATCCTCCCGATTTTCATGTATAACGTTGGCTAACCGACAGTTTGACAACAACAACGACCCATGCAAAATTCTTTGCAAGCAAACGACCCTTTGTCTAGAAATCTTGCCATAATGAAGTCCCTGTTCCTGCCCACAGCTCAACACGAGCAAATTTCCAGAATTCCTTTTTTAATTTCAATATTTGTGACCAAGGGCTGCACCCTACTAACCCACTTATCTTGCCCGACATCCATTCAGTTGACTCATTGGGGAATATAAGATGGATCAAATCTCTTCACTACAAGTTCCTATCATGCCCGTACCTCTACCACCATTTACACAGGAGAGCTTGATTCCTAGTTTTAGTATCTGTAATGCCCAGTCCGCCCAATTTTGTTGGTGCTTGGCATCTTTCAAAGGCCACCAAATAGATCTTCTTCTCTGCGTACCCACCAAACCAAATGAAGTCAATCTGTCAAAATTCTCAATTACTGCACTAAGGGCACTAAAAAGAACGCATATATACAGCTGGCGACTAGCCAAAACCATGTTACGTAACATGATTGTTTCACCCATTGAGAGGTGCTTGCCACTACATGAAAACTGATTATCAGTCACATTATCTTCTTCACATGAATTTTTCTTGTGTTACGAAGTATAGTAATAATCACAGGAAAATGCTGTATTTAATTGTATAGTTTTAGTAACAAGAATTAATTTGTCTATTTTTTATTCTTCGTATTTCGTGATTAATACTTAGTCATGATTAGTTCCCATGAATAATTGACCAATCATCTTGCCTTGGATCACTCAACAAGGGCATGTCATTTACTGTGACTCTCAGGAAATGCATGTCTATTCTGTTCGAAGGGTTTGGGAAACACTTAGAAGAAAATCGCCTATTGTCCCGTGGTATAAACTTGTCTGGTGAGCTTATTGTCCTCCGAGATATAGTCTGCTTGCTTGGCTGATCATGAGGAATGCTATAATAACCAGAGATAAGCTACTGAAGTGGGGTAAAATACCTAGTGCATCTTGTCCTTTGTGTGAGGATGGAGTTGAGAGCCGAGACCATCTATTTCTTAGCTGTAACTTCACTCGAAGGCTTGCTGCACTACTGCAATTCAGGTATCTGCACTATTAGAATTGGGATGCGATGGTACAGGATTTAAGTACAAGGATACACAGGGATACACAAACTGGAAAATGACATGCTTTGGTATGGTGTCTGTTTGTTGCTTTCATTTGGAAGGAGAGATGCAGAGTGATACATGGATCGCCCAGGCAAAGTCCAGAGAAGGTTGCTGAACAGCTTCGGGATGATTTGCAATTTCTAACTTGTGGGAATAGAGGATTGAGAGATGCTCTTACTAAACTTCACTACTTATAGGTTTTTATTTTTCACAGGTCTCTGTAAGTAGGGTGATATATAGCAGATAGTAGTGAGACAATCGCTAGGGATGCAAATCCCCACTTCGTTGTATTGTTCTTTCTTGGAAATAAAGCAACCGATTCAACGTAAAAAAAAAAATTCTCTACATCCTTAATTTTATTTTTAGGGAACTATACTTTGGATCTCAAATTTAATTTGGCTCCCAAATTTCCCACAACAAAAGTATTCAACCTTATTAAACTGAAAAACAAAAAAGTATCTCGCCTTCTGCTCCTTTCATAACTTTTACCCCTAAAAGTAAACATATTCTAGAGGCAGCAGCCAGCCTTGTACGCATTAATCTGTTGCTACCTATTAGCCTTTCCCTCTGTTGCTCAATCAAACAATTAACCTACCCACACAAACCATCCTATCTCCTTCCAGGCACCTCACAACCTCTTGGCCTTGAGTACTCATAGAGAGCAGGTGGAACGACCACTTGTCTTTGTCTTTATTCTCCAACCATCGTTGGTGTTGAATAATGTTGATATGACTTGAATCGGATTATCAGCCGCTACGACTGGTAATCGTCAGCGAGTGGGGTCCAGGGGCAACGCCCCCGGCCCACGGTGTATGAGCTCAATGTTATTTTGGGTTCGGGTTCTGGGTCTGGTCTGTAACCGTTTCCTTTGCTAGATTGGATTAGGTTTAGACCCACATGGAGAAGTACTATAAATACTTCTCATACTCCTCTGTAATCTGTAATCTCCTCAGATATAGTGAAACTGGCTCTCTCTCTCGCCCGTGGACTAGCTAACACACATCGTGTTAGTGAACCACGTAAATCGTGTGTCTGTGTCTTTCGATTCTCGCTCTCGTATTCTTGCTTTGTCGATTCCGGCGATTTCCCGATCCGTAGCAGCGCGTTTATAACAAGTGGTATCAGAGCCGCGGCTGGAAATCAGGCTAGGGTTTTCGATTCAGAAGAATGACGTCGGTGAACATGAAGATCGAAAAGTTCACGGGGAAGAACAGCTTCGCTATATGGCAGATCAAGATGCAGGCTTTATTAAAACAGCAAGGGCTGTGGGGGCCGCTGTCTGCGAAACAGAAGAAGGCAGCGGTCGATGACGATGAGTGGAATACCCTGGAGGAGAAGGCCCACTCGACCATCATGCTATCGTTGTCTGATGACGTCATCATCGAAGTCGCTGCTGAGAAGACTGCCGCGGGCTTGTGGTTGAAACTTGAGAGTCTGTATATGACGAAGTCTCTAACCAACAAGCTGCATCTCAAGCAACGGTTGTTCAGCTTGAGGATGCAAGAAGGTACGCCTTTGAGGGAACATCTCGAACAACTTAACTCTATTTTGCTGGATCTGCGTAATATAGATGTTCAAGTTGATGATGAGGATGCTGCCCTAATCCTGCTGGTTTCTTTGCCGAGTTCATATGAGAATTTTGTTGATTCTTTTATTGCTGGTAAAGAAAGCGTGTCGTTGGAGGATGTCAGGTCTGCTCTTCATACGAGAGAGATCAGTCATAAGGCGTCCGGATCTGGTACAGGTGGTGAGGCATCGGGTTTGGCTGTTACAGGTGGAAAGGGAAAGAAGAAATCTGGTAAAGGGAATTCGAGCAAGAATTCCAAGGGTCCCGGTCCACAGCCAGGTGATGCTTGTCACAACTGTAAGGAAGTGGGGCATTGGAAGTACAACTGTCCCAAGAGAAGAGGGCAACAGAAGAAACAAGGTTCAGTTGCCGTGGCAGAAGTGGACAACAGTTCTGAAGACGATCTCGCCTTGACTGTAGATGATAAGGCACATCGTGGTGATGTGTGGTTTCTGGATACCGCAGCCTCATACCATATGTCTCCGAACAGGGATTGCTTCACAACCTACGAGCAGATAGATGGTGGTAACGTGGTCATGGCTAATGGAGCTGTCTGCAAGGTTGTTGGAATCGGGTCCATAAAGGTTCGGACACATGATGGTTCGTTCTGTACCGTGAATGATGTCAGGCATGTTCCACGAATGACAAAGAACCTGATCTCCTTGAGTCTACTCGACAGCAAGGGCTTCAGCTTCAAAGGAAAAGGTGGAGTTGTGTATGTCTGCAAGGGTTCGAGGAAGGTACTGAAGGGCGTGAAGCGTGGGACCTTGTATGCATTACAAGGGTCTGTGTTGTCTGGTTCTGCTGCAGTTGCATCGTCTCAGGTTCAACAGGAAGATATGACCACTCTCTGGCACATGAGACTGGGGCATATGAGTGAACGAGGGATGCAAGTTCTATCGAAGAGGGATCTTCTTTGCGGACACAAGATGCAGAATTTGGAATTCTGTGAGCATTGTGTGTTTGGGAAGCTACATCGCAGCAAGTTTCCCAAGAAGGGTATCCACCGGACGAAGGGGATACTGGATTACCTCCACTCCGACTGTTGGGGTCCTTCACGAGTTGAATCCATTGGAGGCAGCATGTATTTTCTGTCTATTATTGATGATTATTCGAGATTTACTTGGATTTTCATGATGAAGCAGAAAAGTGAGGCTTTCACGAAGTTCAAGCAGTGGAAGACATTGGTGGAGAATCAGACCGGGAAGAAGATCAAGAAGCTGCGAACGGACAATGGTCTGGAGTTCTGCAGTTCTGAGTTCAACGAATTCTGCAAGGATGAAGGGATTGCCCGTCATCGGACTGTTAGAGATACACCTCAGCAGAATGGCGTTGCAGAACGGATGAACCAGACATTGTTGGAGAGAGCACGGTGCATGCTCTCTAATGCTGGACTAGAGAGAAGATTCTGGGCAGAAGCAGTAAACATGGCGTGCTTCCTGATCAACCGTGGACCTCACACAGGTATCGAGTGTAAGACTCCTTATGAAGTGTGGTATGGTAAGCCTGCTGATTACTCTTCACTGAAAGTGTTTGGGTGTCCTGTTTATTATCATGTGGATGAGGGTAAACTGAACCCAAGGGCAAAGAAGGGTGTATTTGTGGGTTACGGAGATGGAGTTAAGGGATTTCGAGTCTGGTCACCTTCTGAGCATCGAGTTATACTTAGTAGAAATGTGATATTTGATGAGAAGTCTATGTTTAACCCCATGTTGAAGGTTACTGTTGCTGAAGGTAGCAGGAATGTTGATAAGCAGGTGGAGCTGCAAACTCTCAATGAGAGTGAGTTTGAGCACCAAGGTGGAGAAGATCAACATGATGAGGATGTCTCTGCAGAGCCAGAAACTTCAGAGTCCAGTGCACGAGCTCAACAGTCTATTGCTTCCGGTAGACCGAAGAGAGCGACTGCAGGAGTACCTCCACAGAGGTATGGCTTCGAGGACATGGTGGCGTATTCATTTCAGGTTGCTGAAGAAGTGGATGCAGGAGAGCCACAGTCCTATAGAGAAGCAGTTTCGGGCGGTGAAGCTGATCAGTGGCTTGCCGCAATGGGAGATGAGATGGAATCCCATGACAGGAATCAGACTTGGGAGCTAGTCAAACGACCACAGGGAAGGAAGATTGTGACAAACAAGTGGATCTACAAGAAGAAGGAAGGAATCACTTCCAAAGAGGGCATGAAATTTAAAGCTCGGGTGGTTGCACGAGGCTTCTCGCAGAGGGAAGGAGTTGACTACAATGAGATTTTCTCACCAGTGGTCAGACATACTTCGATCAGAGTGCTACTAGCAATAGTGGCACATTATGACTTGGAGCTTGAGCAGCTAGACGTGAAGACAGCTTTCCTACATGGAGAGTTGGAGGAAGAAATTTACATGACTCAGCCAGAAGGATCCGAGGTTCCGGGAAAAGAAGACTATGTTTGTAAGCTGAAGAAGTCCTTGTATGGACTTAAGCAATCTCCGAGGCAGTGGTACAAGAGATTTGACAGTTACATGCTTGAGCTAGGCTACAGCAGAAGTCCATATGATTGTTGTGTGTATCACAACAAGGCAGAGGATGGTTCGATGATATATCTAGTTCTGTATGTGGATGATATGCTCATAGCTGCGAGGTCGAAGTCTGATATCCAGAAGTTAAAGGGGCTTCTCAGTGCTGAGTTTGAGATGAAGGATTTGGGAGCTGCTCAGAAGATCTTGGGTATGGAGATTTACAGGGACAGGTCGAAGAAGAAGCTTTTCTTGTCACAGAAGAGCTACATCCAGAAGATACTGTCGAGGTTTGGCATGTCTTCAGCAAAGCCCTTAAATACTCCTAGTGCTTCAAATGTTCATCTATCCTCAGCTTATGCACCGCAGTCAGAGGCTGAGAAGGAGTACATGTCGAGAGTCCCATATGCTAGTGCAGTAGGTAGCTTGATGTACGCTATGGTATGCACTAGACCTGATCTTGCACATGCTGTTAGTGTTGTTAGCAGGTTTATGATACAACCTGGGAAGGAGCATTGGCAGGCTGTGAAGAGGATCTTCCGGTACCTTAAGGGTACACCTGATGTGGGGATTAGCTTCGGAAGTGATACAGAGTGCTTGGTGTCTGGGTATTCTGACTCGGACTATGCTGGAGATGTTGACACAAGGAGATCGATGACTGGTTATGTATTCACTCTTGGGGGTTCTGTAGTGAGCTGGAAGGCAACTTTGCAGTCGGCGGTGACATTGTCTACTACTGAGGTACCGTATATGGCGTTGACAGAAGCTGCTAAGGAGGGAATATGGTTGAAGGGACTGGTTGGTGATCTTGGTCTACATCATGATCAGGCAGTGGTGTATTGCGACAGTTTGAGTGCAATATGCTTGGCCAAGGATCAAGTCCACCATGAGAGGACTAAGCACATCGATGTGAGGTATCATTTCTTGAGGACAGAGAAGAGGATTAAGGTGAAGAAGGTTGGCACCGCGGATAATCCTGCTGATATGTTCACGAAGCCGGTTCCACATGGCAAGTTCCAACACTGCTTGGACTTGCTGAATGTCTTGAGTGGGTGACTCCGCCCTACGGGGCATTGATGGCGGGAGAGAGAGAGAAGGAGCAGAGTACATCAGAGATTTTAGAGGAAGAGGATTCAAGTCAAGGTGGAGATTTGTTGATATGACTTGAATCGGATTATCAGCCGCTACGACTGGTAATCGGGGGTCTCGCTGCCCGGTCAGCGAGTGGGGTCCAGGGGCAACGCCCCGGTGAGGGTGCGGGGGCAACGCCCCCGGCCCACGGTGTATGAGCTCAATGTTATTTTGGGTTCGGGTTCTGGGCCTGGTCTGTAACCGTTTCCTTTGCTAGATTGGATTAGGTTTAGACCCACATGGAGAAGTACTATAAATACTTCTCATACTCCTCTGTAATCTGTAATCTCCTCAGATATAGTGAAACTGGCTCTCTCTCTTGCCCGTGGACTAGCTAACACACATCGTGTTAGTGAACCACGTAAATCGTGTGTCTGTGTCTTTCGATTCTCGCTCTCGTATTCTTGCTTTGTCGATTCCGGCGATTTCCCGATCCGTAGCAGCGACCTAGATACTGGGGGGCTTGAGGGTTCTTCTTCTCCTGACCTAGATACTCCTTCCTTCGTCTTCAAGATGAGTGAACTCGATGCTCCTCATTTTTTAACTATCTCTTGCACGACCTTTAGGTTTTTGGTTTTTCTTCTAGTACTTACTAGACTCATGTGAAATTCTGCTATACAAAAGAAACTTCAAACTAAAGAAAGACACAAGATGATTAGATGCTTTTATACATGATTAGAAATAACAGATAGGACTTCAAAAACTTGATGTGGGAAATTGTAGATCGAAGTAATACATCCTAGGGGATTCCTAGGGTAGTATTCTATGAGTCTTCTATTTTTTTTTATATATGAAGGTGATGATAGCATTAAGGAAAAGGAAAAGGAAAAGTACATAATACAAACCCAGCACGAGACGTGCTTCAAAAAAGGAAAAGCAAAAAATCAGCAAAAAAAGACAAAGGGCTAAGCCCACCAGAAGGCTCCCGCCCAGGAAGAAAACGGGAACAAGGGGGGAGCAAGCATCTCAGACAAGTCATTACATCCCCGCAACGACCGCAAACAACAACAACTAACGGAAAGAAACTACAAATCAGATGGATTACACAACAGAAAAACTCAACTCAATCAAAACGATTCTTCAATCAATCTGCACCTTGAGACTTATCCACTTTAGCTTGAACAACCACCCACTCAATGACCGCCTTGGCGATATGTCGGGCAATGGTGCTGGGAAGCAAGCTTTTGTCCTTGAAAATCGCCGGTTTTCTCTCAAGCCAAAGGTGCCAGCAAGTGGCATGGAGCAAGCAGAATCAAAACCATCCATCAATGGTGTTGGGAAGTCAATCTGACCAATTATGGATTGCCAACAAAATATCGTCTTGCGGTTGATAAGCCTCTCTGCATCTATTCTTGATGAAACTCCAAACTTTCTTGGCGTAGTCGCACTTGGTGAATAGGTGATCATCATATTCCTCCTCTTTACAACATAGAACACAACGGTTAGCCAGTTGCAACCCTTTTCTTTTCAGCAGATCAATTGTCGGAATTCTTTTGTGGAAAACAGTCCACATGAAAAAGCAAATCTTGGTTGGGATGATACCCTTCCAAATGCGGGAACAAGGGAAGTCAGGTACTCCCGGAAAAGAATCTGCAGTAATGCATCTATACATGGAGGAAACAGAAAAGGTCGATTCTGGGTTGGGAGTCTAGACGGGTCTGCACGGACTAGCAGCAGCATTATAAAAATCGCAGGAACTAATAAAAATGCACAAGATTCTGCCTCTCTCTCTCAGCCCCACCCCTCAAATTATATTTAAAATCAATTTCCCACCGCAAAGACTCACCTGAATGAGAGTAGATGTCCGCGATTTGGGCTTCAGGGGTAGTGGCGGCGGCGGCAACACGGGGGAAATCATCAGCAAGGATACGCCCAGGAGACCAGTCCAGCAATCAAACCAGAAGGAAACATTAATACCACTTCCCGGATCTATGTAAACATAGTTCCATAACGATTTGTATTCTCTTGAAATGGTGGCCCAAGGGGAACTTCCATATCCATTCTTAATCGAACTGGTAATCCATGAGGAGCACCTGTGCTTGTATTTAAGCTCAATAAGATGACGCCACCAGCTTGTGCTTTTTGTGATATACTTCCAAAGCCATTTAGATAGAAGAGGTTTGTTGAAACTCTCCAAATCAAAAAGACCCAGCCCCATTAGTTTTAGAGGTTTGTTGAAACTCTCCAAATCGAAAAGACCCAGCCCCCATTAGTTTTAGAGGCTTTGCATATATTCCATTTAACCAAAGGAGGCTTATGAGCATCACCAACACCAAACCACGAAAACTTCCTCATAATACCTTCCATCTTATTTGTTGTTGATTTTGGTGCTTTAAAAATGGAGAAGTAGTGAACAGATAAACTGGAGTATTTAGGGGGTTTTATCTAATAAACAAACAAACAACAATAGTAAAAAAAATTATGTGTTTTTTTATTTATAAATACATAAAAGTAAAGATACGTTATTCTAGAAGAGAGCAAACTTGAGTACTATCATGCATACTAGGTTCAATCACAACATGGATCAATGATTCATCTATAACATAACTCTATCCCTTCCACTAAAGCCATTCTCTACCCATTCATGCGCCTCATGTGATATAAATTTAACTAGCTAATGCGTGTTTTCGCTTCATGCTACCACCTAGTTAATGAAGAACAAAGAAGTTAGGGTACCACATGATTAATTGTGGGTTTCTACGAACCATAATCGATGGTCTATACCATCATTGATCTAACAACAAGCATTGATACTACTCGAGGTATAGATGGTTGATACTAAACACAATGCACATGGAAGATAAACGAGTTCACATCTTCGTACAATCTATCTCGAGCTAGCTACATAGAAGAGAAGGAGGTTACCACCATTGATGATGACAACATCTCCTTAGATGCAGACTCTCCTATGAAAGCTACTCGTGCAGAGTACAAAAGTTTTTGTGTGTTTGTGCAACCTTACTAAGCTAATGAGTCATGCCATATATTTATAGGGGAAGAACCCGAGTAAACGTGTCCTAAATTGAATAGGAAAGGGTCTCCTAATCTTTTTGGGCTAAGTAAAATTATTCCACAAGGATTAGGGTTAATGGCGGTAGGGAGGCAGTTAGAACCGTCACTCTTTTTCTTCGTTGGCTGGGCTCTTTGGACGATCTTCCTTTGCAGATTGGAAACTTCTTGAACAAGTGATAATGCAAAAATTACATGCTAGGTTGTGTTCCTTCTGTCATATTTCAGACCCTAGTACGTGGGGGAAGCTTAGGAGCAAATTTGGGGGCATTTGGAGGTCTAGAAGTGTAAAAAAACAGCAACAGACCTCAAGTCATGGGCTAAGACCTTAAGTTATGGGATGGGGGAGTGGGATAACTTGAGCCTCCAGGGGGTAACTTGAAGTTGAGAAAAAGAAGAATGCCAACAAGTTACGGGCTGACCTTCCAAGTTACGACCCATTGCATAACTTAGCCCTTTTCGGTCGTAACTTGGGCCTCGGGGGGCAGAAATCATTCCAGAATTCATGGCTTGAATCCCAAAGGTTACGACTATGACATGGGGCAGTAACTTGGCATTTGTTGCGTGTATAAATGCGATTTTACGATTTCTAGAGAGAGCATGGCTTTGGATCCCAAACACCCATGGGACGAACCCTAGATAGAGAGAGCGACTTGGGAACATTCGTGGAGCTATTTTAGAGGATTTCTTTGCCATTGGATCTCAGAAATCAAATTTGGAGATGGAGATTAAAGATGTAGGATTTCTGCATTCTCTCTCTTATTTATGGAGTAACTTCCCTTCACTTAGATTTTGAGGAACCCTAGTTTTTTGTACTTGTTTGGATGATTGTATGAGTACTCTACCTTGATAGTTTTAAGTTCATATTCATTATGCTTGATTTCATGATTCAATTATGGTTTAGTGGAGATTATTGATTCAGCTTTGATTCTATGAGAGGGAATACACAATTACGTCAATAAAGCACCATTGATTGAAAGTATGGGATTGATAACACGAGAGTGAGTTGTTTCAATGCTATGTACCAATTGAGATATTCGATAGAGGGAGTCTAGTGTAGAATGCCTTGATTGGTTGTTCTAGATAAGGATACGTCCCTCTAGGCATCCGACGAAAGAGGAACTTGATTGCTTTAATCGAGATTCAAGGTCTCAGACAAGGTCCTGAGTTCAATCCCCAGTGATAGCGATGATCCTTGAAGTAGCACCTGCCAATGTAAGACACTCTAGCGGTGCCGTCGTGGGGTAGGTCGTCCCGGGATGTGTGAGGTCTTGGGTTCGATGCCTCTCAAAGCCTCTTTTGGTGTTCCCGGAGGCGTTTGGCTGCTACAGACGAAGCCCCATTGATGCATAAAATTGTAACAGGTAGCTCATAGATTTGATCTCGCTCCACCATTACAAAATGTGGTGTGTGCCTGAGAATATTTTTGACGGGAAGTCTCTTGTATGAATTTTAGCAGTGTTTTCGGGTCATGTTGTTAATATACCATCAAAATCATTTTTGACGGGAAGTCTCTTGTGTATGAAATTTGGCAGTGTTTTCAAGAATTTTTATTTTATTTGATAACCCAGGGAACCTCAGCCCCACGTGCCGCATGAGCGACAGCGGGGCCTACTAAACCACTGGGGTACCTGCATACTAACCGGGGCTTTCTACTACCAACATCGGGGAGGCTTTCTGCTTTCAAGAATATGACTCGAATAAATTTCAAAAACTTGGCAGAGATTCAAATGCAACAACTAGCTATTTCATCATGACGCTCATCCCACATCACCTTTGTCTCGGCTTCCTTCTCACTTCTGACTTCTCCCTATCTACCACAACTATTGCCAAGGTCTCGCCTTTCACCTCCTCTGAACCGATTTATCTTGGCCATACTTACCAATCGAATTCGACATTGTTTTGTGATTAGAGGCTTTCTTGGAGCTTTTGACTCATTCATCTAAAAAAATCAACATCCAACTAATAAGTACAAGAATGATAGACTACGGCAAAAATATTTAACTCAATAGGTTAACTTCATTTAATATGCGAATACACGATAATAATATACAACTTAAAGTAGTCACACCTTTAATCAAATAAGTGCGATGAAATATTTCTTGATAAATATTAGCTAGACAAATTAAAGTAGTCCGCAAGAGGTATATATCAATTAAGTAATCACACCTTTAATCATGCATGTACGGGTTCAAACATGCATCGCTGCCATTCCTATGAATATCATATGAGATCGTTTGAATGAGTTATTAAAACAAGTTCTTCTGGATAAAATAATATATTGTGATTTATTTGCGGCATAATAACCCGTTTCACAATCCAATACACTAATGAGTTATTTTAACTTGTATTATTTTCAAATATCTAAAAAATGAGTTATTCTAAATAACATACTCCTATTAATTCTAAATAACTAATTTTTTCTTTCTTTTATTATAAAAAATACTACATGCAAGTAACTTACAAATTTCCTTCTTTCAAATAAAATATTTGTAATTCCCGATTTTCAAATATAACACACATATACAACATTTGAAATTTATATTTCGGGCACAAATACCATACCATAATCAATAACTCATCCATACGACTCATACATCTAATACTATCTATGGATGAACTTCATCCACAATTTCTACCGCTAAATTTGTAGATAGGTACTTTTACCTTCATCAGATATACGTATCTCACAATTTATACCCCTATTGGACCCAAACTAGTCCATGAAAGTACATATGATCCTCATACACTAGTATATACGGTGAGCAAACGAAGGAAAGAGAGAGAGAGAGAGAGGAGTTGGTAGTGAAGGAAAGAAACTAAAGGCACACATATAAACACAAAAGAGAGAAGAAGGCTTCTTCACACCCAGTAAGAAGAAAGAACTATAGAAAGCCACAAAAGGAAGGGAAAGAATTTCATGTCAGTTTGCTTTTGCTTAGCTTAGCTTAGCTTTGCCCTTCTTCTGCAGAGAGAAAGAAAGAAAATCGAAAATAAAATAAGATCTTAGAGAGGGGAAAGAGAAGATCGAGAAACAAAAGAAATGGGTAGAGGTAGGGTTGAGCTGAAGAGGATTGAGAACAAGATCAACAGGCAAGTAACCTTTGCAAAGAGAAGGAATGGACTCTTGAAGAAAGCCTACGAGCTTTCTGTTCTTTGCGATGCTGAAGTCGCCCTCATCATCTTCTCCAATCGTGGAAAGCTCTATGAGTTCTGCAGCAGCTCAAGGTATATTATATAGTTTGATCACAATTCAATTCCTTCCCACCACCATAGCTACACTTTCTCTCTCCTCTCCTCTCTCTCTCTTCCTTCTAGCTATCTAGAGCTAGAAACAAGAGAAAATGAAATCAACCCTTTTTCTATTTTGCTTTCTTTGTTTCTGGGTGTGTCTTGAAAGGATGGAAAAGGGGAAGAAGAAGAGAAAGGAAGGGAATTGGATTTGCTGTTTCAGTGAATGTCTCGGCGTTTATAGCAGGTTGAGTGTCTTGCTAGTATGTGTTGATGTTAGATCTGCAACTGGTAAACACTAAAATGAGAGAGCTATAGGAAGGCAATTTTCCCCTCTCCCTTTCTTCTTCTTCTTCTGAAAAAAAAAGAAGCTTTCCTACCACTGTTTCATAGACCTCTTCTTTTTGCTTCTTTTGTTGAATCTATGAACGTTCCAATTCTGTGTTTCTGGTTTCTCATTAGGAAGAAAAATATATATGTTGTGTACTAGCTAGCACAAAACTTCGATCTGTTTGTAGCTAGCTTTTTTTCGAAGGCTTTTCTCTGATGGACATGTCGCAGCTAATTTGGATCTTCCCTTTTCTTAAATGAACAAGCTGAAATTTTCCTTTATTCCTTCCTTAACATTTTCTCAGGATCCAAACAAACTCAAAGTCCAGTTTTCTCACCACCCTTTTTTCCCCCCTCCTCTCCCACCTCTCTGCTTACTTTTCTTCCATGAGCTTTCAGCTCTAAGCTGAAACTAGCTGCAGAAATCTGCTGATTTTAGAAGCTGTTCTCTATGGTTCTATTGCTTTCAAACCTTCTTCCTCAGAGCAAATTCAAGCACTTTATTGGTATAATTTATTGGCTTTTGTTTGGAAATAAAATTAGATGATCCTACCAAGTTTAAATCTCTTTTCAATCAATCAATCAAGAAAGAAATTCAGGACATTTTGGCTGCGGTCTGCTGATCTTTCTTTTCCTTCTGTTCTTTTCTTCCGCTTTTTCATGGCGGAAGTTCTTCTATATTTCCGTCGGATCTTGGCTAGCTCCTTTCTGGGCGCCGGCGGTAAATTTAAACCCTTATCCACACGCAAGCGCGGCAGAGATGGGACTGTTTTAGGGTTTTCAAGGTGTAAGGGAACAATTAATTAATTAGGGTTTTATATTTCCCCCTTTTTCTGTTCTCTTATTCACATCACAACCAGATTTCAATGATTCTGATCCCTCACTCTCTCTATTTTTCACACAATTTCAGATCTGAGAAACTTTTTTTCGTTGAATAGATCTGAGAAATTGATATGATGCATTTGAATGGGTCTTTGTCGCAGTAGTAGTACCACTACTGGAGGTTGAATGATGGTTTTTAGGGTTCAGTCTAATATCCAAAGGATATGTTCTATTTCCCTCTTGATAATCACCATTGTTTCTCAACCATAACTTGTGGGTTTTTTCTTCACTCTTATTCTTCAGAGTACTTTGAATTTATTACCAAGTCTAATCAGACAAATTTTTTAGTTGATCTAGTGTCTCATAGGATTAATTTTAATATTTTTTGTAATATATTGTGTTGATAAAAATACAAAAAGTTTGATCGGTTGATCGTCGATCTTTCTCTTGGCGAGATGACTTTTACTTTGTTGATTGCGTAGATCTTAATAAATAATTTAGCTTATATTCTCTTATATTGAGGGAAAAGGAGAAAAATTTAAAGAAATTCTTTAGATGGATGATTGAAAGTTAAATTAAACGATCAGTTAAAGTGATTGTTACTTGGATTAATGTTCTAGAGCTGTGAATTTTAGAAGATATCAACAAAAACTAAATTTACCCTTTCTCCAAAAAGATTGTGGTGTGCAATCAACCTTTGGTTAATTGGTTCAAACCACCTAGTACCTCTGTTCGATATGTGCTTTGTTTAGAGGCAAATGTTTAACCACTAAGTATTTGTTTCCTATTTTGCTTTGTTAGTTGCAAATGGTAAAACCATGCACCCTAGTATCTGTTCAATATTTGGTTGGTCTAGTTGCAAATGGTAATTGTTTTGTTTAGTTGGGAAACGGTAACACATTTATGTGTCTTTTAAAATCTATGGATTATTCATGGTGCTGGCGTATAAATCATAATTGTCCTTTTCATTTGTTCAGCATGCTCAAAACCTTGGAGAGGTACCAGAAATGTAACTATGGAGCACAAGAATCCACTGTCTCAGCTAGGGAAGCCCTGGTAAAATGTTTCTCCCTATTGAACATCAATTAATCTTATATATAAAGCTTTATGAGTTGCATCGTTAATTAATGCCTTGAATTGTTTCTTTACTTCTGGGTCAACGGCCAGCAGGAGTTAAGCAGTCAGCAGGAGTATCTGAAGCTAAAAGCCCGCTATGAGGCGCTGCAAAGGTCTCAAAGGTAAACTACTACTAAAATTAATCAATAATAATTAATAAGCTAGCCTCATGTTTGCCCTAATCAAGACAGGTGAAACTCTGGCTGCATGATCCGGTTCGGTAATGAATCGAACGGGATATGAAAAAAGAAGATTAGTATTGAATAAAAAGTGTGTTTGATCTGGTTTGATTTCGTATCGATTCAGCTTGTCGATTAATGATATTTATTAAATGAAATAAAAAACGTTTTAAATTCGAGAAACAGGGAGGAATGTATTGTACTTCGATCTTATCGGTCTTCATTCGAATGAGTTTGGTCCAATTCGATGGGATGTGAATCCGGAATGAAAATAAATTGCGTGTTTAAATCTAGTTAATATAGAATTATAGATACTTGTATATTTTTAATTGTTAGCCAATGCTTTGGAAATGGACTCATGGTGGTGGCTTCTCCTTTTTTTTTCGCACTTCAGGAACTTGCTGGGAGAAGACCTAGGCCCTCTGAGCACAAAAGAGCTGGAGTCACTTGAAAGGCAGCTTGACATGTCACTGAAGCAGATCAGATCAACAAGAGTATGTAATGGAAACAAATTGAGTAACATTTTTACTCATTTGTGGTAAATTCACATTTTGCATCTCACCTTTTTTGTTTTACTGTATTTACAGACCCAGTACATGTTGGACCAGCTCACTGATTTACAGCGCAAGGTATTGTATACAATCCAACACTTCCTCCTCAATATATTTTTTGGTGTCTCTTGATTCTGCCCCAGGTTTTACTTGTTCAGAAAAAAATTGGGTTTATCATGTGCAGGAGCATTTGCTAGATGAGGCAAATAAGACCCTGAAACAAAGGGTAGGTGACCTTTAGTTCCACGTTGTAGGTCATTGTTTTGGAGTGGCTAAAGGGTACCAAATAGGTTTGGGATGCAGCTGGAATCCGAGTTCTGGCTATTGGGGATTTCTCTCAATGCAGCCAACTGACCCAATAATTGGAGAAAATGAATGGTTTCTTATTCGACTTTCTATATGCTTTGGCAGTTGATGGAAGGGTACCAAATCAACAACACGCTGCAGTTGAACCCTGGTCCAGAAGACTATGGCAGACACCAAGCTCATCATCAGCCGCAGGGTGATGACTTCTTTCATCCTTTGGACTGTGAACCCAGTTTGCAAATTGGGTACGTAATTAATGTTCTCAGACTCCCTTTTCTTAACCCTTAACCCCTCTTTCTTTTCCAATGCCATTTCTTTTAATTACCTGTAGTTATGGTGGCTAGCTCTAACATGAAATTAATACAACTTAATTTCACATTTGACCTAATTGGCTACTAGGTTGCAGATTTCTATTCTCTGCTTGACAGTGTTGATGCTGTTACTAGCTGATTGTTTGTGCATGATGATGCAACTCTGTAGTGTAATTATTCCCTTAGCCATCACACTCTTTGCTGATTGGAATGTTTTGAGTGCAGATATCAGGCAGATCAAATATTAACGGATTTGACAGTAGCCACGGCTGGCCCCAGTGTGAATAACTACATGCCAGGATGGTTACCGTGACCTAATATGGCCCAGAACCTCCATTGGCTGGGATGCATGGAACGTCATAATGCAGCAGCAGCATAAGAAGCTTCATCTAAGCACACTTTTTTTAATTTGTCTTCTCTCCGAGTCTGAGTCTGAGTCCATTTTATTTGTTTGATATTTCTATCTCTGATCTGGAACAAGTTGCAGTACGCTAGAACTATCCTAGGGGAAGAAGGAAAACGGTTCAGCAAGTTGTGTTCTTTTCGTTGTGTGCTGTGTTTTTATCTCTGTTGAACAATAATTTTGCTCCACATATATATAAACTGTTTTCTTTGTGTGCCATAGATTTTTCACGTCGATTAGATATTTGGCTCCGCCACTAATTACTGCTTGTACTCGCCTCAAAGTTGAATCCAAGAATCCGCTTCCAAAACTACCTTGCGCTATCTAGGGATGGCAATGGGTCGGGTTGGGGCGGGTTTTGTCAAACCCAAACTCAAACTCATGGGTTTATCCGCCAAAAAAACCTGGGCTAAAACCCGTTGGATTTGAAAAACTCAAACCCAACCTAATCCGTTGGGTATCCGCGGGTTCATGGGTACCCGTGGGTTTTTATGGTAAAAAATTTACAATAACAAGTTTCTTTCAAAATAAAAGTTTAACATCAATTTTCTTATACAAATTAATCATACAAAAAACACCAATCTAGAGCATACAAGCAAACCGCAAATGATCAATACAAATTGTTCAAAATTAAAGATAAACATCTATAAACAATAAGATTAATTGAAAGCTTCTTCCTCGTCAACTAAGTTTCTTCACTCTCCACTTCATCATATCAACTTCATTCTAACAATTAAAAAGAACAAATTATACATGTCTCCACAAACATAAAGAATATTAGTTGTTTAAGGAAGATATATTATTTAGAATATTAAATATATTGGGAAAGTAATATATGTGTGTGGACGGGTACCCACGGGGTGGGTTTACCTAAACCCAACCCGACCCAGTGAATAGTGTAGCGGGTTTAAACCCGAACCCGACCTAAAACCTGTCAGCATAAGTTTTACCCGCGTTGACCGGATTGGGTCGGGTGGGTACCCGTGGATTCGGGTTTTGTTGCCATCCCTAGCGCTATCCCCTCTCGCGGGCTAACGTCAGGTCATGCTATGCAGAAAGACCTTGAGTCCAATCAGATGGACACTGCCTTAAATCTTAAGGTTATTGACGCCTCATTTGAATAACTCATATGTCTAGTCTAGAGAAAACCTAAAATCAGTATCATTGGCCTAATGCCTATAACCTATTACATGGGTTGAAGCACAATAGGTTAACTTTTTTGTTCCTAATGCGGTAACCTATGCTTAGCTCAATCAACGAGGAATTTTACAATGTTATATAGTATTGGTGCTATAGGTTTTTATCTTTATGGTACAGCTTAAAATTGTACTTTTAACGTTATGGTACAACTTCAGATTATACCTATACTTTTTGTACAAATTCTTTTATGGTACAACTTGAACTTGTACCTTTATGTGATGGTACAACTTAGGGGTGGGCATTCGGTCGGTTCGGTTCAAACCGAACCGAACACATGACTACCGACTCCCCGAAGTAGTGCATGGGTCAAACCGAATTCGAACCGAAATATATCTCGGTTCGGATCGGTTTTTATCCCCCCACCGAAGTTCCAGAAACCCTCATTCTCTCCCCCACAGCCCCACTTATCCTCTCTCTCTCTCCCACTTCTATTACGCAGAAGAATTCTTTCTTCTTCTTCTCTCTCTCTTTCTTCTTCTCTCTCTCCCCTCAGAGCACAAAACACGGCGGCGATTTCCCCTCTCCTTGCTGGACTCGGCGGCGATTTCTCCTCCCGGCGTTGTTGGACTCGGCGGCAACGGCGATTGATGGAGAGAGCAACACAAGTGCAGGCGGCGATGGAGATTGACGAAATCGCGGAGAGAAGAACCCAGTGACGGACGGCGACAACGAATGTTAGAGGTTAGTAGGGTTTAGATCCAAGCATGCATGCTGATTTTGGCTTGATTTTCTCTATCTAGATTCAGTAACTTCGTCTCTGATTTGATCCAGGAGAAAAAGAAAGCTTCGAGACTCGAGAGATTGAAAGCTTCGTCTCTGATTTGATTCAGTAACTCGCGTCGACGGTAGTCCCTCCGCCGCTCAAGCCGCCGTTGGATTTGATGGGAGCGAGAGGCGGTGAAGCGAAGTCGACGACGCGATGGGATGGGAGGCAGGTTGGAGGTTCGAGATGAGAAGCGTGTTTTTTGCTGGCGGCGGCGGCAGTTCAGAGAGCTGAATCGAGAGGCAGGGGAGAGGGAGAGGGAGAGGGGAGAGGGTTGTATGTGGGGGGCTGGGGGCTTAGTGTGTTAGGGTTTTGATTGGGCTAAGGAGTTGGTGGGTTTCATTTGGGCTTAGGGTATTGGGGGAAACGGATCAGTTTTGGGCTTATGTTTATGTATTTCGGTTTTTCGGTCGGTAGTTCGGAATCTCGGTTCGGTTGAAAGAACCTTGGTTTCCGAATTATCAACATTTCCTTTCCGAATTTCGAACCGAATAGAATAATTTCGGTTTCGGTTCGGTCGAGTTCGGTTTCGGTCCGGTTCGGTTCGGGTTTACCGAACCGGACGCCCACCCCTAGTACAACTTCAAGTTGTAAAGTTGTACCATAACATAATGATACAAATTCCTTTATAGTACAACCTAAACTTATACATTTAATGTTATGATACAACTTCAAGTTGTACATTAAAACACCAATACTATATAACATAGTAGTAGTGCTCTCAATCAACATATATAGTTTGTAGGCGAACTTTATTATAAGTATTAGTTTGTTTATTGAGTCCTATTTTTGTTTTATGTAGTTTTAGCAACAGAAAATAGATCCTCAAGGAAATGAACCTATCGTTTCCTGAGAAATAAAACTTGAAAATCTGTTTAGCTAAAATTTTGCCGAATTATGAAATTGTAACCTGAATGATAATATATTGTTCAAAATCAAAGTAAGAAAAAGTGAAATGCCTAACTAACAAAAATTATAACGTAACAATATTAAATGTAAAAATGAGAAATAAAATTTATTTTATTAGAGAAGAAATTAGATATATATAAAATTCACGTTGAGTTTTTTAAATTAACCCTAACATATTGTTTGGTATTAATTAATTATACAAGTTGAATATTGATCATATAGTTTGTGCACACTATCAATGATTGTTTTTTAATTATTATTAAATATATTAATTCACAAGTTTATGGTATTGTTGCATACGACAAAATAGGGGAGCTGGAAACAATCACCCCAAATATTAACTTGGTTACTATTCATAATAAGGGGGTTTTATTCTACGGTCCGTTCTATGATAGGTGGGCGTGGGAAGACAAAGGATAAAGGAAAAGAAAAGTAAAGTAATTTTACTTCAATTAAGTTATGTATAATACATGTACATTTTACTTCATATGTACAATTATTTTTATTAAATATATTAAATTAAATAATGTTCATATTATCAATTTAATTCATGAAATACGAATATTAAACGTGTTATACGGATTTTATAGGTGTTTAGTATGGGACCCATCAAATGGAATGATTTGACAGTAATACGAAAATGAGAGTTTGAATGCATAAAATATGTGTGTCCATATTTACTAACTATGAATTATGATGAGTACAACCTGATACATAACTATAGCAACTTTCTTTTCTTTGATAAGGGATCATTCCTATATTTTACTTCAGGGTTAATTGCAAGGTTGGTCACTGAGATTATAAAAAAAGTTCACGTTTGGTCACTAAAAATATTTAATTTTATTCGTAATCACTGAAATTAGTTTAACAGTCCAAATTTAGTCACTCTCCGTTAGTCTCTGTTAACTTCCGTTAATTGAGTCTGTTATTTGCTGACGTGGCTAATAGAAACGCCTTGTTAGCCTAATTTAATCCGAAAAAATATAAATCCGACCCGTCATGTCATCAAAACCCGCCATGTCAGATTGAGACAACCCAACCCGTTACCCAATCCTTCCCACCCAGCGACCCGACCCTATAATCTACATCTACCGACCATTCCTTCTCCTTTACCAAAAAAGAATCACTCTAAAGCAAGATCGACAATGAACTGAATTGCTGCAATTAAACCTAATAAACTACTCCAAAATCAAACACTCACTAAAAAGTTGATGATGGAAATCAATATCATCTTAAGCGAAGGCATTGACAAACACCCAATGCCAATTTTCACCAACCCAAAACAGAATTACAATTCATCTATTCTTCTCTTCCGAATCCCATCAATCGAGAGAAACCCCACACATCCAAAGCATTTCAACAACATATGAGGAATGTAATGGCAAACAAATCGTGAAATGGCCCCAAAGCTCGAAGGGATCGAGAAATCACCCTTAACATACCAGAAAAGAAGAAGAGGAAAAAGGAACAGAGGGGAGAAACGAAATGGAGATCTCTAGGATGGGTGATTTCCAGCGGCGACTTCTTCCTAAACCCAGCACTACTAATTGATTTTTGGCTGCTCCATCTGTGACTGCTGCTGATTTCTCGTTCTGTGTTTGTTGTTCTTGTTCGTCGACGTGCTTCATCTACGGCTGCTTTTGGGTTCGATTGCTGGATTCTGGGTTCGATTGAAGCAACGTTGGTTGGGTCGCCCTCCTCGAGTCGAGCGGATCTGCTCCGCCGCGAGCCTTCTTCCTTCTCCTCTGTTGGTTATATTTATGGATGACGACGGTAGCGGATATCTATGGAGGGAGCCGGCAAGTTAGCTCGATTTTTAAAGATGAAAACGGGAGGAAGAAGATCTTAAAACTTTGGCATCTGTGAACTTCTCTCAGATTTTTCCGAATCAAAGCACTACTCCTTCATCTTTCCCATCTTTGTTCATGCTTTCGTTAATTGCCCGCGGCCAATCCGAATCCAAATCCAGCAACGAGTTCGGCAAGAGCAAATCAAGGTAGGAGCAGATAAATACCCGGCGTCATACCGAATTCGGCGACGAGTTCGATTGGAGCAGACAAACCAGACTGCATCGATTTATGGGCTCGCATCAGGATGGGAGAGGGTGAAAGGAAGAGGGGCTCGAGAGACGATGGTGATGGGACTTGGCGGTGGTGGTGGAGTCGGTAGGGTTGCTGCGATTGGTTTGCTGGGGAGGGAAGGGATATAGAAGGAGATTTTTCCAGAAATAGCACTGTTTAAAAAAAAAATTCCAAAAATAGCACCCAACTCCGAAACATTCCAAAAATAACATCATTTTTGTAAAACCGCAACCCGGAGGTGCGTTTTTCGATGAAAACGCCACCCGAGGGCGCGTTTTTCGATGAAAACCGCACTGGTAGGGAGCGGTTTTGCAAACCGCACCCCCAGGGTGCGATCAGCCTTTTTTTTTTTTTTTTGCAAACCGCACCCCCAGGGTGCGATCTGCTTTTTTTTTTTTTTTTTTGAAAAATTCTAATTTAGGTGGAAACTTCAAACGAACGTATCTTTATGTTCGGGTATCCGATCGTCGCGTTTTTTTTTTTTATTCCGCATAACTTTTTGAGATCTTGCAAGCCGAAGACTGCCAAAGGTGGTTTGGTCTCGCCTTCGTACCAAAAATGTCGTTTGCTACCCCGAACGAGCTTTTTTCCGATTTCGTCAAACTTTGGACAACCGTAACTTTGTGCTCCAAATCCAAACGGCATGATTTTTGGAATTTTTTGGAATTTTTTGGAGTTGGGTGTTATTTTTGGAATTTTTTTTTAAACAGTGCTATTTCTGGAAAAATCTCATATAGAAGACGAAATATATATATATATATATATATATAGAGAGAGAGAGAGAGAGAGAGAGAGAGAGGAGAAGAGGTAGAGAGGGTTGGTTCACTGGTTAGGTCACGGATCGGGTTATGGTTAAATGACGTGGTGGTCGGGTTCAATTTTTTCGGATTAAATTGGGTTGACTATGCAATTCTGTTAGCCACATCAACAAATAACGGACTCAATTTAACGGAGTTGACGGAGACTAAGTGAGACTAACGGAGAGTGACTAAACTTGAACTGTTAAACTAATTTTAGTGACTACGAATGGAATTAAATATTTTTAGTGACTAAACGTGAACCTTTTTAGCAATCCCAGTGACCAATTTTGCAATTTACCCTTTTACTTCAATTAGGCTTATGATAGGGTCAGTAACCATTAGTTACTGACCTATGAGTAACTAAATCTGGACCTTTAGATCTAAGTGGGTCCAGAAAATTCAGATACAAAGGTTGTCAATTAAAGACATTTTATTTTTCCTAGTTTTTTTAATCAACTCTTATTTTCTTCATTCTAACTCAGATTTCAATTTTTTGTGCACAGATAGAACGAGTTCGTTGTGCTCTACAAAATGAGATCAATTTTCAATATATTTCGAGAAACTTTTTTTTACCAACTACATATCAAATGGTAACTTCTTCGTTTTTAAGTCGTTTTTGAAAATGTTTGCTCACAAGAAACGAGTTCATCATGATCTATTGGATCTATAAATTTCTGGGTGAAAAAATTACTGGCTAAAAAATTACCATACTTTACCACTATGGTATGTGGGTGGTAACTTGTAGTAAACAATGATGAAAGTCGTAAATTACAGTTAGTATACTCCTACTATCATGTATTCAACCTTCTTACCATATTGGTATGTTCATACCATCATGATACGCTTTCTTACCATATGGTGTTAAATAGAAGCATACCATATGGTAATGACTGGTAAAAAATAATTCAAATTTTTTGTACTAAAAATATATCAAAGTGGATATCATTTTAAAGAGCACATTTAATCTGATTTATCTGTGCAAAAAAAATTAAATTTCGACTTAAAACGAGAGAGAAATCGTCCGTTAAAAATTAAAAGAAAATAGATAAAAGACTTTCCAGGAGAGAGGATATTGATGTCATGCTGATGTGGACAGGTTACTCATGGTTACTGACTTACTGACCATAGGGTTACTGACCATATCCGTTCCCCTTCAATTAAGTTACATATATTATACGTACAATTATTTAGTAAAGTTTTATTTTTTTACGTAACATTTAATCAAATGTGATACTTTTTAATTTTATAACTTAATTTTTTTATTAACTACAATACTATTCATTTAATCAATTCAGATTATGCATATGTTTTGTAATATCGGTTTAACTTTACTTAGATGTTTAATTAAATGTAATAATTTTAGTAACTTAATTTTATTGTTAGGTGACACATTATGAAAGAGTTGTGTGGCACCGTACTATAACAGTTATGTAAATTATGTTACATAAAAATTTGTAATTATTAAGACGCAACGTAAACCTTATGGAATTATCTTGCTAAAACTGTTTCCAAATTATTTGATTTTAACTAAATTATTGAATCAATTATAATTATAATTAGTACATTATTGCTGCGAAGCACAGCCCAAAAAAACTAGTATACATTATGGTATAAGAAATATAGTTATTAAATTTAGAGCACATTTGGGAACGTTTTCATTTTATTGAATTATAAACGTGTTCCAAAAATGATTGGAGTTCAGTTAAATTAATTTGTAAAGATAGAAATTCATTTGAAAATATATGTTGCACAATAATTCATTTTGAATTGAAATGGATATTGATTCATTTGTTTTCAGATAGTATGCAAGGTTGAAATATTTAATAAAAGAGTAATTTAGGTACAAGAGAAAATTAAAGGACTAAAGTATACTTATTAAAAAATAGGGTTAATACCATTACAACACCCAAAGTATCCAAAAAAAAATACCACTTGTGTCACAACGTATTCAATATTCCGAAAATGTCTCAACGTATGATAGTTGTGTGCCATTTATGTCGCAATGATTTTTTGACCATTATAAATAACGGTTGACCAGATGGTTGTCAACTTGACGTAATTGTGAATATTAATCCTAAAAGACAATTGTGAGTAATGTCATTCGAATATCTCATCTCATCAATAAGAAAAAAAAAACTATTTTGTTTGTTGAAAATATGAGGAAACTGATATCAGGAAAACGTATACAAGTGACTCGTCTGCGTTCTTTGGACTTTCCATTTCAAAGGAGGATTTTAGCTTAGTTAGCTAGAATCTGAAAAAGTGAGGGGAAAGCTTGACTTCATCATATGCTCTGACTAGTGATTAACGCTTTCTGTCATTCTTTAAGTGAGGTGAAACAATATTGTGTTATTTCCGGAACAACATGAAACTACCTCTCTCTGTTAACAAAGCTTGCGGGTGTTGTCAATCGATTGCACGACTTTCCTAACTACCCTATTATGAGCCAAGTATAACTTAGAATGACATTGCTAGTATAGTGGTTACCAAGGTCATATTCCACGGGTTTAGATACCCTAGGTTACTTCTCACTTTGTTGTTATCTAGTCAACCGGTTTAGGTATTGTGTTGGATGTTGATTGGAAGATACTGGTGGATAAAACTAAGATAAAAGCAAGGTACTTCGGGATGCCACCCTCGCCCAATACTAGGTTCATCATACAAATGGCTTACAATGTCGAGTTTGTAGGATAGGATGTTGAACTCTCTAATATGGGAATTTCGATAATACTCTCCCTCCTCCTAACACGGCCCACAAAGATCCAATGTCACCTCAGTCTAAGTCTACGTGCTAGGATTGCTCTCATAGTTTCTCTCAATAGGTTCAACCTATCATGCATACAAGAGACTTGCTTAGATTAGAACCCATGTGATTTATCTAGCGTTGTTTTAGAAAGACATTCCTATGCTTAATTATAGCAGGGATTCCTAAGACCATTCATTTAGTCTTAATCTGCTAGTTTTCACTACCCAATCTAACCTTAAAACTCCTACATAGTATTAACTCAGTTGTAGGCTAGTAAGGAAGAGTTGGGCGACTTACTCAACCATAATTAAGCATAATGAAACATAAATTCACTAAAACAAACATATCCATTCAGAAACCCTAACATAATTATATCTACATTCAAAACCTAAATCTAGGGTTTGGGGGGAGGGGGTTTTAACCCCTAGTACCTTAGAGAACTACCCGATAAAGGGGGAAGAAGATACATGGAAGAAAATAGAAGAAGAATTGATGTGAGAGAGCTCCCTTCCTTCTTCTTCTCCTCCTTCCTTAAGTTTCTCTCTCTAACTTTCTCTCTCTTCAAACCAGAAATCTTCAATCAATTTTATCTCTCCAAGTAAGGGGGAGGAACCCTCTATTTATAGATTTCCAAGATTCAGGAAAGTTCATAGTCAAGGGGGAAAAGTTTGTGGCCTCGATCTTGGGAGGGAAAGCTGCGATCTTGAGCTTGCTATATTGCATTTTGAAGTTGAGAACTTCTCGGCCCGAGTTCACGGTCGCGATCCGTATCTCGTGGTCGCGATGCGTATTTCGTGGTCAAGGGAGATCAAGTGGAGAGCATATATGAAGGAGGAGAGTCACCCATACACACTCCTCAATTGGTTCACCAACAACTCAACAATGCAAGTGACTACCGAGCTGAAGCGATGATAGCGGAAATCCTTCACAACCAAGAGAGTGAGAAGGAAGCAAGGCTACATATTACGGCGTGTCTCCACGCGATCATGAAGAAGATGAACATTCCCACCGAGGAGGCACCGACCCAATTTGATCGCTCCACTCCTCTTGCAACACTAGAAGAAGAAGAAGAAGAAGAAGAAGAAGAAGAAGAAGAAGAAGAAGAAGAAGAAGAAGAAGAAGAAGGACCCTCCGAGGATGATTGAGTACTTGGCATCCATGGCCTAAGTTCTATCTTTTCTTTATCTTAATTAAAACAATGTTTGATTATCGCTTTATTTTTTTGTTTTTCATTTTCGCACTTTAAATATTCTGGTACTAGTAGTATTCGTCCTTATATTATATATCTATCGTACATGACTCTTAATCGTCTTCCTCTCTATCTTATGCACTTTATCGTTGTGAAAACCACCAAGAAGACAAAGACCTACAGTACTTGTGTACCTTCACCAACCCACCACAAAAACCTATGGTAACCGTCACG
Organism: Linum tenue; assembly: GCA_946122785.1. NCBI lineage: Eukaryota > Viridiplantae > Streptophyta > Magnoliopsida > Malpighiales > Linaceae > Linum > Linum tenue. The sequence continues at coordinate 50,903,743 of CAMGYJ010000011.1, read as the reverse complement.
ATCCTCTCTTATGAAACTCCCATATTGAGGACAATGTGTTGCTAAGTGTGGAGGGTGTGTATGAATGTTTGAATGAATATCATGATTGGTTGAACCATATATTGCTCGAATCCTCTCGCATGTTTATGAATGTAAGACGTTGATGAATACTTATGGGAGTGTGTGCTAGCGATTGTGTTTGTGTTGTGGCGATCAATGGTCAAATGATAGGGTTTTGGAACCTTGAATGATATTACCCAAAAAAAAATTCAAATTTGAGGGTTACAAACACCTTGTTCCTTGAAACTCCCTACTCAATATGCTTTGATTTTTTAGATGATTAATTTGTTGTGCTTGCCAGGCGATAGTTGCATGATTAGAGTACCAGTGTGTGGATAATTTTACTATCTTCTTCCTCTTTTGTGAGTTGATAATATGTGCGATTTTAGGAAGAACATGTGTGTGGGATTCTCTTACGTCTAGTGAACTCTAAACTTTTTCAAGTTTGTGCATATTAGAAAAGAAAGAAAAGAGTGAAACATCTTTTGAAAATGAGGCTCACGTGGGAGACAACCAATTCTCACGGATTTGGAGTGCCCTTTGAGGATATGCTTGGGGATCGGATAGCTTTACCGTGTTTTGACCATCTTTCATTACTTACCATCTCCCAAGTATCTTTCCTCCTAATGGAATCATATGCCAAGATCCAAAGTACCTTCTAGCAATTCATGGGACGTCATAGCTCTCGTTTGTATCTTACATGTGTGGCAACCCAATTTGGAGTGCAGGCTGGGAAGTGGCTCTCGGGCCAAGACGAATCCGCCCACCAACTTCCCCACATGTGACCTTGAAAGGGAAGGTTATGATTCATCCGCTCTTGGTCGCGAGGGAGAGATGCTTGTTTGCAAAAGAATTGCAAAATCTTGGTGCAATGCGCGTCAATGTCAGAAAAAGGAGACCAATAAACTACAACTCCTAAATCTAAAGAGAGAATAAAGAGCACCTCCAAGAGTTCTAGTTCGTGTTTGTTGTCTGAGAATCCCTTGGAGCACACCTTGAATGTTCGCCTAAGGTAGTAGGTATGGTCCTCACCCAAGAGTTTCTGCTTGCACAGTAGGAAGATAGTAACATTCATTCATCTCCGTCTACTCTTCTTTAGACGGTGCGGGCTTGGTCCAAAGCGGACAATATCGTACTAATGGGCTGCCCAGTTATGACAAGTGGTATCAGAGCCTGGTTGTAGAAGGGACAATCCAAGTACCACATCGGTTGTACAAGGGAAGGAACCCTTGTATATAAGTGTCCAGCTAGCCCAATTAGTACGAGGCCTTTGGCGAGGACACCCAAAAAGTAAATCCGCGCGGGCTTGGCCCAAAGCGAACAATATCGTACTAATTGAGCACCCCAGTTATGACAAGTGGTATCAGAGCCTGGCTCGGTTCGGGGCGGTGGATGTAAGTTTGGTGGACCCTCATTCGGTGACCTCGGGATTTGAGATCTAGTTTGGTTTGGTGGATCCAGAAGAGATCCACGTTTGGGCTTTGGCGGATCAAAGAGAGTTTTGCATTTGGGAAGCAGATCAAAGAGAGTTATGCATATGGGAAAGTCCTTGTACCGAGAAGCCCATCGATACAAGGCGTCTAGCATAGCAAGATAATCGTTGGGGTGAGGACACGAAGTTCGTGGTCCTTGGCTTGAGGGGAGGACTGTTATGGGACAATCCAAGTACCACATCGGTTGTACAAGGGAAGGAACCCTTGTATATAAGTGTCCACCTAGCTCAATTAGTACGATATTGTCCGCTTTGGGCCAAGCCCGCACGAATTTACTTTTTGGGTGTCCTCCCCAAAAGGCCTCGTACTAATTGGGCTAAGTGGACACTTATATACAAGGGTTCCTTCCCTTGTACAACGGATGTGGGACTTTGATTGTCCCATAACAATCCTCCCCTCAAGACAAGGACCACGAACTTCGTGTCCTCTCCTCAAAGATTATCTTGATCCGCCAGACGCCTTGTATCGATGGACTTCTCGGTACAAGGACTTTACCAAACGCAGAACTCTCTTTGATCTCCTTTCCAAACGCGAATCTCTCCTGGAATCCACCAAACAGACGCGAATCATCTTTGACCCGCCAGACAAACGCAGATCTCAAATCCCGAGGTCACCGAATGAGGGTCCCCCGAACTGACGTCCATCGTCCCGGATCCGCCGAACTAGGCTCTGATACCACTTATCATAAATGGGTCGCTCATTAGTACGATATTGTTCGCTTTAGGCCAAGCCCGCACTATTTTACTCTTGGATGTCCTCCCTAATAAATGTCACTGAAAACATGAACTTTCTTGAAACACTTGTCTTAACAAATGTTTTTCATAAAATATTATCAAGTTGTTATGGCATTCATCCGTGCATATTATTGTCAATGGTTAGCACGTATCAATAACTACCCCATCCTAGGACAAGTTTAACCTAAAATGGTGTTGTCATATAGTGGCAATCAAGGTCGTATTCACTATAATCCTGGTACCATAGCCTACTTTCCACGTTGTTGTTATCTAGCCGATCAGTTTAAGAATTTGTGTTGGAGGATATGAGCGAACTACTAGTTAAGAGAGTAAATAAAGATAAAAGCAGGTACTTCAGGGAACTATCCCTCACCCTAGCCTAGGAATACTATGCAATGTCTAGATAATTAGGGTTTATCGAATGTGGTGAGTGAGCTCTTTTTCGTGGGCTTTCGTGGTTATCCACACGCCTCCGAGTACGCCTCCCCTAAACCCATGTAAGTCACCTCAATCTAGGCTATCGTATCTGGGGCAATAAGCTCATAAATCCTTTCAATGGTACTACCCACCGTCCACACCGAGGTTTCATCCCAGGTTCTATCTAGGAAAGCATTCCTATGACAGGATTTCGGTTTTGTTTTCACGGTCTTTTCAAGTATTTAACGTTTAATATTTATTAATAATAATTTAGTATATTTAATACCTGACCAGCTTATAAGAATGGCAATGGGGTAGGTCTGGGGTGGATATCTCGATACGAATACATGTCCAGTGACAGGTATGGTCCAGGTCGGGTAGTTTACCATGAGGCGCAGGTCGAGACATGTTGATCCAATGTGTATGTAATTTATATGGAAAATATTAGTCGTTTTTTATTATAAAACCAAGCAATAAACCATAATATGATAAATGTAGTTAAATTATTGGAAAAATTGAGATTTTCACTAATTTACAACTTTATTATAGCTAAAATATGATGTAATAAAAAGAAAATACTAAGTAATTTGGCTAAGATTACATGCAATATGAGACGGGTCAGGGAAAGTCGGGTTGACGAGAGTACACATGCCTGCCCCGCCCCGAAACAGGCTAAATATACCGGGTAAAACAAGTTAGGTCAAAATTGCCATTCCTACCAGCTTAGAGTGTTAGCGTTAACACATGGTTATTTTTTTATGTATTTTTATAAATTTTTCTTTTTACCTCGTAAAATATCTGACTAAAAAGTTATATTAGCACAATTTTAGTGAAGAATTATAGTATCAGCAATACGAGATTAGATAGTGATGTTTTTACAAAATTGCACCAGTTCTCTATCCGTATTGCACATTTGCACCGGACAAGTGGCATTGCTGATTTACCAGGCACGTAACTTCAAAAATTTACGTGCCACGTGTCCTAAACCCAAAGGATTAATATATGTTTTTCCAAGATATTTTTTAATTAAATGTTTTTTATAATCTGCCCCAAAAGACAAATGACAGAAAAAGAGCTGCGGTGTCCTTTGCGATGCGTTACGGGCCGTTGGTTGGTTTTCGGGTTTCCCAATGAATAAAAAGGATTCAGCTTTGTCCATTCCCTACAGCGAAGGAACTCTCGAGTGAAAAAAAAACCTATAAATAAAAAGCTCTTTCATGTACCACTATGCCAGCTTGGTTCTTATTAAAAAAACACCACCTGCCTGGTTCTTCATTTGCTCTCATCCCACTTTCCTGCACGTGAAACCAATAAAATGTAAGGAGTTCAGCTCAAAGGTAAATTATTAATTTCTTTCTGCTTGTCTGTATTGTCTTGCTCCATCTGTCAAACTAGATTATAGGAACAGTTTGATTTTGATATATTTTCTTTAATCTCCATTAGCGCTTATAGCAGCGAGAAATCCCAGTTCTTCTACCTGCTGCGATGACTGCAATGAAATAGCAGTAGGTAAATTAACGAGTTTGATTCGGTTTTCAATATTATTATTTTCATTAAAAATGAAGTGAATAACCTTTTACGGGTAGCGGACATTTATGGAACATATTTGTTTTTTTTAATGAATTACTTGAATTTAGGTTGATAAGAATCGTTTTATTTTCGGTAGAAAGGATAATAATCCTTTTTTAGGTCACAGAAATAGTAATATTTAATACTAGGTTTTCCCCCCACCATTGACCGGGTTAATTTTCCAGTAATTATTTGACATCATAATTAAACTATTTTGGATTAATTGGTCATTTGGGTTGATGTAGTTTATTTGTAATCATAAATTTTATGTTGATATCATAGAATTCATTGTAAATTCATCTAAATTTTATTTAAATATTGATTTTCCAATGGAGTAAAAAGACGAAAGAAGATTAGAAGTAACATATTAAACACGTTTGATGAAATGGTAGTCTAAATTTTTTTAAAAAGTAATTAATATAATTGATGAAGTTTACCTCATTAGTTTTACAACTAATATCATCAAATAGAATTTTTTTTTTTTTTGGTTGCCGATTGTGTCTTCGACTCGTATAAAAAGATGGTGATCATATATATATATAATTGGAGATTTTCTATTAAATAAATGTAGGAGCAAATTAGTAATTGTGTTGGGTGGAATGAAATGGTTTGTGGATTAGATGATTGATCGTATAAGTGGTGAGGTGACACTAACCTTCGTTTTAAAAAATTCTATTTTCTAAAACAAGATATGACAAAATATAATGATTTGTGTATTTTGACATCCCCTGCAAGAACTACCTGTCCATAGTGAGCATATATACATATATATAATATAAAGGTGATAATAATACATAAATAAGAAGCCTTATATTTGGTCATTTGTCATCTGAAGATACATATTTCTGGTAAATTTCCCAAGCAGAACACTAGATTACCGCTTTTATTGAGTTTGTGGCATTCAGGGTAAAAAATTATTGGATATCGATCCACAACCATGAACTTCTCTTATTGCAGTATTCGGCCATAGACAATATAGGACATTAGTCTCTGAAGAAGGTTGTGGTTGGGCAGAGCACTCCTAAAGCAGCAACTGCAGAGTTTCTGGTCGAACTGGGTCATTCTCCGAGCCTCCAATAGTACCCATAGCCGCGTTGGTTTCATCCCCAGCGTCTTCCTCCATGGCTGCCGCAATCTGTGAGTACACTGCTTAGATTTTCATAGCTTATTCCTTCGGTACATAAACGCTCGCTTACGATGCTTTGTCATCTTAAACAGGCTTTCAGGTATGTTATGGGACTTGGACATACACTTCTAAGGTCTTACCTGCTGTTTCAGGACCTCATTTTCCTCTTTCAGCTTCGTTTCCTGCCAGGAGGAAGAATGGCATGTCAGCAAGAAGTTGGATGGCGCACATGAAAAGAGCAGGGCAAAAGAAAACAGTAAGTATTACCATCGCTGTAGAACCAAACAAGTGTTAAGACGGGAACCTATCACTCTGCCTACAACATGGGAGCAGCTGTGGCACAACTTAAGTTTGACACACTGACTGAATCAGGGCGAGTGCCCATGAATGTTGGCTACACCTCTATCATGGAAATTCACTAGGTCGATTTACCATCCATTCAAATGTAAAGAAAGTACTGGGTAATCTAGAAAGCCAACTAGCATGCCTCCAGCTGCAGAAGTAGTTGACGCGATTGCAGTAGTCAAGCAAGTCGAGAGAGATCGTGTCAACTTGGGAGAAAGAACTTTAGAGATGTCTGAGAGTTGATACCTCTTCCTGGAGGGTCTTCAATGGCTGCAGCATTAATTCCATCTACAAACGAAATTAAGAGCAATGAATACCCTAGTGCAATCATAGTTTCAAAATGATAATTACTCTATCAAACAATGATCTCAAGTAAATTCGTCTTAAGTATTAGTTTTGAGGTGAATATAAGGTTCATAGTAGTAGCAAATTTCACTGATAGGGCCATGCATCAGCAACCAAATTACTCGCGATATATGCCAGACAAGGTTAGTGTCGTTCAACATCGGAGCAGTAGAAACTCAATGTCTACCATAATAAACTAAGCAGGCTTATGATTCATGTTGCAATTAGAACTCAAGAAGCAGCAAACTTGGAGAGTCCCAAGTCAAAGCAGGACAAACCTACCTTTCTAGCTCTTATTAGTTTCAGAGCCAAATCAAGTTGTTCTTCTAGCAGTACAAAGTCATCCAAGGTCAGCTGTACATCAGCTGGATTTTCAACCACAAACCTGCAAATAGCAATGCCACCACTATAAGATTCCAGCCTCAGGGCTAGGTTGGTATAGGAAAAGCAAAAGGTTACCTCTGAACAATTTGCAATAGGACAGTGGGGCAGATTGCTGCAACTTCATCATTGGTACTCTGTACATGAAATGTGATCAAGACGGTTACTTCAACGCTGACATGGTAAACCAGAGGTTATACTGGTCGACAGGGAAGCTTGTATGCTTTCTCTACACAGAAGTAACGGCTGATCACCTCTGCATCATTAACAGCTTTAGAAGCTTCAGCTTCTGTGTGGCTCCGATATCGCTTTAGAATCTCTGTCAAGCTGTATAATTACAGGTATGAACTCTGAGAGAGATGAATCGAAGAGAGAAAAAAATGAGCAACCACATCTGCATAACACAACCTACAAATTGCTAATGTTTTTCTTTTGGGAGCATTATATGTTTCCTCCCTCGTCTATACAACATTCTAATTTTCATAGTGGGCTAGCTAGCTATTCCATCCTTCTGTTTAAACACATCCACTCCTCCATCCTGAAAATTGTTGCTCGTTTCATTTTCCATTGAAGTGAAACTTGCATTGATAAAAGTGACTGCATACAATATAGTTAAAATTTCGTTTTTACTCTTAAAACCTTATGATTTCATGATATTACCTATGAGTTGTGATTCTGATTTTACTACAAATTCTTTAAACCTTGAAATCCCATAAAATCTCAATTTAAAACTATACAATCCTTAAAATCTATTATTTATACGATTTTGTTCGATTTCAAGGATCATGTCGAGGCGGATCAAGTTCACTTTCCCCAACCCAATATCATGGACAACACAAACTTAACCCGAAAGGTGATACTCAATTGATTTAAGTTAACTTCCTAATCTTTTTCTCGACCTCGCGTCAAACCCCCCAACTCCTTCCATCAATAATTATCTTGGTCACCCTCACAATTAGCTCGTTACTTATTTTTTGATCATCCTCGCAATTAGCTCAATCCCCATCCCCTTGCAAGCTTTTGTTCGTCTCCCAAACCTTCAATGTTATCATTCCCGACCTTCATTCGATCAAGAAGGGAATGCATAAATCATAAAGTTACCTTTCTCGGATGATAGAAACAAGGAAATATGGTTGGGGCTAAAATACTTCCAGTGATCCTAAGAATAATGATATTATTGCTCAATCAAATAGATAATGATTCTATGAGGGTGAGGATCTTGATGTTTAATGTTGATCCTAACAATCTTATGTGATATTTTACTCGGACCTAGATTAATTAATTTATATGAGATTTTAGTTTACTTAATTATGTGTTTATGTTATGTACAAGAACTAGTCTATGGATTTATTTGTGTTTAATTAGTAGAAAATTTATCTTCAAAAGTAATTAAGTGATATGGGGTTTATTGTTATTCTGGATGTGTTGTTATTACTATATGGTATTCCCAATATTAATTTCAATATAAACCTTAAAATCTCACAATTTTACAATTTTAATCTACAATTACGATTTTAACTCAGTTTTCGATTTTATGTAAAATCACGATTTTAACTAAATTGAGTACATGCATATCTAATCTAGTGAGCAATATACTAAACTTGAATATAAATGGAGAATTTGACCATGGGCTTCAACTAAGCCAGCCTAACAAGGACTTCAAGCAATAAAGCCCTTGGTGTATGCCACTGATTTATTGCTAGAAGATACAATGCTTTGTTTGGGTACTTGTTCAAAGTTGCAGAGAACCATAACATATAGGCTTTGAGGGGGTTTGCCTCTCCAATTCTAGGACTGCACATGAGACCTCACTTCTTAGAATCCCCAAAAAAAAAAAAACAAGTCAAAAGACAATAGTTCTCTCCTGTTAACCTATTAAATGTTAAGAAAGTGTCTTCTTTGACAAGAGCTACAAGTTTATGCAATAAACTGTGACAGCCAGAGTGGTACAATAGTCAGTCCTGAGATTATACCAATTTCGATGGCTAAGGAGAGCAAGAGGGTGCATTGAGAAGAGAACTGAAGAACAAGAAGGAAATTGAAGAGAGGAAGGAGGAAGATTGGGGAAGAAGGTGAAGGGAACGAGAGTGGAACACAGAGATAAATCTGAGAAAGTTTTTGGTTTATTCCATCTAGGGGTGTGCAACGGTTTGGTTCGGTTCGGGCCGGACCAAACTCATTAGAACCACGGTCCATAAGTAAAAAACATCAGAACCACGGTCGATAAGTAAAAACAATCTTAGGAACAAGAACCGGACCATCCTTGCATTTAGTCTATTTAGTCCATTTTGTCCGGTCCAAATATGAGCTTGGTCCATAATTTCTTCAGTAATTATAAAATTCATGAGAACCAAGGACCGAACCGCATTATACTCGGTATGATCCGGTCTTAACAACTGTTTGGCCTGGTGTGGTCCGATACGTACCGGACCATTGCACACCCCTAATTCCATCTACCACTAAAGTCTAACTCCCAATTAATAAGGCTCCTCAATTAACATAGAGAGTCAACTTAACAACAAGGGGGTTAACAATGCTTGCCTTCATCAAATCTGTATGTTCTATTTCTTGTTTAGAAGATTTTCCCCGGCATAATTAGTCCATCTAGTTCTTTTTTATCATGCATCTACCACATTGGTGATATGCTTCTTCTTAAGACGACTCAGCTATAGATGTAGAAATTTCCACCCCGTGACCTTCTCGAATCAGATTAGAAACTTTAAGCAAGTGCCAAATACCACTACACCTCATATGTTTGTTCCCTAAATCATGTGAGGAACATAGCTCATGGTGTCTAAAGGCTCCCTATCGTATTACACTTGTTGATTTTAGTTAATGCTTCTTGCTAATTTGCATCTCCTCCTTATGGTCAGTGAAACAAGTGGTAGGATCTGAGTTACACGACACAAAAGCATTAGGGTTCGTTTAAGTCTCTTAAAGATATTAGATTAAGCATCCCCCACGATTCTTAAAGGTTTCAAGGGCTGTCCACGCTCTACAAAGGTGACACCTTTCTGGCAAGACAGAAGGCTTCCTTACTCATTGTAGGCCAAACAAGAGTTGTTATTCTCCATGGGAAAATTGAGCTACAGAGGCATTTTCATGTCAATTAAGATTACCTATTTGTATCCCTTTGCAGATTAGATATTTGAATTCTTGAGAGAGTTGAAACTTGTCCTTCCATTAGGTGGGTGAGCAGTGTAATTTCCTAGGGTTATTCCTCTCTTCTCTCTCTTTCATAAGTTTATCTAATGGTGTGTCTGTAACGTTAAGTACGCGGAGTTCTTGCAAAGTGGAACCATGCAGTACCGGACTTTATATAGATCTTCCAAAGAACAAGGCTTTTTCGAATAAGCCAATTCATTTGGCCGAGTCAGTATTAGCACATTTACCTTTTAACTTGTTTGTTCTTCATCACTAACATAATTAGTTCACCCTTATCATAAAAAAAGGTGACACCTTTCTGGTCCTATGAAATCTCACCAACGGCTACAGTGTGTTTTAACTCACGGTACATTGCCATTTCTTTGCATTAGGCCTTTTCATCTCTCGTCGAGAGATACTTCAAGCTTTCATGTGCAAGGCAACTAATTCGTGGTCTAGAGACCTCGAACATTGACACTTAAATGCGGCGGTCAAGCATATAATGCCACCATTTGATGTATATAGAACAACCCCGTCGATAAATCGTGGAGATCTTGTTCTATAATTGAGATGCGGTCCATTTTTTTAAGTATAATAAAATGAAAGTGGTCATATCATCGTTATTTAAACATGATTTGACATAAAAGTAACTCTTGAATTTTTATTTTGTGATAAATTATTTTCAATCATCATCGTTAATCTACTAAGGATTTTGTGTGTCATTTTATAACACGGAGTTTTCATAACACAAATAGGATTTTGATGATAAATATACATGCCTTATTTATGTATATATGAGAACATTGATCAATGATTAGTACTAATTAACTGAAAATATAAACGCCCCACTGTAACCATACTTATTAATTAATCATACACCACAAGTTTATCATATAATATAAGATTAGATCATCTAACATACCCTAATATTCAAAGGCTCAATACACCCCATTGGTTGGCACTGAAATACACCATATTCATGGTGATCTATAACAAACCATCCTTTCCTGTTACTGAGGTGAAAAGAGTGTCAACAAGTTTTTTTACTCTATGCAAAGATTTACTAATTCATCTAGGCGCATCAACTTTAGTACCATCATATAGACCATAGTCATGGTGATCTATAACCAACCAATCATCCTTTCCCGTTATTGGGGCGACGAAAAGAGTGTCAAAAAAGTCTTTTCTCCACTCAAAGATTTACTAATTCATCTAGGCGCATTAACTTAGTACCACTTTAACAACCACCTTAAAGTAAAGTCCTATCCCTTACTTTCAAGCACAGTAATGAATGCGAAAGAGATAAGCGCTTCTAGATAGAATCATGCTTTTGACTGCAGTTTTTTCGGGTATTCTTTTGATTGCACTGGTTATAACTATATATGGCCATATGGGCAGCTTCTACCTAATAGCTATAGTACCATGATAATATGCTTGAGGACTTCTTGACGTTTCGTCTGTTTGGGGGAATTTTGTTATCTTCCTCCTCGTAGATTCTTGGCTACCTACTGAGAACACGACTACACAACCAAGAAAACTAGTATATTTAAAATCCTTTCTTCAAGTTGGAAGGGAGGAGAGAAGCAGTCCTATGTCCAGACAAACAACTGCTTTTAGGTTTAGGCTCATTTGGAATCTCCATAGGATCATTGGCTCCTTCTGGAGACAAAGTGACCACCTTGGCAATTCAATAAATTTATTTCTTGTTTTTATTTCTTTTTCAATGGTTGTCGACGTTGTATAATCCTCTTTTTGTCTATGGTTTAGATAATTATTATGTAGTTGCCACATGATGGAAATTTGCTCATTTTGTTTTTACCTCATAGATTTGAGACTTTAACCACGCTAAATGGAAAGAGGGGAAGTCAATTTGTATGTATGAACTTGAACTCTAGACCTTAATGCCACGAAGATGTTGATATTCTCAAACTAGAAGAATTTTAGCTCCGCTTGGAACCTCCAATTCTTATCGTTATACTCTGAAAATACATGTATTCTACAGAATACGTTCTTTGGCTTGAGTTTTAAATGCATAAACCATGTATTAAGAATACAAGATGAATTCCTTATACACACACAAAAAAATTAGTTGTAGTGAATCTTTGCTTCTTTTGTGTGAGATTCAACTATCCATAAGTTGTATCAATGCATTTTTAGGTTCCAACTCTATAGATTCCAAACAATGCATTCTTAGAATACACACATTCCTATTATACACACATTTTTAGATACAAATGAGTTTAGAATTGGAGCTTCCAAGCGACGCTTAGTGATTATGGTTCACAAGTTTTCCAGAGTATGTATATACAAATATTCTTTTTTTTTCTTTTATAATGGACGATTTAATTTCCACGAACTCTCTACCCTCTAATTCCTAATTCTAAATAATAAATGAATGTCGCCCTTATAAAAAAAAACTATGAATCATGGTACGGTCGGGTCCCCGCCCTATTGCACATGAAATTGGTTTATAGACACAACTATGTGGTTGCCCTATAATGGAACGTGACTAATTTTGCTTCCTTTTTCTTGTAGATCAAGAACATCGACTGCACTAAATTATTTGCCTAGAGTATTGAATATACACATACACAGATACGCTAATCCAAAAGTAACGGGAAGCTGTAATTAGCCAATTTTCTTATTCACTCAATCAAATTGGCTCGTGATTGAGAATAATAAGATTTGATATGAGAAGTTGGGACTCCAATGACAAATAATTTACAAATAGATTCGGATCATGCACATTAGAATTTCCACTCATCAGCACCGGAAAACTAGAGTGCAGATGGATTGTAGACGAGGGGAGCACGTGTCCCGCCGCAAAGTTGAGCGCAACGCACGATAGTTTTTCTTTTGCGATATTTTATCAAACAGATGGTGGGCATTAGCAGTTACCACGCGGAAGCGCAGCAACCAGCTAGCTGGCTCGCCGTCATATTAGCCAATAATGCAGAAGCATTATTACTCTCTACTCGCTCACTAATTGGCGCGCGAGAAATCACGGGATGGTAGCAGAAACTAACTAAAGCAAGGGCAATTCTATCGAACACTGTATATGCAGATTAGACGTACCTGCCGGCGCCGGCGGAGAAATCGTAGAGGCGGCCGCGGGCGGAGAAGACGAGGAGGGCTACCTGGACGTCGCAGAGGACGGAGATCTCGCGGGCCTTCTTGATCAATCCGCTCCGACGCTTGGAGAAGGTCACTTGGCGGCTGCTCTTGTCCGAGATTCGCTTTATCTCCACCTTCTTCCTCCCCATTTTCTGATTTATTCTCCTCGCGCTTATCTCGCCCTACTAGGGCTGTAACTTTGGCCCTTACTACCCGTCAGCCCGACCCGGCCCGGCCCAACCCGGTGGGTTGGGTAGGGTCAATTAGTCTTTAGGGTCAAAATAGGGCCGGGTCACATTCTGACCCTAGAGGGTAGGGTATTTTTGGGTTTTACCCTTAAAACCCATTCAGGCCCATTTTGACCCATTTTAACCCTAAATCCCTAATTACCCAACCCATTTCGGTCCATCCCTTCTTTCCTCGCAATAGTGTCGACTGCGCTATCATCAACATCATCGACCTCTTGAACTCCTCCTTCGGTTCGGATCTGTATCGTTGCCGCCTCTGCTCCGTCCTTCCCGCCGTCGAGAACGAGACCTCTAGATCTGCCGCTGGGTTCGCCGTGTATCGTCTTTCTTCGAGGCCCTAGGGGCGGCATGCCTTTTGAAGGTCATCAAGTCTCTACCGATTTCAGTCACTGGTCACCGAAGGTTAGGTCGGCAGCGATGGCCGTCGTCTTCAATCTCATCGTAATCCTTGTCCCGGCGAGTCTCTATCCCCAGTCCAGCTTCATCGGCAGTTTGATTCGTTTTTGTCTACATCTCTGCAGCTGGTTTTTTATTCCAATCTTTCTTCTGTGGTTGTTGCAATGCTTGTTTATGCAGTTGTTGTAGCTGCTTGACCCAATTCAGCAGTCGTTGCAGCTGCTTGACCCAATTCAGCAGTCGTTGCAGCTGTTACAGGACACCTTGCTGTCCATATAGCAATCGAGGTTAGCTATTTTGTTTCTCATCTGTTTCAAGCTTCCTGCATTGTATATTTGTTGATTTTCTATTTATTTTAGTAGTTCTAGTGTTCTTTACACAGAAAGTTACTATGAACCTATACCACAAACTTGTATAGTTACTATTCATTCTTCTGAATCTTGACTTGCTTTGTTGTAATTGATGCTTTTGTGGATGGGTTTTACCTCTGCGCCTATATCCCTAGTCCAGAAGGTGACTGCTTATTGGAAATCTGAAGGGAAAACATACTACAGATACTCCACCATTCTGACCAACAAGTCGCCCAAGGCATTGAACAGTCTGAAGCTATACATTAACAAGCTCTACGGTCCAATCTGGGGTTTGACGAAATCCGGAAACTCTTATGGCTTCCCATCATGGATCAAGTCGCTGCCAGCTGGGAAAAGCCTCGAGTTTGTCTACATTCATTCTGCTTCTGCTGCAGATGTCTCTGTTTCTGGCTATACATTGGCTTGAGGAAGAAGGTAACGCAAAGAAAAGGATTGGAAAGCAAAACCAGAGACGAATTACGGCATTGTGAATGTAAGAAACTGTGCAGCTATATATATAGTTCATGGAGGAACGACAGAAGGATTTGCAGGAAGGAAGGTCCAAATTTCTCTTTGGCTACCTTACACCCTCCTTTCTCTTTACGTTTTTTACTATTATGGGATTTTCTCTGCAACTATACTATGTAGTGACAGTAGACGAGAAGTGGGGGAAAAGGGTTTCTCCATAAGGTTGAAGATTGGAGGATGAAAGGAGTGAAGATTGGATTTATCGTAAGGTGATTTAGACTTTTTAGATGTAATTTTAATTTTTTTGAATTAATTTTGATTTTTTCGAATTAATTAGGATTTTTGGTATAGGAATTTGGACTAACTTAAATTTTCTGGAATTAGTTGGAATTTTTGTAATCAAACTTTTATTTTTTGAATTAGTTTAAATAATTTCTTTATTTAATTTAGATTATTTTTGTTATGAACTCATTTAAATTTTCTAGTATATACCTGCAATTTTTTGAAATTTAATTTGATATTAAATAATTAAGTGGGCTAATATTGTATAAAAAGAAGTTGGGCCGACCCTATGGCCCGACCCGACCCAGCCCAGCCCGACCCAACAGGGCCATATAGGGCCAAATGAGAATAGGGTCGGGCCGGGTCGGGCCAAATATTTGAGCATACAGGGCTGGATTTTTTTGGGTAGTGACAGGGTCAGGGCTGGGTTTGGCCCAGTTTCACCCCTACGCCCTACCCTAATCGCTGAAGCTCGCGCTTGGTGGAGGTCTCTCTTTTGCTTGCTTTCGCTTTCCTTTTCTGGCCAGAAAAGCGCGACGCTGTATTTTTTTCCGGCCTTTTCCATCTGGAAATTACCAGTGTGGTAAACGAACAGTCACGATAAAAAACTTGGAAGGAAAAGGGAAAAGAGAGCCGATTTACGGAGGGGATAAGATCTGCTGACTAGGCGCCTAGTCACATTGATTAAATTAATTTCATTTTAACCTCATGGTTCTATATAATAGTATTATTTAATGAAGAATGAAATGGGTCCCCTCCATCTTCTCCTGTACTGCTTCCTAACATCTCCCTTCCTTTCACTTTTGTTTCTAAGCTAATTTGCCCCCTGACTCATGCTTGGAAAATTGACATTTTGTATAGCTTGTTCACAGCGGAAATCTGTGGCTTTGATTTTGTCTATACCGTTACCTACGCAGATTATTCCGGATAAGCTGGTATGGCATTATTCTCAGACAGGTGAATACACGGTCAAGACGGGGTATCAACTCTTGTCGACAGAGTTGAACAGGTCGCATCCGCCGCGGAACATACCTTATGAGAAGCGATTCTGGAAAGTCCTTTGGCATCTGCCACTACCGCCGAAGCTTCGTGTATTTGTTGGAGGATAGCCAGGGGATTTCTGTCGGTACGTGAAGTGCTCCAGTTCAAGAGGTTAGTGGATGATAGTACATGTCTCGTCTGTTCTACTGGCAGTGAGAGCATTATGCACTCTTTCCTTCATTGACGGGTTGCTGTAGAACTGTGGGAGCGTGCGGAATTGGGCCTGTTGCGTACAAGGTTATCATCGCTTTCCCACTCTGAGTGTTGGCGGGTCCTGTTCTTTGATTGTCGTCTTAACAAAAATGAGATTGCTAATGTTATATTCTTATGTTGGCGAGTTTGGAAATCGAGATGTTGGGCGGTTCATAAACGGATACAATACTTGGGGCCAGCACTACTTCGGCAATTTCGAGCTCAGGTGGAGGAATGGCGGGCTGCCACAGAGCCTCTTGCCTTACATCAGGGACCCCATAATCGCACTCACCAAGGTCGGCAAGCTGCGTCGGGCGGACAATCGGGCCGCGACGGGGAGTGCCCTCCGGGTGGGGTACTAGTACGGGTGGATGGAGCATGGAGACAAGGAGCAGGAGGGGGTATTGGCTTTGGGGGCTTTTCAATGAATGGTGAATTGCTATTCGCGTTTGGCAAACATTATCCAGGTATCGATGATCCTTTCCTTATGGAATTGTTAGCACTTCGTGATGCAATAAATTGCATGGTTTCTTGGTTGTGAATTTCTGCGGGGATTGCCAAACATTGGTGCGAGCTGTACGAGAGAGGAATGTGGCACATGGACGGGGTGGAGCGATCTTGGAGGAGATACGCGTGGCGGTGTCTTCGTTCACCGTGTTTTCTTGTACTTTTACTCCTCGCATGTTTAACAGGGCTTCCCATTTAGTGGCACAACAGGCCCTTTTATCGGCAGTTCGACTATTTGTCGACTGGCGCGTTTGGTTGTGTGATGTTCTCTGACTATTTATTTTCATCTATCTATGCCAAAAAAAAATGAAATGGTAATTTCATGTAATTTTTATTTATTAATTAAAGTAACATAAAAATTAGGGTCTCGTTGGGTAATTTAACCTCCTCGCACGGGCTATTTCCTAGAAATCGCATTTGGAAAAGGTGGGCAATTAGCTAGAGCTGCAACCTGCAAGTGTTGTAGCAAAACTTATTGCAAAGGAGGGGAAGTCGGCCACATTAAAATTACCTTCTAAGGAGGGGTTGGGTGCGTTTAATAAGCCTTTTGCCAATCCTCACTTTTTCCCAGAGAGAGAGGTTCCCATTTTTCTAGCATCGTCGGCCAGCTATAGCGGACTCTGCAGAGAGAATTTTCATCCAGCGACGACAAAAAAAAAAAAATTTGCGAATGAGAAAATAAGGCACATGTCTATTCTGGTTTGAAGGCGTGTTGTGGTCGAACGAGCGAATTAGAACATACATATCCATATCCGGGAAATCACAAGTCGTTTTCTTACTTTCTAATTAATCGTTTTTCTAGGAGTGGGAAATGGTGCAGTTCGGACCAGATGAACCATGTATACGGCCTGTGATTCAGATCGAGAGATTAGAACACATACAATGGACCAAACCATATACAATATGGACTAGATAATATCACTCCTGTATAGTTCGGTCCGGTATGGTCTGGACTAGGCAGACCATGTTCAACTAAAGTTCAGTCTTGATCATCTATTTGTGGATTGCGCATTCACACAAGGCGTGTGGAAGGAAGTCAAATATGTCTACTTCAATGTTCCTTGGCTGCAGGGCGGTGTTCAGGACCTTATTCGAAGATGGAGTAGCAGGAAACCCAATAATTTGAATGGTTAGGTTGTTTATGGTTGCTTCACGCGATTTGCTGGCAGGTTTGGCGCGAGAGGAATCAAAGAACATTTAAAGACACAAGTTTGCCACATAGTGCGGTGAGTATCAAGGTAATCAAATCTGCAATGGACTGGCTCGTGGTTGCGGGGTAGATTGACAGGTATCATGGAATCCGTTGGTTGAGAGCAAGGTGTGTTTTAGGCCAGCAGATGTTGCTTTGGGATTGCTCCTTCTCGTTTTGGGTTTTTGGTGTGGGTCGTCCATTTTGTCTGACTTCTTGTAAAACACGCACGGCTAAGGAGAACCCGTGCATGGCTCGTGCGACGCGTCTGTGCACGTCTTGCTTCGCACCCTCAACCCGCACGACCGTGCGAGGTGGATCCCACGTCGTGCGGATTCCTCTGCTCCTTGTCGAGTGCTCCAACTTTGTCCAATCGCCCCCAAACTCGTTTCCGAACCTTCATTCACGTTTTAGGACCGAAAATGTCACAAACAAGTAGTGGTGTAACCAGGATTTTATGTAAGGTGGGTTTGAAATTTTTTAATACTGTAAGAAAAGTTAAATCATTCCATGTGGTCACAATGTGTTCTCATTGCAAATGTGATTTCAACACTTGTAGTAGAGCCCAAAGTAGCAACAATGCTAAGTTACTTGTTTCAATGACCATAATTCTAAAACACCGAAATTCTATAATATCTGATTTATTATCTCATCAAATATACATACAATAATCTAGTTGGGGTTCAAAACGTCAATATTATTTTAAAAATTTCCTTACTATGATAAAAAGAAGCTAGCGAGTTTCAATAAGAGAAGATTTGGTGATAGATGACGATTAAATTAAGAATTTGATGATTAAATGAAGTTATATTTTGCTCTAATATTATTTATGTAGAAGTTAGAATGTATTATTTATAATAATGACAACTAATTTATTGTTTAATTATTCTTTGGTGGTAGACATATTGATCAATATTGACTATGTTTAGGTATAAATTCAAAAACATCACTGACACTTAACTATTGTATTTATATGAACTTATTTTCTCCCCATGCAAGCTGGGTCCCGAGACCCACCTAGTTAGCCCTTGGCTCCGCCACTGCAAACAAGCACAACCTAAAGTAAAATAGACCAAGACCAGTCAAATGCCAAGCCAAATGATTAAGAAATGTCGGGAAAAACATGTACAAAATGCAGTGTTATCAGGCACTGTAGACAGTGAGTGCAGTTTACAATTTTTTAAAAATATGATAACACGTCGTGGACTTTTGTTGCAACTTGTACTAGTCAGATATTTTATTATTCAAAATATTTTCTAACTTTAATTGATATTTTAATTTTAAGAAGGACACCCTTATATAAAATTATTGGGTCCACCACTGAGTAGTACATAATAGTATCAAGGGAGAATGAGTAGGGATGGCAATGAGTCGGGTTTTGTCGAACTCAAACCCAACCCAACCCGTTGGGTATCCGCGGTTTCATGGGTATCCATGGGGTTTTGTGGTAAAAAATTTGCAATAACAAGTTCCTATCAAAATAAAATTCAAACATCAATTTCCCCATACAAAATACCCATAGATAAACACTAGTCTAAAATATTCAAACATATCACAATTACACTAGATAAAAGCACATGGAATAAGTGTAGTGAAAGTTAGATTTGGAGAAATTAGAACTACGTTAGGATTTGGGGAGAGTAGGACGACGGAATAAGTGTGGACGGGTATCCATGGGTCGGGTATCAATAAACTCAAACTCAACCCAACCCGATAAATAGTGTACGGGTTTAAACCCGAACCCGACCCAAATCCCGTCAACACGGGTTTTACCCGCATTGACCGAGTTGGGTCGGGTAGGATACTCCTGGGTTCGAGTTTTGTCGACATCCCTAATAATGAGTGATAATAGATTGTATAAAAATATTACTTTTGAAATATAATTTAAAAATGAATATTATTTTATATCACAACCAACCGTATTTATTTCATCTATGCCAAAACTTTAAAATACAAATTAAAACAAAGAAAATACAATCCCACTCATATATATAGTAAGATAAATATTTTAATCCCGCCAAGGTTGTCAACCCGCGGGTCGACCCACTTTGACCCTGACTCGGAGAAAAAACCGGGCCGTACGCACCCGTCGGGTCGACCGCTACAAAGTATTGGGTTGGAGGATAAATTGTGTAATTTTTTTCTTTTGTTTGCGAAACGCGCCTATTTTTCGATTTTTCTTTTCGCCTAACTCAATCTTTGGAATTCTTAGTTGAATACTTGAATATTGATGTTATATAAGTGTGTGTGAATTTTCACTAAATGTTAGATCTAAGTACGACATGTTAATTTAGTGTAATATTATATGTTATTACTCATATGTTAGATGAGATTTTATATAATTTATCAATATAAGTACAATATAATGACTCTTTCCATATGTCCGGGCTAAAACGGGTGACCCATTAACACTTGACCCACTAGATCAACCGGATCTGGTTCAACCCACGGGGTTGACAACCTTGAATCCCGCCCATCAAATTCTACTCCGCTTAAAATCAAAATGTAACACCAACTGGCATGTATGTAGATAGGGGTGGGCATTGGGTGGGTCGGGTGGATTTTGACTATAAAATGCACCCACCCGCGCTTACACGGATTGATAATTTTTAACCCACCACCCACCCACATTTAGTCTCGGGTTGGGTCGGGCGGATGGTGAATGATTTGGGTGGGTTTGTGGGTTCACCCACATCACAATGTATATAATATAAACTTATAAAGGAGTCAACTTGACATGATAACAGGCGAAGAGAGTTATCTGGAGAAACAAGAAGATGAAATAGGGCGAAAAATGTCGAATTAGTTCTTAATATTTTTCTACAGATTGAGATGATTACCAGGTGCAAGGAGCTAAGAAAAATAATTCCACAAAGGAATAGTGATCTAGGCAAAATAATTAGAGGAAAAAATAAAGGGAAGAAGAGGGGATCGCTATTTGGAAGGTTGGCTTTGAGGTTCGAACTCCAGGAGCAGTCATAGTTTATGTCTAACGTCTCCACTCTCCCCTCTCTAGAGTCGACGACTTTGATCTTTTTGCTGTTGGGTTGAGCGGGTCACCCGCGTACCCACCCACCACCCGGCGGATGGCTCCTAGCGCAACCCGTCACCCACCCATAGACCCACCCACTTAACGAAATTCGGGTCAAATGCGGGTGGGTCGGCCCAAACCCGTGGATGATCCGCCCGCATGCCCAACCCTATATGTAGAGCAGTTGTTCGCAAATCAAGTCCCGTGACACATAAGCCACATCCATCCATGTAAGAGATTACATCACCTGCCAAGTGGCACCAATCCATACGCCATACACTCTCTCAAATACTGGATGTCGATATCGTAAGCTACGTTCTTTGGAACCAAAATCCAGCCGGGCCCGGGCCCGGGCCCGAACTCAATCTGGACATCTTCGTTTCCTTTCCTTTCTTCAGGAAAATCAATTGGATGTTGTAATTTATTTGTTACCCCTGTCGACGGCTCACCACCGCTCTGTTTCTGTGGCAGGATTTGAGGGGACCGATATCTGTAAAAGCGAAAATGGACACGTGCTTTTTCGCGACCCCTCTCTAGACTTGGCAGCATGAGATGGAAAGCCAGCCAGTTCGGATCAACTCAAATTAAAGAGAGTCGATCCACTATACCGAAACAAATGAACAACTCATATATTTAGGGGTCGTTTGGAAGTTGCGATTGTTAGTGTTGTATTTGTTAAATACATGCATTGTTCACAATACAACGTTTGGAAGTGTCAAGTTGCAAAAGAATGCATGAATTGTTTTGTGTGGGTCCCACCAACAATCAACAAAAATGAGGGATTGTACAATCTCAACTAAAAGTTGAGATTGTTGTGATTGTTGGTTTAATAATTGAGCACCTTTACTTTTTCCAATTATGTACATAGTTCTTTTTGTTTTATATTAAAAGTGGAGGACAAATATGACATTTTCTTATAAAGTAACTTTATAACAATCAATTCATAAATTATAATCTCAACAACCAAACAATGTAATTTCAAAATGCATCTATTGTATCAATGCATGCATTTATATCACAGTGATTCATAACAATACAACGATTTAACAAACGCAACTTCCAAACGACCCCTTAGTTTTTGAAACAATGCCTAATTTATATTTGGTCATAAATATATTTTATTAATTGAATGGTTGTAGTGTTAGATTTTCAATTAAAAAAATTTATATTTATTCAAGTACTGTTAACTCCTTATCCTGTCTCCTTTGCTAGGTTTAAGGCACCCATTAAGAGAATGACCAATTTAATCATTGTTTGCAAACGACAAAGTTACCAATAACCAAGCGATTAAGCCGCATGAGATAGGGATGGCTACAAAGTTTCGATGGGTTGGTTTTCATATATATTATTTTAAAATTATGATTTTAAAATTGTAATTATCCTCGTAATCAAAACGGTACGGAAATGTAGTATTATAGTCTAAGAGTTATTATAATATTCTTGGAGAACAAAGTGTTAAAGTAAATGAGTTTAGAACGTAGTTATAAAGTATATTACGGGTGAGTTTGGTGCGGATACTTAAAATATTAAAATCAATATCCTCTTTGTCGGGTTTGGGAAAAACCCATCCAGAGATAATATTGGTTGGATTCCCCCATCAAAATCAATTTTGATTGTTATTATGCCATTACTATGGCAATATGGTTACACGAACACCAAGTACAATTATATAATAACGAGAAAAGTACTTTTCATAGAAAATTTAAATCCAACAATAGATCTTGCAATCATCAAGAATATTTTCGGATTTGGTTGAGTATCCACGGAGATGAGTTATTTTGCCAACAATCTAGTTACACCAACACCATGTACACTTATTTAATAACCAGAAAACTACTTTTTCTTAACAAATCTAAATCCAACAATAGATCTCGTAATCATCAAGGATATTTGATCCAGACTTGTAACAATGACATCAAAGATGCATTCTTGATATATATATATTTTTTACTACTCTTGAAATGATATATACTCTTAACTTTTGCACATGAACACATAAATTATTGTAGTATCGATCATCTCTAATTTTTTTTCAAGCAGTAACAAACTAGCTCTTGATGTTCCATAATTTATCTTAAATTTTTAAAATCGACAACCTTACCGGTTCAATGCGACTCCAAACCAAACCAAATTGGTCCAACCTGTCCTCAACTACTATTTTGGTTTTCCCCCAAACTTTCCTGCCCAATTCCTCTTTCCCCATTCCCAGTAGTAAAATCAGTCGGTACATCATTTTGTTACAGTTCATCTCCTCTCCATGTTTTTTTTCTTCTTCCAAACGAAAGCGACAGCAGCCATGAAGTAGCCAGTTCAGGGGCAATTTGGGCGTGCGCCAAGTCGAAGAATTAAAAAAAAAAAAAAAGAGATGGGGAGGAAGAAGGTGGAGATGAAGCGAATCGAGAACAAGAGCAGCCGCCAAGTGACCTTCTCCAAGCGGCGGAGCGGTTTGATCAAGAAGGCCCGCGAGATCTCCGTCCTCTGCGACCTCCAAATAGCTCTCGTCGTCTTCTCCGCCCCCGGCCGCCTCAACGAATTCTGCGCCGGCGACAGGTTTAACTTCACTACTTACCTCCCAACTTCCAATCTTTTACTCAATTAGGTGAAAGAAACCGAGAGTAGGGTAACCTTGGTTACTTTACCTTTTACTACCTATACTTATTCTAATTACAAACTTCCTATACTAAATTTACAATTTGACCTATATCATCTAATAAATATGTTTTAGCTGCGTCTCTATCTTTGCCCTCTGAGTGGCTTAGATGGTTGTCGTATGATTGCTAAACCGATCTCTTTAGATAAATTGCACTTACCCACAAATGATATTGTGGAGAAGAGTGGGTAAACGATGATTCGAATTCTATCCTAGTGTACGACGAAAGAGTGAAAAAGTAATTTCGTTGTTGTGGAATGAGAAGCCTTTGTCTCCTAATACATGTATTTAATTTACTCGGAGCTATTAGAGCGTGATTGCAAATGTTAATCTCTCGGGATCATTTGTGAACGGATAAAGTACTGTTTATTTAGATTGTAAACAAACTAGCCAACAAAAAAAAAAAAAAACATATGCATGAGTTTCATTAAAATATGTTCATATATATATGCCCGAGGTTTTGGTATTAGTTCACTAATTATTATATTTAGCATTGTAAAACAAAGATCAATCATCTGGTTAAAGATAGTGCAACATATCATAAAATGTACTGGTTTGCCAGCAACATAAGAGTAGCAGAGAAGTTGGTGCAAGTACTGCAACATATGGTTTGGTTGTATATATGGAGAGAAAAGAGCTTGTCCCTAGCTAGTGGCATTTTGAGACAGTTGCCACTTGCCAAGTAGGTCTTTTGGACTTGGGAGGGCCGCCCAATCCTCCAACCAAGGAAACCAATAGGGATTCCAAGTGAGCCCAAACCTAAAAATGGATTTGATCCAAGATTTCGAGTTCAAGGTGGATTGAATTTTTCGTTATTCATTATCACTAGGTCGATCCCTAAGTCATATTTTATTGTTTCCTATTTATTAGCTTGGCAAAGAAGTAAGTCTATTACCTTTTCTTTGTTGTGCTTATTGTTTGTTTACTTGTTCTTAGAAGTTGGCTTTTCGTTGGTCCACCTTGATAATCATATGTCCCATCTCCTCGCTCGATGAGTTGTATGAAAAATGATAGATGGGGATTAAGATAAAGATCATCTAACAAGAAAAAAAAATGTCAAACATAGTATTGGTATATATAGATGATTTGGAACTAGATTGTCCAATATTGAGTAGATTGATGCCTTCATTGAAGCTTCTCTTTGGACTACATTTCTTCATTTTGGTTTATCCAACATTTCTCTTACATTGTCAAAGTATTATTAGGGGGTAATACTTTGGATATGTATTAGATTTCTCTTGCATTTAGAACATTGAATGTTTCAGAGTTGAGTTTTTATGGTAGAAAACTTGTGTTATACAAAGGAGAACGTATGTTGTGTATGAGAAAGAGATTACTTATATAACGTATTTATCACGTGTGTTCTAAGTTCTAACCTACCATGCATGCATGCGCAAGGTAGTGTATGCATGATACTCATATTCCCTGCAACCTTTGGTGAAAAAGAATGGAACTTCTTTTCATAGACAATTGTAGAACATTACTAATATGGTTTATGTACACCCTAACAAGAGTAGATTCCCTTGGTTGCCATATTGATGTGTCAATCATAGGTTTCAAGACCATTAAATGGCTCCCTAGCACAAGCTTAGATTAGTCAATCAAGTTTACATCCCAAATAAGTTTCTGATAGCTTTATTCCCAATCAATTGGCCATTTTAAGGGTTTCTCAATGGGGAACCCGGCCCCTATTGTTTTACCAAGTAGAGTCAAACTATTATTGTGTCTAGTGCTTTGAGATAGTTACAGTGTTCAAGAACACTCGCCTAGGCGCTCGCCTAGGCGCGTTTAGTAGCTAGGCGAGGAGGATTCTTGGAGAGGAATGCTGGGCGAAGTTGCTGGGCGCCATAAACGCGGAATTGCGTTGAAGAACGCCTAGGCGGCGATTCCAAGTTTGGATCCGCCATTAAAAGCGGTGGGCGACGCCCAGAAAAAAAAATTGGTTAGATGCTGCTGTGCGTTTTGGATGCTGGCGCAGAAAGGGGAAAACCCTAATAGCAGTCGACTGAGTGGGATATCGCAAGTGTGCAGCAGTCGACCGCTTCATCCCTCCTCTCCAGCCGCCTTCTCCAGCATCGCGGGGATTCGTCGCCAGCTGCGCCACATCCTCGCCGCCAACATCACCAATCGCGCCTCGTTCTCGCCGTCGGTCTCCAGCATCGCCAATCGTGACTCGTCCTCGCCCTCGCCCTCGCCCTCGTTCTCCAGCATCGCCGCAGTTCTCAGCCGACGGTGGAAGATCTCTGGACTAGGGTTTCCATTCTCGACCTCGACAGCGGCTTGGTTTAGGAGTCCCTGAACGAAGAGGAGGTACTGGGAGTTCAGAAGTAATCGGAGTTTTAAAAGCAGTTGTAGAGAGGAGAGGTATTATTTTCGTCAGAAGTAATCGGTTTCCATTATCCAATTGTTTTCACAGAACTTGACCCTGCTCTGTTTCCATTATTCCCGGTGCGGTTATATCGCCGGCGTCCTGGGTTGGAAATTGGAATCTTCGCAATTTTTGGGGCCGGTTGATGGGTGGATTGGTTAGGGCTGAGTTTCTAGAAAGGTATAACCAAATTAGGCAGCCACGTGGTATTGGCCATAACTATAAGCATAAGGAAATTGGCTGGCATTTGTTTTGGTTGCTACTTGCTAATCAGTTTTGGTTGCTTTTGTTTTGGAGGCCAGCACAAGAATCTCAATTATCTTACATATTTATCATATTTTTTTTCCGACGTTTAATCTCGCCTAGGCAACGACTAATCGGCCTGGGCGCTGGGCGATGCCTCCTCGCCTAGGTGACGCCCAGCGTCTTCTTGAACATTGGATAGTTAATAGGCTATGTTAAGTATACTTTTTCTATTAATAATATAAATGTAACTTTGGGCTTTTATAGTTCAAGAAGAAGGGCTATTGGGCTATAGCACAATGAAAACTATTTGAGAATTACTCCTTTCAGTTACCACATGACATGACTTCACCACCTATATGGCATTGACATCCCTTCTCTCTTTAGAATTTAGATTACCATATCATCATAATAAACCCATGATGGTCTAATTGATACTTTTTATTTATTTAGCCACCTTACATATGAACCCTTACATAATTGTATTTCAAGTTGGTAGACTGTTTGATATGATTTTGGCTTAGCGTTATTCGCCACTTTGGTGATAAAGATTAACGAAAACTCCCCTCTGACCTAATCACATTACTGATCCACATTACTGTGTCTATATATGTGATTACTAATTATTACTGGAAGCTATCCACGTTCTATGAGAACCTTTGTACGACTATTAAAGGTGTGTCATTGTTTTGTACATGTAACTCAAGTTGCTTTTATCCTATTAATGAACAATTAAGAACCCCGGTTACTATAACAACATTGTTAGCTCAAGGAAGTGTGTGCCCTATGTGATTACTTGTTTCTTATCTCTGCCTGATTTGTATAAGAAAATTCATGTGCTCTCAAAATTCACATCGTCGTGGATCCATTGTGTTCTTTACTCATAGATTATGATCTCGTTTATTACAGCTTTACAAAGATTCTAAAGCGGTATTGGAGCAGAACTGCTGCCAATGATGCAGAGGTGAGCGGTTACTTTTGCTCTTAATGGGAAAAAACCTAATAACCATGACTAATTTCTATCATGAACTCGAAATTAAGTATCTGATGTCATCTCTGTCTACAGAGTAGCAGTGACGGTTTAGCAGGAGTCTCTCCCGCGGCACTATTGCAAATCATTCAGAGGTAACTGTTGTTTCCTATAGCACTTGCTTTAAGACTGGAATTTTTTAGTGGGGGCATTGTTACTGTGCAGGTATGTTGTTGAGGATCCAGCAGATGATGTCCAGCTGACTGTGAATGACCTTGTACAGTTGGAAAAGCAAATTGACTTGACACTAACACAAATCAGAGTTAGAAAGGTTGGTTCTCTTACCTGCTCTGAACATTCCAGAACATGAATTGATGCTCTGAAGATTCAGAATACTAATGCCACTTCCAGTTCTAGTCTCCAGCATAATTTAGGAGCATTATATGCATTCATCTTCTAGTTCTCAAGGCTTTCCAATGCTATCACTGAGCTAGAAGTTGTTTGAACTCTTCATCCCAATAACCTCAGAGTTTGAATCTGAACCAGGATGGATTTTTGCCGCTCGTTAAGTTATGCCAACTCCTTTGTGTGATGAGTTAGATGTTGTTTGATACGGCAGCTACTATGCTTCAAACGGGTCGTTCCTATTTCTTTTTCCCTTTGATATGGAGGCAAGAAATGAGAAATCCAAAGATGGGTTTGGATGGGGGTATCATCCCCATTACCATTAACTCAACATCTTTGTGTTATTAGTTTAGATGTTGTTTAACAACCTAACTTCCATTATGGTGCTTCGAATAGGTGCTTCAGATTTCTTTTCCTCAGCTAGTCAGAATGCATCTTGCTCTTATTATAGGAAACATGGCCCATGTCTCTTTTCTTTTAGCAACTGATGTTTGACTCAATAATAGGTTTAACTGTTAGTCATCCTCAGTTGCAACCAGGCTATAACCCTATTAGGTCGAAACAAGACCCGTGCTTACATTTTCCAATTATCTCTAATCTTGTATGAGACTACCCATAATAGCTAGCTGGGAGTTGGTATCCTTCAATCTCTAGAGTCCACAGTTGCTATGCTTGCTCGTATCAACTTGTCGGCTGGTTCTTTCAGACTAGCTTTCTTTTGTTAAGCAACCAAAAATGCTTCCCTTTTAGCAACTCGTTCTAAAGCTTGCATCACTTCTGGCCTGCAGATGCAATTGATGTCAGAGCCTATAAAGACCCTCCAGGAAAAGGTATTCCAATCTAGCATGGATTCTCCATCAACTTATCTCGTGTTTTATATGCTTTAACTACTTCACCCTTAGATTCCATTGCCTCATATCTCTCCTAATTGCCGGATTATCAGATTTGGTTACCAGGTTATGCATGTGAATATTTTGTAGTAAACTTTAAGTTAGCATGCAGGGGAACTCTATGGCTGCTGCTCCCGTGTTACTAGTGATAGGGATGCCTCATTTCTCAATTTCTCCTTAGTTGTGCTGCAATACTTGCTATACCTAGATTCTAGCTAGTCTTCCCTAAATACACTTCCTAGTTTTGCAGTAATGGTTACCTAGTTTTTAGCTCCCTCAAGATTCGGTCAACTCCTCTCGTCTTGCTGACTGAATCTTCTCTGCTGGCAGGAAAGCAAGCTAGAACAGGAAAACGAGCTCCTAAAGCAACGGGTTAGACCTTTTTATTACTTTCGACATTCGTTTTGTGACCTTACTGTCAGATATGTTACCCTTCCATTTCACTGCATATCTTTATGATTTTCAATTTGCCCACTTAGATTGCATGAGTCACAACCCTTCGAAACACAGATTATTATATGTTAGCGCAATAAACTTGAAAGTTGAAACAATATGTAGAAGGTTAGGATAGTCGTCGTGTTAGGATGACACATAAAGTTTGAACTTGTTCGGATTATAATCTGTTGACTTTGTAAGCAAGTTACTTGGAGTAAATCATGATAGGTATATATCATATGGTTATACCTTGGATCCACTCCGTTCCACTGCACAAATGATTTCCAAGAGTCTTCCCTTTGAAGTCCTAAAGTCATGTGTCTTTTAAACCATAAATGGTTATATATAGTGAAAATATTAGTATGATTGTTGTGTAAGGATTATATGTGCGAACCGAGAAATGGTCAGTACATTGTGTGACTTGGTTAGAAAGGTACTAGAAGTAACTCAAGAGTTGTAGTTAATATATGGTATGATACATTGCACTCCATTGCCTTAGTGATTTTCCCAAATGTGCTGTTTTAAATCTGATTCTTGACAGTTCAAAATACAGATCAACATAAATTTAAGTTCCAATGAAATCGGCATAATACAAAGAAGGCTAGCAGTAGAAACTTTTGTGACAGGCGTCGATCGTGAAACTATCTTGCTATTATATGCCATTTTACAGTCAAACTTCTAAAACAAAGCCGGCAAGACTAAAACCAAGGTGTGTTCTGTGCTTACAGATTTCTGCAGCGGCAAGCGATAACAACACTGGCTTAGGCACCGTCGAGGGCTCGGAGCAAGATTTGGTACAGCCTGCAACTCTGCAATTACTTCAATAGGAGATGGACTGGAGAGAAGGCTCCCCTGAACCAGAGTCCTAAACTTTGTATGGCAATGAGTTGGCAAGAAGGCTTGAACAAAAATAATTTTAAAAGTAATATGGCTTCTCTAAGTGTATTGTTAATGTATTGATAATAAAGGATAACTGTACTGTTAACTCTGTATATTCTCATTGGAGATGAGAGCAATCAAACAAGGATCATTTTAAATAATTTGTTTCTACGTTCATTCTCATTCTAATCTTTTGAACTTGGGAAAATGCTTTTATACACTCTATAATGATGGGTTATTATTCTCATAGAAGAAGAAAATAATGTAAATTAGCTATATTTGAAACGGGAAAAATAATGACTGTTGAACATAAAATGATAATGATTTGAACTAGACATTTAACCAATTGTTCTACTTCTTCAAAATCATCAACCTACAAATTTTTGGTAAATAAATATGATGATGATGGTGATGATGATACACATCCTTGATACCTCCTGAAAATGGAGCTTTATGATTGGCTTTTGGCTATTTGATAACTATACCCTTTAAGCAATAACATAGAATTTATTTACACTATCAACCAATCATTCCTCACTGGACAATATGTGAATCTAAACCGACCCAAAGAAAAGCAGACCGGCGGCCCATCTTTTAGAAGCACTTGTTCTAACCTAATTCCAACAGGTGATCAAAGGCGTCAACTAATTAACAATAATATAATATCAGAGAAGGAAGAGAAAAAGGAAACCCAGAGTACCTTGAACCAACTTCTTGCATTTTGGGCTTGGCCCTAGGGAGAGAAAGTAACAGAGACAAGTATGTGAGCTTGTGGATCAACTCAAAGAATCTTTTGGAAGCTCGAGTTTCCTTCGTGGTAGGGAAAGCATCACTGGTTCTAGAAAGGAAGGGGAGAAAGCAAAGCGATGTTCTAGTTTAATACTTTTGGAAACTAGCTTAGCTAGAAGAAGAGCCAAAATATGAAAACCAAAGCCCGCCCCAACGTAGGCCTGTTGGGCATCGCCAAAGGCCAATAGTGCATTCTGTTTGTGTACTACTGTACTTCACTACTTTTGGGGTAAAGACAAGTGGCAACGTCTGACGCGAGGCAAGTTGGCAATTGCAAAAAAACAAAAACCCCGCTATATGAGAATTTGGCTATGGTGATTTTTTCCCCAGTAAAATCATCTTTTATTCCAACACCAATAGGGAGAAACAAGGTTACAATATCAAAGGAAATATGAAATTAGGTCAAGAATACTAATCCAGTCATATGGGAGCGACGATCTAGCGAGTGACCGTGCAACCCAATCAGCTCTAACAATAATTTTACGCGAAACCGCAAGGACCACGACACCATATGCCGTCGGCTGGGAGTCGCTTATGAACAACCCATCATAGTGAATCACCAAATGGTGATTGCTTGGCGGCGGAGAAGAGAGTGAGTGGGATCCCCTGAGCCGAGGAGAAGGAGAGACTAAGGGGGGAGTCCTCGGACACGTCGTCCATTCCATGAAATCCTTATACGTTTTCACAATAACGTTCGGATGCCAAGGGATCCGATTCTTGAAGACACATTCGTTCCTCGCCTTCCAAATATTCCAGCATAAGAAGATAATATGGGTCAGGGCTCCTGGGTGGATAACGTCCTTGAGGTAGTAGAGCCAGTCAAGGAAAGCTGTAGCTTGAGCCGGAAGTGGAATGTTAGAAAAAATGGTGTTCCACGCTTCCTTAGCATGGTTACAAGAGAAGAGGCAGTGGAAGAGTGACTCGATGGGGTACTGGCACACTTGGCGCGTTGAGTTGGGGGAGCATTTTCTGTGGAAAAGTCTCTCTTTCGTTGCAAGTCCATTCTTGGAACACCTCCAGATGAAAAACTTGAGCTTAGGGGATATCTAAATTCCACATCCATTTCCATTTTGCTACATTGTCCATCGTTTGTGTTCCGTCGAAGACAGGTGGACAGCATTATAAGCCGACTTAACAGTGAAATTACCCTTTTCATTCAGTCTCCATTCCCAAAAGTCATCAGAGTCTTCTTCCCCAATCGGGATCCTTAGGATAGCTTCCATTTCAGAATTTGAGACATATCCCTCAATATGCTCTTTTAATTGGGCATAATGCAACTGCCCTTCCATATCTTTCACCTGACCACCCAGATCACCATATACCTCTTTATTAAATTGTTTTAATAACTTTTTGGCTTCATTCAATCTGGCCTTTACAGCCATAATAGGAGCACCCTGCACTTCCAGATCACCTGGCCAAACGTATGCACATTTGGGGAATGATTGGAAAGTTTTAACATTAGTTTGATTGGGTGAACTTTGACAGCTTTTGCTAGAAAAGCTCGAGCCATTGCTTGATTGGATGGAACAAATGGAAAAAGAAGATGGAGTGCAGAGTTGATTGATAAGATATATAGTGACATGTTTGTCCAACAAACTAGAACATAAAAATGACAAGAAGGTTTCGTTGGATTTAAGAGTTTTTTTTCAATTTCAATTTAAGTGACTACATGGTGTTGATTAGAGATGTTGGATAGATGGAGGTTTTTTCGTTGAAAGAAGAAAGAGAAGGACAAACCAAAATGAAAATAAAAAGTAGTACAAATAAAAACAAAAAGAAATTTTTAAATTTTTAATTTAATAATTTGATATCCGCAACAGATGGTTTGACAAGTCGATTTGGAGCTGTAGTGGAAGCTCTCTATCTCATCTTGTCAGTTGTCATTCATGTTTCTAATGACACATTTAACGTTATTAATGTTTCTTCTGAAAAAGAAATTTGTCCGAAAAAATAGTAAAGATTACTATATTCTCACTATAAAAAAATGGTTACATTGTCACAAATATTTAGATTTTAGATATGCAAATATTACAATGATTTTTATTTTTAATATGTCAATTAACAACTTCATTTCCCCTTTCAATCTCGCATTTCTTCTTTTCCCTGTCCATAAAAAGAAATTATATCAATTAATTTTCTATGAAAAATGAGATTAATAACTATAGTCTCTGATATAAAATATGGGTGATATAATTTTTTAAGTTATATGAGTTAATGATGGAAAAGTATATAAATGCGAGTAAAGTTGAAATAATGACATATGTGAGTATATATAGATTAAACACTTGGTATGTACTATTTATCAAATATTATTTGTTGATAATTCATGGTGCCAATAACTAGTGAAAATTTTTTAATATGAAAGATATATAGAAATTAGTAACTACCAATTGCCGATCACCAAAATACATATGAACTAATTAGCTTTGTCCCCGGCCTGTTGGTCGGTGAATTTCATATCTTATCTTGTAAATTAAGAATTTCATGATTACTCTTAAATAATTTTAAATCTTCTACTCATTAATGTTTTCACAATTCATTTTGAATAATATATTTGTGATCTCTTAAGATAGGATTATTAGATCGTAACTAAGTAACTCATGTTGATTTCAAACAAACAATCGACATTCAATTAATGGTTTAGATTGATTTGAATGATACGTATTTAAGGTCTCTGAGATAGGCTTATGAGATCGTAATTGAGTAAGTGTTTATTTTAAACTAACAGTTAACATTCTATCAATGATTTTTAAATTGACTTAAATTATACATATTTGTAGTCTCTTGAGATAAGCTTATGAGATCGTAACTATTAATTATTGATTTCAAATTCACAATCGCATTTCAATTAATAATTTTTAGATTGACAAAAATAATACATATTTGTGGTGTATTGAGATAACTTATGAAATCGTAACTAAAAAAATTGTTCATTTCAAACTAACACGTTTTCAACTTAAATGATACATATTTCCAAGACACTCATTTACTACTTAATGAATACTGGCCTACAACGAAATCTATCATACCCACATGTTAAATAACAATAATTACATACACATATAATGTTCACTAGTTTTTTATCCGCCCGTTGGGCGATGCATTATATTTGATCATTTTATAATTCTTTATAGTATTCTAATTGTTATTATTATTTATGTTTGTTGATTTAATATACATGAAATTTTAAATCTCACTTACCTTATTTAGGTAATGTTTCATACTTTTATACCTTTTTTATTTATGACAAATTTAATTGTATTAACTGAGCTCTTTGTAGACCGTTCTTTATCGATTTAAAATTTAGTATCGAACTCAAAAAAGTGATAAAGAATTTAAAAGATTTAAGGTAAAAAACGAAGAAGTTAGAATAAGAAAATAGGATTCAATTAATAAAAAAAATAAGTGAAGAGATTTTCATTTTATTTCTTTTCTCCTATGCCGGTATATGATAATAGAGAATTAATAATGTATTATCAGTTACACCTGCAATTCTGGAATAATGATGAAACACATTAGCATCCACATTCATCAATCTTCTGCATACTCAATTAATTTATCTTGTCAATGTTCTAGCAAAACCAACCACAAACAGAACTATCAGTTGTCACTAATTTATTAAAGCAATATTTTCAGCAAACTAAACTGCATATAAACACAATTTATAATTTATAGAGAGCTACATATCTCTTAAAGAAAAAAAATGGTGCTTTTTACCTAATAACAACATAGACAAATAATGAAAGGAGCATACTTCAATACAACTCAACTCATTCTACCTTGCAGATTCCTAATTTGTTAACTGAATCTATGCACCAATCAAAATAGTAGTTGGTAAGAAAACAACCATGTCAAAATCAAGCTTTAGTTGAGGATTTAATGAGGAAAAATTCACCCTAATGAAACAAACAAATGTCATTGCAAACGTGTAGGAATTGAAACAAACATCAAAATATACAACCGAGGAACCAACACCATCATTTTCTTTCTTCGCGACCTTTATAAAACCCTCAATTATGTTCCCTTCTACTTGTAATCCTTTTGCTACCTACTAATTACTAACCAGATCATCATCTTATAGCTAGTAGCATGTCAATCATGAACATAAGGAATATAATGAACAACCCTCACAACTCTACTTTCCATTTCAACATCTAAGAAATCGGGTTGCAATAGGCATTTAAGGAAAAGATCAATTATTCAACCAAAGGAGATATGTCCTAAGTCCAACCAATTATCCTTTCTAATTATATATTACCTATTTACATAAAAGTATATGACGTAATAGAGAACATAAAACAACTCCGTGAAAACGAAGAAGAAATACATTCGCTCATCGAGTGGGGAAATTTACCATCCAACAGTTTTAATTTGGAAGAAATTAAGAAAATAATGAAAAAAAAGTGAGTAGTTGCGAGCTTCATATCAAGGAGGAAGAGGGAGCAGTCGACAATCCTTGGTTTGGCTCACCTCGTCTTCGCAATGATAGGAACTGCTTTCATTAACAGGCAAAAATATGTTACAACTGCTCGAAATTTTGCCATCTAATCGTTGCCTCGTGTACCTCCCCCCTCCTATTCTCCTACAAAGAAAAAACAAACTTCATATGCATCACCATTTCCTTCTCTATCTAATTTCTTATTTTCAATGCTGGATTTTATTTCTAGAGAGACAATCAGAATGGGAAATTATAGAAATAAATTAAAAGGTTGCATTCATAAATAATATGTTTTTCATTTAAACGGAATGAATAAGAAGTATTTTTAAAAAATAACAATTATTGCTATGTCAAGTTTATCTTCAGACCTTTTTCTACATAAATTATGCTTGTTTTTATTTTATAAGTATATTCATTAGGAAGAAGTGAGTGTTTGATAGTAAAAAAAAAAAGTCATATAGTTCATTTTTCAAAAATGATTGATTGTCAAACGCTTATTTTCTCCTAGGTCATTGTTTAAATTGTGTTTAATTAAAAAATTATTATTATTCATATGTGTGCTTGTTTTTTTTTCATCAAAATGTAACTTATTACAAAGTTTTAGTAAAAATGAATAGAAAATTTAGTTAATGAGATTTAATAAGATATTTTTGATTAAACAAACACGATATATGTCACTCTCTATTTCATCTTGATAGTTTGTTTAATTGAAGAAAAGATTATTACTTATGTGTGCTTGTTTGTTTAAATGTTTCGCAAAAAATGTAATTTATTTTAAGTTTTAGTATAAATGAGTAGAAGTATTAAAAATGTTTCGCAAAAAATGTTTGATAAACTATTGAGAGTGCCCCAAATCAATTAAAAATGATACCATTAGTGGATTACATAGTGAGATCAGCTTATCGATTTTAGATGGATAAGAAGGAAGCACAAGAGGGTGTGGGAGAGATATATTTCCCAATCAATTGGGACCAACTGTGGATGCTGCAAATTCCGCCTTAGGTGAAGATCTTTTCTTGGCGATGGATAAAGAATCCTACCTACGGGTGGTAGCATTTGGGATAGAATAAAGAAAGATTGCGAGGAATGCCCATTCTACGGTTTAAGAGAAACCCAATTGCATCTATTTCAGGCAGTGGCGGAGCCACTCAAGGCCAAGGTGGGTCATTTGCACCACCTTGGCCCAAAAAATGTAGAGCAAACATTTTTATGGAATTGTAGATTGATTGTAAAATCTCCATATAATCATAAATATTTTATGAAAGTTTAATTTTTTCTACTCAATATTTAATTTTTAATTCATATGTTCCGTAAGTGAGTTTATTTTAAACAAAAACTCGAAACTTAGGGGTGGTTGTTGCTATAAGCCATTAATGCAGTTGTTGAAAGAACACTTATTGCAATGGAGAAAGTGAAAAATTACTTTGGAATAAGACAAGTTGTGGACTCGTGAAAGATTTTTCATTGTGATATCTTAATATCCTTCATAATTTGCATGATGACTTTATTTCGAAAACAATTTAGAACATAAACACATACTGGAACTTAGTTTATATTTTTTTTCTTCATATGTTGACCCACTTTAGATGAATTTCTGGTTACGCCACTGATTTCAGGAGTGTGGGTGGGTGCGTAGGGATTGGCGACCTAGTTTGCTAAATTATCTATTTGAAAAGGGTCAAGATCTCACATTCAGCAATGGATGGCAGAACTGCAGGAGTCGAATTCGGAAACTCTGCTTGGTCAATTTCTGGTGGCCCTCTGGTTAATATGGGACGAGAGGAACAGTCAGCTTTCGAACAAAAACAAATTGGAGGAATTCGAAATAATGGGGAAGGCATTAGGATGGCTCGCAGAGTACCTTGAATACCAACAATCGTCGGCGAGAAAGCAAGGAAAGCGAGCATATCACTGAGAGCCTCCTCAGTTGTCTGATTTCAAGGTTAATGTGGATGTTGCCTGTTTCGATGGTCAAGGATCTGGTTTTGGGATGGTGATTCGAGATAAGGGTAAGAATTTATGCTTTGCGACTATTAGAAGAAGCTGGATCCAATGGTCACCGGAGATGGCTGAGTGTTTGGCGATAAGATGGGGATTGGATTTGGCGGTGGAGCATGGGTTGGGCAGATGTGAGATAGAGACTGATTGTTTGACGATCGTTCACCGTCTGCACAGGGAGGAAATGACGATGACATAAGTGGGGGTAACGTGTGAAGAGTTGCAGGATCATCTTTCGGAGCTGGGCTCGATTAGAGTTGGCTTCTCGGGCCGGCTCAGCAACCAGGCCGCACATCTTATGGCCCATACCCAATGTGGTTGGGAAGAGACAAAATTTTAGGCCTCCAGGCCTCCTCTTTTTTTGGTTCCCAGCTAATTGCTGATTCCTGTACACAATTAATGAAATAATACAACCTTTTCTATTAAAAAAAAGGAAATGCAAATCCTAATTATTTAAGAAAAAGAATGAAATCTTCTTGTTTCCTTCTTTCACATTTTTTCCTTTAAAAAGAATTCTACAAAATCTTTGAATCAAATCAAGAAATTAATCTTCTTCTGCTAAAAAAATATATTGTGCTTAGAAATAGTTTTTTTAAAATGAATTTAGAAGAAATAACATTTAAAAATGGAAATTGCTATATTATCATGGTATATAGGGTAGATAGAATTGAAATAATCATAAAAATACAAAAGGAAAGAATGTCGATGAAATTGTGTATTCTTCTCGTGTATATATATAAGTGGCTTTCATTAGAATAGTTCATCAAGCACTCAATATAAAACTTGTTGGAGGCACAAGAAGTTGGGAGAAAATAGCTTTCAAGGAAAACATGGAAAAGGCTGGGATAAAGTTTATTTTTTTCTTTGCTCTCCTACTCTTCATAGCGGGTATGTATTCAGTCGGTTTTACTTATAACATTGTATTTAAAAACTGAGATTTTCGTGTGTGTATATACATATTTTTCGTGCATTGATTAAAATAATTACTTGTATTGTATGTTATGATGATTTTAAGGTACGGAGATGAGAGTTGCGGAAGGGAGGGGACCCATTGTTTCATTCAGATGCAGTGAGGCGAAAGAATGTGCTGGGTGGTGCATAGCTGCTGAATGTCAAGTTTGTGCTTGTTCAAACCACAAGTGTATTTGTAATGCTAATGCACTAAATCAAATTATGAATCCCCCATCCCTCGCACATTAATATAAGATAATAAAGTGAAAGAAAAATACATATTGTTTTTTTAATTTATTATTTCACCTATCTATTTGTTTTTAGCATGGTCCATGAAAGTTGAAACCGTACCGGCTGTTCAACCACAAAATATCAGTATCCAGTGGCGGACCCATGAATTTTTCATAGGGGTGTCCTCTTTTAAAAATAAATTTAAAAAATAAAAATAAAAAATAAAATGTAAATAAGAAAATACCTTACTTGTACAGGTAAAGTCCATTATGTGTTTTCATATTCTGAAATAATTTTAGAATACACTTGGTGTCTACAATGTTAAAAAAAATTGTCTCTATATACCCTACTAGACAATCATTCACGAACTTATCGCATATTCGATTTGTAAACTTGTTCTTGATGTAACCCAAAGCTGAAAGACTCTTTCTAGCACTTGTCGTACAATTATAAAATCAATACAAATTAAGGGTATGTTTAAATTAGTTTAATTGCTAGGTTTTGAAAATAATTAGAGATAGGTAATGCGGTGTTCAAAATCGAACAACAAATGAGTTGTAGTTTAATAAAAATTAAGTGTATTAATAATAATATTGCTTTAGGTTTGAATTACCCAACCTACCACTTATATTCCATACACAAATTTTAAAAAGACAGTAAAATAATCAATTTTTCAAATTTCAAGGATGTCCCTCACAATCAATTATATATTTTTATCCATACGTAAATTACCACCGTGGATTGAATAATCATTTTCCCAAAATTTAGGGGTGTCCCGGGATACCCCTAAAGCCCTGTGCGTCCGCCCCTGCCAGTATCTGAGGCTAAATCGGTTGGTGGTATTTAATGATGTAACAGTTGAATTATGATTAAACCACGATTTTATCATAAAATATCACACCACTGACTTTTTCGATACGATATCCATTTCGGCACTTTTATAATTATTATTCGCTGTCTTTGCTTTTTGGTAGCCACCTTTATTTGGCTCCAAGTCTCCAATCCATCTCTGAATTTCTTGCTATCATATAGTTTCTTTGTTTATAGTAGATACACAGCCAATGTCGTTGTTGACTCAATCTAACTCAATTTCTTACTGCATCTATTCCTATCTCCAATTTTGACATTTTTCAACTAGTTCTGCTCGACTAGTTAGACTCAATTACACATTCCATTATCACTATTTTTCATTCATAAAGTATTCTTCGTTTCGTTTTATTGTGAAAAGTAAAATTTTACGAGTATATTATTTTTTAAAAAAATAACATGCAAAAGTGGGTCAAACCACGCCATCCCGTCCCACGAGGGTATTACTCACCCCGACCCACAGTAACAAAGGACGAGGCATGAATATTTAGGTACCCGCCCCGCTCCATTGCCATCACTGCTTCAGCGTTAATTCTCGATAACTATGTTTGAAAAACATAGATGGGTTCCCATGATTGATATTTGGGGTTTTGTAACGGATATGGAGACCTAAGCCAATCCCAACCAGCCATGTGTCGGGCTTTGGTTAATGGGATTCAAATGGACATCAACACTATTGATTAACCATTGCTTCTCATATAAATGGAAAAACCCTAAAGAGAAAACAACTGAAGAACGAATCTTCTATGAGCATATCGTCGAAGGCGAGCCAGGTTGAGTTCCACCAGAGTTGTTCAAGAAATCTACTTCAAGCAAGAAATCAAGAGCACGAATCTGGTGGAAGCTCTTCAAATTTATCTTTTTGTCACTGGCTGTGGCTCATACTCTATGGATCTGCAGAATGGCCAGGAAAACTTCATAGATATCAGGATGTGGAGTTCTTTTAGAGAGACAGAAAAGGGAAGAATATTGTTGCAGACTTGCAGAGGAGAGAAGGGAAGTCTACCAAAGCTGAAAGGAGGAATGAACAGTTCTTTTGGAATTTCTGATGCAGGCGGCGGAGGTTGTTGTGCAGATGAGAGAGAGAGAAGGTGAAGGCAAGAAGTGGGAAGGGAAGAGAGAACGAGGGATTTTTTTTCTCTTTAATTGGATTTATTAATTATTTATTTTACCTAAATATGATGTGGCAAATGTATGATGATTTGGCGTTGATGTTGTGCCCACGTGGCGTGGCGAATCTAGGTTGACATGACGTGTCGCCCACGTGGCATTCACATTAACCTAGCCTCCATTCTAGTGACAGATCCATTGACCGCTGTTAAAATATTTGACAGAAGTAGCTAAATTTGTCATATAAGTTTTAAAAGTGTAGCTATTTTAGTATATTTTTCAAAAAGTGGCTATTAATGTAAAAAAAATTAATAGTTATGGTCATCCAAGTGTATTGTAGACACCATATTTTGTTCAAAGAAAAAAATAATTAAAATCCAAAATGATAAAAAATAACGATCAATTTAAAACATGAAATTGGAAAGAATTGGTTGAAATTACCAGTGGCTTGTAGTCAATAAGTACCAATGATTATCAAGTTCACTTACATTTAATTTTATCAAGTTCACTTATATTTGATTTGTTTATTTGATTCTTGGATTGGCAATTAAAAAATTGTTTAGATCTAAATTTTAGCTAGAATGATCAAGGTTTTGACATTTGGAATTTTCAAAAGGTTTGCCCGTGGTTTGAATTTGGGTTTCGGTTTATGATGGAAGGGGTCGAAAGTGAGTAAAAAGAATATACTTCTTAGTTGCATAGTATAGTACACACGGATATTCATTGGGCTCTTACCCACAAATGATTACATTTACAAAAAAATAAAATAAAACAAAATACAAATGACCCAAATCAACTTGGAACACAATTTGCGGCTTGATGAGCCTAAGAAGGGATTCGAACGATCAGAGTACACAACTAGGGAAGCTGTCTTCGAGGGGGTGATGAATTCGTGGTAAAAACAGAGGGGATGGATTGATGAATGGGGAAAACCGAACAAGCAAATTCAACACGAGGGGAAGAGGCTAGTTAGGGTAGAGATTACCACAAGATCGAGAGTGAATGACTCGATCTCTAGGTCTGCAATTCTCGAACAAAACAATGAACAATTCAGCTTGCAAGCTTGAGGAACTCCTCAGAGTAACTTTTCGATTAAACTTAGACGTCTATTACAAACCAAAGTAAGAGCTATTTATAACCCACTAAACACAATTACAATCCTAAGAGAACAAGGAAAGAAACCAACAATAATCCAACTTAAATAAGGTTACAAATCGGTCCAAACTTCCTTTTCTTCAAGCACAAGTAAACTGCCTCCTTGCACAGGAAGGTTGCTGGAAATCAAGCTTCGTAGCATCTTTCAAGCTCTTCGTTGGAAGCCTTCCAGGCTAGCTTTCCCTCAGCCAATGCCATGTCTCTGTAGAGTAACATACGTACTCTCATGTGGTGTGAATCCCCGTACTCGATTCTCATTCCTGCTCCTCTGGTCGAGCTCCACAGTAGCAGCTGGCACAACTTTCCTGCCTTAGCAAAAAACAGACAGTTTTCAGACTGCAGGATAGAGTTTTGAGTAGCTTGAAATCCAACCCTCCTGGCCTCCTTTTCACGATCCAAATAACCCAAGTTGTAGAGGAACACCCAAGTTTTAGAACAAGCCCTTGACTTGGCATTTTCATTAAACCAATTGGAAGAATCAAGTCTACAAAGTAGAGCTCCCAAGTCTGCTTCAACACTTAACCAATTTCCAGCTTTATTCTTGTGAACTTGGTGTGATCTTTGCCCGAGTATTTGGAACTTGTAGATCGAAGAAATTCTGATCATATCATGGCTTGTAGCCCATCACTTGGAGGCCTAAACTAGAAGCATCCAAATAAAGAGAACAATGAGTTCAAGTCCAAATTCAAATCATACAACAAATTCAGGCCCACAAATTTTAACCCATTTTAGGTCCATCCTAGTTGACTAAATTTCGCTCCATGCTTCTCTAAAACTACATCTCCTTGCAACCCAGCCTCCGAAAAACAAAACATGGGGTAGTGGAGCGAGCTCGTGAAAGCTTAGGCCCTTTTGTCAAAGTCGCGCAGTGATAACACCTAAATTGGTGTTATTTACCCTTCATATTAAGGTTTGTTCCGTGCCAATTCATGCGCATAATTGCTTGAACATCATCAATTGCATCCTTATTTCGTTCCTATCTGAACTCGATGTGATTCTAGGGTGTTTTACACAATACATGAAAATTAGGTACAAAGCAAGGTCACAAGTGTAGCAAGGGGACAGAAGACTGAAGATCGTGGCCTAGAAGAGAAGATCACGACCGAGATCATGGCATGCGAAGTCAAGTTAAATATCGCGGCCTGGAAGCCCAAGATGCGGCCGTGAATTGGAAGGCTATGGGGGCGAACTTCGTGAAGAATCCATCAGGAAGAAACAGAGAGTTTCCTCAGTTGGATCATTGCCATAGTGCAAATTGACCGCGTGGAAGATCACAACCACAACTCATGAATCGAGACTGTGAAGTCAGCCCACGATCTCCTCTCTACCGAAGGCCAAAATGATTACGTCACAAGATCGTGGCCTCGTCATAGAAGATCCCGCCTGCTATCTCGACCCTGCCTGGCCGTGTAAATCATCACTGGATTGTAAGGCGAAGTTGGTTGAAAAGGGGATTTTGTTAGAAAATGGAGAAGTTTACAGGAGGTTGATTGAGAGGTTTCACTATTTAATAATCACCAAGCCTGATGTTGCATTTCCAATACAACAATTGTGCCAGTAACAAAGGAATCCTTGTAATAAGCATTTGCATCCAGCCTACAGAGTTCTAAGGTACCTGAAGAACTCACCAGGATAAGGAATTCACTTCAGTAGCACAGCTGAGTGAAACTAATTGGTTATAGTGATTCTGACTGGGCAAGTTGTATTGACACCAGAAGATCTGTAACTGGATATCGCACATTTCTTGCAACTTCTCTCCTCACCTGGAAAACAAAGAAGCAAACAGCAATATCTAGATTATCACTTGAAGCAGAATACAGGGCCCTTGCACACTTAGTATGTGAGGTTGAATGGCTAAGAAGACTACTTGCTGAGTTGACAATACAGGTACCCCTACCCATTTCCATCTATTGTGATAATAGGTCAGCAATTCATATTGCATAAAACTCTATTTTCCATGAATGAACCAAGCACATAGAGATAGATATGCATGTGACTAGGGAAAGGATCAATAGTGGACTAATTAAGCTGCAGCATGTTGGAACTACAAATCAACTTGCGGATTTGTTCACTAAAGGGTTCAAACTTGCTGAGTTGTTGGTCAAGTTCAGACTTGCTGAGTTGTTAGCCAAGTTGGGGATTAAAGATGGAACTCAATCGCCAACTTGAGGGGGGATGTCCAGATATTGAAGCAAGGCTGCTGCAGAAATATGCAGAAGAAGAGAATCCGAGACTTGCACGGATTGCAACAAGAAGAAGAAGGAAGGTTGGAAATACGATGACGTTTTGTTTATGTTAGCTTTCCTTATTGTTGAACGTTGTCGTTTTATTTATCGTAGTTAGCCATTAGCAAAACGTTGTTTCATTTGCTAATTGACTAGTAGTATCGGGACACCTGTGAGACAGTTGTTAATTTCGTTTCTCCGCTATACAAGAAACAGAGGACTCAGCTGGAAAAGCTTCAGCTTCCTCTTGCCAAATTACTTGCAAATCGTCAACTAATCAACCCATATTGTTAGAATTTGTTCGTATAATGTATAAATATATAAGACATAGCACCAAGGAATTGTATATTGTTTCTTGCCATGTTTCCATTTTCACTATGTCTGCGAGGCCGGCCACGATTGTTTGTTCGGAGTTCGGAGGTGAAGAGGAAGGGCGTAGCACCGGTGTGGCGGTCGAGCTGCGAAAGCGGGCGAATAGGTGCAAAGTGCAAGAAGCGTGTGCGGCTTCCGGAATTCAAGTGCAAGTGTGAGATGGTGTCTTCGGTGGGCATCGGTTGACCGCCGACAACAGTGGTGGTTGGGTGTTACGGATTAGCGGTGATTATTCGGTGATGAAGGAGGATTATGGATTTTTGGATTTAAGGGGTATTTGTTTTATTGAAATTGGTTTGAATGGGAAGGATAATTTAGTAATTTTGTAGCTTAAATTAGGGCGATAACAGTAACACCCATACTACTTTTTTTTATAACCCAAAAACTCAGTCCCACGTGTCATTTTATGACAGCGGGTTCTACTACTTAACAAGTTAATCACCGCCAACTCAACGACAGTAATCCTTTACTAACGTTATAGA
This sequence comes from Linum tenue, assembly GCA_946122785.1. Classification (NCBI taxonomy): domain Eukaryota; kingdom Viridiplantae; phylum Streptophyta; class Magnoliopsida; order Malpighiales; family Linaceae; genus Linum; species Linum tenue. Next base: position 50,859,874 of record CAMGYJ010000011.1, on the reverse strand, counting down.
GCTCCTTAAAAAGGAATTGAAATCCGCTTTTTTTCATTGAATAAATGGTATTAATCCTAAATATTTAACAAAAAAACAAGGAAATCTGTTAGTGTCCTACTTTCCTTGTTTCACTGTTCTTTTGAAGTCGACGAAATCTTTGAACCAAATGAATAAAGGCATCTTCTTGTAGTATTAAATATATTTTTTACTTCAGAAATAGTTGTTTAGAAGTATTAAGGAATAATATAATATATATTATATAAGTGGCAATTGCTATCTTCTTTGTGGTATATATATAGTAGGTATTAATTATTATAATGCACATAAGGCAAGTACGTACGGCTGAAATCATCACAAAAATGCTGGGTTGGTCCAACTCATATGGTGGTTGGATTAACCGGTTTGAGTTTGAGTTTTGGTTGGTTTCTAGAAGATCCTCTATTTTTAAAATAGAGAGTTATTGTCTAGTCAAAAGTAAAAAGAGGTGACAGCCTTTCATTTTTAGAGAGAGAATCAGAAAAGAGAAGAGATAAGGAAAAAGAGAGAAGAAAGAAAGAGCTGCAGTTTTTCGTTTTTGAAGCAGGGCAGCCTGTTCAAGTGAACGTTCTGGAATATTGAACCGTTGGATCGTCCTGAAATTTGGACAGTGGGTTCGCAATTATCTGATCTTCAATCTGACCGGAGGGATCGTCGGTTGGAGCTCTATTTCGTCGGTAATAGCTGCTGGACAGAAGGTGTACGAATCTGTCTTTTGGTATCTCTAAACCTCTCTTTGTCTTGCTCTTGTTCTTGTTATCCACCATGTTTGTGAGAGCTATTGTGGTTGATTGTTGATCCAAGAAGGGTGTTCTTGAGGTGTTTGTAATCCTCTAGCTAGTCTAGAGAGGACTTGTAATCCCACCAAAGTCTAGTGGAGTTGTGGCTTGGACAAAGGTCCCGTGGTTTTTCCCGATTTGGGTTTTCCACGTAAAAATCGTGTGTCTTGTGCATTCTATTCTTGCTTGTGGTTGCTGCCCGGTTTCTCAACAAAAAAGAAGGAAGGAAAGGATTTTGATAGAGCATTCATATGAAAGGAAAGAATATTGACGCCATTGGGGTTTTTTTTTATCGTATATATAAGTGGGTGATCTTAAACTTTGTTCATCAAAACCTTCTTATTATCGTTGGAGGCACAGGAAGTTGGGAGAAAACAGCCTTCAAGGAAACATGGAGAAGACGGTGAATAAATTCGTTCTTTTCTTTGCTCTCCTGTTTTTCACCGCAGGTAAGCATTAGTTGGTTGGTTTTACTTACAACATAATTGTATTAAAAGACTGGGATTTTGCTTATATACATATGTTAAGTATTGGTTAAAATAATTACTTATAAACGTGTGTCGATTGTGATTTGAAGGTATGGAGCTGAGAGTTGCAGAAGGAAGGGGACCTATCGTTTCGTTCAAATGCAATGAGGCTGTAGAATGTTCGGAGTGGTGCAGGGCTGCTGAGTGCCATGTTTGCACTTGTTTAAATCACAAGTGTATCTGCCGTGCTGCTGATGCACTTCACCATATCATTAATCCTCCGTCTCCAACACACTGATACCTTGTGATCGGTGCCTTTCAGTCTTAATTGTGTTTGTGCTCTTTTGAAGTATAAAGCTTTTGCTTATCTACACTTACTTTTATAGTTGCGGCAGAAGAAGGATCCAAGTGGTGGGATATCGTGCTTGTTTTAATTTGTTTATATTACTTTTTCGGAATAGTTAAAGATGCTCGGGTTAATTGCATGGTTGGTCACTTGAATTACTAGTAAATTTCATGTTAGCCACTAGAATTACTTTATTCCATTCGTAGTCACTTAAATTAGGTTAACAGTTCAAGTTTGGTCACTGACCGTTAAACTCCGTTAACTTTTGTTGATGTGGCGGTCAACTCTTATAGTTGACTGTTAAATGAGTGACGTGGCAATTAAAATAATAAAAAAATAATAAAATTTAATTTTTAATAATTTCCACCTCATTTGTTCAATAAATTAAAAAAAAATTAAAACAAAAAAATGACATTTTTTTTAATAATTTCACAATAATTAAAAAAATTAGTTAGATCTAAGCAAATTCCCTTCCTATCGATCCTCTCTTCCTCCAGATCGAGCTGCCTTCAACTGGTCCTGCTCTGTAACACAGCTAATGAGGCGCCCCACCACATCTCGAACCTGCGCCTCGAGGCTGGAGGATCGCTCCTACGCCATCTTCAGCTGCTCGTTTAAGTCTCTGGCCTCCATCCGCGCCTTCCTATTGGCCTCTGCAAGAAAGAAAAGAATGGAACTAAGTGATGGCCAGACCAGACGGAAGTAACGGAACGGAAGACTAACTCTTTATATTAATGGTCTGTGTAGACGCCATGTTTGCTATCTTTAGCCTCACAAGACACTCTGTTTTGCTTTTTTACCTGAACAGAGCTATTTGAAGGACATTGTAACAAGCAGAGGAACACACCAGTGCAATATATAGCGCAGCAATGAAGACTGGCTGGAGAGATCTCGAGCCTCAAAGCAGTGAAATGAAAGGTTACCGAGAAGTCCAAGAAAGAACCCTTCGAATTCAGCAGACCCGATCGAGCAGAAAGTCAGAAACAGAGCATTCAAGATTTCAAAGTCTCGCCCAGCGAGCCGACAAGTAAAGATGGGGTGGTGCGCTCGTTTGAGTTATCTATAATTTGCAATAGATATTGGGATTTAAATTTTGCTATTAACAATGCACTCAATAAAGCATATATACGAGGACTCGAGGAGGGAGTCTAATAAGACTTCTCTTCCAGCAAAAACTAGCACCAATACCACTCACAAATCGCGTTGCCACAAGGAAAAACAGAACATATGGAATGCACAAGGCTACAAAAAGGCCAAAAGGAGAGGATAGGTGCAACTCCATCGCTTTGGAGGAAGAGAGGAACTAGCAACCATATCCAGTAGCAGTGGAGTGGATGGGAATTTGCTTAGATCTAACACATTTTTTTCAATTATTGTGACATTTTTTGTTTTAATTATTTTTTTTATTTTATTGTAATAATGAGGTGGAAATTATTAAAAATTAAAATTATTATTTTATTATTTTTTAATTGCCACGTCACTTATTTAACAGTCAACTATAAGAGTTGACCGCCACATCAGCCAAAATTAACGGAGTCTAACGGTCAGTGACCAAACTTGAACTCTTAACCTAATTTAAGTGACTACGGATGGAATAAAGTAATTCTAGTGGCTAACGTGAAATTTACTAGTAATTCAAGTGACCAAACTTGCAATTTAGCCGTTAAAGATCGTACTAAAATCTGAATTGCTATTCGTCGCCCTAAAATTCAAATTTTATCGCCCTAAAACAAAACAAATTGACATATTTACCCTCAACCCAATCTCAATTCTAGCTCTAACCAAATAATCCCTTTCCCAACCCACGTCCGCCGCCCTCACCGGAAAAAGAATCGTCCCCTCCCCTCCTCTGCCCCTGCCCCAAACCCAATTTGCTGTCGCTGCTGCTATTCGAACGCCGGCGGGAAGGTACTGTGATCATTGTTTTAACATTAATCCCTAATTATATTAAATTTACTTTAATGTGCTGGTGCTGCAAAATCCTTTTCAACACCCGATCCTACAAACAAGCATTGACAGAGACACAATTCTGAGATTTTCTATTAATTCACTATGCTGGTGCTGCAATAACTAAAGACAAGAGGAACCAAGAAGAAAATCAAACCCATTCCAACAACCAGGTACTGAATCCACTAAATTGAAGCAGTTCAAACAGTTCCATGCTTCGGGGAAAACCCCCAATTCATTTCTCGCGGTTAAAACCACAGTTCCTTCTCCGATCTCGTGACAGAAATTGAGACCGATCGAATTTCCGGCCTCTTTTTCTGACCCTCTCACCACCGATTCTTGGTTATCGGTGGATGTTTGAATTCCACTGGTTTAGGGGTTAGAGATTGAAATTGGAAATAGGGGTACAAATGTCAATGTATTATGATTTAGGGCGAAAAAATTTAAATTTCAGGGCGACGAATAGCAATGCCCAATTTTAATCCCTAATCGATAACTCTGCTGCTGTCCATCCCACCAACCGTACGACCACCGCTACCGCTCCCCCAACCTGCCACCGCTCCCATTCCCCCCACTTCGCGCGACCAGCTTATGCGGAGGAAGGAGAAAGAAAAGCACGAGGTAGAAGGTTTGAGCGCTGATCTGCCTAGGAGAAGGAAGAAGAATCTTGCAGCTTGGTACGCCGCTGCTGTTCCCCAGCCGTCGGCCGACCCGCTGCTGCTGTTTCTTTTTCCAACACAGGCAATTTCATTCGTTCATTTCTAGCATTCATTCAAGAACATACAGATTGCAAACACAAAGGCGGGCACCAAAGATCAAACAATTTCCGACTTTTTATCATCCACCCTAGAGTTAGTTCATTTCATTGCAGAATCAATCAATGAATGCCTGCAAAAACACACAGATTGAATTATAAATTCCTAGATGCCCATGATTTTTCCATAAACATTCGAAGCTAACTTCAGAAGCCAACAATTACCATTCCAATTTATGCAGTCTAATGATGATATGAAAATGTAACTAATTTGCAGGGAAAAGTGAAATGGAATTTAACTGGTACGAATACGATAGTGAATTAGTTCAGAGCGACGCGGTGGTGGCAGGAGGCGAATCGATTAATGGTGGTAGCGCAGTGGGCAGGGGGCGAAGTAGTGGTGGTTAATTAAAGGTATTTAAGTCATTTTAATGAAAGTTAGGGCGACAAATAAGGAGTTTTAGGGCGACGAATAGCAATCCCATTAAAATTGGGTATAGGGGTATAAATGTGAATTTAGTAAGATTTAGGGCGAAATAATTTAAATTTTAGGGCGACAAATAGCGATTCAGCATTTTTTTGGGGTAAATTATAAGTTTGGTCATTCAAATTACTAAAAAAAGTTCACGTTTAGTCACTGAAAATACTTAATTCCATTTATGGTCACTAGAATTAGTTAAACATTCCAAATTTGGTCATTTTCCGTTAGTCTCCGTCAGCCTCCGTTAACACCGTTAGTTTTTTGTTGACGTGGCTAACAGAATCGTCTAATCAGCTTAATTTAACTTATAAAAGTGGATATCCAATATCCAACCCGCCACGTCTAATCAGCTAATCCAGTTTTCCACGAACGAACGAAGCATGTTAGAGAGCGAGTGATGTCGAAGGAAAATTGTGGCAAGGAGGATTCCGACCGCGTCTCAGTCGGCAGACATATTCACTAAAACTTTGGGAATGGAGCAATTTCAGTTCTTGTTGTCCAAGCTGGGTATTCGAGATCTACTAGCCTCAGCTTGAGGGGGAGTGTTGAACAAGACCACATTGTATATATTATCTTGTTGAAGGACCTAGTAGTACTTTTCCCTTTTGTACCCTAATACGTACGTGAGAGGTATTTAAGACTGGCTGATGTATGTCTGCCGCACACACAGAGGAAGAGCAGTTTTAACTGCGTGATAGTAAGGGATCATCTGAGAGCGTACGCTCTCCGTGGAGTAGTCTCGTTCACACCGAACGGGGAAACTACGTTAAATCGTTGTGTCGTTTGCTTCCGCATTTTAGCTATTTTGCAATTTTAATGGTTAATCATCCTTTGATTGGCAATTACTTCAGCCCTATGTTGAAATCTGTGACGAAGAGAGCTTAAGTTGATTATGTGATGATTGAGGAAGACCTAGTAGAGAGAGAGGACTTTTTTTTTTTGACAGGGAGAGAGAGGACTTCATTGATGCTCTTTTAACCTTTTTCCCTGGCTGATCATATATAGAGTGAATGGACTCCTGCAGTATGTAAAATAATGCTGACTTGTTATGGTTTATTGAAATTGCAGGTGCCTCTTACTCTAAGATTAATCATGGATGGTGAGGTGAGTTGCCTCATTATTTGCTGGCTAAGGATTTTATTTTGCATGTTATTGGTGAAATCTCTGTCTCTGGTGCAACCGTGCAACATACAAGTCTATGAAGTTCATTGGGACAACCATTGAAAGATTAAGCGTGACTTACTGTAACTTATACATACGGTACTTTATTAATGAGTAATTATGGGAAAACAACTTTACAATTTCTTACTACCCATATTTCATATAAACAGGCATATAAACATTATTCCGTAACTATAAAATTGTAAAATCGGATAACGCGGAAAGAAAGAACACGAGAATTTACGTGGTATCCCCGTTCAAGATGAACGAGACTAATCCACGGGAGCAAGCTCCAGAGAAGGGTTTCACTAGTAGGCGGCCGAATAGAAATCAAGGCCAGTAGTTCTTGTTACACGTCTAAGCTAGCTGCAGGATATTTAACCTAGGGGATTAGGGAATTAAGTTACCTAATTATAAGATGGTACTCATAATTAAACAGGGTAACTATTTACATCCCAACACTCCCCCTCAAGCTGAGGCATGAAGGTCACAAATGCCCAGCTTGGACAAAAGTGAATGAAACTGCTCAGCACCCAGAGCTTTGGTAAAAATATCCGCCAGCTGTGAAGAAGAGCCGATCTTCAAGGGAGCAACTTCGCCTGTAACAACGCGCTCACGAACAAAATGACAGTCCATCTCCACGTGCTTAGTCCGCTCATGGAAAACAGGATTAGCTGCGATATGAAGAGCAGCCTGATTGTCGCAGTGCAAGGGAGTAGCTGCCGGCTGAGGAACACCAAGTTCCGTGAGTAAGAAACGTAGCCATACGACTTCACTGACGGCACTAGCCATGGCCCTGTATTCGGCCTCGGCAGAAGATCGGGCAACCACACGCTGCTTTTTGGTACGCCAAGAGATAGGAGCAGAACCCAACTGAACATAGTAGTCTGTAGTAGAACGGCGGGTCGTCTGACAGCCGCCCCAATCTGCATCACAGTAAGCAGAAAGAGTCAAAGAATCACCAGAAGGGAAAAAGAGGCCCTGACCAGGAGAGTTCTTGAGGTATCGGAGAACCCGATGAGCATCCACCACATGCTCGGGACTGGGAGCGTGAACAAACTGGCTGAGAGTGTTAACAGCATAGGTGATGTCGGGGCGAGTCACAGTAAGATACAATAGGCGACCGACCAACCGACGGTAAGCATGAACATCAACCGCCGCATCGGTACTCGTAGCCGACCGGGTGAGAGTGTGATTTTGCTCCATCGGGAAACGACTGGGACGAGCGGCAGTAGCCCCCGCATCACTGAGGATGTCCAAAGCGTATTTGCGTTGGCTAAGAACCACGCCAGCAGGTGATCGTGCGACCTCAATCCCGAGAAAGTATTTCAAGGGCCCCAAGTCTTTGATGTTGAACCGGTCGTGAAGGAAGGCCTTGACTTGAGAGATGAGCTCGACGTCATTACCAGTGAGAACCACGTCATCAACGTAGATCAAGGCAGCAACAAAGGAGCTACCGCGGTTGCGAATGAGGAGAGAGGGATCGGCTCTAGATGCGATGAAACCCAGCTCATTAAACGCCGTGGTAAACTTGTTGTACCAGTTCCGTGAGGCTTGGCGAAGACCGTAAAGAGACTTCCGCAGGCGACAGACACGAGTATCCCCTTCCGCGGAAAAGCCAAGAGGGACCTTCATATAAACTTCCTCCTGAAGATCGCCATGGAGGAAGGCGTTGTTGACATCCAACTGATGAAGAGGCCACCCTTTGCTGACAGCAACGGCAATGAGAACTCGAACAGTGACCAGCTTGGCCACGGGAGCAAAGGTATCGTGGAAGTCGACGCCTTCGACCTGGGTGAAGCCTTTAGCGACCAATCGCGCCTTATACCGTTCAACAGAGTCATCAGGGTGGTACTTGATCTTGTAGACCCACTTCGAATCGATGGCACGCTTCCCCGGTGGCAAAAACTCCAAAGTCCATGTCCCGTTAGCCTCTAAAGCCATTATTTCCTTCATCATTGCTTCACGCCAGCAAGCGTGCTGCACTGTCGTGCAAAAATGCTTTGGCTCGACGACCTGTGAGATGGCAGCCAAAAAAGCACGGTGTGAGTAGGAAAAACGATGATAGCTAACATGGTTAGAGATGGGGTGAGTGACCGAATGAGAGGATGAATTTCCCGACAGCTCGACGTCGTAAATGGCGAGCTTGGAGGGGGGACGCCGCTCGCGATCACTACGACGCAAAGGGGGATCCGGGGGCAAGGCGCCACTGGGAGCCGCGGGACTGTGCAAAGGAGCATCATCCGCGGCAACGGCAGCCGGCGAAGAGGACGAGCCCGGAGTAGCAAACGGCGAGGGCGCGGGGCTTGGAGTCCCACCATGCAAAGGCGAGGAGCCTGGGGACGCGCCATGCAGAGGCGAGGTTGGTGGATCGCCCACGTCGAAGCTGGAGGTAAGGTCATCGGCAGCAGTGGCGCGTTCCTCAACCAGAGGGTCGAGCTCCCCCTCAAAATGAGCAGGCGGTGAAAGAGGTACCTGGGGCTGCAAATCTGAGGAGAGAAAAGGGAAATCAGTCTCCACAAAATGAGCATCACGTGTAGTGTAAATGCGACGAAGGCGGAGATCATAAACACGGTAGCCCTTCTGGGAGAGAGGATAGCCAGCAAAAATACACCGTCGTCCCCGTTCAGCAAACTTATCCAACCCAGCACTCGTATCTTTGGCGTAGACCAAGCACCCAAAAGCACGAAGATGCATGTAAGAGGGAACGCGACCAAGCAGAACCTCATATGGTGTCCGGTTGCCAAGAACAGAGGAAGGCAACCGATTAATCAAGTAAGTCGCAGTCAAGACACATTCACCCCAAAACCGAACAGGGAGCCCAGCCTGAAAACGAAGAGCTCGCGCGGTATCAAGTAGGTGCCGGTGTTTCCGTTCCACAACCCCATTCTGCTGAGGCGTGTGAACACACGAAGTCTGAAGAAGAATGCCCCGATCAGCATAGAAAGTGCGAAGGGTCTTAGTCTGAAACTCCAGCCCATTATCTGCCTGTATTCTGCGAACCTGTCGTTCGAACTGAGTAACCACCATCTGACAAAAGGCAATGATATACTTTTCGACGTCTGACTTGTATTTCAACAAATACACCCAAGTGGCTCGGCTAAAATCATCAACCACCGTCAAGAAGAAACGTGAACCATCCAAAGAAGGAGTCTTATAACCACCCCAGATATCAATGTGAATCAAGTCAAAACAACCATGTGTTTGAATGGAACTAGTGGGAAAAACAGACCGAGTTTGCTTGGCCCTCAAACATGGGTCACAATGTGTTTTTGAAAAAGAAATGCTCTTGGAATTAAGTGCATCCCGGAGCAAAGCAAGCTTCTCGAAAGATGGATGCCCAAGCCGATGATGCCACAGCCCGGTATCATCCCGCCCAGCAGTTGCAAAAGCTCCACGATCACGACCATCCAGGGCAGCACCCACGCTAGAACGGTCCAAGTAATATAAGCCATCACGCAGTCTCCCCAGTCCAATCACTGTCCTGGAACGTAAGTCCTGAATGATACAAACACCAGCCAAGAACAACAAACCGACATCATGGTCCTGTGTAAGACGACTAACGGACAGAAGGTTGCACTTAAATTTCGGAACATGGAGGACCCGGTGGAGGGTTAGGCGGTCATGTAAGCGCACAGAACCCACTTCTTCTACGGGAATACAACGTCCATTTGGAATACGAACCGGGGAATACGTGCCACTACGATTCACACGATCAAGCCAGCTAGCGTCTCTAACAATATGTTCATTGCACCCGGAATCAATGAGCCATTCATAAAGGTCAGAGCAATTACCAGCCATGTGAGCGGTGGGGTCGGAAGGTCCAGTGGATGATCCGCTGAAAAAATCTTTCAAATTCGCGAACTGTGCGGCAGTGAGCCCCGGGATGGGACTGCTGTCGCTGTCTACGTGAGCAGCTCGCGGAGTGTTCTCCCCAGCCTGCCTGCGCGCGCTGCCCGGACGTTCCCCTTGCTTCCCTTTCTTTGAGTCGGAAGGAAAACCATGCAAGCGGTAACACATGTCTTTGGTGTGACCAAGCTTGCGACAATGGCTGCACCGGACAGGCTCTGCGTTGGCGGGCTGCTTCTCGTCGCGAACTTGGAACGCGGCTGATTCCACTGTGGGTCTGCGTCCAGCCGTGAGTTGTTGTTGCTACTCATCCCCAGCAACCAGCTGGTAAGCTTCAGCAAGCGAGGGCAGGGGCTTGGTGGCCAAAACCTGGGAACGAACCACAGCGAAGGAATCGTCGAGCCCAAGAAGAAAGTCGAACAAGCGCTCTGACTCAGCTTTCTCGCGCGCCTGGCGAGCCACGTCGCAGGGACACCCTCCGCAACTGCAATGAGGGTTAACGCTGACCGTTTGCAGTTCGTCCCAATAGGTTCTCAATTGAGTGTAGAAGGCAGAGACCGACAACTTGTCTTGGCGAAGAGCACCTATCAGCCGACGCAATTCATAGGCGCGACCTGCGGATCCCGCTCCAAACCTTTGTCGGAGATCAAGCCAAATTTCGCGCGCCGTGCGCACACCCCGCACGCTGTTGCGAAGTTCTTTCGTCATCGCCGTCTTGAGCCAACCCTTGACCATTGCATCACAGCGGTCCCAAGCATCAAGTCGGACGAGATCAGTTGAAGGCGGTCTTGGCAGAGTGCCATTGACAAACGCCAGTTTGTTTTTCGCGATAAGAGTTTCTGTCATATCGCTAGCCCATTCGCCGTAGTTCAGGTCGGTCAGTACATCACCACCGAACAGCTGACCTGGATTTTCAGACGGATGGAGGAACAGAGGAGAGCTGAGAGGAATTGAGTCGAGGCCAGTGATGACAGCCTTGCCGTCGCTCGAGCTATCGTTCGTCTCGCCCATGATCGCCGCAATCAAAGTCGTTGACAAGGATCACAGCTCTGATACCATGTAAAATCGGATAACGCGGAAAGAAAGAACACGAGAATTTACGTGGTATCCCCGTTCAAGATGAACGAGACTAATCCACGGGAGCAAGCTCCAGAGAAGGGTTTCACTAGTAGGCGGCCGAATAGAAATCAAGGCCAGTAGTTCTTGTTACACGTCTAAGCTAGCTGCAGGATATTTAACCTAGGGGATTAGGGAATTAAGTTACCTAATTACAAGATGGTACTCATAATTAAACAGGGTAACTATTTACATCCCAACAAAAATGGCATTAATGTTGCGCACTTACCGTTGCAGACACGGAAATGAAAAAAAGTTACAATATATATATATATATATCATATAAACATTACTAATATATACATTGTCTAAATAAACATATTTTTCACGGTATATCTAGATGTGAGTTTTACATCGAGGTGGATTTAGCGGGGTCCAACTCTGTGGACCACGCTCCATCAACACAGTACAATTTATACGGAATTGAAATCTACTTGTGAAAATAATTCCCGCCAGCTTCCACCTCAGGCTTCCTCTGGCTTCAAAATTTGGAAAAAATCCCAGAATACACCAATTATTAAAAAAAATTACCAAAATACAGTACTTATAAAAATAATTCCCAAAGTACAGCAGTTTCAACATCACTGTCTTTGTCTAAGACAGTGATGTTGATCACCGTTTTGGTCTAAAACGATGATACATCACCGCTTTAGACAAAAGCAGTGATGTTATCACCGCTTAAAACCAAAGCAGTGATGCCATCACCGCTGTCAAGGACGACAGTGATGGCATGACCGTTGATGAGGGAGGCAGTGAACCCTTCACCGTTGGATCCAACAGCGGTGAAGTGGCGCGGATCGCTGACGTGGACGCGCGCGGGCACTTCACCGCTGAAGACCAAAGCGGTGATAGCCCCGCTTTCCACGTCAGCGATCCGCGCCCCACCCCGCTCCTTCACCGCTGCCGTCCGATGCAGTTATGCGCGGATTGTGGTTTTTCTCCACAATCCGACGCATCAGGAGCCGCCATGTCAGCGATCCGTGACCATCACCGCCTTTGTTGGACGTGGTGATGGCACTGTGTTTGTTTGGGGCGGTGATAACTGGCCAGGTCTTTTCCCAGCCCCAAACACTATAAATACCCATCCCCCCCCTCATTCCAAACCACACCACCACTTTATACTTCTTTCTCCCTCCATTTTTCACTCTAGTTTCGTTCTAAGTATGCTCTGTGGTTGCGGCTAAGTCCGATCTTCCGCATCAAAAAGAATTACTAGAGTTTTTGTTTTGTTGTTTTGTCGATACTCTCGCTAGCTTTTCGGCAAAAAATGGACGAAGAGGCTTTGAGAGTACGTAAATTTATTTAATTCTTTTGTGATTTTTTTTTACATGGGTGCTAAAATTTAAATTGATTTGATTTCATATTTTTTTATAGATGGGTGCTGAGATATACGACCCTAGATTGTATATCGATCCTGGCCCAAGGGATCGAAGGTATTTAACCGGGCAAGATCAACATCGCTCTCGTTCAACTTGGAACAATAATCCGGTAGACACACTAAAATTATTTCAATAGTTTTAAAGTTTTTATTTTGCTTTCTAAGTTTTTATTTTGCTTTCTATTGACTGACAATATTGTGTTTTTTGTTTTGTAGGAATCACTTATTCCCATCAGTCATCGAGGTACATGTCGATTGCCCCGTTGGCATCCTCGACTGCATCCCTATCTAGAGAGGGCGGGATTGCACAATTTGAGGCACTTTATGAGGCTTGATATTGACAATGTTCGAGTCAATTGTAAGCATACTGGATTCGCCATCTTCATAGTCGATCCCAATGTTCGAGTTTGTCACCCGACTATTCCAATAAATAATAAGCCGAAACTTCTTAAATTTACCCACGTCTGCAATATATAATAATTAAGTATAGTATATAATTAGTACATTATGGATACAAAAACAATATCATCCAAAGCGATAATAAAATGCAACTAATTGATCTATTATGAGAAAACTAAACAAATTCATCTAAATTCATAACTAGCTAACTAACATCTATCATATCATAATTAAACTAAATAATATCATAACATATTTTCCAATAACCGCAATTCACTAAATACAGACAGTATAATTACTAACACATCAACATGTAAAAAATACATACTTATAACATACTCAATCCCGATCTATCATGAGAAAACTAAACAAATTAATCTAAATTCAGTACTAACTAACATATATCATATCATAATTAATCTAAATATATAATTCTAACATACCTAATTCTAGCACATAATCAAAATGTAAACAATACATAATTCTAACATACCGAATCCCGACGAGTTTATTGAGCAGTAAACTACGGAGGAACCAGCTGCGAAAACGACTTAACAAAACGATAATTTTTGTACTAATTTGCTGTTTGGCAGCAGGAGGGAAGAGGGCGTGGGTTTTTATAGGAAAAATTGAGAGCTAATCACCGCTTTGGACCAAGGCGGTGAACACATCATCGCCTTAGTCAACAGCGGTGATAGCTAGGTAGCTGTTACCTACTTCTCCACCTACCAGGGCTATGTAAAACGTGGGGGCAATCACTGTTGTGGACAGCAGCGGTGATGCCTTCACTGTTGATGTCAAAAGCGGGGATACGTTCCCCGCCTTTGTCAAAAGCGGGGATACTATCTCCGCCTTGGACAAAAGCGGGGAAAGTATCACCGCTTTTGTCCACAGCGATGATGCATTCCCCGCTTTCGTCCAAGGCGGTGATGCGTTCCCCGCTGCTTCACTATTTTGGACTAAAGCGGTGATCAACATCACTGTCTTTGTCTAAGACAGTGATGTTGAAACTGCTGTATTTTGGTAATTACTTTTATAAGTACTGTATTTAGGGAATTTTTTTTAATAACTCGCATATTCTGGGATTTTTTCCTCAAAATTTAGGGGCACCCTTCCAGAGTTCACATCGAGCCCGAGCTGGTACAACAAGGCATGAAAGTCCCTTGAAGTTCATGATGAAACAAGAGAGAAGGGATGCTTAACTGTCTTCTTCTTCGCAAGTGATTTCTCTTGGTGGGAGGAGACGTTAGTTTTCGAGGAGGAATGTATAGATGAAAATAATGATGTTTGATAGAGGGGGAAACTGAGGGAGTGTTCCATTGCTTTTTATTTAGAGACAAGAAGCCCTCTGTTTCTTTTTTACAACAGAGGTAAGGAAGTAAGGTAATAATTTGCAAAATTATTAATTATCTTTGGGGCTTTCTTTGGAATGGGTATGGTGAGTAGCCTAGGTCTAAATTTGCAAAGTAGAACGAAAAGAGGCCTGACCTAATTGTGTGTAAGTTGGATGGACCATATATAATGAATGTGGATTGGTCTGAAGAGCCTAGGCCAGAGCTGATTTCTTTATTTTTTTTAAGGAAATCATGAAATTCAAAAATAATCTTCAATTAAAAAATCTAATTATAATCAATTTGATTTGATTTTGTCCAAAAAAATCATTTGGTTATAATTGGTCGGGTGTGAAAAAACTGTTGCAAATTACACTTTTTTTTTTACAAAGGATACTTGCATTGCACTTTGAATGATCGATTACAAGAGAACTAACAGAGCAAACCAAAAATAGAACAAGAACAGAGAAACATAAGCACATAGATGCTCAATCAACGCTTCAGAGATACAGCAAGAAGAGCACAAAACTCAGAAAGAGCCATCCAACAAAGGATCTGAAACACTTGAACCAAAAACAGTATACACCGAAAACTCTCTTGCAATCAAAACAAACGAAGTAGCACCAAGCGCAATCAGCTCGTCCGATCCGACAGAGTCCATGACGATTGAACACAATGTCATTAGCCGCCTCCTGGGAGTCGCTCGAAGACGCTCAACACAGTGAATCACGGGTGAGAGATTACATGGCGGTGGACAGAGATGAGGATCGAAATGCTCCGAGCTGAAGAGGCAGGGGAAGACGAGGCTCCAAGACTTGGTCAAGGGAAGCAGAAGAACCCAGATCCCCCGATCAAAGAACTGAACCCACGAGCAGCAAGGCTAGACACTGCAATCCATCCTCAGTCGGCCACCAAGATGTAGAACAACCACCTGGGAAGAACGAAGGGGAAAACCAGAGAATCGATTCACCACATAAGCTGTTAGACCGACCATCATGGGAGAAGACCCAAGATGCATAACCCAGCCCCAAAGGAGAGCAAATCCCAGCAAAAAACCCTAGAACAGGGGAGCGAAATGCTAAGAATGGCTTGAAAAGCTTGAAAGCTGGAAAAACAGAGTGAAAATCATCAGAAACAAGACAGGGAAGCAAAAAAAGTAGCAGGAAGAGAGAAAAGGGGATGGGCTACCGCCGGTCACCAAGAGATGCCGGCGGCAGCCCTGGGAAGCTTCAGGGGAAAAGTAGAGAGAGATGAGAGGAAAATTTTGAATTAAAGTTAGAGAGAGAGTCGGCTTGCAAATTACACTTCATAGAGCGAATACATACATTGATGTTTGTTATGAAAATAAATTGTATATGTTGTGCAATAAAAATTATTGTACGAAACAACTTAACTATGGGAAATTCGTGTAGATAAGATATCTAATTACAACACATCTAAGCGGTAAAATACTAGCATTATATAATATGAAATCCACTTAGATACGTTAGGGGGAGGGAACACGCATGTTAATAGCTGTGTCACATACGATGATGGTATGAAAAAATGTATCACGATGATATGAACGATCAATTTTTTTCAATCAAATAATTATAATTTTGTTTATCACAGTCAATTCAATGACATTTGTCTCGATGAATTTTTTTAAATCAAAGTTAAAACAAAGAGTATGCAATCTGATTACGGTAAGTATGAGATCAGGAGAGAAAAAATATATATTTAAATCTCTACAACTAGATTGATCTAAGAGGTTGTAATTTAGTTATAAAGTCTTACACAATTGGGGATTGTGCACTCGAGTCTGGTCTAACGTTATTCATCTTCACGGAAAACTTTAGCATTCAGCAAACGCTAATGGGGCAAAAAAAAAAAAAAAAAACTACAACTTCAGGTAAGATTTAAAGAATTGCTCTATTAAAAACTGAACCTACTGGTTGAACGCCAATTGCAAGAGGCATGCATCTAATTAATATCGCCACTAGCTAGCCTACTGTTTCAAGTCCTCTGCTGTCATTTTCTTGCTAAAATAGTATAAATAACCTTTTGCGTGTATCTGTGGAGCTATCACTGGGACTGGGAGTATGGCTTCATATTGTCATGGATATTTGTTGCGTTCTCTCTGTCCTTTTCTCGTATTTGGCTACTAATTGGTGACCTAGCTATTGGGAAGGGTTTGTTTGGAAGCCATTTTAACTTAGATTCCGCAATTGGTTTGAAATACATTGAATTTTGTGGTTGTGTGTGTGTAATCGAACCATACTTGAGAATGGCATTAAATAAAGATGAGACATCATTATATAAGTTCACCAACTCATTTCATAAAAGATGGTTGAACAATGTTGTGGTAAAGCGACAGGGGAAATTCTGACTATAAATGGCGGATGCAGCTATTGTTAAGCAAGCTGGAGGACAGTAAATTTCAATGTCAAAGTTAAAGTAGTACCACTCTCCTAGCGTACGTAGCCAAATTACTTGTTTGTTTATTCAATTTATTAATTTTTTCACGTTTTGCACTCACAAAAAATTTCCTTTCCTACTAATCACTAGTTATTCGTCTCATTTCATTCACCGTTCAACTCTGTCAGGTTTGTTCTACGTGACCGTCAACGATGTTAACGGTGTTATGGAATCAGCTTGCAACTACACTTAAAGGCGACATCAACAATGTTAATTTGCTCGGCAAGCTCTTTGACGTCGTCTATTTCATCCATGTCATGCATTTGGATACCCAGGACGGCGTACAGTATACTTATTTCCACAACAACATTACGGCGTTTGTGAATTTGCTCGAGGTCTACAAATCGGCAAACCCTCAGCCGGAGATCATCTAGGCTTCTTCTAACTCGGCCTACCAATTGAATTCTGAATTCCCCTGATTCGCTTTTACAATATTATCCCATTCCAATGCCAAGTGTAACCATCAATCAGGTCTATTATAGAGAAAATAAGCTTTAATTATCAATCAGGGCGTCAATCTACTATTTATTATCTAGCAAATCAAAGTTTGGTTTTAACTAATAAACAAACATGTTTTTTTTTTTTTTTGTATTTCTTCTTGTTTGCCCCACATTTGTATGGGTTTTTTCTGCCTTTTTGTGGCATTGTATCTTCTTTTTTCTTTTATTTCGATTTGGTAATAATATTTGGTCTCATCATCCATAAAAAAAAACTAATAAACAAACATGCAAAGCAAGTAAAGATTGGTCAAAATCTATTGAGATAAAGTCACTCGGGTGTGCTTCCTTCTAGCTACAAATTAGATCGATATTGACGATCTTAGCCTGCCCACTCGAGATTTATATGGCAAAGAGTCCCAACCCCACTTGAACTCCCTATTTGAGTTATCCAAACTCACATAGGATGCACTATTTGAAAGGAGAGTTTTCACAGGAAAAATAGAACACCTAGGGCATGCAATTTAGACTCTCACTAAAGGATTATGATCTAATACAGCATTGTAGCCCAATATCATGCTTGATCAATCAACCCACAATGAAGAATTGAAAAATTGCTCTAATCAACTTAATTGGATATTCTCTATCTTAGGTTAATAGCTCAAATTGGAGAGTTTGATCAATACCCACCAATTTCATGAAATACTTTAATTCAATATAATAATCAAGAGTGTAAACAAGCATCGGAATCATTCAATCATCAAAACCTAACATACATAGTTAGAGTTCTAACAATTAGTCAAATGTTCACTTCAATTAGCAATTTTGTTAGTAATATTGACTTGACAACATAATACTGATTTGGAAGAGACACATGAAGGTCAACATTTCAAAATTTTAGTATTTTAACTAAGAAAAGAGTTACAAAAGTATTCACGATAACGTAAAAATGGCTAATACTTTGATGCATTAGGAAAGATTTAATTAATTAATATCATTTTAATAGGTTTGGATAATATAAAAGAATCTCCAAAAAGTTTAGAAAAGAAAAATGCCGGAGCACGAGCAGGAGCAACAAGACGAAAGCAAACTGCTTAAAGCGATGATAGCTTCCAAGTCACTGACCTCGGAATCAGTAGTCTATTTGTTGGATCTTTTCTCCATTGATAGTGCCATCTTCTTAGGGGGGACAGCAGCGCTAACCGGTCGAACTCTTCTCTGCAAAATTCCCTTCCTTTCAGGTCACATATTTATTTTTCCGTCCTTATATTATAAGCCTTTCACCATCAACCATTGGCCTATATCATTTAGAATAAATTTAATTTGCGGCTTCTATTTTAAAGTTCTATGACTCGAAGAACAAGCATTCCCCGCGAAGAGTCATCAGAAGATCCAAATAATGATTCCATTCGACCATTAAAAATTGAATGTAAGTACAAATATTTTTATTAGCATAATTATATATATTTTCAATTTAATATGTATCTATTTCATGTGTTATTCAGGGAAAAAGAGAGCTATTTCCGTACCATCGGAAGGTGTAGTGGATCTAATCAGTCTCTATCTGAAGTGCAAAAAAAAAATTATGATGGTATGAATATCATTGAAATATTTTTCCCCATAATAAAATATTGATTAAGTACCTGTTGTTATAATCTCTTTAGCTACTTCATACTGGTTGAACTTACAAAATCATTACTCTCCAATTTACATTTCAGACATTGATACACATAAGTCAGAGTTGAAGAGAATTAATCAACCGTTGACTAAATTAGCAAGAAGGAAATGTGTTATTTATATAAGACAGACTATATATGGAAAAATTGTGAACATTCTACTGGTAATCTATTTGTTTCATGTTTGTTTTCGATTTATATGTTTTATCAAATTATGTGTTAGTTGCTAGGAATGCTTATTTTACTAATTCCTACACAGGACTGCAAAACGCGATGAATAACTTACAATCTAAGAGAAATAAATTGTTGTGGTCCATCAAACTTGCCGAAAATTGTTATAATCGTCTTCGAGTGATGCGTTCTGGTGACTTTCCAGGTTTGTTGATATTTTGGTTATTTCAATTTCCTTAATTTATTATAATGCTAGAGTTTATCATCTAATTTATTTCTTATACTGGAGTTTTAATTTTATTGTAGTTGTTGAAGTGTTTGATATTGGAAAACCATCATATAAATGTGCATATTGTGGAGTGGTGATGTGGAAGGGCGAAAGTACCAAACCTTCGAGAAATTCCAATACACCAAAGTTTTTGCTGTGTCGTAGACAAGGTAAAGTGAAGCTTCCTCCAAGAAGACAGCCTCCAGAGATTTTGAATATGTTTTTTTGGAACAAATCCGAGGATATAATGGGGTCTTTGCATTAACTTCTATTTGAGGTAAACTAGATCGATCTATCAATGATGGCCACATAATATATGTTTATTCCATTGAAAGTCAAGTATATCATCGAATCGGTAGCCTGATACCTACTGACAGGTACATACCGAAATTCAGGTTAGATTTTTTCTCCACGGATCCATATTCAAATTCTTTGCGCGATTCATTTATTCAACAATTACAGGAGATGTTAGATTCAAGGAATACGTTAGAGAAGACATTTCGATCTGCAAGGAATAGATTGAAGACACCATCAACAAGTTGAGCTAAAGTTGCTTGCGAGAAGAGAAAGGGATGGTAGAGACTATGATTTGCCATCAGCAAATGAGATTGTTGCTTTAATTGTTGATGATACTAGGGAGCAAACATTTTCTCATGATATTATTGTCCGGTGTCAAAGTCATGAACTGGAACAAATTAGTATATATCACCCAAGTTTAATGGCTTTGCAATATCTCATATTATTCCCATATGGCGAGGATGGTTGGCATCCAAATATTTTCATACTCAGAGAATGGGGACGATGATGCAGATGAATACAACGAGAAGAATGTGACTAAATGTGATTTTTACAGTTATAGACTTCAAACAAGACTGGGAGAATCAAATGCAGTGTTATTGTGTCAAAAGTTGTTCCAACAATATGTTATTAATGCATATGCATTGGTTGAGGCTGAGCGTTTGGATTGGATTTAAAACAACCAAACAAAGAATCATAGAATTTTGTTTACATGATTTGATCATCAGTTCACCTACTTATCATTCACTAAATCAATTGAAACATTATTAGGCATAGTTATCAGAATCGCCTAAAATACACATACCCAATTATTTGGCATGGTACATATTTATATTGTTTGATTTGGGAGTGTAACAATACTCATAGAAACATTATATTATTCTACCTCAACTTAATATATTTGAGGATTCAACACCTTAAGTCACTTTATTGACATAAAATTTCAAAATAATTGTACACATACCTAATTTGTTTTTTATCGAATGTCCCCGAAAGGACTGGGAAAAAAAAAAGAAATTTGGTATCTACAAACTTCTTGCTTACATTTCATACGGAACTTTTTGCCTTTTACAAATCTGATTCATTAGGTATGTCTAAATTAAACAACCTCATAAAAAATGTGTAAACCGATCATTCTTAAAAATATTGATTACCCATGATCATCGACCTAATATGGATTTGAGTAGAATTACCAATAGGGAGAATCGCCATCCGTTTTCTTAATCGAGTCCCTGTAATTTACAACACGGGCTATTACAGTTAACACATATGTAACTTTTATGTATGCATTTAGCTCATTAAATAGCGCACGATGCAATTTTAATATACCAATTTCATCATGTGAGATGGTATTCCCACATATTGGACTTCGACGTCGATAGATTATTCGACCTTTACAAACACAAAAAAATAAAAAGTCAAGTAATATCTGACAATGAGGAGGGTTTTTTTTCATAAAATTTTAGGGAGTCGGTTCCCTAGCATACGGTTTGTCTTTCACTTTTGGTAAAACAATTATTACTCGATATTCGGATAAAATGTCAAAAAACACTATGATGTCATCTTTTGATCGAATGATTGAAGAATTTAAATAATTTGAATTCTTTTACGCTACCAAATATTAAATATTTTCATATACCTTTATTTTTAAACATACTACCAAATAAACGCAAAGCTCACATAAAAATTGTTACTACTATTTACGCGATTGACAAATAAATCCGGCCAACCGGCCGGGCCATTGACTAGTGTTAGTTTGTTACTTTGTTTATATTCCGTAAATGGAACCAGCTTAATGGTGGTGTCAGGTGTGGTTCGTATAGTTGAACAGACGACGATAGACGCAATTTGTCCAAACTTTACCGTACGTTAGCGAAGTATAGGAAAAAGGGTTGGAAGAGGATTTAGCAGATGCTGGTTTCAAATCAATATAGAGAGACTCTTTATAGTTTGTAGATTCTTTTGTAGGAATTTGTATGGTTGATGATGGTGAACTTACAGAGTGGTGCTTTGCTTTGCTTTTGCCACTCTACAGCTATTGAGCTCAACACAGTTACGTTGATCATTCAGCCCAAAAAAGAAACACCAAGTCCAAATCCGAGTAAGACCAACCACTCGCATAAAATAAAATTCACAAAAATCACATAAAGGAAGAGATTAAAAGCACAAGAAAGAGGATTTCAAAAACAGAGGGGCTGCTAGCTAGTGCTATAGCTGCCACTATCCAGTGTAGATGTGGACTCCAATGGCGATCAAGAAGATGGTGATGAGGCCGAAGAAGAGGACGGTGTGGACCAATATCGCCATCGCACTCGTCTGCATGTTCCCAAACTCCACCACTCTGCCTCTCCCTGGGAGCTGGAACAGCAGCCCTGGGCTCAGCAGCACGAACAGCACCACTGCTATCACTACCGGCCCCCAATCCGCCATTGCTTTTTTTCTCTGCCTCGAGGGAAACAATTGGGAAGTTGAGAGACAAAGAGTTAGAGAGGTGAGTGGCTACTTGTGATTTGGACTTGGGTTTTTATAGCAGAGTATGGGGGAAGGTGGAAACAGAGTGTTTTTTTGGTTTAGTTGCCTAGCTAGCGGTGATCTGATCTGGTGGTGGGGTTGAGGAAGCAAAGAATCTGGGCAATAAAGGCAAAAGGAAAGAACCGACTCGACTCCTTGTATCACAAGTTTTTTTGATGATGAGATCATTGTGCGTCTAAATGTTTACCTTTGGTCCCTGAACTTTGATACTCTTATCAAATGAGCTCTTGGACTTCTCTTTTCTTTTTATTGTGATTAGCAATATTGTCACATTTGATGAAATTTTGCAATTGGTGGTATGAGTTCATATTGGATGGGTAGGTTTTATAAAAACAGAATCTTGTTAAGTTCATCGAAAACTTCTCGAAGAACAGTAAGAATATGTATTTTGATGAATCTTGTTCCTCCATAGATCCGACTAATATACCCTAATTAACATGAATTCGAAAAAGAAATAATGTACCTTTTTCTCGTATGTATGTTTTTCAATGATTTTCATGATGTAATTATGATCCATAGATGGTTGCTATTATTCTGTTAGATTAGTAGGATTTGATAAATTTTGCAATATTTATGTTAGAGATTCAGTCCACACTAAAAAAATATATGAAAATTTTGTTCATCTTCTGGCAAGAACAGGCTCTCTTATCAATGAACTTTCATTTACCATCGTCTCTTTTACTCTCTGCTGTGTGCTTGTTACTTGTAAAGACTTCTCATTTCTTATCTATCTGACCACTTTTGAGGTAAATATAACAAAAATGCTGAAAATTTTAGTGAAATGAATGGAATTGTTAAGTTTTCATAGTGTAGGAGCCTAAATGCGATTGATTCCAAACAAAATAAAGAAGATGAGTTGTTAACAAAGAAGTAACTAAACAACCAATCCTCTCCTGGCACAAGGAAATAAGTTGTATTCGTAATTGCCACATTCGGTGTGCAATGATCTGGACAGCTACTTCTGCTGCACGTGGCAGAGTTTAGTTTGTGATTCTTTTCCAAGATTATCCTCTTGTTATATTTAATTTACTTTTTGTTTCTGGGGTTATTATTAAGTTTAATGATTGAACGCTTTAGTTCGTAGATGGCTAATTATAAGCTTTCCGTCCACGACTTAAGATTTCGCCAAGTGACCTCCAAATCTACTGTCTGGGCTCCCTCCTTTACTTTCCTTTCTTAATCAATCTGGCGTTCCATTTTTTTTTTTTTTGGTAGCTTCCTTTATTCTCCCAACACGTGGTGGAACATTCTTTGCCTAATGGTCTGTCTAATACACATGGAAGAACATGAGATGTTAAAATAGAGTATAGGTAATACGAGTAGTATTATGTTATATTACGAGTACTGTTATGTAATTGGGCAGAGTTATATTTCTTATTAGAGTTGTAGAAGTTAGGTAGTTTTCATATTAGTGTTAGGGTTATTATAGAAGTCATTTTTTGTACTCTATATAAACCTTATGTGGTTCCAATAATAATACAACATTTTACACCGTATTCTGATTTACCAACAATTGCAATGGTAAGAAAAAAGAGTGCAACTCTGAGTTAGGCCTTGCATGCCGTGGCAGAGGCCAGAGACTGTGGGTGTTTGTGCACTGATATGGGATTAGAGACTCGAAACAGAGTTGCCTCTTCTGTTTTCTAGCAGTTTCTTAAGTAAGTTGATCTGTAGCTCCGTTCACTGGGCTTCGATGTAAAAACCGAGTTAAAGCTCATTGGTTCATGTGAGCCCAACCCCTCCCTCCCTTTTCTTTTGTTACAAACCGAGCCCAAATTCCTCTTTGGTGGATTTTGCCCCAAAATACTAGACTGACTTGTAAAAAGAGATTTTTTCAAAAATAGCACTGTTTAAAAAAAAATTCCAAAAATAGCACTCAATTCCGTAAAATTCCAAAAATAGCACTGTTTTTGTAAAACCGCCACCCGGAGGTGTGTTTTTAAATGAAAACCGCACTGGTAGGGAGCGGTTTTGCAGACCGCACCCCAGGGTGCGTTCTGCCTTTTTTAAAAAAAAAAAAATCCTAACTTAGGTGAAAACTTCAAACGAACGTATCTTTATGTTCGGGTATTCGATCGTCGCGATTTTTTTTTTATTCCGCATAACTTTTTGAGATCTTGCAAGCCGAAGACTGCCAAAGGTGGTTTGGTCTCGCCTTCGTACCAAAAAATGTCGTTTGCTACCCCGAACGAGCTTTTTTCCGATTTCGTCAAACTTTGGACAACCGTAACTTTGTGCTCCAAATCCAAACGGCATGATTTTTTTTTATTTCGCATAACTTTTTAAGGACTACAATTTTCACTAGGAATGTATTTTCAAAACAGGAATTATTTTTGGATATACAGGATTTTGGGAATAGCTTATCTTCCCTTCTCAGCAATCCACGTACATTTTGAAATTATGTCTATGATAAAAGTTGTATTCCTTAAAAATTTATGCGAAATAAAAAAAAATTCATGCCGTTTGGATTTTGGAGCACAAAGTTATGGTTGTCCAAAGTTTGACGAAATCGGAAAAAAGTTCGTTCAGGGTAGCAAACGACATTTTTTGGGACGAAGGCGAGACCAAACCACCTTTGGCAGTCTTCGGCTTGCAAGATCTCAAAAATTTATGCGGAATCAAAAAAAATCGCGACGATCGGATACCCGAACATAAAGATACGTTCGTTTGAAGTTTCCACCTAAGTTAGGATTTTTCAAAAAAAAAAAAAGGCAGAACGCACCCTAGGGGTGCGGTTTGCAACCAAAACGCACCCTGGGGGTGCGGTCTGCAAAACCGCTCCCTATCAGTGCGGTTTCATCGAAAAACGCGCCCTCGGGTGGCATTTTCATCGAAAAACGCACCTCCGGGTGGCGGTTTTACAAAAATGGTGCTATTTTTGGAATTTTTCGGAGTTGGGTGCTATTTTTGGAATTTTTTTAAACAGTGCTATTTTTGGAAAAATCTCTTGTAAAAATTTCTCAATATACTACACTTTGTCTGATATACCAGAGAACTAGTTTATGCGTCACGGTATCTAGCAGCGATCAAGCTTGTTCGTTGTCGTGACAAGCAAACTATACGAAGATGAAGCGGGTTTGTTGTTGTAATAGAGGAACTATACATCTATGAAGCTTGTCCGGTGCAACTAGAAACGAAATGCATTAGTTCGTTGCGGTTTGCAGCGATTTGCCTTGATCGCTTTAATCAACCGCAATCATCGTTTATTTCACTTAATTATTGGAATTACCAATAGCCATTGTTGACATTTGCCTCCATAAGCCATGTAATATTTTTGTAGAGGCATTTGTTCCTATAAAAAATATTTTGGAGAGGCATATATTGATCTAAATGAACTTAACTCAAGTAATTTTTTATATTTTAAACTAAGTATGGTGTTTAAAAGCTAAATAGTTATAGCGAGAAATATTAAACATCTATTCCGGCCATAGTTAGTAAATACTCCGTTTAATACACGTATATGTACCCGTATGTACTTTATCCGTTTAAAACTTCCGTATCCGTATTATTGTCAAGCCGTTTCATTTTTGTCCGTTCATTTGATGGCTCCCGTATTAAACACGTATAAAACTCGTATAACACGTTTAATATCCGTATTTAATGAATTAAATTACTAACTTTACTATTATTTATATATTTATTTATTTTTAAAATGATTAATTTTTCTATATTTATGACAATTAACGTACTATTAAACGTAACATTAGCATACAGACGAAGTAAAATATCCGTACGTATTTTATACGTAACTTTCCCGTACCGTATTTTACTAACTATGATTCCGGCAAAAGAATTATTAGTCGTTATAAAGGTTTTGGAGTTGGAAAACTTATGTGCTATAAAGGCAAATTATATCTAATACTTTTAGAAGCACATAATTCTGCATATTGAGGCAAATTATGTATGTGTAGTATATCTAATACTTTTAGAGGCACATAATTGTGACTATTGAGGCAAATTATGTATGTGTTGCATATCTAATACTTTTAGAGGCAAATACAATATTTGTCTCAACAATTAGGCGCTATATGTGAGTTTTCTTGTAGTGTTAGCAGCCGACACTTCTATCTCATATATTAGGGTGCGCCTATGGTGACATGCATGTCACCGTAATTTGCACTTCATGAATCATACCAGTCATATCTGTCAATCGAACTGACAATTGCTCCATTGTATCACGAATGGACTTCTGATAGTCATTGAATTCTTTTTGACACACCACCAGATGCTCTTGTGTGGCTTTCAACACTTTCATGATAAGAACCAAATCTTGTTGTTGTTTCTCATCATGTGTCATCGTCTAAACAATTTAAAGAAAAATTCAAATCATAATTCAACTTCAATTTTGCACAATTTACCAAAAACAAATACGTGCTCGGACCTGACCTATTATTAGGTTGACCTTAAAGACAGTTTGTCGCTACCAAAATCATTTATGTCGACCTTTCCTCTTCCTAGGTCGACCTATCCAGCAGGAAAAATACCAATTTATCAACAAAAGCAAGTGTAATATTACCACAAACAACAGATAGGTCGACCATACACATTGACCGGCCGACCTTTTAAGCACAGCATAGTCTTACAAACAAAGTCAAAGTCGACATTCAAGATGAACAACCAAAACAAACAGAAACGGTCGACCTTGAAAAACATTAGGCGACCTATTGGGTTTGATCTTACTTACCTCGCAAGTACAGAAGTCCGAGTGTTGTGCCCTAAATTCAATTTCGAGCAATTGTCAAACAGAGGTCAACCTGATTGAGATAAGGGTCGACCGAATGGTATTCTGCACGCAAAAAAACATCAAATTAAACGGTGCAAATTACACATTAGACAAGATGACGGCGATAGCTACTTTAGGTCGACCTCACCTTCGACGTGGTCGACCTATTAAGTGCAAAATGGTCGCCTTTGAGGTATATGAGTCGACCTTTAATTATGTTCGCTTCCCAAAGAGGTCGACCATTTGCTATAAAAGGTCAACCGCTTCGTTGAACCTCGCAAAACTGAAATAGCAGATTAGGTCGACCGAAAAGTGCAAGTTACAGTGACATGCATGTCACCGCAGCAAAGTCCTAATTTTTATATATAGAAATACCGGTACTATAGTTCAAATTTGTCAGGCACACGCACACATAAGTCAATTTGATGGATCAATCAAGAAATGAGTCAATTTGATCAATTGTCTCGTTTTATAAACGAGGCAATTAAAACGAGTCAATTCGAATTACCTGCCCCCACCCCAGATAATTGAAATTGACTCAAAACGGATCAATTCAAAATGCCTCAGGCAGATTGATCTATCCTGATTTTTTGCTGGCAAACAAGACAATTGTGTCAAATTGATCCGTTACAATTCCTCATCCAAACGAGTCCATAATTATTTGTCAATAGGTGGCACGTTGGGCGGTACAATTGGATTCTAACTAATACCAAGTGGATTCTAACTAATACCAATTGGAATGCTTATATATAGTAGGCATGATTGAGTTTTTGCCAAATGATACTGTTTTGGTTAATTTAATTGACAAAAAATAACTTTTAATTTGTTTGTTGAATTTGATGTTATTTGTTGGATTCAAATATGAATGTTTAGATTTTTATGATATTTGTTGGATTAAAGTATAAATTTTTGGATGTTGGCATTATATGTTATATTTAAATACGAAATTTTCATTTTGTCTGCAATGTTGTACTTTATTTATATATATATATGTTGATTTTGAAAAGATTGTCTTCAAATATGTTGTATACATTCCTAAATTCATTTAGTGTTAATAAATTCCCACTCCCGTACATATTTTGCGAAAACCGACATGAACTTTTATAAACCGGTTGTATTATCGACCAACCATACTCTTTATCAAACCGACGTATCATTATAAACCGATTTGACAACCTTCCACCTAACCGAAATGCACTCGGTCAAACGGACGGTAATCTGCGGAATCAAGGAGCTGAAACGGGGCAATGTCATCACGAGTCCACGCCTTTCTTGTATCCACGGCCGCACCCAACCATTCCCTCTAGTTGTTTTACGCGCCGACGTATTCGCACTCTCTTGCCTCGTCATTTCCATCATTGGGCTTCAGGAAGAACGAAAGAAGTAAAGAGGCCCAACGAAACTGCAGTGTACGGAAGACAGACGGGCAGGCAGGCAGGCGGCGCTAGTCAAAGAAAGTCTCCTCCCCTCCCCGCTCTCTTTTCTATTTCTCCCAAGGAAGAAGTCAGAAGCTCAGACACCCATTTCCTGCTGCTCCGTCGAAGATTCCGCGGCGTCTCTCCCGCTGCTCCGTCGTCTTCTTGCACTATTCGTTGACGACAAACTTTCTTCCGGCGGCAACTGCGGACTGAAGGTAATTCTCATTCGTTGACGACAAACTTTCTTCCGGCGGCGACTGCGGACTGAAGGTATACCTTTACCTGCTGTTTCCGGAATTTTCTTGATTCAGCGCCGAAACGCCTCGAATTCGGCTAGGTTTTCTTTGTTTCCGTGCTCGATCGAATACGGAGCTGTCTCCGGAACCGAGCGGCCGGTGCGGAGGCTCTCCAGTCCAGAGCAGAGACTGAGATGGTTTCTCCGCCATTCCTTCTTGGACGGAACTTGTAGAATTGAACGTCTTCTATGGTGTAAAGATTTACTTCTGTTAGAAATTCGATGAGTACGTTTCTTGCTCTGCTTCTATTAAACGTACGTGTTCATTGATCGGCGCTTGATTTCGTCACCGTTTCAGCGTATCGCGTTGGTAATATCCTGCAAGAAGCCTAAAGACTCTTTCACGCTACGATTAGGTTCATAGCTCTTTCCTGTTTGGGGCTGGTCCTGAGAAGAAATGTCCCACGCGTTTGGTTACAAAGAATGGAGACTAGTGATTTCTCTGTAATTCCTTGAAGTTTGGGGAGCCTAAAATGGCTGTGCAAGGTAGAGGGTTTGAGTTCTTGTTCGATTTGTTCCATAGTGTAATATGATCCATTTCTGCCTAAAGTTCCCCTCTCCTTAGGTTGATTGGCAGTTTGTATGATCTTGCAATGCCTTTGTTTGTGAATTTTCTCAGGATACGACATTAATCAATTACTACAAGAAGCTCAATCACGCTGGTTGAAGCCCGTGGAAGTGCACTTCATACTACAGAATTCGGACAAGTACCAGTTTACCCAAGAGCCACCTACGAAGCCGTCTGGTAATCTTCTTTTCTTGGGGAATAAGCAGGGAACAGTCTGTTGTTATGTTTGTGGTAGTCCATGTACCTGTCATGGAACAGTTATTGACAGTACCTTTTAAATTATCTGGTTGTTTGATAGGTGGATCACTGTTTCTTTTCAATAAGAGGGTAACTCGGTTCTTTCGTAAGGATGGTCATAGCTGGCGAAAGAAAAGAGATGGAAGAACTGTTGGTGAAGCACATGAAAGACTTAAGGTGATGTCTCTTTGGTTTATGGTGCTTGAGGTTACTCATATTTTAGATGAATGAAGAGAGAAGTTTTACAATGTAATAGTTAACTTCTTCCCATGGATCATTAGCTCTATGACAAATTTGCTTAACTTTTGGTTCTGATTGTCTCTGAACAAAGTGCTAGT
This sequence comes from Linum tenue, assembly GCA_946122785.1. Lineage (NCBI taxonomy): Eukaryota > Viridiplantae > Streptophyta > Magnoliopsida > Malpighiales > Linaceae > Linum > Linum tenue. The sequence goes on along the minus strand of CAMGYJ010000011.1, from coordinate 50,830,431 downwards.
GTGCATATTTAGAAAAATATCTGAAGGGTTTAACCAGAACATGAGTTCTTTTTAATTGCTGAACGTCATGGTTCAGGCAGGTAATTTTGCAGAGAGATACTTTGATTTCTATCCGTCCGTTAAGTCTTGGTTTATCAAGATGGAATATCTGGAATTTTCTAGAGTGTCGTGTATGAAGTACTTAAATATTCACAATCCCTTAGTCTCGCAACTGAAGTCCTAGAAATGGATGTAACCTCTGAGTCATGGTGCATTGGCTAGTTGTGTACATGTTGAGAGGTAAAAATCGGTTTATGTGCAGGTTGGAAATGTTGAAACTTTGAATTGCTATTATGCGCATGGAGAAGAGAACCCAAATTTTCAGAGGCGCAGCTACTGGATGCTAGACCCGTGAGTGTTGCTCAACTAAGTCAACTTCCATGATTGTCTATTTTGTACATTTAAACTCTTTCTCTGCTAGGTCCAAATCTGACATCTAATTAAAACAAAATTTATAATCATGTACATCTAATGCATGCAATTATGGTGAGTGGTGACTTAAGATATTACATGGCATGTACATCACATTAGCCATCTATGTGTACTGTAGCTAAAACTAGGCTAGAATATGTTGGCTGAACCATTCATGTTGGGAACTAAAAAGACATCATATCTCACATATTTCTTTTTACTTGCAGGGCTTGTGACCATATTGTTCTTGTACACTATAGAGAGATCAATGAGGTGAGGTCCAAGATAATATGTGAAATCTTTGTTGGATACATTTAGTTTCGTAGCTATAACTGGCTGCTGATACATCAACTTGTCACGGCTATGTGCAGGGAAGAACAGGTTCTGGATCTGTTGCTCAATTATCTCCAGGAGCCTCCTACCATCTTGGTCAAAGCTCAAGTTATACTACTAATAATCAAGGATCTACCTCCATAATCAGTAATTCAGGTGAAGCATGTACAAATTCAGCTAGTCCTGGGTCCATCGAAGTTACTTCTGAGGTAGTTGTCAAGGGAAGTGATGGGTTTAATACATCTGGGTTTACAAATGCAAACAATGAGGTCGATCAATTTTTCCGAAGGCTGGAGGAGCAGCTAAGCTTGAACGAGGACTTAATCTCAGACCTCGTTCCATTTAATAGCGGTGAAGTAGCTGGTAATCAGTCAGAAGTCCTGGAATTTGGAACTGAAACCGACAAGCATGATCAGTCTGATGTTGCTGTTGGCAGACCAGAATCTTTCCAAGCTTATCATGATCACAATGCAGGGATGGAAAGGAAGTCAAACAATCAGCTGTTTCAGAACCCAGGTTTTTCCCATGCCTCCTTGCTTCTATTTCTCTTAACATTCCTCAGGTTCTTTAACAGGTAAATAATGCTTTGTATTAGAAAATGGCGGGGAAAGTGAAAGGGTGGTGTGACCATCACAAAAATGGTGTTTTTACCCCATGGTTGTAAACTTGGTTTCCATTTCATAAACTTCTCCCTTTGCCATACCGGGTCATCTTTCATCTTTGTGTCATACTTGTGTTATCATGCAAATTTGACATTTAGAAGATTTTGAAGTATTATAGGAAAAGGAAGGTTGTGGATCAAACATAAAGAATAATAGATGAGGCAAATGAATAGCAGATACATGATTGCGTAGTGGGTATTCAAAGGGTAAAGATGTTAATTTCTAAACGACTTTAAATTTTTTATTTATTATTCTTGATGGTTGTGTGATTAGAGAAACATTGAGCATTTGCATTCTTAAGAAACAAAAGGTAAAGTAAATCATTTTAAGATGTAGTTTCAGTACAATAAATCATTTGGAAAGAAAAAGAGGATCTATTTGATTTGATTTTATATCAACTTGATTGAACATATTGTAGAAGAACAAAGACTTCAATTTGCCTGTTATTGTTGTACTTCATGTTTGGACGGTCTGCATGACTTCTAAATTTCGACAATTTTAGATGGTAGTTTTGCAGATTGTTCATCGTATGTGCTTGACCGTGCTAGTGGAACGCAAGAATCACCACAATGGAATGAAGTTCTTGGATCCTGCACACCTCCAACACATATTGACTACAAGGTGAGGCATTTGGAGGCCCTAAAGTTGATGCACTTCATCAGGTTGAGGAGTTCCTCCGGTTTGATTGTCTAAACCATGGTTTAATTTATGGAACAGGAAAACTTGGCATCTGGCTTAAAGAGGGAGCCTGCTGAAGAATATCAACCTTCAGATTGGCTAAGTTTTGGCGGAAATAATTCTGAAAAATGTAAGGGTTGCTCTGTTTGAATTTATGCTCCATTGTTACTTCGATAATCTGGAAAACCCCCATGAAGCTGTTGACAAACCTTGCCTGTTTTTCAGCTTCTGTTTTGCTTCCTGAAGTTGGAAAATTTGAAGTTCTTGGATACTCTGGTCTGGAAAGTCAACCAGTCAATTTTGACTACCCAATGCTCTACAGTCATGATCAAGCAGACTCCCAGTTGACCCTTGGTCAACATCAGAAATTTACAATCCGGGAAATTTGTCCAGAGTGGGGTTATTGCTACGAGGCTACAAAGGTAACTGTCTGGCTATCTTTCTATATGAAATTGTTTGGCAGCTAGCTACTTTTCTCTTTTGGTCACAGTATTATCCCCTCTCTGTTGATTTATTGTATTTGTTTGAATAGTTCAGTCATGATTGATAAAGGCCCTTATGGCATTGGACATTTGTTTGATGCAAGATCTCGATGCAAAACTAGAATAGTATAGGTAGCATAGGGGGGTGCCTAACCGGTTCCGTCTGCTAACCAAACCATATAAGCATTACGGATTCAATATAAGAAACTGGAACCATTAGGCCACATAATGAACTCTAACAGTTGACTGGGGACCAAAAAACCGAACGGAGCTGAATGACTGCTATGGACCAGGTTTTTCATGTTGGTCGGGTGAATATGATGATTTTTCGGAAAGCCTTTTGATTATTACAGGGTATTGGTTACTAATAGTTTTTGCTTTTGTTACTGGTTTATAATCAGAAACCTGAAAACGGGTACATACTAATGCAACTGGAACTGCTGTTGATTATAATTGTTCCAGGTAATCAATGTTTGTTTAACCTGAATTTATCAAACCGGTTAGCCATCACCTTTCTTCAGCTTCCATGGGATGTCTTTCTCGGGATTAGCTTCCACAGTCTTTGTGGTTGGGTACACTGCTATTTTGTTTGTGGTTTTGGCAGGCTTCCCTGTTGAGTTGTCGTTGGGACTCTTTTTGGTCCAATTTTGACGTCTAATCTGTGAATGCAGGTTTTGATAGTCGGTTCTTTTCTCTCTGACCCCTCTGAATCGGCATGGGCCTGCATGTTTGGCGACACTGAAGTCCCTATAAGGATTATTCAAGAAGGTGTTATACTGTGTGAGACCCCTTCTCTAGATGCAGGAAAAGTCTCGGTCTGTATCACATCTGGCAATCGAGAATCTTGTAGTGAGATCCGAGACTTTGAGTTTCGAAAGAAGCCTGGTCTTGGTTGTATTCATTGTGCTCTATCCCCATTGGAATCCAAGAATCCAGAAGAACTGTTGTTACTCATCAGATTTGCACAGTCACTTCTGTCCGAGTCCTCTTCTCAGAAACTTAGCAGCGAAGAAACTTCTGCACTTAATCAACCTGGAGCATCAATTACGGATGACGACTCATGGACTCAGGTAATCGAGGCTCTTTTAGTTGGTAGTGAAACTTCATCAGTCACTGTCGATTGGCTTCTGCAACAACTTCTCAAGGATAAGCTGCTTCATTGGCTTTCCTCCAAGTACAATGGGTCGTCAGATGATCAACCTGCTGGTCAATATCTGTCCAAGAAAGAGCAAGGGATTATACACATGGTTGCTGGGTTGGGCTTTGAGTGGGCCTTGAGCCCCATTCTTAGTCGTGGAGTCAGTGTAGATTTCAGGGATATCAATGGCTGGACTGCTCTTCATTGGGCTGCTCGCTTTGGGAGGTAAGGATTCTGGTATTTGATCTTCCATAGGTAAATTGTTTTTTATACCAAAAAAAAAAAAGTGAATTGTTTCTGTTGTCACATGTTTACACTTTTCCATGACATCGATATTTCAAGACCATAATATCACTTTCTCGTATCGTGAAATCTCATTGCCACTGCTATATTTATTCAGAACTATTAGTAACTTTCACTTTAATTGTCATTATCAGTTAAAATATAGCTCTCGGAGATAATTTGCAGGGCAACTGTTGATGTTACAATTCCATTCAGCATCATATCAAGGTCAAGGATACTATTATCTTACTTGTTTTCTTTCTCTCAGGGAGAAAATGGTTGCAGCCCTAATAGCTTCCGGAGCTTCAGCTGGAGCTGTGACAGATCCTACTTCACAAGATCCGATTGGAAAGACCCCAGCTTCCATAGCTGCCATCAATGGCCATGATGGACTTGCTGGCTATCTCTCTGAGCTGGCACTGACAAGCCATCTCTCCTCACTCACGTTAGAGGAGAGTGAGTTATCCAAAGGATCGGCTGAGGTTCAAGCGGAGAGAACCATGGATAGTATTGTGAAAGAGAGCTTTCCTGCTTCTGAAGATCAGGTCTCGATGAAGAATAGTTTGGCTGCTGTTCGGAATTCAGCACAGGCTGCTGCCCGGATACAATCTGCTTTCCGTGCACATTCTTTCAGGAGGCGGCAGCAGAGGGAAGCTCTAGCTGCTGCAGACGAGTATGGCATTTTATATGGTGACATCCAGGGGCTTTCGGCGCTGTCAAAGATGGCTTTTGGCAACCCACGTGATTATAATTCCGCTGCTTTGTCTATCCAGAAGAAGTATCGTGGTTGGAGGGGTCGACAAGACTTCCTTACCCTGCGGCAGAAAATCGTGAAAATACAGGTATTAATTCGTTGGTTTTCTTTGATATTTGAAGTAGGAAGATGAAATGACACTAGGACTCCAATTTTGGCCTTCACTATTTTTAGAGTGTCTTAGTTTTGTGACCTTTTTGAAGAGTTTGAATGGTTTAAGAAATTATATTGAAAAAGCGTGTTTGTTTCAAGTTTAACATACTGTTTGGTATAAATGAATTCCATAAGTTTTGGGAGATCTATTTTGAAATGAAATCTTTTTATATTTGGTATTTAAAAGAATTCATTTGCAATTCTAAATTTTGAATTTTACGGAATTGGAACTAGTTATAGCAATTTCGAGTAATTGAGAAGGAATTTGCAAATGAATTCCACAAGTATTTACTAATTATAATAGAATGACTTAAGCTCATTTATTAACGAAATTACTTCTACATATATTATTTGGCGCCAATTGATGCAGTATAAGAAACGTCACCAAGATTTTTTTTTAAATGTTTTTTTTTTTTTGAATGGTAATGTCACCAAGAATTTGATTGCAACTCTAGTGACTAGTAGCATGCTAGTTATTTTATATTTTTGCTTCAATTGTATCAGTACTTTGAGAAGGCACAACTAGATTGTAGGATTCATCCACGAAATATTAGAAAATAACTAATTAATAGAATAGAAACACACAAGAACACTTTTGATATTCTACGGATGAGACCAATGACGTTTTTTAGAAGATGAATTTTCAATGAATATTGTTTTTCCCGAAAATTAATAAGGTTGTAGTTGGAGAAACTCTTAATTTAATTCAATTCTAAACATATACCAAACATGGTTTGGGAATTCAATTCATTTATTTATAAAGATTGAATATGACTACCAAACACGGGAATTCATTTGACAATAAATTCTACATAGTAATTCATTTTAAAATGAAATGAATTCTCAATTCATTTGGTACCAAACGGTCTGTAAAGTAATTTTTTTTCTCGTGCAACTTTTTTTAAAGCTAAAATCACCGCGTTTATATCTCCAGTTGCATGGCTGATCAGCCGCCTTGAAATGAGATATTCTCTTACTCTCGTTTGATTGCAGGCATATGTGAGAGGTTATCAGGTGAGGAAGCACTACAGGGTAATCTGTTGGGCAGTTGGGATTATTGATAAAGTTGTGCTGAGGTGGCGGCGAAAGGGAGCTGGGTTGCGTGGGTTAAGGAACGAAACGGACCCCATTGTTGAGGACGAAGAAGAAGAAGAAGATGAAGAAGACATCCTCAAGATGTTTCGTAAACAGAAGGTTGATGGAACTATCGATGAGGCAGTGTCACGGGTTCTGTCGATGGTCAAGTCTCCAGAGGCACGTCAGCAGTATCAAAGGATGCTCGAGCGTTACAAACAAGCAAAGGTAAGCGCGGTAGTTCGGGTCTAAATGCTTTTGTTACTGATGAGCATTAAAGAAAGTTGAACAATTGATGAACAAATCCAACGATGAACTTGTGATCCTGAACATTCTACTGTTTATCGTTGAATGGGGACTGAAAACACTAATATTCACAAACATGCTAGGCTGAACTTGCTGCCAGCAGCGAAGCAGGAACTTCAAATCAGGCCAGTGCGTCGACAATGGAAAGTGAAACTCAGCACCATTTCCAGTAGAAGTAGAGCCCCATTCTGGCAATTCATGTCTACTTCCTAGCTTTGGTGGTGCGGGGGCATCGAATACAGGTTTGTTTGAGATAGGCGACTGGAGGGTAGCTGCTCTTTGAGGCTTCAACGTTGGTGTAAATGGCATTCTTTGATATTGTGAATGCTTCTTTTCTGATGTACTTGAATGGGCAAGTGCTGTGCTATCATCGCAGTTGTAAATGGCCCAGGCTGTGTAAGGACTTGTGCTTGCTGTTTGTAAATGGTTGTGTAGTGCTTTTCCATTTCCTTTTCTAGTAACCCGAAACAGATTTAACATTTGTGAAATGGACCAAATGATTTACCATCTGGAAAAAAGTTGTGAAACGGACCACTAGGGTGGAAATTAGCACGGTATCGGTATTTTGATACAAAATATTGAAATTACGAACGTTGAATAGTGACTCAAAAGTAAATGTCAATTATGATTGCAAAATAAATTTGGTATTTCAATTCCAATTCCAGAGTACCTTGGTTGGTATCGGTATTTGTTGATATCAAATTGATTACCTTCACAATTAATAGTTGAATGCATACATTATTAAATAATAGTTGGAACACCTCCAGTCATTTTTATATGGCGTAGATGTGTAGGTTTAATTCTATAATTGAAACATAAATAAATTATTGTTGCTTCCGTCTGATGATCGTGGAGTGCGGAAGCTCGAACCATTGATTTGAACACAGTGTTGGAAGCAGGTGATTGTGAATCGAAATCAGAATACGGTGAAAACTGTTGTGTCTTATTACTGAAACCACATGGATTTATATAAAGTACAGAGACTGACTTCTATAATAACCCTAACACTAATACAACTTCGATAAGGAATATATCTGTTGGGCCGCGTAGTTGAGCGTAATTGGGCTTCTGGCCCAAGAAGGGTGCATCCGCAGTTAAGGCCCAATAGGAAAGGCCAGGCCCGATCAGAAGACCGGGTCAGCGGGCGGTCCTTGACCGGCCGCAAACCCGAAAAACGGATAAGGATGTCTGACATAAAGCGACTGGGCAACGCAGAGGAGCAGGGAGCCGTTGAAGATGCGTATCCGGTGTCAGGCAAGACTGAGCATTTATTGCAGGCCTCAGGCGGCCTGCAGAAAGGTAAAAAGCCTGATCGGGGCGCCTGACACAGCCCGGGGCGCCCGACACAGCATTTAATGTCTCAACTACCTTCGAACCAGGTATAAATACAGAGTAAGCTCATTTATGGTAAACTCAACTACTACTCATCTCTCTACATAAATCTCCCTTCTCCCCCATTCTCTCTCTAACTTAAGCTTCGGAGAGTGTCCCGGGCAACCGCCCTGGACCCTTGTTTTGCAGAGTATCCGGAGCGCCCCCCCTCAGTCCAAGAACAGGCGCCTCGCTCCAGCTTCACAAACCGCCTAGTATCTACTAGGCACAAACAATATCTCTGATCAATTACATAACAGTACTCTTAGTATAACATAATACTACTCGTACTACCGAAAACACAAACCAACACCTGGCTGCAATTGGGAGTACGACGACGGCAAAGCTAGGGCTAGGGTCATGGCCGAAAAATGTATTTCTTTACTTCAACATAGAATTATTGGGCTAACGTATTCCCATTTCTTGAAACTGAATATACTTCATCCACCAATAAGATCAGACTTACCGAAAGAGAATAAATTTCTATTCTTCAGATAAAGCTGAAACAAAAACAAAGATGGAGTTAACCTTCCTTGTAGTTTCGAATGCATTCCCTCTCTTTCGGGTTAACTATTCCACTTTTCCAGTCCGGTCTCCTATCTTAGTTCATTCCCACGGGATAAGAAAAGACTCATATATAGTAGGGCTGGCTATTTGGTTCGAACTGTTTGGTTTTACCCGAAATCGGACCTTATAATTCGGATCGGGACCGGATTGGGACCGGATAGCAAACAATCCAATCTCATATTCGGATTTAGATTTGAGGTAAAAAAACCCCAGATAAAGACCGGATAAGAGACCCCAACACTCAAATCCCCACAAGCTCAATCTAAAATCAAGATCAAATTGGGACCGGGCCGGGTCAAGACTGGACTGTATCCAATCCAATCTTTGGTCCTTATATTCCCGAAAAGACCGGACCGGGACCGGATCAATTTGGTCCAATTTAACCGGACCGGACCGTATAGCCACCCCTAATATATAGGCACATTCCAAAGTTTTGCAGAACTTCCAAAGCTAAAGACATGAGACATGGGCTCGTTTGCTTGTTTGATTTGAAAATGAAGGTTTTTTATTTTCAAAATCTTTGGATTTATGATGAATTTGTTTCATTTTATATTTGAAAAAATAACATTGTTTGTTTAGTTGATTTTTATCATGGATTTAAAGATTTTTGTACCATGGGTCTCAAATCCTTGCATTCTATGACCAAATACCAAATGAAATGTGGTATTTGCAATACGTGGGATCCACATATTTGAAACTAAAAAAATCTAATTGCATAAACCTCACGAATTTGTATACATCAACAAACAATGTATTTTTTTTATCAAATCCATAATACTCGATAGTTAGGTAACAAATACAACCACAAGCAAACGACCCCTAAATAAAATAAGACACACCAACCGATAGTAGCATAGGTACGTGGGCACCGGGCCAGGCTGCCCACGTGCTAGTACCGCACGGCACTGTTAGAGCACGGCACGAGCACATGCACGAAATAAATGGGCCAGCCCGGCACGAGCACGAAAAATTTATGGGCTGTGCCGGCCGTAAACTTCATGGGCACGGGAACGAGCACGGGCACGACAAGGTATATAAGTGGGCCGTGTCAGGCCTAATATTTTCGAGACTTTATTGAGTATAAGAACGGACATGGCACGAAAATAATATTTATTTGATAAAAAATAAATATTAAAAGAATTATAGGTTCAAATATTACAAAACACAAGTAGAAAAATAATTATTTGTTGTTGTTAGAAGTGTCATCAAGATATATACGTAATTACTTAAATAAGTAAAAATGGACAAAGAATTAAACAAAGCCAAATCACACTCGCTATACTTCCAATTTTCTTTTCCCCCTTATTTGTTACTTTTCTCAAACATTATCGGTTAATACTATCTTCCCCGTCCAATTTTCACCTTCTTTTTCATTCTTTCTTTTAGTTTCGTCCTTTTCATTAAACACAAATACGAGCATGGCACGAGAACGAATAGGCACGACACGATTCAAACTGTGCCCGGAGTTAGACCGGGCCTAGTAAAGTTAACAAATGGACTTGCATAACACGATAAAAAACTGACCGGCCGTGCCAAACACGACACGATACAAAAACGTGCCGCTCAGAGCCCATGTACTGCAAAGCCCACAACTTTGTAGAACAAAATTCAGAAGTGAGCGAAATGAATGCAGCACCGCAAGAAACGCCAATTCACACGACAGCACGGGAGAAAGAAACACATGGACATGCAGGATGCAGCCACGTGTCCTACAGTAATTCGACCATCGTTCGCATTTTCCGCCAAATGATTAGTCCCCTTCTTTTCCCATCCGTCGCTTTCCTTCCCCAAACTCCAATCACAACCCCCTCCTCACGGATTTACATGATCGAACAAAAAGAATCAGAGAAAAGGGCAATGGAATCGACTCAAAAGTTGCTGTTTCTCACCGAAGAAATCCAGAAGTTAATAGAAGAGAAGAAGAACGAAGAAGAAGAAGCCTACGCCGATTCCATCTCCTTGGACGACAAAGATCGCCCTATTCTCTCCAGATTACTCGCCGAGGTAACAACCAATTCCCTCCCGACCAGACCAGACCACGTTAGATTCTGAATGAAGAACATAGAGGAAGATAACAATTATATGATTATACGTTACCGTGGACAGTTGGAATCGCTGAAAGGAGAAGGGACGCTCAAACAACCCGGGTCATCGGAGGCAAGCTCTCCACGAGGCGGAGAAAGCAGGTTGAGAAACCGGAAACCAGGTTCCGGCCGGAATAGCAAGGAAACCGATGCAGACGAGGAGCTAGTGAAGGAGATTAAGAAGGTGAAGAGGCAGAACTTCATCACACACTGCCTGCTTTCTGCTTTGATCGTCGTGACGGTGGCCTGGCAAGTCTCCGAGGTGTCCATCGCCTTGGCCGTCAAGGACAAACTGAGCCATCCCGTGAGGTCGTTGCTGAGCAGCTTCTTTCCGCGCAGGGAGCAGGACGGGGAGAAGAAACATTCCGCTGAGGAGTCCGATTCGATCAAGATCCCCGAGCTTCCCCACGTAGAGTTTCGGTTCAATGGTGAAGACAAGTGGTAGCAACCAAGCTTGCATCCATGGCGCCCGTAGCTTTTTGCTGTGTATTTGTATCAACCCATTTGTAGTCTTTTCTTTTTCTGCATTTGGCGAAGACTGGGCAGAATGCTGTCGCTTCTGTACGCCAGGCTGCTTATACATATTTTACTCGACCCAACTCCAAAAAGCAGGAGGGGCAATGATGTAAATCCTCGTCCAAGTTGCTCAAAGTCGTCTGTTCCAATGAGCGTTGAGCAACTTGTCACCTGTGAAACATGACTAGAACAATGAAATTATTACAACTGCAGCTATAACAACTCCCAGCAAGACCTGCTCCCTCTTTGTTCTGCATTCACTTCCACCAACTGAATAGCTAGCTTTGATTTGGATACCTGTTCGGAATGTGAAGAATATCAGGAGAAGTCAAATGAAGTTTCGAAGATATCTCATCTCAGTACAGCCACCAATCCTTCTCTTCAATTTAAACAGTAGTGTCAAGGAGCAACTTTCGACAATTCAAAGTTCAAACAATCGACACACTCTTTAACTTTCAGAGACAACAAAGAGATAAAAGAGAACCAAACATAACCGAAAAATGCGAGTTTCCCCATTTGGAATGTCTAGAACTGAACAGAAAAGGAAGCAAACTTTTTTTTTTTAACCAAGGAGATTCGGTTTACATAGGACGTTTTCTCTCCTCAATCGATGTCCTTCATGCATAGTTCAGCCGGAAAATGTCATTGTACACATAAAATTTTCCTTGCGGAGTTGGCATCAAATGGAACATCTGAAAATGCAGAAACCAGTGAAAAAGTTGGTCAGCTGGAGGATCGGTGCAAATAAGTCTCTACTCTCTACAGTTCACATTTCATCAAAAGATGCACAGCATATCAACATTACAATGGACAAGAAGATAGCAATCAAGAACGAGGATGTCTCATACAAGACAATGCCAGAGGATTAATGGCTAGTGAAGAAGTGTTCACATCAATTAGCTAAACCTAAGCATTTTGTAACACTAAAGAGCTTAGTACGAAAACCTCAGACACCCATAAGCACAGCAAAAATGTATGCATGTAAACTGGGAAAGAAACATAAATGGCTTCTAAAGTTCAGATAGCAGCACAATATGTTATCAAAAAAGTATCATCCGAATATGTCCTGGGAGATTAGTCAGACTTGCTTGATAATGGAAACATCATTGACAGTCTCTCTGCTACACAACTGTACTCTCAGGTTAATGCAGGATGTATCTAAAGGAAATAAGATCTCAACTGCATGGTCGAACAATGGAAAGTCATCGCTCGTTCTCTCTATACCAGAATAAAATAAGATATTCCAAAGATAAAATGACGCAAAGAATCATCGTGCAATTAGCAAAAACCTTTAACCTCTAAAGATTAAAAGAGCACTTGAATATCTCTCTGCTACACAAATGAAATGTTAGGGTATTTCAGGAAGCCAGGAAGTATCTAAAGACTAAACGAATATCAGCTTTGGTTGTACGGTCGATCAATGGAAGTCATCTCTCAACCTTTTTAGACTAGAAGTAAAATTATGCCTAAGATGCAAGGAATGGGTGATGCAATTAGCAAAAACAGGAATAAAGCTAAGAGCTCAATGCAAAACTGCGGTGACAGCAAAAAACGAAGATACAGTAGGGGAGTAAACGCTTCAAGAGTCCCTATTATTCCAAGCTACTCCGGTGAACCAGAAGCAAAGGCCAGCAAACATACAATTGCCAATTGCGAATTACGGAACAACACAATCTAGCGAGTATACAACAACCGAAGCTCGCAAGCAAAGCTAGCCACAGTGCCAAGCTCTCAAAGTCACAGAAAGATAAGGATAGTCAGATCTAAGGGAACCTTAAACAGTATTCTCCGATGTAACTTAATCCAGCTGCCAAAACGCTAAATTCCTAACAGAACTCTCCTAAAATTTCAGCGGATCGTTCAATATCGAGGCATCCGAATCTTGCAATCGATCTAACTATGATCGACTCGCGGAAGATCAGAATTCAAACAAAAAACAGTAAGAACTAACCCTAACAAGGTCCAGGAAGAAGCATCGAAAACGAAATTGGACGAAATCGAGGTCGAAGGAGCGCAAACCTGGCTGAACTTGAGAGCGTGCTGCTCGCCGGCGAGCTGGAGGTTACCAGAGACGAAGACGAGCATGCCGCCGGCGGGACCAGACGGCTGGCAATCAACGGTTGTGATGCTGTGCTGGCACTGCTGGAAAGGAAGACTGGTAAGCTTCGCGACGATGTTCTGCGAGCCCTGGATCTTCTGGCCTTCGAAGGTCAGCATGGAGCCGTCCTGGTAGAGGCTGGCCAATCCTGCTCGATTGCTGTCGAACGTGCTGTAGTAGAGCTCCACGAATGCCTTCGCAAGGGCGTCTGGATCCATGGAGGTCGAATTCACCGAAGAAATTTCTCTGGCACTTCCCGCCGCTTCTCTTTTTGCTTTCTCTCTTACGGCTTAGGAGTCACGCGAAGCTTTGAAGGGGAGAAAGACGGAGGTAACTGGAAAAAAAAGAGTGGAGGTTAATTCGTTGAAATTTGAGGATCGACGTGTGGAATTAAAAGAAATACAAGGAGGATGAAAAAAGAGTAATCGTCGACAGCAGGGTTCGAACCTGCGCGGGCGTAGCCCAACAGATTTCAAGTCTGTCTCCTTAACCACTCGGACATATCGACTTTTGAGATTTTGATCACTAAATCATTTATACAACATCAAGTAGAGTGTGTGATCCAATCATCAACATTACATCGCTAATTGTTTTATTCACCATCAAATTCCGAGATTAATGATTACTAAAAAGTTGAGTTTGAATGCAATCTTACTTAAACTAGTTTTTCACCCCGCCCGTTGGGCGGTGCATTTTTTATTTATTTATCGTTGTAATAGTCTAATCTTTTTATGGCTCATATATGTTATACTGTTATACATGGAATATTAAACTCAAATGCCTTATTTAAGCAATTGTTTCACACGTTTTAGCTTTTGTTTATTAATATAAAAACTTTAATTTCATAAAATTAGCTATTGAAGATGGTTCTTTATTGATATAGAATTTTGTATCGAAAGCCACCGTTTATGGTATAAGTAGAGGATGTCAAAATTACAAAATGAATAGAAATAATTATATCACGCGTTCATTTAGTATCGAACCTGTCGACTACTGTTAAACAACATAAGAGATTATTATTCTTTTATATATCAAGCAAAAATGACCAAAGAAGTTTAAAAAAATAAAAGACCACAAACGAAGAAGTTAAAATTAAGCAAATAGGTTACAATTAATAAAAACACGTGAAGATCTTATCCTTTTCTCCCTTCTCGTTTGCTGGTATAGGATAACAGATTTTGAAAGAAAACATTGTCATCCACATCATAAATCTTTCGATATTCATTTAACTTGCATTTGCAGTGTTCTATCAATATCAGTTGTCACTAATTTATTAAAATAATATTTCAACAAACTAAACTGCATATAAACACAATTTATATATAGTAGAGATCTACATATTTTTCATGCTGCGGAATGATGTCTTTTACCTAATTTCAGCACACACTAATAATAAAAGTGGTAGACTTCAATAAAACTTAACTCATTCTATCTTATACAATCCCCATCCATGAACAGTGATTGACTTCAGCCTAATTGTTTTCTTGCCAACTAAGGAAACAAAAAAATGTCATTGTAAACGTGTAAAATTTGAAAGAACATCGACATAGACACACTGTTTACCACAACCGCTTTCTTTCTTCTTAATCGCCTTTATGAAACACCACATATTTCCCGTTTACTTAACACCTCCTAAATACTACTTGATGATAAGATCATCATTGTATAGCTAGCTAGTGGTCACTGTAGAACAGAAAAAAACACAAAAACATCATACCCTCCCAACTTTGCTTTCCATTCCAGGGCCCATGGAATCATGATGCCATAGGCCTCTAAAGAAAACGATCAATTGTTCAATCAAGGAGAGATGCTCTAAGTCCAAGCAATTAACTCTTCCAATTATTTGTTACCTATTTACATTAAAGTAGAATAGATAATCGTAAAATAACAACTTGAAAAACAAATAAGAAACCCATTAATATAATCAAGTAGGCAAATTTTTGACCTGTCCCATAATTTGGTACAAAAGGGATACCGGATGAGTAGAAGAGTAGAACTTGGCCGCTCGACCTGCAGGCAACCGCAAATCATTGGGGAAGAGAGACATGTCGCCAGTTGAAGATCAAGAGGAAGAGGGAGCAATTCGCAATACTCAAATTGGTTCGCTTCGTCTTTGCAAAGTTGGGATGAATGTTTTTTCGTTAACAACCCAAAAAGATGTTATAACTGCTCAATTCCATATGCCTTGTCATTTCCTCCCATGTATCTTTGTGTAAAAAAGTAGAGAGAAATGCAAGAAATCCCAAAATTTTGAGTAAATAAGAAGATAGTTTCATTGATTTTTACATGACTTTATCCAAATTGTTATTTCTTCTTCCTACCAGTGTTGGATTTTCCTTTTAAAAATATAAGCTATCGGGATTGTGTAAAAAAGTAGAGAGAAATGCAAGAAATCCCAAAATTTTGAGTAAATAAGAAGATAGTTTCCTTGTTTTTTACATGACTTTATCCAAATTGTTATTTCTTCTTCCTACCAGTGTTGGATTTTCCTTTTAAAAATATAAGCTATCGGGAAAAGGGATGGAAGCAAACCCATAGAATGCATTGGAAATTAAACATTGTTCTTTCCTTAATTTACATTTTATTGATAATAATAATGTATTTAAAGTGTAAGCAAAAAAAAAAAATACCAATTACAATAAGAAGAGCCCAGATTTGTAAAAAAAAAAGGAATTAGAAGAGTCCCCTTGGATGGTTGAGATAATGCTTATATATTTAAGTGTAAGAAAAAAGATCATTAATTAGAAATAAAAGAGCCCACATTTGTAAAAAAAAAAAAAGAGGAATTAGTAGAGTCCACCGTGGATTATTGAGAGTTAGCTATATGCCTATGTGGCACTAATTTTGTTTTGAATCCCTATAATATTAAGTAAGGATGATAACTTGATGTTCATCCAATTTATAACCAATCCTATAAATTAAAATCTTAGGAGAATTGTTGTCACTATATTGTGTTCCTGTTATTGGTTGCACTTGACCATTGATTGGGTTGTAGTTTCAGCGAGTCGAGTTTTTGGGAAGTTGTTAGGGGTGGTTCTAGATTACTAAGAAATGAATGAATCTATTATTTTACTTTTAATTTTTTGGGGTTTTTCACCCTTTGAGTTTCTTAGTTGTTTTTTGCTTTCGTGTGTGACAACTGAGAGATGGTGCATGCTCCGTAGCCAACCGGGTGATTTACTGCCTCTTTACTACAATATCAACCAGAACATGCACAACCTTAGGGGAGAAAGGGATCCATAGCGAACTATTGAGTTAGCTTCAAATCACCAACCTCCTCAATGGCGAAAGAGCAACGAGTACCACCACCCGGCGGTGAGCGGAAAGCTGAGAAGAGCTTGGGTAACCACCTAATCCCAAAGGTTGACGATATTTAATCAAGCACTCGCCTATTGCATCCAATAATTTCGATGATCCATAGAAACATCCAATTCCACGGGCTGCACACTAAGAAGCAAGAAAGCACCCCCATTGATTATTGGAAGTGACAAATGGGATCAAGGAAAATGGCGTAACGCAGGATGCCATTGGGATGCACCTATTCTCGTTGTCTCTGAGCTTTACCACATCAAGACTTCTTCTATTTTCTTCCATGTATCTTCTTCCCCACTTTATGGGGTAGTTCTCTAAGGACTAGGGGTTAAACTCCCAAAACCCTAGATTTAGGTTTTAAATGTAGATGTAATTGTTTTAGGATTTATGAATGATATGTTTGTTTTAGTGAATTTATGATTCATTTATGTTTAATTATGCTTGGATAAGTCGGCCAACTTTTCCCTACTAGCCTACAACTGAGTTAAAACTAGCTGAGAGTTTAAGGATTAGACTGGGTAGCGTCAACTGGCAGATTAAGGAGTAGACTGGGTATCACCCAAAGCAGGGCCGAATGGATGGAGAATGTGAGCCTATCAAACGCAGATATAGAAGCCAAACTTCGATTGTGGGAAACCAAACACACAATTTGGGAAACCAAACACACAATTTGGGAAGTCCATACACGACACTTTGTCCAACTAACTATTAGCAACAACTTAACACCATGTCCTATATATTTCAAATCAAACAACTTTAGATTCATTACCAATTGTGTGGTAAAAAAGAATGTTTTCTTTTGGGAAAAACTTAAAAAACATACTAAGCTCTATGAAAGACATTTTCTTTTATTTTAAAGGTTGATTATGTATGTATTATGAGAAGCAAGTCTAATATTCAACTATATGGTTTAATTACATAATGAATGACAATTTATATTTATTTCTTTTTTCATTCAGTAATTATACGTAATGCGTATTGTTGGGCTATAGGGCGCCCAGGCCCAAGCGCATGAGAGGGGATGAAGGAGCGGGCTCAAGTGAACGGTTAAGGCTCGAGCATGAATGGACCATTGGGGGACATGGACCCGTGGAAGGCTATCTAGGCCCAAGCCCACATTAGAACTTGGAGAATGGGATGAAGGATAGGAGCTAAGCCCAATGAAGGGTGATCGGGCGCATAGTGACAAAAGTAGGGCGGGGACCAGGCATCTAGGGGGAACAGTGGACTGAGGACGCGCCACCTGGCAGTGTGGTCCCTGCGAGCGTCTAGGCAGAAGCTACCACGTGTAGGCGCCCGACCGTTGGGCCGTACCGAGCATTTAATGACGGGCTGACGTGGAACTGAATTCTAGGAGCCTGGTCTGGACCTCAACGAGTATAAATAGTACTCGGTAGGTGGCATTTACACAGGTTGGCTTCTTTCACTAAAAACTTGTAGAGCACTTATCTCTCTAGAATTTGCACTGACTTGAGCGTTGGAGTGCTAACGGGCACCGAGAGGCCCTTTAGGCGCTTGTCTGTGTAGGATCCGGGCGCTCCTTCGGAGATCTCGAGTCGTGGTTCGGAAGGAGGTGAGGCCAAGGGGTACGCGGCTCAAACACTTATATAATATTTTTGTCTCTTTTCATGGAGGTCTAAACAAATTATGTATAGCTGGATCACTTTCAAAAATGTTATGTGCATAATTAAGATACAAAACAATAATTTCTTACATTTTAAATCATCTATTATATCAATTATTATATATTATGGGGTCGTTTGCTTCATGGATTTAAAAACGAGGGTTTTGTAATTTAAAACCCCAAGGATTTATCAAGGATTTGGGGCATCATGGATTTGTAACAATCCTTTGTTTGTTGAGATGTTTTTATCATGGATTTAAAGGTGTGGGATTTCTAACTTGAAGTCTAAAATTACATTACTATCTTTTTCTACATATGTTTGACATGTTTATGATATGTATACAAAACAAAGACAAAACTTCAAAATTACCTTACTATCCTTTTCTATATGTTTGACATGTTTATGATATGTACACAAAACAAAGATAATACACACTAATAAGCATAATGTTGCTACATGGATAATAATAATAATAAACGAGAAAATTTTGTTTAACTGTTAACGTAACATAATCAATTACCAATTCTTTGTCATCCTTTTCAAAAGTAACATATAACAACATATATATTAAAATCGGGAGAACAAAGAATTACACGTTCAATGAAAAGGTCAAAGAAAACTAGAACACAAGAAATGATATAAAAAATATAACTCATGTTTGCACATTAATTGAATGTTTATATTATTCATTCATTGTTAGTTACTTGATTAATTATAATGTATAATAGTTAAATTTGAGGGCAACCTTGGAATATTAAAAATGCATGAGGGTATATGGGTAAAATCTCATCAAGAATTTATGCCATGTTCCAAATTTCACATCAACATGTGACATTTATAAGTCCGTGGGGTCCACGAATTTGGACATTTAAAATCCGTGGGTCCCACGGATTTGGTCTCCAAAAAAAGTGCAAGCAAACAATGAATTTTTGTTAAATCCATGATGGATTGGATTTCCAAATCCATAAAGCAAACAACCCCTATATTTCTCAAAAAATTATCTCGGCCAACGGACCGGGTCCTGCGCTTGTTAACACAAAGACAGTGGAATTTGGTCAACAAACCAGCTCGGTTAATGGATGGTTGCAACTTGCAACTACTAAACCATGTCCATGTGGGCCGTGACGCGGTGGCAAGTCTTCTTCGGTCCGAGCCCACCACGACAGGCGACCGCGTGGAAGGATAATGTAATGCCCCTTTAATTTTTTTTTTATAAATCGCTCTTTAATTTTCCTTTTCTTTTTTGTCATCAAACCATTCAAAAATCAAAACGACGGACCGTTTCCGGAATTTCGCGAACCAGTCGACACCACTGCTGCACGGCGCGGCGGTTTCGCCAACTCAAAGTCTGACGTGGGCCGGCCATCAAATAAAATCCAGCCGCCTGTCCCATTCGGCAGGCGTTAGCCAATCACAGCGAAGCCCATGACGAAACGGCAAAGGAAAGCCCAGAGGCCTAAAATTTGTTTTTTATTTCTCTATAAATCGAAAATAAAAACACATAAGCGAGGGCCAGTTATTGGGGAATTAGAGACGGATCAGGAATTCAGGTTTGAAAGAGAAGGGGGAGAGAGAAAAAGGGCGGAGCGAGAGCGAGGAAGAGAAGAAGAGAAAGAACGAGCTCGCCGGGTGAGAGGAGGAAACTCTGCTTCGAGTTTTTGTTGGTGTTTCTTTCCGACATTTTCTCTCTCTCAACTGATTCCGTCCGTCACGTTCTCTCCGTCGATAACATGGTAAGTGTCTTCCCCGATGCCGTTCCTTTCTCTTTTGGTTGGAGCTATTCTCCTCCGGCGTAGATCGAAATCCTGGTCGTCCGTCGTGTTAGTGAGTATTGATCCGATCCGATCCAGCTATCAGTCCGCCAGTTTTCGTTTGGATCGGGGGTGATTTGGTGTCCGACTGCATGTTTCTGGTGTTCTATCGTGTAGATCGTTTCGAAAATTTACGAGGATTGATGAAACTAGGGATTGCATGATGAAATAGCACTGTATGTTGATTTGTCTGCTGGTTGCAACTTTCCGTGGGCGATGAATTGACAATCAGTGTCCTTCTCAATTGACAATTTGACAACGAATGATGAAACTAGGGGTTGCATGGTGAATGGTTCTGTGGCGATTTGTCTTTCCCTCTCGTGCAACTTATCTAGGATGATGAAATTGATAATCTACAAGGGGAATCTGAGTTGAGAAATTTGATGTTGAAACTAGGGATTGTGTGATGAATATTTTTCTCTGTTGATTTGTCATTTAGTTGCAGCTGTGTATTGATAATCAATGGCGTTCTGATATGGTTTGATCCATCTGGTTGTGGCTGTGTTACTAACAGACTACATCAAAGAGACTTGCGGATAGGAAGATTTCAAAGTTCGACAAGAACATCATGAAGAGAGGAGCTGTTCCTGAAGCCACTGCAAAGAAGGGGAAGGATTACCCTGTTGGGCCTTTCCTCCTAGGATTCTTCATCTTCGTCGTCATTGGATCATGTGAGCCTACTTTTCACCTCAATAATCTTTGTTTGTAGATCTCGTCTCAATTCATAAGCATTGCACTGCACTGTCTAGAGGTTTCGTCGTGGGTGCTGGACTCTTTCAGCTTGATTGATTGGCATGATTTTCCTGGTTTAGGGTCTATAAAAATGTAAAATATGCTCTGCACGAAGAACTTTTGCCGTCCTTAGTTTACCTCACCAGAATTGGATTGAACCCGCTTTGTGAAAGTTCAAAGTTAGCGATAGATGACTGATGATATCTCAGATAAAGAGTTATTTTTAGTTGTTTACTTGCGATCTATGGGATTGCTAATGGTGGTTTCCTTTTGGCAACAGCTCTGTTCCAGATAATCAGGACGGCAACAAGTGGAGGCATGGCTTAAGTATGGCGGATGAACTGATTTTACTTTAGAGAATGACAATCGAAAATGAGTTGTTTCGCATGTTCTTTTCCCCCCTTATCTATAGCATGTACTGATGAGAAAAGAGTAAAAATGATGCGTTGAGATGAGTTCGTGCACTGTGATAATGAACGGTTTCGTTAAATCTCCTTATAATCTATTGATCAAAAACTAAAGTTGTACCATGTATGAATTTCGTTCACCGTTCGAGCCACTGTGTCCCGAAATATCTACGAATGCTCTGGAATTCAACTAACAGTAGGAACTGATGTGATATAGTGTAGAGACCTGTCACAGATTGTTCAAGGCTTTGATTGCCTTAAACCTCTGTTCTATATGTTTGGCTTGCTCATGAAAGCTTTATTCACAATGAAAATGACATAAGAATGTGCTTTGAGATAAATGCGGAAAAGCTCAGCAAACAATGCCAATGACTTGAAGGTACATCAATGACAAGGGAACTAGCGCACTGCCGATTTCAACCTGCAAGTCCAACCATATGCAAGCAATTCATTTGTCTCTGCAAACATGACAAGTTATTTGTTCGACATAGTTTGTACAATCAACGGTTACAAATCAAAGAAAAACGAATGCACCGTCTTCTAGTTGAAAAACATAACAGGATACATACAGTTACAGTCTTACAGATCGTTCGTTGTCGACCAAAACACACAAAAACGAGGAAAAAGCATTACCAGTACAGAGAGGGAGTTTGATGAAATATCAAGCAACGGCGGTAGGTGAAGGCTGAAACGCAGTGCCGCAGGCGATCCACTGCCTCTTCCTCCCGCCACGTGGCACCATGCAACTGGGGACCTTCTCCCACTCACCGCTCGCCACGTCGTACGTGACGAGCCGGTTCATCTGTCTCGACCTCAATGACAGCATGAGCAAACCTTTCTTGTTGCCCAAGCAAGTCATCCTCACGTGCTTCCCGTAAAACTCTAAGCACCACAAGTTTGGCATTCTGTCTACCTCCTTCCATAGCATCGTCATCCTCTGCAGTTCCCATATGCACACGCAGGTCGCCGCATTCTTGGACAGCAGGCCCACCAGCATGATCCGGCCAGAACACTCCGCCAGTGCCTGGTCACTCAGGTGTAATGGGCCCGGTATCTCGAATTGGGACCACATTCCGGAAGCCACATCATACGAGACAATCCCCTCAGGATCTGAACGCATGAAGTACAACGTGTTCTCAACTGAAACTGCCTGAGACCGGAAGTTGAGAGATAATGGTAGCTTCATGCTGGCTGGCATTGAACCGGGTCTAGTCCATGAGTTGCTGATTGAGTCATAAACCTCGTACTCACCATCGCAACCTACCCATAGAATCTTATACGCATTCCGGTTGAAGGTCATCCCGACAGCAACACGAGACCATACCTTCACGATAACAAAGCACGAAATCACAAAAATGTACGCAATCACAAAATTTCCTTATTAGAAGTACTTGACATGAATTTACGTGTTTTAAGAGAAAAGTACCCATACCCAATCGCAAAAAAATTCCTAATTATCATGTTTGAAACATGAGACCATACCTTGACTGAACGGGCAGGCAGTTCTCTGACAGAACCAGTCAGAGGGTTGCAGACGTAGAAGTTTCTATGACCGATATCCAGGAAGCAGACCAGCCCTCCCGCTGAAGCGACTGGCAAGACAATCGCCTTATCAGGAAGAGAGGAAATCGTAGGGTGGTGGTACCATTTCTTCGAGGACGGGTCGTACATGGCTCCCGAGTTCGCATTCTCGTGAGTGATGGTGTAGAACCATGGGTCGGGTTGGGGAGCTTGCGCGGAGTGTTGGGAGAAGCTCTCAGAGTGCAGCAACGAGTTCCAGTTCTTGCAGACTGAACGGAACTGGAAGAACGCGGGAACAGGTAGCCGGGCGATGACAGGTTGCAAGAGGTCTTCTGGGAAATCCTTCCAGATTTCAGCTTCCATGGCTTCTGTTGTGCTAGTAGAGCATGGAAATTTGCCGCGAGTATTGCGCTCCTTCCGTATTTTCTTTGAGGGTGGAGGATTGGTGGGTTCCAACATTGTGAAAGTTTCAGGCTTTTCGGCAGCCATCAAGAGTCCGCAGTAGTCATCTGCAGAGCCGTCTTCCACGTTGAGGACACAACATCTGCACAAACCACTCATTAACTTTATATTGTACAAAAGTACTAGTTCACTAGTGATCATGAAAACAAGTGTTAAAGCATCGAGATGAACATTAGCAGAGACAGGGAATTAGAACAGTTAATTGGATCTATTAACTGTTTGCCGGCTTCTAGGTTCCATATTCGTGGCCTGGAAGTGTATCAGGCATACTAGTGACTTCCAGACCTCAGTCCACTATCAGCATGACACGAGCCTAGAGACTGTATCTAGTTGACAATAGTAACCAACAGTCCATTTAACTCCTCATATCGAATAATTATGCCTCTCAAGAACGGAGTTCAAGCATGTAAGGGGAGAGATTCACAAACGGCTCCTCAACAGATTCAGCAATCAACACTACTAGGAGTGTCAGGCAGCATCCGGATCTTGCACAAATGACGCAGACATGACTGTTTCGAAACCAGCATTAAATGCACATGGTACAGCAACAAATGCTAGACAATGCAGCTAAAAAGCATCAAGAAAGTGCATTCACAATATAGCTCACTCACAGTATACCAGAATCCCAGGCATTAGCAACAAAGAACACAATGAGTCGCAATGGTGTTACAATAATGTATTTTTTTTCCGTTGAATGTGTGACAACAATGTACCTGAAATTTTTGGGATGAAAATTTACTGCTACATTTCTCTGGGTTGTCAGGAGAAGGATGGTTGGGTTAAGAAATTGGAGAAGGTAAAAGGTGTCCCTGTATTACGACACTTACAAGTACAAACAACAGCAATCTCATATAAGGCTACCAACGAATTCACAAATGCAATAACAACATGCGAGGAAATGTGTGAAAAATTGAAGGAAAACCTCCATATGGGAAGCAGTTACATGACAAGCTTGTGTTTCTTTCTCAATAACAATCGCAGTTCATTCATTTATACGCCCACCATCAACAATCCAACACATACACGTTTATAAAACCGAAATCCCCATGATTTCCATCACCAAACCAGAGATAATTTAAGAGGGCTCCAACCACAGACATTGATAAGGAAGCATTTTGGAGGACCATTGAGCCAAATCACCGGGAGGTAAAACCCCATAGTTAGATATCCCGGTACCTAAGTCAACAGAATAAGGTGCAGCAACTCTAATTCTTGAACAAACAACAATCAAGGAACTGCCATATGAAGAAATGGCCACAAACTATGAAGCCAAAAGACCTAAAAAAGTGGAACCCAAAAAAAAAAACTCAGCTTACCCTCCACTCAAAACTGAATTCAGTAGAAATCGAAAACCCGCGAGGTTCAGAATCACAAAGTAAACCAGTTCAAGAAGAGAAGGTAATCATGGGTTGTGGAGGAAATGGAGAAATAGAGCTAAATGTGAATTCATCAAGAGTAGCGGCAAAGCAATTTTAGAACAAAAGGTTTTCCCGGAAAATTTAAAGAGGTGAAACCAAATAAAACCTCCACATTGTATCGCATCACACGGCAGGGAGAAACTACTAAATCATTTACTCCTTCGATTTCCATTTCTCAAACTCACCTAACTGATCAAACTCTCACACTCACGCGGACACTTGATTAACCTCAACAACCTGATTACTTAGCACAGATTAATCGTCAGAACCGCACTAAGCTCAAATTAGAGAATCTGAACCAAATACTGCTATTTCCCCCAATCAAAGAACACAGAAGAATCAGCAATTTCGGAAGGGAGAGATCCACCGAGAGAGAGAGGTAGAGATAGATACCTGTCACTGTGAGGGAGGAGGAGGTGGTGGTTGTGGTGATGGCGGAGCGGCGGCGGAGGCGGCGGAGGAGGAGAGCCGTAGAAGTTCAAGAGGTCTTGAAGCTGGGCAATGAGCTGGCGGAGCATGGCCAGCTCTTGTTCCATGCCACAGCTCCTCCCGCTGCTGCGTCTTCGTATTCGTCTCCTGCTTCTTCAGAGAGAGAAGAGTGGAGGAGAAAGCCGCGGTTTGCTGTTCATCTTCATCGTTCTTCGTCCCTCCGCCCCCAGACAAAAAACACAACGCATAAAAATAGAAAGGACGAAGCAGAGAGAGAGAGAGAGAGATGGGAAAAAAAAGAGAAAAAAGAAAAAGAGGAGGAGTCGTCTCGTAACAAGTCCTTTTCAATTTTTTATTTCGTTCTATCTCATATCTTTTCTCTCTTTCCTTTTCTTTTTCATTATTCGCTTCGCCAATGGTTCGCTGACACATCAGAATAAATTCCCAGTTTTGGTTAACTCTGTTTAAATGTGTTTCTAGTCCTTGTACTATATTATTGAACGCATTAGTCCTTGTGCTGTGATTTCTAACAATTATGTTTCATGTACTGCCGCATTTATTTGTTTCCTTTAGGGATGTTAGTCGGATTGGATTGGATTGGTTCGGTTATAATTTATAAATTAAACCTTTTATTTGAGGTTATCAGTCAATCATTAAATAATTTTTGTACCGTTAATCACTTGATTTATATAAATAGGTTAACCATAATCATATAGTAGGTTATCGGTTATTTTGTCGACTAACCGTAGAACAAGTGATTCAGTTATTTCTTATGTCCCTTATACTTATTTTGCCTATTGGCTTCGTTATAACAAAACCATTAAATGAATTTATTCTTTATTGCTTTTATATTAATCAAACCTTAAATTCCTCTAAAAATCTTAAATTTCAAAGGGTCATGGCCAACTTTTGAAAATAATGAACAAATTTAACCCGAAATTTGGGTTGACCATCATGGTCAAACATTTATTTCATATGCGACTCAGTGTCCAGGGCCGAGGTGCCAACAAAGTTGCTTCCATGTCATTTATATTAATGTGAAAAAATAGAAGAACACATAAAAATAAAAACAAGAAATTGAAAAGAAAAAAAAAAACTTTGACTATGTAAACTAAATATGTCATAAATAGACAAGTGTGATGATGAAATCGATACTTAACCATGAGGACAAGGCGGTTGATGGGTAATTTTCTGATTCTCTTTCGTTTTTTTCTTTTCTTTCTTTCTAGTAATTCCCTTCCCACCCGCACGCAACTTTGTCCCTGCAGTGTAGTAACTCTCCCGCTTACCTCCTTCGCATAATCTACGCACACACTTTATTAATCCTCTTTTTTCGCTGTTGTGTTTCCTTTCACTGTTTAATTTCTTTTCCCTTCTTTTTGCTATACATCCCATTCCACGTACTTTGTGAAATGATCCCGTAAAAGAGGCCGAATATCAACGCAGTTCTCCCTCTTCTTTTGCTGCTTACTACTAAAGGAGGAAGAGGTTGCGTCGTTGAACTGCACAACTCCACCACTGACGAAATGAATCGCGTAATCAAACTCCGATAGAGGTAGGCAAGAGCGGACTAAGAGATTCATATATTTAATTCACAAAGCTGCATAGTTGAAATGTCTCGAACTATAAGCCACAAAGTATGTTTTATACCATGCTCCTACATGAACCAAATGAAGTTTGTCCATTATGTGACCTTACAGTTATTTAGTTAGAAAACTACCTCATTTTCCTTCTATTTATTCGAAAACAATTATCGACTAAATAAAAATTATAAGCGAATCGAATTATATCAACATTTTATATCGATGCATAATGCATTTCCAGCTCTTTGATACTCTGGATGGACATTTTCTTATTTAAAAATCAATAAGATACCCCATCACTCTTTCACAATCCACTGTTACTTCTTGTTATGATATGTATATATGATGATTATTAATATTATTATTATTAAAAGAACCCACCACCACTAGCTTCCTTCATGTGTTGTGTATCCCTCGTAATTATTGCTAGCTTGGGCAGCAATTCTACCGTAGGTCCTCGAACCACATAATGATGATCTAACTTGGAATTAAACCAACCAATTATCTTATCTAGACGCCATTGTTGGTCATAATAACCAACAGTAACCTTTACTGTTAAGAAAAGATAGTCGAGGGAAGGAAAGGAATCCAGTCCTAAAACTCATTATGGTCCAAAAATTATGTGCAAAAAGGGGGACACTGACGTCAAAGGTTAGGGAAAGAAATCATAACAACGTGAGGAGGGCGTTCAATTCTATGATTCCCTCCCCAAAGTTGGAATTTGTACTTTGGGCCTTTGCCCCTTTGGACTATCAAGTGGCAATGCCACAAAATGATAAATCCCACAAGTGTGAACCTAGGGCTTCTCATCAATCATGGTCGAGAAGACCAATTATCACAAAAAACGCAAGGATTGAAATATCGTATCGGAGATCGTACCGGAAAAGTCAGTGGTAGGGTATTTTATGCTAAAATCGTCGTTTAATCGTGGTTCAACTGCTTAATACCGATAAATACCGCCGGTACGAAATGATATTTCAATCCTTGCAAAAAAGACTACTTGACTGGACTATTCCTTAGTCTGTTAGTCATGTTTATCACTCGTTTCTTAATTGTGTGATTATGGGTTACTTGTTGTATATTAAGAGTGAACTCGATTTCACAAATTGATTATGTACTTTTTGATCGTCAAAGTTGAAACGCACTTGAAGGTCGCCGTCTTATCGTTGATAACACTAAAACCTTTGATATATAATTTGAGCTTAGGGTCTTAATTGACTCAAATTAGATTCTAAACTAAAAATAAAGACTTGCCTTTTCCAAGTCTTTAAGGGTAAATTCCCTGAATATTATTTTTTTTTAATTTACCAAGAATATAGTGGTTTTAAAACTATTTACAAGAATATTGTGTTTTTTTTATATGTTGAAAGCGCCGAAGCCCCAGTCCGGGGCGCCGCCGCTAGGTGCTTTTTTAAAAACAAAACATGGCGGCGGCCCCCCGGACTGGGGCTTTGTCGCTTTTGAGAAAGTAAAAGCGTCGGCGCCCCAGACTGGGGCTTCGTCGCTGCCATTTTTTTCCACTCCAGCACCACCCAATCATATATATACTGCACCTTTCCTTCGGTTCTTCATCACCAAAAAACTAAAAGAAGTTCTGAAAGAAGCTCTGGTGTTGCTGTCTGGTTGCGGGGAAGATGGCTAATAACAGGTAAGAGTCGTAATTTTTTTTCCATGTATTCATCATAATGATTTTGTCCAGTTAGTAATTAGTGAGTTTGTTTTTAATGTAGTGGTTTTAGAAGATTTGAACTAGCTGTTCGGTGGCGATCAGAGAAAGTAGAAGACAATTTGGGTGTCCATTTTGTTGGTGGTTTAAGTTTCCAGATGACTATTCCATCCAGGGTGAACTATCAGAAACTTTGTGATCATCTAATTCGGAGAATACGGATTAGAGACGAAACAGTACAAGATAGTGTTGTGATTACAGGTTTCACCTACTGTCTTCCAGAATGGCAGAATGGTGTTTTATTTCATTATGCAATGCCTATTGTCGATGATGATAGCTTAAATGTCCTTTGGAATTTTATGGCACAAAATCCTTATTGTTTGGGTGCTGAGATACATGCTGAGCTCAGTGAGGATCGGGATGGAGAGGAAGACGATGATGACGGTGATGACACATGGAGCATGCCATCCGATCATGATTATGATGACGGTGATGACGGAGATGAGGAAGACGATGATGATGAGGAGGAGGAGGACGACGGGGAGGGAGGAGAACTACCTAATTATCCTCCATATTTTTACTTGCAGAGTAATGAAGAGGACGAGGAATTATCATATGCTGATTCATATGGCGTAATTCCAGGGTCTACTGTTGGTGGTTTTGATGGAGAATTCTACAAGGGGCAGATATTTCACTCGAAACAAGCTGCACAGGTGGCGATTAAGCACTATGCACTACAACGCAACTTTCAGTATAACGTGGTGGAGTCGTCACCTTCAATCTGGAAGATCAGATGTTTGATGCACAAGGAGGACAAATGTCCTTGGATGGTGCGGTTTGGATGTCGAGATGTGAGAGGCGATTGGAGCGTGAGAAAGGTCGAGTTGGTGCATACTTGTAGCAGTACGACTCAACCGACGGATCATCGCCATCTTGATGTCGACGTGATATCTGAGGCCGTCAAACATTTGGTATGTGCCCAACCAAATCTGAGTGTTCTAACTGTGCAAGCCGAGTTGAAAGATAAGTTTAATATGCAAGTTACTTACAAGAAGGCTTGGTATGGGAAACAAAGAGCATTGGAGAAGTCGCCACCAAGATCCGGATGACGCCAAGTAATCCGGATGACGCCGCCACCAAGATCAGTAGGAGCCTGTCCTAACAGTCAAAGACACATAGCCGACCAGTCCTCGTATGGTATGTCTACTATGACGGCATCACCGTCGATCGCTAATCTGGTGAGTGTCGCAACGTCCTCTAGGGTGATCGTCACCTCACCGAACGGCATGTGGAATGTCGATGTCTCGGGTCTCCAACGCTCTACGAGCGCAGTAATCAAACCCAGATCACCGGTAAGAGGGGCTAGTGGCAGAACACTAGACAAGCCGGCATCGACGAGATACGGCAGGTACAGTGGATTGTATCGAACTAAATTGCCTGTATGACGAATGTGGTATGGTCGATCACCAGCCTATAATTAATGCACAAAACTATATTAATTCAATTCCTTCAATTCACCTAATATTTATATATCTAAACTAAACTTATTCTAATATAATATACTCGTAACTTAATCTAATTCTATTCTTAATTTAATTTAATTCTATTCGTAATTTAATTCTATTCTATTCTATTCTATTATACCGCTAATAAAAAACTATAGAAATAGTTTGAAAAAAACTTACCTCATTTGCGCAAACTGCGTTAATCCGATGGTGACCATGCCCCCAAAGAAGTTCCGGATCATTCGGGGCAGTATCGATTGTCGTAGGTGGTGGTCTCATCGAACAAGGATCGATAAGCCTAGGAACTGGGGGAAAAAAATATTAGAACATTAAAAAAAAGTCGCCGGAAAAAAAAGTCGCCGCCGGCAAGGACTCACTCCGGTAGCGTTCGCCGCCGCCGCCGGTCTCGGCCTCTTCCTCTGCCGCCGGGGGCCTGCTGCTCGTCGTCCGACATGACGCCGCCGCTGTAGGTGGAGCGCCTTCGCCGAGGGCCGCGCGCCGCCGCCTGGGACTGAGGCTCTGCCCTCTTCTCTCGGCGTCGCCGCTCTAGTCTTTGGCGCTGGGATGGAGGGTGAAAGGAGGAGGGAGGGAGTGGAGAGGGAGGAATGGTGGTCTGGTGCGAGAGGGCGGGGAGGGAGGAAGGGGATAAAAAAAGCAAATGTTGATAGCGACGGCGCCGTCGCTATCTATACGCTTAAAAACTCTATTTTCTGAGTCTCGGGCGCCGTCGCCAACTTCCCTCCAAAAAACACAATATTCTTATAAATAGTTTTGAAATTTCAAAAAGCGCCAAAGCCCGGGACTGGGGCGCCGTCGCTATCTATACGCTTAAAAACTCTATTTTCTGAGTCTCGGGCGCCGTCGCCAACTTCCCTCCAAAAAATACAATATTCTTGTAAATAGTTTTCAAATCACTATATTCGTGGTAAACTAAAAAAAAAACAATATTTAGGGAATTAAACCAGTCTTTAAAGGGTAACTTATGGACAAAAAATCAACGGCTGCATTTGGATCTTCCGGTCTCTCCAGGCTGCTTTCTTCCTCATTATCCTTTCCCACGCATACAAAACATGATTGTCCCATCCCACCTTTTTTTTTGGGTAGAAATCCCACCTTTTCTACCCTTGTCTTTTGTTCTTTACTTTCATGACTACAAAGCACAATTATCGGTTGTTCTAATTTTAAGTATTTATCGTAACATAATTTTCAATAAAGTACAGATATAATAATTTTAATCAATAGACATTTTTTTCTTGTCGAATGCATATGAGTCTTATTTTCAGTTTTCATGTATCATACAGTTAGACATGCTTTGCAATACCTGCAGGCCGCAACAACTTTACGTTATCATATCTATACTAAATATTATGGCTATTCAAAAATAACTTCTTGCCACATAAGCACTTAGTGAATGCACAAGTTGCCAAGGTGGACAATTTCTTAACAAACAAAAAAACTATTTATTGATCTATTTATAAAGCTGTCTCTCTTTTCTTTTAATAATTCTACTCATTTTTACTAAACTTAAAATAAGTTAAGTTTTTAGGAAACATTTAAACAAACAAACACATACATAAGTAATAATCTTTTTTTCAATTAAACAAACTATAAAGATGGAAATAGAGAGTGACATATATCGTATTTATTTAACCCAAGCTGATTAAGTAATTTTTCTACTCATTTTTACTAAAATTTAGTAATAAATTACATTTTGATGAAGAAAAAAAACAAGCACACACATAAATCATAATATTTTTCAATTAAACAAAATATAAACGATGGTCTAAGAAAAAATAAGCGTTTGATAATCAATCGACTTTGAGAAATGAACGATATGACTATATGTTTTTTGATATCAAACACTCACTTCTTTCTAATGTATATACCTATCAAATAAAACAAGTATAAATTTGATAGCAAAATGTTTGAATATAAACTTGACAGAGCAATAATTGTTATTTTTTTTAAAACTTCTTATTTATTCCGATTAAATGAAAACATATTAATTATTAATGCAAACTTTTAATTTATTTTTGTCCCTTTCCCCATTTTGATTGTCTCACTAGAAATAAAATCCAACTTTGAAAATAAGAAATCAAGAAAGTATGTCAACCACCATAAAAATAAACAAAGTCCTCTTATTAGTTGCTAATTTTTTTGAGATTTCTAATATTTTTGTTCTCATAATTTATAGAGAAGGAAATGGTAATGCATATGATATTTTTGCCTGTTAACGAAAAAAGTTCATCTGATCATTGTGAAGATGAGGTGAACCAAGCCGAGGGTTGTCGAATGCTCCCTCTTCCTCCTTGATCTGAAGCTGGCAACTGGTCTCACTTTCTCAGTGATATGTTATTGTTTGCGGTTGACTGGCCGAGTTATACTCTTCTTCCCATTCTTTTCTTAATTTCTTCCAAATTACGACTGTTGGATGGTAAATTTTCTCACTCTCGATGAGTGAATGTATTTCTTCTTGAATGCTTATTGCAACCCGATTCTCTTGAATGTTGAAATGGAAAGTAGAGTTGTGATGGTTGTTTATTATATTTTATGTTCACGAATGTCATGCTACTAGCTAGCAATACAATGATGATCTGTTTAGTAATTAGTATGTAACAAATAGGTTATAAGTAGAAGGGAACATAATTGGGGTTTTATAAAGGTCGCGAAGAAGAAAGAAAATATAATGGTGGTTTCT
Organism: Linum tenue; assembly: GCA_946122785.1. Lineage (NCBI taxonomy): Eukaryota > Viridiplantae > Streptophyta > Magnoliopsida > Malpighiales > Linaceae > Linum > Linum tenue. Next base: position 50,798,314 of record CAMGYJ010000011.1, on the reverse strand, counting down.
CTGTTGTCTATTTCGATGTTTTTTAAATTTTTACATGTTTGCGGTGACATTTGTTTGTTTCATTAAGGTGAATTTTTCCGCATTGAATCTCTGACTGAAGCTTGATTTTGACATGATTGTTTTCTTACAAACTACTATTTGGATTGATGCATATATTCAGTTCACAAATGAGGAATCTGCATGATAAAATGAGTTGAGTTGTATTGAAGACTGCTCCTTTCATTATTTGTCTATGTTGTTATTAGGTAAAAAAGCACGATTCTTTTATGCAAGAGATACGTAGCTCTCTACAAAATAAAAATTGTGTTTTAGTATATGCAGTTTAATTTGCTGAAAATATTGCTTTAATAAGTTAGTGACATCTGATAGTTTTGTTTGTGGTTGGTTTTGCTAGAACATTTCAAGGTAATTAAACGAGTACGTGGAAGATTGATGGACGTGGATGCTAATGAGTTTCCTCATTATTCCAAAATTGTATGTGTAAGTGATAATACACGATATTCATGGGATTTAGATCGGAATATTCTCTATTGTCATATACCGACATATGAGAAGGGAGAGAAAAAAAGCTCTTTGCTTATTTTTTTTCTTAATTGAAGCATATTTTCTTATTCTAACTTCTTCTTTTGTGGCTGTAAATTTTGTAACTCCTTTATCACAATTGTGTGCTAAAGAATGAATAACTCTTATGTTTATAATCTTAAAGGCCGAGTTTGATAAAAAAAATTCTAAATTAATAAAGAACAGTCTACAAAGAGCTCATTTAATAAATAAAATGTTCATAAATAAACAAAAGGTATAAAGGTATGAAACAATACCTGAAATAAGGTAATTGGGATTTACAATTCCATGTATATTACCTTAACAAACATAAATAATAATAACAATTAGAATATTATAACGAATTATAAAATAACCAAACAAAATACACCGCCCAACGGGCGGGTAAAAAACTAATTAAGGTTCAAAGGTAGTAGCCGCATTTACTAGTAATTTCTAATGACTTGCTTCATAGGTGTTACACGTCGTGGTTTAGGATGAAGCCAGAATTTTTCAGTAGGAGGGGTCAATGATTTTTTATTGCAACAATAACTAATAGAACATATCACTTCCAAATTATACACAACATTTGTTTTACTAAAAACTGCATAAAATTATGTGCAATCTAAACATCATAAAATATCTCGTCCGAAGTATTTCATCACGCAACATATTATTTTTAGGGTTTGTAATTTAAACTTCATGTATATTATACGGTAAGAACAAAACAAGAATCCGATAAAATTTCACTTAGGAATTACATAAAATTCACCTTAAAATGTGAAATTGAAAAAATTGCAGGAAGAATATTTGGATGGCAGCCAAAACTATTAACCTACACGGGAAAATTGGAGCTAGTTGTATCAGTTTTGACTAGTATGACCCAATACTGGATGAATGTCATTTTACTACCCAAGAAAGTAATCACTGAAATAGAGAATAACTGTTCCCAGTTCCTTTGGAGTGACTTTGAGAAGAAGAGGGCCAAAGTCTAGTGGAAGTTAGTTGCTTTGCCTCGTGCATAAGGGGGCATGGGATTTAAAGACCTATATTCCTGGAATAAAGCATGTTTGGCCAGACATATTTGGGGGTTGCTCTCTAATCAGGAAACGCTATGGATTGCTTGGGTAAAGGAGTACAGACTCCATAACCTAAGTATCTGGGAAGTTAAAACAAAAGGGTCATGGGTATGGAATAAGATCCTCAAGCTGCGAGAAAATTTTGATGGGAAACTCTGTAAAACGAACCGGGGAGTGGAATGGGAGGGGGAACTGATGACAAAGTTCCAGATTAGCAAAATATGGCAGAGTATTAGACCTCGAGGAGACCCTGTGGAGTGGTCCAAACTGGTTTGGAAAGAAGGTATCCCAAAGAACTCGGTTATTACTTGGTTGATTCTGCTGGGAAAGATCACTACACTAGACAAAATACTTAGTTGGAATCCGGAGATTTGTACCACTTGCCCGATGTGTCAACAACTGCCTGAACCGCACCAAACCGCACACTTTGTGGATACCCATACCCACAATTTGTGGATAGTGGGTTGGGTGTGGGTAGCAAAATATTGTTTTTTATGGTTAGTGGTTAACCACTACCCACAGCGGTTTACCCACATTAACCACATTACTTATATTTATTTCTTCAAATACTTTATAACCCACATTAACCACATTAGTTATATTAGTTTGTGAAACTTGGAAGACTAAGAGTTAAAGTAGCTACCAAAATCAAATACGCACTTATTCTATAAAACAAAACCAAGTCAATGCGCAATGTTCATGTGATATATTTTTATCAAATAAGCATTGTCCGTGTGGTATATGTTTATTGTATAACAAAACCAAGTCCATAGATATAGTCAGATAAATTAGTCGATTTGTTAAAAGAGGGGAATAATCGATAAAGGTTAGTCTGATACCCAAAATAATCTCCATTTCTCCATGAATTCACGAACAACACAACATGCAACCAACTACCAACAATATAAGACTATAATCGAGAATGGAGAATAAGCAAATCATTAAAAGCGGGCGCCTCCACTTATCGAGCCACTTTTGTGTTTTACTGTTATTGCCATCGGAGGAGCCGTGACATGCAACGATGTTTGTCTGGTAATAGGTCACTCTGCCTCTGCGTTATCTTCAAATCTCTTTCCAAATTCATCTCTTCTAAATTTACACTAACAAACCTATTGTATTTGAGATTTATAATTTATTTAACACTTTATTAACTTTCTATTATGCATATTTTTGTTTTTGTGTGAGAAGAAACACAACATCACTATTTAATTACAATATAATTATCTTTAATGTGAAATTTTTGTGGGTATCCACAACCAACCCACACCCACCTGCAACGGGTTGTGGCTAACCACTACCCACTGCGGGGCGGGTTGTGGATAGCATAATTCTACATTTGTGGGTGTAGTTACCCACAAAATGTGGGGCGTGTAACCACACCCACCCCAATTTTCACTCCTAATCTCTGCCACGCACAAGGCGCGACATCGCCACCTAATTCTTATGAAATTTGCACTCCTCTAAGTCGTATCTAATCCTATTTCTTGTTTTGTAATATTTAGACCACTTTTGTTTACTTTGTCACAACAAGGCACCGTGGTCCAATCAAGTTGTGGGGAAGGGACATTTAAAGTGTGTTCACAAGGTTTATTCACATATATACTAATTAGGATTATTTTTCCCTAAGTCAATTTAAGCCTTTTGAATTATATCCGAGGTAAAAAAAAAAGTTGTAGTAAGTCAGGGGGAAAAGGAGCTCAAGATAGGTGCATAACCCATGGTTATGCACCCATGGTTATGCACCCATCAATAACCAAATCTGGACCCTTCATTTAGAAAATCCAGATCTAAGGATGGAGAATTAAAGATCATTTTTATTTTCACTAGCTTTCTTAATTGACTCATATCTTTTTCGTTTTAACTCGGATTTTTTTTTTTGCACAGATGGAACGAGTTCATCGTGCTCTACAAAATGAGATCAATTTTCAATTTTTTTTAGGGAAAAAATTTTTTGGCCTCTCGGTACCAACTGCATACCATATGGTATCTTCTTCGTTTTTCATTCATTTTTGAAAACGTTTGCACAGCAGGGACGAGTTCATCATGATCTATTGGATCTACAAATTTCTGGGTGAACAAATTACAAGACCAAAAAATACCACCAAATACTATACAATACCACCCTGGTACGGGGTGGTATTTTATGGTATCTTATGGTATACAATGTTAAAAGTCGTAAATGACAATTAATATACTTCTACTATCATGTATTCAATCATCCTACAGTCTTAGTTTGTTCATACCACCATGGTACGCTTTTCAAACCATAGGTATGCTCTTATTTCAATACCAGTCAATACCATATGGTATAGACTGGTAAAAAATGGCTCAATTTTTTTTGTTTGAAAAATATATCAAAGTGGATATCATTTTGAAGAGCACAATTAATCTGATCTAACTGTGCAAAAAAATTAAATTTTGACTTAAAACGAGTGAGAAATCGTCCATCAAAGATTAAGGAGGGGAAAATTAAAGGCTTTCCAGGAGAGAGAGGATGCTGATGTCATGCTGATGTGGGCGGGTTACTCATAGTTACTCACCATAAGGTTACTGACCTGATCCATTCCCGGAAAAGGGGACATATAGTAGGGCTCAAGATAGGGTGAGTAACAATGAGTAACCAAATCTGGATCCTTATTTTAAGTGACGGCAGATCTAAGGGTGGAGAATTAAAGGAATTTATTTTTTCTAGTTTTCTTAATTGGATCATATCTTCTTTATTCTAACTCGGATTTCAATTTTTTTGCACAGATGGAACGAGTTCGTTGTGTTCTACAAAATGATATCAATTTTCAATATTTTTTGAGAAAAAATTTTCATCCCTCTCGTTACCAACTCAATACCATATGGTATCTCCTTCGTTGTTTAGTCATTTTCAGAAATTTTTGCACAAAAGGAACGATTTAATCATGATCTATCGGATTTCAAAATTTTATGGGGGAAAAAATTTCAAACCTCTCATTACCAACTCCATACCCTACTATACCACCCTTGTATGCGGTGATATTTTTCATACCATATGGTATTGACTGGTATTAAGTATGTTGTTATTTAATACCAGTCAATACCATATGGTATAGACTGGTAATAACTGACAAATTTTTTTGTTCCAAAAAATATCAAAGTGGATATCATTTTGAAGAGCACAATTACTCTTATCTAACTGTGCAAAAAAAAATTAAATTCAAGTTAAAACGAGTGAGAAATCGTCCGTTAAAGATTAAGGGAAAGAAAATTAATGATTTTTCTAAGAGAGAGAAGGAGGCACTTATGTGGCAGATTCTTATTGGGTTATGCACGAGGTTACTCAACGCAAAAGGTTACTCACTTGATCTGCTCCCATATAGGGGTCCAGATCCGGTCAGTAACTGATGGGTCAGTAACCCATCAGTAACCCCTTTTCTGGTCCCCACGTGTCAGTCACTTTTTTATTTAAATTAAATGTGAAAATGACAGTACGGTAAAATTGCACTTACTCCTATTTATTGCTGATGCTCAGTTTTGACCGGAGCATATCAGTGCCCCCTTCTCTCTCCTCGCAAAACATTTAATTTTCCTTCCCTTAATCTTTAACGGACGATTTCTCATTCGTTTTAAGTCGAAATTTAATTTTTTTTGCACAGTTAGATCAGATTAATTGTGCTCTTCAAAATGATATCCACTTTGATATTTTTTGGACACAAAAAAATATGTCAATTATTACCAGTCTATACCATATGGTATTGACTGGTATTAAACAAGAGCATACCATATGGTATGGTAATATTTGCCACATGAATATATATTTCGTTACCACCCAATACCATATGATATAGTGTGGTAATATCAATATATATTTCGTTACCACCCAATACCATATGGTATAGTGTGGTAATATCACACAATTCACACAATACTATATGGTATAAAGTGGTAATATCAATATATATTTCGTTACCACGCAATACCATACATTACCATAGGGTATAGTGTGGTAATATCAATATATATTTCGTTACCACCCAATATCATATGGTATAGTGTGGTAATATCAATATATATTTCGTTACCACCCAATACCATAGGGTATAGTGTGGTAATATCAATATATATTTTGTTACCACACAATACCATATGGTATATAGTGGTAATGTCAATATATATTTCGTTACCACACAATATCATATGGTATAGTGTGGTAATATCACACAATACCATATGGTATAGAGTGGTAATATCAATATATATTTCGTTACCATGCAATACCATAAATTATCATAGGGTATAGTGTGGTAATGTCAATATATATTTCGTTACCACCCAATACCATATGGTATAGAGTCATAATATCAATATATATTATCTAAAAGGAAAAAAACAGAAGGAGAGAGAGAAAAAAATCGTCTTCTGATGCCTCTCATTTCCTCTTCCTCAATCAAGAACACCAAAATGTCAAAAAAATGAGAAAGATCGGAATTGAGTCCAACGAGTTGATGAAGAGAAGAAATGCAATGAAAGAGAGTGGCTACAATTTTTATGCTAGAGAAAAAAAAATGAAGAAGGAAGAGAGCAGATTTAGATTTGAAAAGAAGACTGTGAGAGAAAAAGTAAGAGAGAAGGAATAGAGAAAGAGAAAGGATCTGGAAAGAGATTGAAAAAAAGGAAGAGAGAAGGAAGAAAGTTGAGTTGCAGAGAAAAGACCATTCTCTTTCTTTCATTGAAAAGCCAGCCATTGAAATGCAGAATAAATAAAAAAAATTAAAAATACAAAAATGGACAAAAATGCCCCTCCCCACCCAGCGTCCAGCCCATCCACACGATTTCTCCATCCCCAGATCTACGCCCCGCATGTGGTTACTGATGGGTCAGTAACTAGTGGTTACTGACCCTATCTTGGACCCCATATAGTAGTTGTAAGCTCCTCCTCCTTGTTGAATTCTAATACAAGGGCAAAAAGTCCAACAAAATTACCTTTTTCTTTTTTTTTGTGAAAACAACAAAATTACCTTTTGTCTCTCGTTATTCTTTACCCATTTGACTCTTTCGCGTTAGGAAGATACCCTTTCATTTGCTGAGAAATGGTCTCCTCTAGTCTATAATCATACCAAAAGGGCATGAGACCAAATTGAAAAATAGTTGATCGCTTCCGTCAAAAGCCGTACAGACGAAACATTAACCTGCTTACTACGGAACTTAACCATCAGTCCATCAAAAACGAAAATAGCGGAACCTGCTTACTACGGAACTTAACCATCAGTCCATCAAAAACGAAAATAGCGGTCAATCGCTCAAATATAATGGTCGACTAGTTGTCTATTACCTCATGAGTGTTTGAACATGATTCCACAACTAGAAAGTTTTCATTATTTGCAACAAAACTCAAGCATTACAAAGGAAAATAATGGTCGACCAAGGCAACAGAGTGGTCGACCGGTTTATCATTACGTTATCATTGCAGGAATAAGGTTCCGCCATTAGAAAGGTTTCGGTACCAAACAAAGACTTTGCTACCATTTAGCTCTGAGATAATAGCAACGTAAATCTCTATAAATAATCATCTACGTTATTAGTTTATCACTCTAAAAATTGTGAAACAAATTCTTGTGGTTTTGGAACTTGGTGAAGAAAAAAACCGTCGGAACATCAAAGATAGCAATTCGGCAATATAGAAAGATCAACAGGTCGACCACAGCGACTTTGTGATTGACCTTTCAAGTGAAATCGCGGGGCCAACGACCTATTCAAAAGCATGGTTAGCCGTTTGATTCTCTGGTGGACCTCAATATCTCCTTGTTAAAAACGCGCTGCTACGGATCGGGAAATCGCCGGAATCGACAAAGCAAGAATGCGAAAGCGAGAATCGAAAACACAACACACGATTTACGTGGTTCACTAACACGATGTGTGCTAGCTACGTCCACGGGCGAGAGAGAGCCAGTTTCACTATATCGAGGAGATTACAGATTACAGAGGAGTATGAGAAGTATTTATAGCACTTCTCCATGTGGGTCTAAACCTAATCCAATCTGACAAAGGAAACGGTTACAGACCAGACCCAGAACCCGAACCCAAATAACATTGAGACCCCCGATTACCAGTCGTAGCGGCTGATAATCTGATTCAAGTCATATCAACAAATCTCCACCTTGACTTGAATCCTCTTCCTCTGAAATCTCTGATGTACTCTGCTCCCTCTCTCTCTCCCGCCATCAATGCCCCGTAGGGCGGAGTCACCCACTCAAGACATTCAGCAAGTCCAAGCAGTGTTGGAACTTGCCATGTGGAACCGGCTTCGTGAACATATCAGCAGGATTATCCGCGGTGCCAACCTTCTTCACCTTAATCCTCTTCTCTGTCCTCAAGAAATGATACCTCACATCGATGTGCTTAGTCCTCTCATGGTGGACTTGATCCTTGGCCAAGCATATTGCACTCAAACTGTCGCAATACACCACTGCCTGATCGTGATGTAGACCCAGATCACCAACCAGTCCCTTCAACCATATTCCCTCCTTAGCAGCTTCTGTCAACGCCATATACTCTGCCTCAGTAGTAGACAATGTCACCGCCGACTGCAGAGTTGCCTTCCAGCTCACTACAGAACTCCCAAGAGTGAATACATAACCGGTCATCGATCTCCTCGTGTCAACATCTCCAGCATAGTCCGAGTCAGAATACCCAGACACCAAGCACTCTGTATCACTTCCGAAGCTAATCCCCACATCAGGTGTACCCTTAAGGTACCGGAAGATCCTCTTCACAGCCTGCCAATGCTCCTTCCCAGGTTGTATCATAAACCTGCTGACAACACTAACAGCATGTGCAAGATCAGGTCTAGTGCATACCATAGCGTACATCAAGCTACCTACTGCACTAGCATATGGGACTCTCGACATGTACTCCTTCTCAGCCTCTGACTGTGGTGCATAAGCTGAGGATAGATGAACATTTGAAGCACTAGGAGTATTTAAGGGCTTTGCTGAAGACATGCCAAACCTCGACAGTATCTTCTGGATGTAGCTCTTCTGTGACAAGAAAAGCTTCTTCTTCGACCTGTCCCTGTAAATCTCCATACCCAAAATCTTCTGAGCAGCTCCCAAATCCTTCATCTCAAACTCAGCACTGAGAAGCCCCTTTAACTTCTGGATATCAGACTTTGACCTCGCAGCTATGAGCATATCATCCACATACAGAACTAGATATATCATTGAACCATCCTCTGCCTTGCTGTGATATACACAACAATCATATGGACTTCTGCTGTAGCCCAGCTCAAGCATGTAACTGTCAAATCTCTTGTACCACTGCCTCGGAGATTGCTTAAGTCCATACAAGGACTTCTTCAACTTAAAAACATAGTCTTCTTTTCCCGGAACCTCGAATCCTTCTGGCTGAGTCATGTAAATTTCTTCCTCCAACTATCCATGTAGGAAAGCTGTCTTCACGTCTAGCTGCTCGAGCTCCAAGTCATAATGTGCCACTATTGCTAGTAGCACTCTGATCGAAGTATGTCTGACCACTGGTGAGAAAATCTCATTGTAGTCAACTCCTTCCCTCTGCGAGAAGCCTCGTGCAACCACCCGAGCTTTAAATTTCATGCCCTCTTTAGAAGTGATTCCATCCTTCTTCTTGTAGATCCACTTGTTTGTAACAATCTTCCTTCCCTGTGGTCGTTTGACTAGCTCCCAAGTCTGATTCCTATCATGGGATTCCATCTCATCTCCCATTGCGGCAAGCCACTGATCAGCTTCACCACCCGAAACTGCTTCTCTATAGGACTGTGGCTCTCCTGCATCCACTTCCTCAGCAACCTGAAATGAATACGCCACCATGTCCTCGAAGCCATACCTCTGTGGAGGTACTCCTGCAGTCGCTCTCTTCGGTCTACCGGAAGCAATAGACTGTTTAGCTCGTGCACTGGACTCTGAAGTTTTTGGCTCTGCAGAGACATCCTCATCATGTTGATCTTCTCCACCTTGGTGCTCAAACTCACTCTCATTGAGAGTTTGCAACTCCACCTGCTTATCAACATTCCTGCTACCTTCAGCAACAGTAGCCTTCAACATGGGGTTAAACATAGACTTCTCATCAAATATCACATTTCTACTAAGTATAACTCGATGCTCAGAAGGTGACCAGACTCGAAATCCCTTAACTCCATCTCCGTAACCCACAAATACACCCTTCTTTGCCCTTGGGTTCAGTTTACCCTCATCCACATGATAATAAACAGGACACCCAAAAACTTTCAGTGAAGAGTAATCAGCAGGCTTACCATACCACACTTCATAAGGAGTCCTACACTCGATACCTGTGTGTGGTCCACGGTTGATCAGGAAGCACGCCATGTTTACTGCTTCTGCCCAGAATCTTCTCTCTAGTCCAGCATTAGAGAGCATGCACCGTGCTCTCTCCAACAATGTCTGGTTCATCCTTTCTGCAACGCCATTCTGCTGGGGTGTATCTCTAACAGTCCGATGACGGGCAATCCCTTCATCCTTGCAGAATTCGTTGAACTCAGAATTACAGAATTCCAGACCATTGTCCGTTCGCAGCTTCTTGATCTTCTTACCGGTCTGATTCTCCACCAATGTCTTCCACTGCTTGAACTTCGTGAAAGCCTCACTTTTCTGCTTCATCATGAAAATCCAAGTAAATCTCGAATAATCATCAATAATAGACAGAAAATACCTGCTGCCTCCAATGGATTCAACTCGTGAAGGACCCCAACAGTCGGAGTGGAGGTAATCTAGTATCCCCTTCGTCCGGTGGATACCCTTCTTGGGAAACTTGCTGCGATGTAGCTTCCCAAACACACAATGCTCACAGAATTCCAAATTCTGCACCTTGTGCCCGCAAAGAAGATCCCTCTTCGATAGAACTTGCATCCCCCGTTCACTCATATGCCCCAGTCTCATGTGCCAGAGAGTGGTCATATCTTCCTGTTGAACCTGAGACGATGCAACTGCAGCAGAACCAGACAACACAGACCCTTGTAATGCATACAAGGTCCCACGCTTCACGCCCTTCAGTACCTTCCTCGAACCCTTGCAGACATACACAACTCCACCTTTTCCTTTGAAGCTGAAACCCTTGCTGTCGAGTAGACTCAAGGAGATCAGGTTCTTTGTCATTCGTGGAACATGCCTGACATCATTCACGGTACAGAATGAACCATCATGTGTCCGAACCTTTATGGACCCGATTCCAACAACCTTGCAGACAGCTCCATTAGCCATGACCACGTTACCACCATCTATCTGCTCGTAGGTTGTGAAGCAATCCCTGTTCGGAGACATATGATATGAGGCTGCAGTATCCAGAAACCACACATCACCACGATGTGCCTTCTCATCTACAGCCAAGGCGAGATCGTCTTCAGAACTGTTGTCCACTTCTGCCACGACAACTGAATCTTGTTTCTTCTGTTGCCCTCTTCTCTTGGGACAGTTGTACTTCCAATGCCCCACTTCCTTACAGTTGTGACAAGCATCACCTGGCTGTGGACCGGGACCCTTGGAATTCTTGCTCGAATTCCCTTTACCAGATTTCTTCTTTCCCTTTCCACCTGTAACAGCCAAACCCGATGCCTCACCACCTGTACCAGATCCGGACGCCTTATGTCTGATCTCTCTCGTATGAAGAGCAGACCTGACATCCTCCAACGACACGCTTTCTTTACCGGCAATAAAAGAATCAACGAAATTCTCATATGAACTCGGCAACGAAACCAGCAGGATTAGGGCAGCATCCTCGTCATCAACTTGAACATCTATATTACGCAGATCTAGCAAAATAGAGTTAAGTTGTTTGAGATGTTCCCTCAAAGGCGTACCTTCTTGCATCCTCAAGCTGAACAACCGTTGCTTGAGATGCAGCTTGTTGGTTAGAGACTTAGTCATGTACAGACTCTCTAGTTTCAACCACAAGCCCGCGGCAGTCTTCTCAGCAGCGACTTCAATGATGACGTCATCAGACAATGATAGCATGATGGTCGAGTGGGCCTTCTCCTCCAGGGTATTCCACTCATCGTCATCGACCACTGCCTTCTTCTGTTTCGCAGACAGCGGCCCCCACAACCCTTGCTGTTTTAATAAAGCCTGCATCTTGATCTGCCATATAGCGAAGATGTTCTTCCCCGTGAACTTTTCGATCTTCATGTTCACCGACGTCATTCTTCTGAATCGAAAACCCTAGTCTGATTTCCAGCCGCGGCTCTGATACCACTTGTTAAAAACGCGCTGCTACGGATCGGGAAATCGCCGGAATCGACAAAGCAAGAATGCGAAAGCGAGAATCGAAAACACAACACACGATTTACGTGGTTCACTAACACGATGTGTGCTAGCTACGTCCACGGGCGAGAGAGAGCCAGTTTCACTATATCGAGGAGATTACAGATTACAGAGGAGTATGAGAAGTATTTATAACACTTCTCCATGTGGGTCTAAACCTAATCCAATATGACAAAGGAAACGGTTACAGACCAGACCCAGAACCCGAACCCAAATAACATTGAGCCCATACACCGAGACCCCCGATTATCAGTCGTAGCGGCTGATAATCTGATTCAAGTCATATCAACACTCCTAATACATAGCCAAGTGGTCCTGTTGAGATACCTATTGTTCCTTGAGTTCGATCGACCTGTGAAAGCAAGTGCTTGACCATTTTTTCTAATGGTAGAGTTCCGTTGTAAGTTGGTCGAAAAGCTGTCAACCCATTTCAAATCATGATGACTTGAAATCATCATAGGCGTACCCTAAAATAATGTATGTTCAACTTGATTGGTTGAATCTCAATACCAGTTTTACCGAAGCAACTCAGGTCTCATTTTGAACCTCAGATTCTAATGTTGTATTCTGATTTCTGACTATACATGTATTCAGTATAATAGAACGTTTATCCATAGTTCATTTCATGTGTAATCCACGAATTCTTCTATATTTTCCAAACAAAGAATTTTTAAAACCCACACATCCTTAATACACATATAATCTTAATACACACATTCTTACAGTACACCATTTTGGGAATCATAATCAAAGTTCCAAAGCACCCCTTAGTTCAGTAGTGTGATTGAATCATTTCAAACCTATCTGCAATTCCACTCTGCTTTTGTTGGCCCACTCTGGTTTTGTTGCCAATATCCAACAAATGAACAAGCTGGCTGGCTTGTCTGCTTGCCATCTGAAATGCAAGAAAAGAAAAGAAATGAGTGTATGCGCAATGCAATCACTACGATAGAAGTTTATGCATGACTGACCTCTCTGATTTTCTGACCACCCCACAACCAGACTGAGTGTTGAAACTCATCAAGAAATGAAGGCCCATTTTGGGCAATCATGAGATCAGTTGAATCGCTAAGTTTCAGTGCACTCGATTGCTGGAGCGCCCTTGGTCGTCTCAAGAAAGGTCCCCTGCTGTAGATCGACGATTACAATACGTCCATAGCGGTAAAATAATTAACTTTTTTTTTTGGGTAACACAAAAACTAGAACAAGGGGAAACATAGCTATATAAATCCTACTAGGGTATAGTAAGCATATTGAAGGAAATAGCATATTGACATATCCATTCATTATATTTCACAGCTTGAGAAATTCAGCTTAACTATTAATGGACAGAAGATCAAACAACGGATCTATTGATCAAGGATGTAGACAAAAGTTACGTTGTTATTGGGTTTTGACGAACAAATTGATTTTGGGCAAGCTTTATTCAGTTGATCAGGGAGGGTGTTAAAATTGACACTCGTGCTTAGTTTATATTTTAATATGTAATTTGTCTCTTTCTACGTTAAACCTTAGGTAAAGTCGTAATATTGATTTCACAGAAGAGAAGAATTGTATATAAGTTGTGTAGTTCAACCTATGTAAAAGTAAGCTAAATCAAAGAGACTCGATGAGAGTACTATCTCTTTCATGGACTAATCTTGATAATCAGGAATATCACATAAAATTCCGGTTTTATTTGTTCCAACCGGTTTTATTTGTTCTAACTGTTCATAAGTTTTGATTAGATTTTTTTATCTGTCCAAGGATGTAACATGCAATTAGGGATGGCAATGGGTCGGGTTGGGTCGGGTTTTGCCAAACCCAAACCCAAACCCATGGGTTTATCTTTGAAAAAAATCCGGGGTAAAACCCACTGGGTTTGAAAAACTCAAACCCAACCCAACCCGTTGGGTATCCGCGGGTTCATGGGTACCCACGGGTTTTGTCGTAAAAAATTTACAATTACAAGTTCTTATCAAAATTAAAGTAAAATATCAATCTCTCAATACAAATTATCCATATATAAAACACCATTCTAGAAAATTCAAGCAAATCACAAATAAACTATACAAATTGTTCAACACCAATCTAGAAAACTCAAAAAAATTGAAGCAAATCACAAAATTTCCATAAATAACATGTTTAATTGAAAGGTTCTTCCTTTCGATTAAGTTTCTTTACTCTCCACTTCATAACATCAACTTCATTCTACACAATTAAAAAGAAAAAATTAGACATGTCTCCACAAACATAAATAAGATTAGTTGTTTAGAATATTAAATATACCGAAAAGATTAATTATATAAGTGGGCGGGTACCCACGGGCCGGGTTTACCTAAACCCAAACCCAACCCAACCCGTTGAATAGTGAACGGGTTTAAACCCAAACCCGGCCCAAAACCCGTCAACACAGATTTTACCCGTGTTGACCGGGTTGGGTCGGGTGGGTACCCATGGGTTCGGGTTTTGTTGCCATCCCTACATGCAAACGAACGAATCATTTGACATCAAATTACTCGTACGAAAAATGTAACATGCAAACAAACCCAAATACTTGATTGAATGAGTAGTCGAGTCTTTGGTAAAGGAGAGAGCTGGGAGATGGTAATGATGAAAGCTGATGAGCAAAGACTGAAAATAAAGTGAATATAAGGTAATAGTGAAGAGAGAAGAAGAAGAGGGGAGGTTGAGGGATCGGTTTTCTTTGGGTAATCATTAGGTTTTCGTGAAGAAAAGAGAGAGCCCTGGAAGGAAATGAAGGAAGGGGGAATGGGGTGGGTAATCATTTCTTCTTTTGTCTATAGGGGAAGAAGAAGATGATGATGGGAGAGGACTGAGGGAGAAGCTTTCGTTTCTCTTTGGTGTATGTATGAGTAAGTATGAATGATGGGTCATGATTGTGGTTCTTTCTCAATCATGGACTACCTTCTTTTACGTGTGCATTTTGCCTTTTTTTGGTGGTGAATATTTTGCCTTTTTTTGGTGGTGAGCTAGCTTCCCACTTTTTCTTGAGAATGAATCTCAGAATCTGTATGGTCGATGGGAGTTGGGAATTGGTTTGGTTTGTTTTTCGAGCTCATGGCCCACTGTTTGTTTACCAAAATAGTTGTTGGTATTGAATAGGCCCATTGTAGCGGATGGAGAGAAAACATATTGAAATTTGGGCCAGATACGGTCCAATACCGATCATTGTCCAATATAACGTGACCAGCTCCCACATAGGAATGAAAGTGGGTCGAGTTGGGTCGGGTTGGGTCAAACTCAAATACAAATCTATGTGTTTATTCGTCAAAAAAATTTGGGATAAACCTCAACCTACTGGGTATCCACGGGTTCATCGGTACCCATGAGTTTTTGTAGTAAATAATTTACAATTACAAGTTCCTATCAAAATAAAAGTTAAACATCAATTTTCTCATACAAATTATCCATACATAAAACACCAGTCCAAAAAATTCAAACAAATCACAAATTTTCAACACTGATCTATAAAGTTCAAGCAAATCACAAATTATCCATGAACAAGATAATTAATTGAAAGCTTCTTCCTCCTTGAGAACTTGAACATTGTCTTCCTAGCTCACTCTCCACTCCATAATATCAACTTCATTCTACACAATTAGGAAGAACAAATTTAGACATGTCTCTACAAACATAAAGAAGATTAGTTGGTCTCCACAAACATAAGAAAGATTAGTTGCTTAAAGAAGTCATATTGCTTAAAATATTAAATATACCAGTAACAAATGAAGTATAACAGAGGTATTTAAAGCATATCAAGCACCTAACAAAACAAATCATGATGGTTTAAAATAAAATGCGATCATTCCAAAGCCAAAGATTCATCAATCAATCGTACTTTGCTAGCTAGTAATATTACCCACTATGAAAATATGACTAATTTTAGGCAATGTCGGGCCTAACAAACATCAATGACGGATGAATAGCAAGTTAAAAACACACAATTACACTAAATAAAAGAACACAATTCATTGTTTTTCGTTCATTCCCTTTTTGTTTGTGAGAGAGTAGCAAACCAACAAATATGGTGTGTTCAATTTTAATTATTAATTTACCCATCTCACTTCTTTTGGGATAAAGGGAACAATACCTTGATGGTAAGAAATAAAACATACATTCAACTTTCTGGGAGAAGCAGAGAAGGATTGGGGTCGGATCGGGAAGGAGTGAGGGTTTTGGGGGAGAGAGCAGAGTGGGGATTGGGGACGCTCGTGTGAGTCATGAGTGTCGTGAGATTTAGATTGGGGGAAATTAGAATTAGAATAGGGTTTGAGGAGAGTAGGGCGACAAAATAAGTGTGGCAGGTATCCATGGGTCAGGTATCCCTAAACCCAACCCGGTGAACAGTGTAACGGGTTTAAACCTAAAACCGGCCCGAAACCCGTCAGCACGGGTTTTATTCGTGTTAACCGGGTTGGATCGGGTAGGATACCCGTGTGTTCGGATTTTGTTGCCATCCCTACTCCGAAAGCAATACTTGCATAACTGTTTAACATCAAGCATCAACCATTTGTTTTGTATCTAGGTAGCGCTGGAAGTTTGGTACTAGTATTTGGTATATATCGATTATAGTATCGAATTTACCATTATTTGGTATTACCAAATATCGGCTTATTTTTTAGGAATGGGGATTCATTTTTGGAGTGTTATTCGGTATTCAGAATTGTGATTGGTATATACCGAAATATCGAGATTTTTTTTAAATTAATGAAATATAGCATACAACCTTTAATCATTTCTCACTCTTTGACAACTCACAAGACTCCATCCAACCCCATGGTGTAAACCAAAATTTGGTACTTTTACAGGTTTTTTAGAATTTTTTTTTTTTGAATTTTTAACGGACAATTACTTTATTAGAATCGCTACTCATGATTCGGACGTATTAACGATGATCGGGGCTCCAAAATGTCAACGATGAAGTTGAGAGTGAGGATAAATGTTTATTTTTTCTTTAGTCAAAGTAATGTGTGTTTATTAAAGGGAAGCTAAAAACAAAACCATAAAAGTTTAACTTTAATTATCGTAATTTTAGGACCACCTATATCAATTCCCTTATTTTATTGGATTGTGGTATTGAGTTATGTTTTAGGTGTAAACAATTAGTACAAAGTGGTTGGCAATTTATGGGGTACGAATTTATTTTTCCTGTTAGAATTTAACAAACTGCATCTCACTCATTTTAACTTGGGCTTCAATTTTTTTAAACACAGAAAAATCATATAATTATACTCTACAGAATATCATTCACTTTGATATACTAGTGTGGGCCCCGGCCAGTTGGCCGGAGGAAGGTGAGGTATGAAATTTGATAATGTAATGGGGTGTATAGCTTATTGTTGTATAGTTTTTTTTGGGAAACACATGATAAAAATAGTGAATTTTAGCAGGAAAGAGACATGAATGATGCACCGAATAAAAAATCGGTCTTAAGAACCAAAATCAAGTACCTGTTACCTTGTGAAACAATATTGTTTCTGGTAATATGATGAGGTGACGTAAGTTTTATAGAAACCGAATTCCAAAAAATCGAATAAAAAATCGCCTATCCCGTCGGTTTTCGAGAAATGAGCATCTCACAATCGTTACTAGCTTTTACTCGGCCCGTTGGCCGATTAATTTGCTTTATAAAACTTCCATCTTGTCGTCATTGTGCTTTCTGGTTTTTGTCATGCCATGATAAAATATAAGAAAATCAAGAACGAACAACACGATTTGGGATAGGAACCGCCGTTGTCGTATCCCTAGAAAATGGCGGTAAACACGGACTCACCTGCCAAACTGGTAGGGCTGGATGTTCGGGTTCGGGTTTATGGGTAACCCGGAATCGGACCAAAAATTCCGGGTTTTGGGTACCCGAGAACCGAAATATCATTGTGAAAAATGGGTCTCGGTATCGCATCTGGCTATTTTTCGGGTTTTGGGTAAACCGAACCCGGACCCGAAAATAGAAGGACCCGAAGTGGAACCGAACCCCAGCCCACAGGCCAAATATTATATGGCCCAGCGGCCCAGCCCAGCCTTAAGGCCCTCGGCCCCCCCCCCCCCCCTCACTCCTCAGCCCGACCCCGACAGCCCAACCTTCATCAGCCTTCATCAGCCTAACGCCCTAACCCTAAGCTTCATCTTCCCCTTCGACCTTCCCAATCCCAGCGGCCACTCCCCACTTCCCTCTCGCAGAGACGCAGACAAAAACCTTCCTACAATCATCCTTCACCAAATCGCCGACTATCATCCATCAACAATCAACAAATCGCCGACCAACCTTCTGTCATCCTTCAGAAAGCATGGAACGAGCAGGTGGGAGGAAGAGAGCTGTTGTAACAGGTTGTCTTCGGTGGCTTATGGGTATTCGGGTGACCGAACCATACCCGAGAACCGTGACTTTGGGTCTCGGGTACCCAAGAACCGAGTCTGGGTCGGGTCTGGTTCCTCAAACTGACATTTTTTGGGTCCGGGTACCCGCATATTTGGGTCCGGGTACTAGGACCCGAACCGATCTCCAGCCCTACAAACTGGTTTGGATTGAGATTTTTATCGGGTATCAGGGAACCATGTGATTGTAAATTAGACTTGATCAAAACGGGCCAAAACTTGAAATTCAGCCTGTTTGACCGACTCATGCCAAATTCTAATTATTCTTTACTTTTAAACTTTCTATTTGAAAATAAAAAATAGTGAAAGAAAAGAGATGACTGCAATTCGCCATTTGCACATCACTTATTCGGGAATAAAACCATAGAAATTCAAAAGAAACTGAAACTGTTTAGGATCGTTTTAATGTTTAAAATAACCAAATAGATCTTTCTGTTTAGTTTTTTTACTAACAAATATCAAATGATTCCCCATAAAATACACTATAATTTGATCATTATGATATCAAATAATTATATAATATATATTTGAAATGATAAAAATTGGACTAATTGGGTTGGTCGAGGTTGAACCATTGAATAACTTTAAAATACATTATATTTTAGCCACTAATATATAAAATAATAGCATAATATATATTATGCCAGAGAAAATAGCTTGTTTTATAATGTCAAACCAATGATGTTTATTTGTTTTACTTGATTGCCAAATCCCGTGTAGGTCAGGCCCATTCAACTCTTTTATTTTACGGTTAGCGGTTAGCCCATTAGATACCATGCATTAGTTTATTGTTAAATTTTTTATTTTTAGCAATAAAAAGAAGTGTTATTTTTGCCTTTTCATATATATTTTATCACCACAGAGAAATAAAAGGGCTTAAATAAAAAAATTGACACTACCGGACCCGTTCAAATCCGCATGTGTACGGTAAGTTGGCCCGTTCCACAGAGGAAAGAGAAAAAAAATTGACACTCCCTATTATACCCTTCCTACAAACGCTCCTGGAGCAGGGAATTTGAAATTGGGGAATGGTGTTTTCCTCCCAGCTATTATATGTTTTTAATCTTAAAACAATACAACAAACGTACTTAGTGTGATTGGTTATGATCCTTGCTTTTCTTTAAAATGGTCATGGTTCGAATCACAGTACGTGTCTTTTTAATGATTACAAAAAAATAATTGTGAAGACCAAAATGTCCTTCCTACTTTCACTCTCGTTGCAGGAAATTTGAAATGGGGCTCCCGTTTTTTCCTTCGGCGTATTATATTATGTGTAGATGTGTAGATTTTGAAATAAAAATATAAAACGTTAATCGAAACTTTTTTATCCATAGTATCATAGTATACTATGGTGGTACAACTTAGTGGCACAATAAATTATAGAATGGTGGTATGAAAACATGGCATGGTGGTAAAAATATACCATAATGTAAAATGATGGTATATATAGTCCACAATGTCCTTCCTACTTTCACTCTCGTTGCAGGAAATTTGAAATGGGGCTCCCGTTTTTTCCTTCGGTGTATTATATTATGTGTAGATGTGTAGATTTTGAAATAAAAATATAAAACGTTAATCGAAACTTTTTTATCCATAGTATCATAGTATACTATGGTGGTACAACTTAGTGGCACAATAAATTATAGAATGGTGGTATGAAAAC
This sequence comes from Linum tenue, assembly GCA_946122785.1. Lineage (NCBI taxonomy): Eukaryota > Viridiplantae > Streptophyta > Magnoliopsida > Malpighiales > Linaceae > Linum > Linum tenue. Next base: position 50,778,380 of record CAMGYJ010000011.1, on the reverse strand, counting down.
ATGGCATGGTGGTAAAAATATACCATAATGTAAAATGATGGTATATATAGTCCACAATTTTTTCATAAATCTAGAATTAATATTATTTTATAGATTATAATGAATTATTATTATTTTTTGCCATTTATTTTTCTAATTTGAGTCCAAACGAAGGAGTTAAAAGTTTGTTGGGGGTGGTAGAGGGTATTTCGAAAGTTTTTTCCCAAAAAAAAATATAACTTTCTAGACAAATATCATGTTACTTACGTGCAAATTCGTTAAAATTAAAGTGAAAAAAGATATATTAAATTGGTTAATAAATAAAAAAATAAGTAAATTATTTAATTTCATCCACCCACTCAAATTCAAATCAAATGACAAAATCCGGTTAGGCATAGGCCTACTGCTGTGGCTTTTGATAGGACAAGTTGATGGAACTCGGGCCTGAGGCAGCCCAATGAAAATGCTATCAAATGAAGGTACCCCAAATGGTTTGAGCTTTTAAAGCAGCTGGATTTCTTGTTTGATCACGAGGCTAATGGGCAGGCCTAGAATTGAGATATGACCCAATGATGTTAACTACAATAAAATTATTACAATGACCATATCATCCTTATTCAAACAATAATTTGAAATAAATTTATTTATTAACTCTTCAATTTTTTATTCTATAATTTCTCTTTTCAATCATCATCATTGGTAATCCATTAAGGTTTTCTTGTAACATTTGATAACACAAATGAGGCTTTTAGAACACAAATAGGACTTCAATGAATATACATGAGAATATTTATCAATGACTAGCACTAGTATTAATTAATAAATTTAAACACATCATCATAATCATAATCATAATTGATCATACACTAAGGTTCATCATATAATATAGGATTAAATAAATTAACAAATCTACGTTGGAGGTTTCTTAATATTCGGAGGCCCTGTGTTGGAGGGTCATCCATCACACCCTAATAGAAGAGTTACTAAGGGGTTTCTAGGGAATGCGTTAGAGTGGTTACTAAATTTTGAGTAAACACGGTGGCTACCAACATCTACACCCTTAATTATATTTATTTCATCCTATTTTTAAGTTGACGGTGAAGATTATATGAAGGATAATTTTGGAAACGGAAATAATACCACACCTGATTATTATTCTTTAAAAAATTATTTTTATATATTGTATCGCAAACCCTAATGCAACCATCTCCTCTCTCTCCTTCCCTTCCGCCTGCCGGCGGCCCTTCTTCTCCGGACTAGAAACAGCAGCCTCCTCCTCCCTCTTCTCCCCTCCCGCCCGGCGGCCCTTCTTCTCGAGCCCAAAATCTTCTTGAGACCAACTTCCCGCCCGCCGGCCTCTCCCCTTCCCCGCCGTCCCTACCTCTCTCCCCCTGCCATCCCGCTGTCCCTCTCTTCCTCCTCCACGGGAGCGGATCCCCTCAGTAACCAATACCTCGGTAACCATCAGTAACCCCTTCCCCTGGCCCCCACGTGTCAGCCTTTTCTTTTTATTTAAAAAAAATACGGAGGGACACTAAGGTAAAATTGCACCCCCTATTTAATGATGTCTCTGACGCGCTGACGCTGACCAGATCACATCAGCGCCTTCTCTCTCCTCAAACAACCTTTAATTTTCCTTCTCTTAATCTTTAACGGACGATTTCTCACTCGTTTTAAGTCGGAATTTAATTTTTTTTGCACAGTTAGATCAGATTAATTGTGCTCTTCAAAATGATATCCACTTTGATATTTTTCAGACATAAAAAAATTTGTCAGTTATTACCAGTCTATACCATATGGTAATGACTGGTATTGACCATACCATATGGTATGAAAAATTTTGTCACATCAATATATATTACGTTACCACCCAATACCATATGGTATAGTGTGGTAATATCAATATATATTTCGTTACCACCCAATACCATATGGTATAGTGTGGTAATATCAACATATGGTAAATCTAACTACCATACAATGCCAACATAGTAGAACATGGTTAATCGAATGAACACAAATTAATTGTAATTACCATACAATACCACATGGTATGAGAAGTTAAAACCATATAAAAATAATATAAATCTAATTACAACCCTTTTACGACCATAGTAAAATACGATATCCATAAAAATACATTTCGTTACCACACTTTACCATATGGTATACATTTTACCATATGGTATAGACACATTACCATATGGTATATACATTTTACCATATGGTATAGACACTTTACCATATGGTATATACACATTACCATATGGTATAGACACATTACCATATGGTATATACAAATTACCATATGGTATAGTGTGGTATCGACACATTACCATATGGTATAGTGTGGTAATCTCAATATATATTCTCAAAGAAGGGGAAACAGAAGGAGGAAGAGGAAAAAAAACTTGTCTTCTGTCTCCTGTCATTTACTCCTCCGCAATGAAGAACACCGAATGCAAAAAGAAAGAAAAAGAGGAAGAAGATCGGAATTAATTCACAAACAAATACTAAAACACAAAAGATGCAAACTCAACTCACCTAGATCTGTCCCCTCTTTGACAATATGGAGCATCATCGATTTTGAGGCCGATAAAAGAAAAAAAACAGAAGGAAGGAGCAGCTTGAGAGTAGAAGGATTTGGAGCCTCACCGAATTTGAAGTGGGAGGCTGCAATTTATTCATCGATTGTTGGAGAAAAAAATGAAGAACAAGAGAAGAAATGAGATTTAGATCTGGAAAAAGAATTTTGGAAGAGAGAAAGGAAGAAAGAGAAAAGAGAGAGGAAGAGAAAAGTCTGTTTTTTCTCTTTCCTCCATTAAAAGACAACACATATAAATGCAGGAAAAAATAAAAAAAAGGAAAGAAATCAAATTTCAAAAATCGGACAAAAATGCCCCTCCTCACTCCACGTGCAGCCCAACAATATAATAATGTCATCCCTAGATCTACGGTCCGGATTTAATACTGATAGGTCGGTAACCAATGGTTACTGACCCTATCTGCTGCCCTCCTCCACCCCTCCCTCCTTCCTCTCCCCTCCCCATCCCACCCTCTCCCCCCGCCGACCCACCCCTTCCCCGGCGTCCCTCCTCCTCCTCTCTCTCTCTCTCTCTCTCTCTCTCTCTCTCTCTCTCTCTCTCTCTCTCTCTCTCTATACTTGGCAGCAGGGAAGATTCGATGGACAAGCAACCTGAACCGCGGAGGTCGTCAAAACAATCGACGGCGCTGTCCATCCTTTTATTTTCGACCCTCTCGCCTCAATGGTATTGTTTTTGTTGCATTGGTATTAATTTTGTTGCATTGGTATTTACTATCATGTAATGGTAGTAATTTGCATGTACTGTTATTGATTAAATCTGCAATGGTATAGATTTATATTGGTAGATTGTTTATATTGGTAGTTTTCGTGTAATGGTATAGATTTATTTCTGCAATGGTATTGATATTTTTCAAAATGGTAGTGGTTGTCCAATGGATTGGTAGTGATTTCGTGTTTTTTTTTTTCTTTTGCAGAAAGATTGAGAAAAATAAGGAAAGAGAATCTGGCTGGAGATTATGGAAGTCAGAGAAAGAGAGAGAATTGTAATTAATAGATTCTTGTAACTACCTAAAATGTAATTTATTAAAAAATTAATTAATACAATTTATTTTTTATACCCAATTTACCCTTAGTAACCACGGTGATTACTACTTTTGTAGTAATCACCGTAACCTGTCCCGGGTTTCTAGAGCTTGATGAATATGTACCCAGTTCGAAGTTGTGAAAAAATTGAGTGTGGATTAGATTGTGTGCATTTTATCACTTGTTACTATAAGTTTTACTGATCATTATCAAAATTGTAGGCTACGTAGATTTCAATAAGTTATTCGCCGTCATGACCATACAGTATTTAACTTATTATTATTCTGCACAACTGGAAGTGGGTGATCAAGTCAATTATAAACCACATGTGAAGGAGAGACATGTTTACTTGGATCTTAGGCCAAAGAGGTTTGAGTTACCATGGGAATGTAGGTGAGAATTAGTATGTGAAATGAGAATCACATAGCCACGCACACCTTCACCTAGAAACCTAGAAGTAGGGGTGGGCACGTGGATGGTTAATCCGCGGATTGATATCGATCCACCGGCAAATAACCTGACCCACACGGAGTGGGTGATTGATGTGGGTGAATTGCGGATTGGTAAATCTCCCACTCGCACTTATGTGGGTGGGTGGTGGGTGGATTGCGGGTCACCCATATGACCTGCATCTTATTTTTACATGAAAAATGTTGTTTTTTATATATCGAATATTCATAATATTTTCGAACTACACTACAGTCTGACCATATACTTCAAAAGGTGGAGAATAAATAATTAAAGTTGTACAGTCAAATAAAAGTACAAGTTCAAGTTATACCGTAAAAAAAATTAGGGTTAATACTTTATTTTGGCATGAACTATGACCATAATCAACTTTGGCATGTGGTTTCAGAAATTATCATCTTGGCCTCAACTATACAACATATAGACTCAATTGGCCCGACACATGGTTTGTCCGTCAATTTGGACGATCAAAACCATTGACCGTTAGTCAACACGCCATGTCATTGCTTCGTCAACATCAAAATCATTAAAAATATTCAAATTATTTTCCTAATTTATATTATTTATCATTATCAATTAACCAAAAAATTAAAATTATAAAATAGATTTAATATTTTATTTTTTGGGTAATTTGAAAATGATAAATTATACCAATTAACCCAAAATTATAAAATTATTATAAATTTTATTTTTTGGTTAATTTGAAAATGATAAATAATAAAAATAATAAAAATAATTTGAATTTGAATTTTTTTAATAATTTTTAGGCCGACGAGGCAATGACATTACGTGTTGACTAACGGTCAATGGTTTTGACGGTCCAAATTGACGGTCAAACCATGTGTCGTGCCAATTGAGTCTATATGTTGCATAATTGAGGTCATGATGTTAATTTTTTAAACCACGAGCCAAAGTTGGTTATATGGGCATCGTTCGGGCCAAAATAAGGTATTAACCCAAAAAATTATACAAAATAGTATATGTACAATCTGAAATTGTACCATAACATGTTGTACCATAAATTCAAAAACCTAAAACAATGAAACCAATGTTGTATCTATATAGCATTGTAAAATTCCTCCTCTAATCTCCATGCATGCACAGAGTCACAGTAATTAAGTTTTAGGCAGCCAGTGACTGCAACAACTGCAGCATGCATTTATTTCACAGTGAAATTCACAGAGAAGCCGGGGCTAAGCCCTGCAACCAGCTGGCCGGCCGGTGGCCCCTTTGTTCTTAATTCTTATTACCTGCTATATATTTACCTTTGTGTGGTTTAGTCAGCTCTTTTCTACCTTTTCTCTGACGGTACTTGCCCCTATAGAGTACGTATAGATGTTGATCAGTAATAAAAGTTTCTCGTTAGAGATTGAACAGAAGAGAGCCTTTCTATTTTGCTTTTCTCGGCATTTTCCTTCCTCCTATCAGTGAAAGCGAAAGATGAAAGTGGCGCAATACCATTATTTTACCTTTTGTTTTCTTCCCTGCAGCCATGCTGCTGCATTCCCCCGTCCCGTACTCTGAATACGATGGATCTTTCTGAGCGCTCGTTCCCTGATTTGGTGAGGCGGGTTGTTCTCGTCCTTTTCTGCGGCTGCGTTTCAATAAAGAAATATGAAAGGAATGGAGATAAGTACCCTCCATCTCTTCGGAAGGAGAATCTCGTTCTATCCCGCGGGGTGACATTTTACCTCGGTTTTTAGAACTGGAACGGAGGGTGAACCGAAAAAGTTAGAGGGTTAAGGTTCAGTGGTGAACCGTTACAAAACAGTTGGCAAACCGTTGATAGAACCGTTCATGATATACAACTTATAAGACTTGTATATTACACTAATAAGAATTAGGGGTGGCAGTTCGGTTGTCGGTTAGCGGCTAACCGGACGGTTAGACCGATAACCGCTGGTTAGCGGCTAACCGAAAATCGACTGTATACAGTCTCGGTCGGTGGTCGGAGTGGCTGGTAGGAGAGTCGGCTAGCCGAGCAACCGAAATCGACTAGCCGAGTAACCGAGACCAACCGACCCATATAAAACCCGCACCCAAAAATCCACCCCAAACCCTATCCTCCTTCTCCTTCATCGATCTCGACTCCTTCCTTCCCTCACCACCAGCAACCACCCCTCGAATCCACTTCTCCCTGAATCTTCTTCTTCTCCTAAAATTTTCGAATCCCTAAATCTTCTTCTTCACCCATCAACCTTCTATTCCACCCTCACCTCCACAAAGTCACAATCCGTCGGATTTACCGTCAGACTCCTTCTCGTTTCGACGTCGCCGGCGTCCTTCCCAATCGTCGTCGTATCCTTCTTTCCTCGATCGATGGCAGAACCCCAATAGAACCAAAAATAAACTATCAAAACCCAAAATCGAAATTGAACCTCCCAAACCAACATGCAAACAAAAAAAACCTACCTTTGACCTTTTTCTTCGCCGTCGTCATCATCATCGTCGGCGTTGGTGCAACCATCCTCGTCGCCGTCAGGTGGTAAAAGAGGGTTCGTTCCCTCTCCTCTCCTGACCCCTCGCCGATTCCGAAAAGAGAGAGAGACGGAGAGACGGAATGGGAGATGAAACGAGAGGAAGAAGAAGCAAATCGCAGCACCAGCCGCCGCCCTCCGCCTCTGTCCGCCGTCTTCGCGAGGTCGCTCCTCCCTCTCCCGTCGGCGGCAAGCCTCCTTCTCGGCTGCTTCGTTCTTGAATCTTGAGTGGAAAAGAAAGGAGAGAGAAGGATGGAGGAGAGAGACAGAGAAGATAATGAATAAGTGGTGGTGGTGGAGGGTTTGAAAGGAGAGAGACGGAGGAGATAAGGTTCCTGTATTTTTTGATTTTTTTAATTTTTTTAGATTAGGGTATGGTTTTCGGGCATAAGGTTAACCGAACCAAAACCGGCTAACCGACCGGTGGTCGGTTAACCGATGTATATTTCACGGTCGGTGGTCGGTATACGAAGGTGGTCGCTCGGTTTAACCGATAACCGAGAAATCGGTTTTCGGTTAAACCGAAACCGACCGACACCCCTAATAAGAATGAAGTTATCATTGGCCATAAACAATTTCAAATTCATATTATGACCAAAATATCTAATAAATCATTCAAACCCTCTCACAAAAGAAATTATAATTTTTTTATTTCAAATTAAATTACGGTGCTAGTTGGTAGTAGACAACGTAAAACGACAACCAGGTTGGAAAATGAGTAGAGGAAGCAAATATAAAATTAATAATTATGATTTGATGTCTTAGTTTATCTGTTTATGTCAAAAAAATTTAAAATATATTTTTGTTAATATAGTGAACCAGTGGACCAGTTAAACCGTGGTGGTTCATCTGGGTTTATGTTGAGCAGTGAAAAACCGTTTGGTCCATCAATAACCGTCGAAGCAATGAACCGGATCGCTATCGTAACTGATTTGGCGGTTCTACTGGTCCGGCCGTTGATCCGGCTCGGTTCTTATAACAATGTGTTTTACTAATTAGAGGAAATAATTGAGAGCAAGGGCGCGAAAATAATTAAATAAAAAATATGTTGCCTAGGTGGATCAAACTCATGTGCTTTAAAACTCAAATCTAGCTTGGCTACCATTAGACCATATTATATTACATGATAGAATTAATAGAACAAGTTAAACGTATAAAATTTATACTAAATATCCTTAAGATCCTAGGACCGAGACCAATCACGGGGGCGGGGGCCCGGGGCCCACCCTATGTTGAACGTAGCTCCGCCCCTGATTGAGAGGAAATCCAATCCCGAATAATTTGGGAATGGATATGATAAAATTAATAGTTTAGTTCAATTGTTTGATAACAGTCGCGGTACAATATATAACAAATTTCTTAACTTATCTGGGAGATTTCTGGTTGCGAATATCTTAAGTTACATCTAATTAAAAACAAACAAACATATATCTAGAGGTGTTGTCAGTTCGGTTTTGGTTAATAACCATTAATCGATATAACGGTTAGTGGTTAACTAATAACCCGAAATCTCTTTTCGAAAACCGAATTGATAAGCCTTATCGATGCGGTTAGTAGTTAGTTTGACAGTTAATTACACTAACCACCAGCTTACATGATACATCCCAGCTGGTGCAATCATCCCTAATTTAAAATAAATGTACATAATAGTCAAACACAAATCACCTCCAATTAAGTTAAACCAAGTATCATTTTAACCATCAATTCAAATTCGTAAATATAAATCATCGTTCATCGACCATGAAGATCGTCCCCGTGCAAACTATCCAGAAGGTCATGGCCATAACAACATTAAGGTCCTCGTTCTCCTCATCTTGATTGACTTCATCATTAACGTAACAACCTACTTCCATGGGGAACGATTGACTTTTGCACTTAGAGTTGAACTATCTTTCTCAATCTCACTTGTAGTTAGGGCTGGAAGTTTGGTACTGGTATTTGGGATATACCGAATACCGTACCGAATTTGTCTATATTTGGTATTACCGAATACACGAATTATTTTTTGGGATCGGGATTGGGATTGAATTTCATTTGTTATTCGGTATTAGGGATTACGGGATTGGGATCGGTATATACCGAAATACCGATCAATACCGAAATATAAGCTAGTGTGTATTTTATCCTCTCAACTAGACTCTCTCGTTCACTACTATACGACCCTGAACCACCAAAAGTGTCATTTAATTATACATAGATCATTCCATCACTATTAATAGTCGTTTGTCAACCTCCAATTCGTCGAATTAAAGATTACCAATGACAAGAACTTGAGATGTATCCTCTCCTCCATCCTCCTTAATAATATTCTAATTCAAGACTCTTTGTTTAGTCTTTTTCTCTAAATTAAACAATAAAATCTAATTTATTTATTTAATTATTAATTATAAAGGTAATTAATTTCGTATTCGATAATACCGATTGGGATACCGAAGTACCGATTGGGATACCGGTATATTTAGGGATTGGGATTGGGATACCGAAATTATTTAGGGATTGGGATTGGGATTGACTTTAGGGTGTAATTTGGTATTCGGGATTTCGGTATTTGGGATTGGGATACCGATACCGTACCGATTTCCACCCCTACTTGTAGTATCCACCATTCGAATTTGAAAAGTTGTTAACTAGGTATGAAAAGCAAAAATATGGAGTATTAGCATTCATCCATTCAAAACCTAAGAGCAAAGCATAATGAAGTGTTACTGTTACATACCGAATCCTAATAAGCTTTAGAGACAATTAGACAAATATAAATATTACTTAAATCGTCTACCAATAACAATAAAGTTTGTCACTCATAATTATCTGAAGCATGCCGTCGGCTATGAGCTTCTCCCAATCTCCAGCAAACGCCAACGTTTCACATACCCCACGCGCTGTTACCACGGGAAACAAACGTCTCAGTAGTTGAACTTCAAAGTGGACGGCACAATGCTGCTGGTCCATCGCTGTGGGGACTCCCTTTCCATTCCCTTTCTCTCACTTAATCAGAGATACACAAGAAGAAGAAGAAGAAGAAGAAGAAGAAGAAGAAGAGTGAAACCCAACTATAGCCAAAAGTAGCTAGCTTGATTACTTACAGCCAGTGGGAAAAGGGGGAAAAGCAGCTAGCTGATTACTTAATACAGCCAGTGAGAAAAGGGGAAAACTTTTTCAACAGTCAATTTTCCCTAACCATGTTGTGATGTGGAGGAAGCTGGATCCATCCATGGTTTCTCTCGGGCTGTTGATTTTATTCCCTTTCCAATTCATGGGCGAATTACGGGGGAAGCATGGGCCTACTACAACATCTCCACCCTCTGTTTCTTCCCTCAATACAAAATCATGCTACCGAAGAACGATTATCATTGTTGCTATAGTTTAAAGGAGGAGCTCCATATCTATCCCCATACCTTTCTATATTATCGCTGTCAAAATATAACAGCACCAAGGATAAGAAAAAAATCCTCCACTGTCGCATGTGTGAGAGAAGGGAGTGGGTTCAAAAGGGTCCTGCTTTTGTCGGCATCAAAGGGCTCTTCTTTGCTTTCTTGATGGATGGTGGGGAAGCAGTTCAGTAGCTGCTGACATTGAAGAAATTATGGAGCTTTTCTTCTTTATTGGTGGAGGGAACCTGCAAAGCTCATGAATGGGTTCCTGCTAATTTGGAGCTGTGGTGGTGGGTTTGGCTCAATCATTTTCACTGTAGTTGATTTCTTCGAGCTTGGATTTTCAGCAGTTTCAGCTCCAATTCAGTGTAGAGGAGGGTAATTGGAGATCTGGGATGAAGAGAAGTTGCAAACGTTTGAGGTTGGATCCCTTTTTTTATGGGCTTCAAGTTTCATTCAGAGCTATAAAGCTTCAGCTTAGTTAAGAGTGAGTGAGTACCCTGTTTCATTTCTGGTTGCAGGATCTGGTGGTGAGGTCGGAATCCTCTATGACTTGTGTCTCAGTGATGGAGTGGAATCACAAGCCTCAATTGCAATGGGACTGGGAGAACCTCATAATGTACAATCCAAATTCTGCAGAGAATTCGAACCCCAAGAAGCTAGATGGTAACTTAGATTGGGAATTCGTTGATGGGGTTAGAGAAGCAGCTGATTCTGGTTCGTTCTTCTCATCTGGAGGCTGCTGCAATGGCAATAACTCTGGTTCCATCTCTGAATTGGGTCTTGCTGCTGGTTCTTCTTTGTCTTCAAAGTCAGCTTCCATCACCACTTCTTCATCCACTGGAGAAGCCAAGCCAATCGACAATACCGGCGAGCCTCTGCTTGGTCTAAAGCTCGGGAAACGAACCTATTTCGAAGATTCAAGCTGCGGGAGCAACTGTAAGGCTGCTGCTGCTAATTTAGCAAAGAGGTCGAAGCCGAATTGTGTCGCTGTGTTCTGCCAGGTGGAAGGGTGCAACCTCGACCTCTCGGCGGCTAAGGATTACCATAAGAAGCATAGAGTTTGTGAAGGGCATTCAAAGTGTCCGAAGGTGGTTGTTGCTGGGATGGAAAGAAGGTTCTGTCAGCAATGCAGCAGGTAAAATTTACTCCAACCATGCTCGTCCTGTGACCTGAGAAATGATCACTTGAATCCATATTTGATTTGTGTGTTTGAATGGGGTTTTTTCATAGGTTCCATAGTTTGTTGGAGTTTGATGAGAAGAAGAGGAGCTGCAGAAAGCGGCTCTCGGATCACAATGCAAGGCGTCGCAAGCCACAGGGGGAGTCTCTTCGTTTCAATCCCTCGAGGATGCACTCCTCCATCTATGGTACTGATTATGACCTTCCATTTCCCTTGAAATGAATTCAATTCCTGTTATAAACCTGACGATGTTTTCGTTTATACAGACGAGAGGGAAAGGATGAGCTTTGGATGGGAAAGTAGCAGGAGTCCACTGGTCCAAGGAAGAACAGGTGGATATTTGTTCTGGGAAGACACCTCCGGTTCCAAGTTCACAATAACAAAGGAGTACTCCTTCAAGCCGACGACGAATCAGCCTGCAATTCGCTCGATGGCTGCCACCCATCATCATGGTTTGTTGCCTGCAAAGGCGAAGGGGATAGCAACGGATGATCCAAGTCAAGGTTAACCGTCTTTTTCCAGCCTTTGAGCCACAATATTACTCTGCCTGTTTTCACAAGTGCTGTAATGCCTAAAATATTTGCTGCAGGAATAGAGGCGGAGGAATCAACCATGTCGCCAAATGTGGATGATGGTGATGATGCTACACTGGATCTCCACCGTGCTCTCTCTCTTCTGTCAACTAACTCGTCGTCGTGGGGCTCATGCGAACAGCAGAGATCATCGACGATAGCTTCACTTGAAGCTGCTCACGCAAGCCCTGCAGCAAGTATGCCGCAGCAGTCCCTCTTCCGGTTGCCTCGCATGGAACTGCAGTCAGTTGAGCCTCGGCTCCACTCTTCCCAGTCTGCTTATGTCTGCGATTACTCTCATCAGTCTCAGCCACAGCAACTCTTGAGAGACCCATATGCTGCTGAGCTCAGTCCTGGTCAGTTGTGATTATCCGACATGCGTGAAGTCGTATCACAGTTTCCATCGAAACTGAAGGGACACTGTGTTCTGCTTCTGGCCAGCGCGCAATGCAAGTCTGATGCAGCCTAATTTTCACAGCCGGGTGAAATACTGAAACGGGAAAGACACGAGAGGGGTGATGGTTATTCAAGCCGAAGTATCAGTCAAACGATTCTGCTAACTTAGCACCGTGGATGGCTGTAGGATCATCTTTTGCGTGTAATGAACGTTTTGTGTTTTCTACTCATTTGCTCAGTTGCAAAATTTAGGACACTTTCCTTCATGTGCAAGAAATCGGGATTTGGTTGATCTTCAACAGCCACGAACTTTAATAAATGGTAAGAACAATTAGTTATTAGCCCCCTATGATTGGACTCTTTTATTTACCTCAAACCTTGGTTGGACGCAAAAGCTCCAACCAACCACTGTATGTCAGTTTCTTATTAGTGAGTTTATTCCTCACTGTATTTCCCCTATCGAGGATGGTCTTTGTTTAGATATCGTCAGCCTCGCAGGCTGGACAAAGACATTTTCCTACATCACTCGTCCAACTCTATTCTCGATTTCTTATTTAACTCTAATACAGTTATAAGTAATTGAGTTATTTCTCTGATAATTTAGCTCTATTAATCATGCCAACCCTAGACAAATGAACGTAAGAATTTTACTTTGCCTTGATTGATACCATGGGGGAAATCAATAATGTGGCAATCGTAGAATTAATTTAGCCAAGATATGTGGGTAAAACAATTATATTGTGTCATAGTTTCCCATTTTCTGTGATGATTTGATTCGCCTAATCTGAAGTAAGATCATCCTTTTGCCGATGTTCACTATCTACAAGAGTACTATCAATAGAATGTTGAGTTAAATCATTGCTTGATTACATCGTCTAAATCAAAGTATCAAAAAACATAATGGATTGAAACAAATTAGTAACTTTTACCCCAAAAAAAAAAACATAATCTATATTCTATTTTTGTCGAACTTGAAACTAAAAGAGGAAATAGTGACAAAAATGCAACAATTTCGAAAGAGACAGAGGGCGAAAGCATCAATATCAAGTTCAACAGAATAAAACATCACCCTGTAGAAATTAGTAGAAAATGACATCTTAGTCTGATTGGCAAGTGGCGACTATTTCGAAGGAAGAGACATAGAGGTCTTATGTCTAAGAGAGACAGATGCGCAAGTAGAGAGTAATCACAAAAACAAAGTTGTCTTTCCCTTTGTGGATTGGCGACTATGGCTGACTAGCATGCGACAAGGATTCTGTTTAGCAGGGCCGTGGCGGAGGGAGCAGTAGGCAAGACCGACGCCAACAAGCCAACTGATAGTGGCGAGGCTGCTCATTAGGGGTGTCGGTTCGGTTCGGGTTCGGTTACCCAAACCGAAACCCGAAAAAACCCGAAAACCCGAAACCGGAAATCATCAAAACCGAAACCCGAAAACCCAAACACTTAAAAATACGGGCTGAGTTCTATTCATTGGAGATTTTTATCCGGAACCCAAAAAACCGATAAGCAAAACCGAACCCAAAATCGAAAAACCCAAAACCCAAAACGAACCCGAACCCGAAAAACCGAAATTGTATATAATCGGGTCGGTTTCGGGTAAACCCGAAAAACCGAACCCGAATGGACACCCCTACTGCTCATAGAGGCTAGGGGAGTTGGTCGTCACTGTCGCAACTATGAGTAGAGTTCAACTGGTCGGGCTCGAGCAAAAAAAATTAAGATTGAGAACAGATATTGTGAAATGGGGGGAGGAAGAAATAAAAATGACGACGTTTTAGGTTTGGCCTAACACTCGATCAACCAAACCAATTGATTTCTCCCATTTTGATCAAGTTTGATCGGCTCCAAGCAAACTCTCTGTTGGGTTGCTATTCCATGCTTGGAACAACTTATTTAGGCCAAGGCGAATAGGCGATTCGACTGACCGACTCGCCCACAGGTTGACGAGTTTGCACCAGCAATAGATGTGTCTTTGTATGGTAGAAGGGGATAGCTTCAAACCTTCTCAGTTTGGCACTATTAGCTTTGCCAAAAGATCGCTATATATGAAGAAATTTTGTGAACCTTCCAAGTTCCAACCAATTGTGATGGAAGCAAAAACAAGGCCCAGACTTATTGAGCAACATGCCTAAATCAACCGGCCCCATTACATAAAATGTTTTCAACCATCATCTAAAGAAAACACCAATGCAGAAGATAAAATCACACACGAGGCTTTGACTATGATGGAACTCAACAACATACATGCATACGAAGGTATCTAGAAATGCATCCACCCCTATGAACCAGTGCTAAATGGAGAACTAAATCAACAAGCAAGGAACATAGAAAAGTAGAGATTCTTATCTCTTTGGGTTACTAAGGGCTCGTTTGGAAGTTGTGATTTCAAATGATGTATTGATCTAAGTATTTGTGAGATTAAGTCGTTTTTTTGGTTTATATAGAACTAGAATACATGCATTTACTTTCTGGAGGCCCCACCACAATCACTCAATATTGAATGTTTTACAATCTCTACTATTTGTTGAGATTCTTCACAATCACTCAATACTAAGGGGTCGTTTGGAGGTTGAGATTTGAAGTGAGGTATTTAGCAAATACATGTAATGATAAGATTAAGTCGTTTTTTTTGATTCACTTTGAGTTAGAATGCATGCATTACCTTTTTGTTGGGCCCACCTACAATCACTCAAAATGAATGATTATAAATCTCTACTAAAAGGTGAGATTGTTAACGAGGGATTGTCTACCCTACTTTTTGTTTCATCATTGCCCTTCCAAACAAAGTATTTTCCTAATACATGCATTGAATCAATACATCAAATAATAATACAGTAATTGACCTAATACATCAATTTGAAAAATCACAACTTCCAAACGACCCCTAACTTTTTTACTTTTGGAACAAAAACCCAATCTAAACCTCCAAACAAGATATTTACATCAATTGAATCAATCCATCAAATAATAATACACTAATTTTCCCAATACAGCAATTTAAAAAATCACAACTTCCAAACAAAGGGTACATTTGGAAGTTGTGATTCCACGAATATTTGATTATTGGAATGCATATGTTGTAATACAGTAATAATCATACACATGATTGGCTGCGAGCGTTGACCCCAGCCACTCATTTAACAGTCAACTTCTAGAGTTGATCGCCGCATAAGCAAAAGCTAACGGAGTTGGACGAA
This sequence comes from Linum tenue, assembly GCA_946122785.1. Taxonomy (NCBI): domain Eukaryota; kingdom Viridiplantae; phylum Streptophyta; class Magnoliopsida; order Malpighiales; family Linaceae; genus Linum; species Linum tenue. Next base: position 50,763,109 of record CAMGYJ010000011.1, on the reverse strand, counting down.
GTGTGACGTGAACGATTTCAATAAACTGAAGTACCACCAATGGATTTAAATATTTCGAGTGACCAAACTTTTAATCTCAATGACCAACCATCAGTTAACCCAACTTCCATTCTACCAATTCAAGTGAATAAAACTAGAGCATACTAATTGCATACATGCCGACTAAGCATTAACACAAAAACCCACCGTTGCATGGCTGCATCTCACAATGTAGTACCCATACTTTTAAGACTTTATGAACAGGCCCTCGAACGTAACAAATACACCAAAATACCTTGAACACCATATCAAATCATTTTCAAGAGCATTGATTCTCAAAGAAACACAACCCTGCCACCTCTAGCCTAGCCATCGACTGTGTACTTACCACAACTAAGCAACTTCACGCCAAGTCTCTAACCAAATATGGGAGCAACGGAATTCTGCTTCTATCAGAAGCATCTAGTCAAACAAACGATACCAAATGTGGACACATATCTTAACGGATAGAACATGTATCCTTTCAGTAAACTAACTTCATGGAAGCATACCCACTATAAGTTAGATGAATTGATTCAAAGATACAAAACGCCTAACTACTGAAAACCACCAACCAACCTGTAGCAATATTCCCAGACCAATCTGACGGACACATGACGCACCAAAGGACTGAAAGATAACATAGGAACCGATACAACAACTCAACAGACGACACCATGAGAAGGAAGAGTAACCCGACGACGACAACTGCCACACCATGAGGACGACGACAAGACTCTGACTTTCAGACACCCATACGAGAGCAACGCTGGACGACAACTGTGGACCTTCTCAAACATGTCCCTAGTACTCACTGGAACAGTAGATAAATCACAAATCAATGGTTGCAGAAGATTGCAGGGGAAAATAAAAGTAACTAAGCAACAGAAAAACGGGAAAATATGAAGAGGAGGGGATCTGAAGAGTGGACAGAAAGAAACAATCTTCTCGCAAATCTTCATTGAGTTATTGAAAGGTACACTGGAAACTAATGAAACTAACATAATCTGGGTGCAAACGAGATTAATCACAACACAAACCTGCTCATTCTCTTCAGCTGCAGGTGAAGGGGACTTCTGTGTCTCCACTGGTTTCTCAGCCCCACAATTCGGTCTATTACACTTAGTTCGGAATGGATAGTTAATGTTGTTGCATTTTTCACATTTCCAACTTCCCTCCGGCATCTTTTGTTCTGAAATATTAGTCAGACATCAGTAACATACTACTACAGGTATAAGCATGCATAAAAATGTAGTTTTGATTGAAAGGGCTTACTTGAATTTTTATCAGACTTTGCAGGCTGCAGTCAAGAGGACACAAGAATCAGAAATGATGCTCGAGAATGTATAAAGAGAAGCCACATATAAGGCCTAGTAGCAACTATCAACTATGCCAATTATGGTGGAGAATATAGTGATCCTCAATACAGAAAATAAAGGGAAACCACAACTGACAAGAACATAATTTACCAACTAGGCATTATAAAATAACTAAATGGAATTTCAGCACAAACCTGGGAACCTGGCTTGGGTGTATTGCACTTCCGCATGTTACAAACAGTTCTAAAGGAGAAGTTTATGTTTCCACATTTTGGACAGGACCAGTCGTTATCACGTGTAGCATCTTCAAACAAAAAACAAAGTCCGAATTTAGCAATAGAATAGCATCTTATCAATCCGAGAAAAAAGAAAAGTCAAATATCAAGCCTGTACCATTTTTCTGAGTCTTGTCCTCAGGGAAAAAAGTTGGCCTCGGCCCCTGGGAAAATCAAACACAGATATGTGAATATGGGGATTCAAACAACCGAACAGTAAGTGCATATCTGCGAATTTGAACTGCAAACGAAGTAGTCGTTATTGAATTGGCTAGCCATGTAGCAAGAGTAAATTATTAAATCCAATCAACAGTAAGTTGCCGGTCTACCCAATTAGGGAAACAGGTTACAGACACCATATAAGCTGCAAGCAATTGCCGTAATCTTTTATCAATATGTACTATCATCACAAGCACATGGTATAACAATAGAGCATAAAAGAAAGACATCCCAACCGACACTCTTATGTCACATACAAATTCCTGATCCAGGACCTACTTAACATACCATAGCAGCAGGGGCCATCGGCATGCCCATCCCGTAACGGTCCATCATGGGTGGGGGCATTCCATACATACCACCTGAAATTAAAAGCAAGTATTAAAAGCTATAATATGAAGTAATCCATGCAGACTATAATAAGGACATGGATCATATAAATGTCACCTTCTCAGGGACCATAAAATGATTCCAAATTAGGATTGAAATTTGAAGGCAAAAAGCAAGGAAACATGACACACCATTCCCCATCATAGATCCACCAGAATAAGGCGGTGGTGTAGATATGTGGAGTGGCCTATAAGGGCTTCCAGCAGACATTCGACTACCATAATTGTAAGGATATGCAGAACCCCCAGAATATGGTGCTTCGTATGGAGGAAGAGACGATCCATTGAACATAGAAGACCCGTACGGAGGCACACCCATATACATTGAAGATGGTGCCCCAGATCCTACATAGGGAGGTGCAGCAGAGTAATGCTGAGGGGGCTGCAGAGGCTTGGGAGCAGACTTCTGTAATGATTAAAAAAACAGTCTAGACTGTGAATAACAATAACTAATAATAAAATAAAGAAAAAGCTGGGATTCCAAAAGAGCCAGTAACATTCTAACTTGAACACATTATGGTTCAGACACCAGAGACTGTACTAGAAACAACATTTGAAAAAGGATGTCCAAAAGATAAGTCATCCCAAAACATTCTGCATCACCATCTTTTGTCCCTTGAGTAGCATATAGCTTATTCTAGGCATACTAAACCCAAAGCACTCTAAGAGAGAAACAGAAATGGATTCCAACCGAACACTTTTCAAATTCATATTAAAGGGTAGATAGTATGGAACTCTCATTCCTTCTATAGTACTTTCAGATATTATTGCACATACACTAATAATTCTACTTTGCTCATACAAGATAGGCAATTGGATTTTCTTTTCCATTTTTCCTTTAATGGTTCATATTGATAAAAAGTAAGAAATTGAGTTCCATTAAAACGAATAACTTTGCCTAAAAGATTTTACATAAGTTATACAAGTGCATAAACAGTAGGAACTGGACTAAATGTAATTGCAATCACGTTCAGTTGTTGTAACTACATGTCAACTAGATGATACTACAACAAGAAAAAGAGCATCATAAGAACAGCTTACCGAGTTATGATCTGCTGGCCTCGGTTGGGTGCAATTACGCATGTTGCAAGTTGTCCTGAACGAGAAATTGACATTGCCACAGCTCGGACAGGTCCAATCATCTTCCCTGCGACTGCCTATAAAAGACCAGAAAACAAAAACCAAGCAAAAGAACACAGACTTCAGCATTGCATTGCATCACATCTTCACATTCTCCCATTCAAATATCAGGCGGAGAATGCAAAAAAGAAGAAGGATAGCAACCACATACCATCAGTTCTAGCACGCTTGGTCGCTGAGGAATTCCTATTATCCACCTGAACACCAATACCCAAACGAAAAAAAAAAAAACTTCAATCGCCAACATCGAATACCAATTCAACAATCAGAAAACACCAAAAAAAAAAAACACCCATGGCTAAACGATCTCGAAATACAGAATCCATAGCGACCTAAGCCAAATCGATTCAAATCCATTGGCATGAACACCCTGAATTGCGCCTCCCGTTGTTCAATCGAGACAAAAGTCCAACCAATCGCAAAAAACAAGCAGTAGGCGTAATCAATTGGAGATAACGAGTGCGAAGGAGGAGAAACCTGAGACATGGATCTTGGAAAGGTCGAACGAGGAGAGAGAAGAAAAGGAGGAAGGATCTTCGCAGCTAGGTTTTGCGAGGGAGCGACACCGCCGACTGAGCGAGTTGCAGATTTGCCCTACCGTGCTTCGTGAGCGCCCGCGTGAGAGAGAGATGTGAATGCTGAAGAGGCTCGACCGCTAGATGCGACGGTTTTCGATTTTACTTCTGTTCGCTTGTTGTGTTGTGTTAACTCGTAAGCTTTCCGGAACGGCGCGGACTGATTAGGTGGGGCCCCGTGAGTTGGATCCAAGGTTTTTTTTTTTTTACAAATAATACACTAAAATTGTATGTAACATCTTGAACCTTTTCCCGAATAAGATAATGTTGGCTTTGGGCCTCGACTCTCTCAGATTTCGACTTGGGATGACAATTCAAGGTGACTTCCCATAAGGTCACTCATTCTTGTTGTACTCCATACTTAGCACGTTTAACTTCAGAGTTATCACAAGAACTCCATTTCACCCCAACACGCGTCTTCTTAGTTAATGTCGGTTTCCTAATTATGAACTATGGATCTCTCCCGTGTTTTGATGATGTGGAATTTGCCTAAAGTGTTACATACACCCCCCCCCCTTTGGGACTCAACGCCCTTGTTGAGGTTTGCCCCACCGTCGTTCAAGAGGGGCACGAAGAGGCTCTAATACCACTTGTAACATCTCGAACCTTTTTTCGAGCAAGATATTGTCTGCTTTGAGCCTCGACCCTCACGAATTTTGACTTGTGGTGTAATTCAAGGTGACTTCTCATAAGGTCATTCATCCTTATTGTACTCCACACTTAGCACATTTAAGTTCAGAGTTCTCACAAGAACTCCTCAATTTCACTCCAAAATGCATCGTATCAGTTAAAGTCGGTTTCCTACTTATGAACAATTAACCAATCCGAATAAACTTTAGTTTGGTTAATTTGGTTGTTGTTTTAGTTTGGGCGGTTTGGTTATGATATTGTATTCCATGGTTAATAAAATTTATGCTTATTTGGTTTGGTAATTACCATGGTAACCATTTGAACACCCCTAGACTTATGTGTTGAAATATTTGATTTTATTATTGATGATGCATATTTATTATTTACATTAGGGGTGAAAAATAATTTAAAAAAGGGAGAAGAAATTAAAATATGTGAGAGCGGGGGGTGGTTTTCAAATTTCAAAGAGAAACTGTGCTTGGGGCGCGGTTTCTACGCATGGGACGCAAATCGAGGCCACGGTCGCGCGGATCGCTGATTTGGCTGGCGGACATTCGTTAGATCATGGGGGGATTTGACAGTCTGTCTGATCGCCACGTCCGCATGCGATTAGTGGGCGGAAGAACACAACTCGTGGCCCGTACGGTTTATTTTTAATGGTGGTATAATTAGAATTATTTCGAAAAGACTGGTATTTTTGGAATTGTTAAGTTTTAGGATAGTATTTCTGAAAAAAATTTCATTTTTGGTACTATCAAATACCTCATTGCACAGTGAGTTTTGGTTATTTATCAGTTCCTATTTACTGTGCTTGAATTGCTTCCAAATCATTACTAATGAGATCGACCATGCTTAGTGGGTACGTTTCTTATGATGGTGTATGTTGGTGATGTGATTCCCCTCGGCTAGGATTACCAAATTCCCCGATCGGGGAATGGGAGCAGAAGACCCCCCCACCCCGCAGTCATTTGGGATATGTCACAATATTACATGATCTCACAGAAGAGAGAATACAACTGAGGTATATGTCAACAGAAGATCAAACGACTGACATTTTGACTAAGACATTGGCTTCTAGCAGATACTGGTACCTATAATCCAAATCGATGTTCCGCACCCTACATCAATTTGATGGAGGGTGTTAAATTTTAGGTACCTTTATGTAATTGTATTTGCCTGAATCATTAGGGTTTGTATTGTCACCACTATATGTAGACTTGTGTATACCTGCTTTTGTAACTAGTAAGATTGACTTTGGAGGATTTAAACTCTCTCATAAACTAGTCCGGATATTCAGAGAAACCAAGTTAAACCTTGTGTTCTTGTTGTTGATTTATTTTGACAAGCTTTACATGAAATGTTGCGCAGACGAAGCAGGGTTTGGTTTGCTGGCAGGCAACCTTAATTAGGGGTGTACATGGGTCGGGTGGTTCGAGTTTAGTCAGTTTAATCACCCGACCCCGACCCATGCACTACGGTTTGGGAAATATCAAACCTAAACCCACCCAAAAAAAATTAAACCCTACGGTTTGTTTCTAATTGGGTTGGGTCGGGTTGGCGATATTTTTAAGTAAAAACCCAACCCAACATAAAATATATAATTATTCTATATCATAAAAATATTTTATAACCAATTAAAATTTCAAACGAATGAACCGAGGTGAAAGGTATCAAAATTCACAAATGTTGTTTGAATTTTAATAAAATGTGATCTACTTCAACATATTCTTGTTTTTTTCACAATATTTGTTGAAATAGGCTAAAAATGTTATAAACAAACGCATCCATAATATGTTATTGTATTAAAATTGTTCACAAGAAAAAAGATTACGTGAATCATAACTATATTCAATTTATGTCTAAACTTTAAGTCGAAGAATGCATTAGATTAGGGAGACCATGAGAGAAAAATATGCCGAAATATCTTAATTTTCTCATAAGTATATGACTATATACGACATAAATATTTTTAGATCCGAACTCATACTAATAGTTGGAACACGGGTTGGGTCGGGTTCTACGGGTTGTGTAATCCAAAATCCAAACCCAACCCAAAAGAGCCGGGTTGTACAAAAGAAAACTCTCACCCAACCCAAAACCTTCGTTTTAGCGATAAATACGGGTGGGTTGGGTCGGGTGGGTCGGTTTGCGGGTGTGTTTGTTCACCCCTAACCTTAATTAGATGATGAGTTTTGGAAGAGTCATTCAAGCATTCGGCCGATAATTAAATTTCAGTGTATGGAAGCATTCTCGGAATGTGTTAAGGTGATAACTAAAATTCTAGTAGCCACCGTGGCTACATCATTATCTCCCGTCCATTTTTATTTTTTTCCATTTTTTTAATCTCATGGTTAAAATTACGCCAGGGTAATTTTGGACACGAAAAAGTGTCATCACCCAATTATTCTATATATTCTACCCAAACCCTATTTCTATACTCCCCTCCCTCCAACCAAACCCTACTTTAGGCGGCTGTCAACTGCCGGCTGCCCGCCCTCCATCCCTCTCCCCTCCGGCCACCTCCTTCGCCGGCCATCCCTCCCTCCCGACCCCCTCTTTTCCTTCCCATCCGTTCTTCCTCTGCAGTAGAACCTCCCCACTAATATATACCTAAAATCCAATTCCCTTCCCTCCTCTCTCTCCTTCTCCTTTTATGTTCTTCTTCAGTAAAAGTGACGAATGGGATAAAGAATTTTTTTTTTTTTGGAATTTGACTGAAAGAACAAAACAACTGATTTTTTATTGGTGTGTACTTTCTCGCATTGGTATTGTTTTTTCCCGTAATTGTAGTGATTTTTCGCATTGTTATTGTTTTTTCGCATTTGTAATGATTATCATCTAAGGGTATCTCTCTTTTGTGAAATGGTAGTGATTTTTTTTTGTAGTGGTAGTGTTTATTCGCATTGATATTGTTTTTTTTTTTGTATTGATATTGATTATCATGTAATGATATTGATTTGAATGTATTGCTCTATGGTGAGATCTGCAATGGTATTGGTGTTTTGTGAAATGATAGTGATTTTATTTTCGAATGGTATTTATGTTTTGTGCAATGATAGCATTTTTAATGGATTGGTATTAATTTATTGTTTTATTGTAGTGGAATTATTTTTTTGGTATTGATATTATTGTATTGGTATTGATATTGATATTCATGTATTGTTATTAGTTAAATGTGCAATGGAATTGGTTAATATATCAGAGTTATTATGTTGTGGTAGTGGTAGTTTTTTTTAATGTTTTGGTATTGTTTTCTTGTTTTTATCTATAATGATATAAGTGTTTTTCGAAAGGTAGTGGTTGCCTAATGGATTGATAGTGTTTTTTTTTTTTTTTTTTTTTTTGCAGAAAGATGGAGAAAAATAAGAAAGGAGATCTGGCTGGAGATCATGAAAGTGAGAGAAAGAGAGATAACTGTAATTAATAGATTTTTGTAAAATATATTTTGTTAAAAAAATCATTAATGCAATTTACTTTTCCATACCCAATTTACCCTTAGTAACTTCGTAGTAATCACCATAACCCCTCTCAAGCATTCTCATGTGTCTTACATGAGATCTAATCAGGTTAGGGAGACACAGGTGCAGGGTTGTCGACATACTAGTTCAAAAATTAGGTGGTAAATTGAGACCAAAATGAAGTAGCAAGCGAAAAAACCATTCAGTCAATGAACCCATTGGTCCCATTGTGTACTAATTAATGCACCCACACCACACACATGAATTCAGACCTTCATTCCAAACCGCAAAGCAGAGAGCTAGACTAAAACCGCAAAACAAATAACTCCAGCACATAACAAGATACTGAACAAGATCATCATCATCACCACCAAACTTTGGTCTAAAACCAACTCCACAAAAAGACAGAGAAGCAAACATGGATGGAACACAAAAAAAAAGCCGAAACTACTAAACGCGTAGTTGATATTGATGATGATTTGAGTGCCTCTGTTTCAGAAGGGACTAAGCCCAAACCGGCCCGACCACCAAACCGTAGAGGAACACCACAGCTACCCCCAAAGAACCAGCGGTGAAGAACGCTCCGCCGCGGAATCCCCCCGACCCCGACCCCGGCAGCGGTGTCGCCGTCGTGGTCGGCGTCGATGTGGTCGGTGTCCCGGTCGCCGACGAGACGTTTGTGAAAATGGCAGCGTCCGGCGAGTTCGGCGCTAAGCCGAGCAGACCTGTTATCACCAATCAAAACAAAAAAAAATTAAATTAAAGAACTCGAATTCATCGATTAGTTTAGTCATATAAACACTTAAACTACTGATTAATTTGGATCGTTACGAGGGCAGTTGGCGAGGCTGGCGTTCTGGAGCTGGCAGGCGGTGGGGAGCTGGATGAGCTTGTTCTCCTGGACCCCGAGGCTGCGGAACTGGGCGCTGCCGTTGTGGGTGAGCTGCATGATGTAGCAGAGGCACTCGGGCTCGTTGTCCTTGGTGTTCTTGGTGGAGGCGCAGCATTCTTTGGAAGGGGAGCTCTGTTTCCCCTGCGCGAAACCCAGGCACGTCATCACGCTCTGGAAGTCCTTGGCGCACTTCGTCGCCAAGTTGTCAGGGGCGCCGCCATCGCCGGCGGCGGCGAGGAAGAGCAGGAAGGCGGTCAAGGAAACGCAGAGCAGCGGGGAAGTTTGCATCTTTGTGATTAGTGTTGTGTGTGTGTTTCTCTCTCTCTCTAGGGTGATCAAAATGAGGGAAGTATGTTGTGGGAGGAAGTGAAGGGGAGAGCCGGTGGCAGCTTTGTGAGCTATATAAGTAGTTTTTATGGTGCTAGTTTGGATGGGAGTTGGGTTTCGAGTTATTGTATGACGGGATGGGACTTTGTGAGCTAGGGTGGGGAAAAGACGGGACACGGTCGAGAGAGTTAGAGTTCGAGAAAATTGGTGTAAGATAGTAGTGAAAATAAAGAGATATACAAATTACAAGGGTGAAAGGTTTCATTTTATTTGGCCGTTATGGTTATGATCTTGATTGGATTTTATTTTCATTCGGATATGCTTGGATGGGTACCACTTATGGGGTGATATAGTCATTAGGATCATACTTTGTGTGCTATAATCTTGATCGTAGGAAGTACGATCGCAGTTTCATGTGTGCTACAACTCAGACGTCACAAAGGCTAGGATACTCCGTTTCACCTGCTACTAAAGAGCTCACACTTCCGCGATGGATCAAACTCGAGTTTTGGGGGATCACACATACAACCAGCGTTTCCGTTAGGCTATACGTCCTCATTCGCAAATAAAAAAATCAAGAACATATTTGTAGACAAGAGATTGAGAGGAGAACTCAGTCGTGTATATACCAATCAGCTTTGTTTGACGTATCGTTTCACATTTCAAGTCTTATCTAAAATAGAAGTAGCTCAGACGGTTAGCCGATTCGTAAGTCAACTGTAATTAATTGATACATAGGACAACTTCACTCTTTTACAAACTAACTTTATAAATTCTTTCATTTTTTTTTCTTCTCTCGTTATGATCAAAATCAATATCAATTTCTCCTCCTTTTTAGCGTTCCTACATAGTATCGGACCAGTAGAATCGAGTTCTGCTCGTTCGGTCGTTGATTTCTCTCGGATTTCTGTGTCATACGACGTAAATTGAATCGGTATAGAAACAAGTTAACAATTAAGAAAGGACTTCATGTATGCTACCTACTTACCTATACGTTTTGTTGGTGATCCCAATTCCCCAAGATTTGACCGTTCAAATACAATAATTTTGGCCACCATGCATTCATGAGTCCAGGGTTTTAGATCAAATGGTTTGTCCACTTGCTAGCATTGGCAATATTGGGTTGTAGGGTTTTCCGTTTCCATTAAAGAAGGGGTTAGATGGGAGAGTGAGGGTGAGGCGAGGGGTGGCTGAGGGTCTTTGATTGCGAGATAGTGAGAGGCGGTGGCTTTTAATGCTAGTAGTTGGGGAACTTAAGGGGCGGATGGTGGTGGCCGTAAAGGCCGACTTAATTAATAATGAAGTATGTATATATGTAACCTATCACACACAGAAAAGGATCGACGCAAGTTAGTACTATTCCACTATACTATACTATTGTGCCAGGACGAACCATCCCACTTTTTGATGCTATACTCAGCTAGCTAGCTAGGGTAAAGCATATCATAAATACGCTTCCAACTGTCCACGAAAATGAAAGAAGCTTCAAAAACGAGTAAGAAAGACAGCAAATTGAATTATTCGAGATGTGAATTAACTAGCTAGATCGGTTATCAGTGTGTATATAGGGATGGCAATGGGTAGGGTCGGGTTCGGGTTTATCCTATACCAACTCCTAACCCGCTGGGGAGAGCCTTCTAAAATACCCGACCAAATAACAACCGGGTATGAAAATTATATAACCATACCCTACCCACATAGGCGGAGGCAGGCTACTTTGAATGTGTCCTAGGACACAGGTGAAATTTGGGGTAGAGAAATAATAACCATATGTGTATCAAGTTAGGGTGGAAATTGGTACGGTATTTGGTATCGGAATACCAATACCGAAATCTTAAATACTGAATTACATCCTAAAGTTAATGTCAATCTCAATCCCTGAATAATTTCGATATCTCAATCCCTAAATAATTTGGTATCAAAATCGATATTATCGAATACAAAATTAATTACCTTTGCAGTTAATAATTAAATATATAAATTAAATTTAATTGTTTAATTTAGGGCAAAGAGACTAAGCAACGAGTATTGAGTTTGCCTATAGCTAGGATATGGATAAAGAGAATGGAGGAGAGGCGACATCTCAAATTCTTGTCATTGGTAATCTTTATATGACGTATTGGAGGCTGAGAGACGACTAATACTAGTGTTTGTTTTTTGGAGTTATGAAAATAACAAGAGATTAGGTGAGTGACGAGAGTGACTTAGACTGGAAAGTCAAAATTGTGTTGGATGGGGGCTTCTAAGTTGTGAAAGAGTGAGGAATGACCTAAGGTTGTGTGGTATATTTCATTAATTTTTAACTTTCGATATTTCGGTATATACCGGCCCCAATCTCGTAATCCCGAATACCGAATAACACTTGAAAATGAATCCCAATCCCAATTCCTGAAAAATAAGCCGGTATTCGATAATACCTGATAGTAATAAATTCGATACGGTATACAGTATATCCCAAATACAGGTACCAAACTTCGAGCCCTATATCAAGTATTGAACCCTTGACTTTTTGGATAATGAATAAGTATCATATCACTACACTAAAGATTATTTCTTGTTTATTTTCAATTTTATTAATTTTAATTTTATTAATTTATATTCTGAGAAGAGGACACAGGTATGTTTGAATCCTGGCTTCGCCACTGCCTACCCACCAGGTAACCACGGGTATTCGGGTAACCATGGGTACGAATCCTAAACTATGAACTTATACACATATATGCACATGCATACTATTGTCCATTAAAAATTCTCAATAGTTGTAACTGTTGTAGCTTCAACAATCCACACAAATAAAAACAGCAAACACATAATAATTGTTCTTGCTTCTACAATCCACACAAACATAATAATCGTCTACATCTTCATCATCAATAATGGTAGTTAAACTCAATTTCTCAAGGGAAATTGATCATTTGGTTAACGAGGCGGGTATAACGGGGCGTTTTTTATCGATTACCATACCCGTACCCTACCCTTTATTTTGAAACCGGGTATTACCCATACCCGCCCCTTAACCCGTCAAAGCGGGTAATTACCAGGGACGGAGCCAGCGTGGCCCCCCCTAAAAATTAAATTCCAACTTTGCACCACTAGCATACTACACAAGCCGTGGTCTAGTGGTGAGTAGCGTTGCTTTTACAGGGGAGGTCCAAGGTTCGACGCCTGCTAGGCTACAGCTTCTAATTTTGTAACATTTTGCTTCCTTACGATTAGGTACCTTATTTTTCATTTTCGTACATCTTTTGCCCACTATCTTACGATTTTCTACCTAAAATTTGCATGAATCGTAAGCTAGGCATGTGTCAATATTTTAGTAACTAAGTTTTCCAGTTTAGTAGTTTTTTGCCCATCGTCTTACTTAAAAGGTGTACCAAACGTTTTCATTTTAGTACACCTTTTGTCCCAAATTTCGTATGCCTTACGATTTAGTAACTAAGTTTTCCAGTTTAGTAGTTTTTTGCCCATCGTCTTACTTAAAAGGTGTACCAAACGTTTTCATTTTAGTACACCTTTTGTCCCAAATTTCGTATGCCTTACGATTTAGTAACTAAGTTTTCCAGTTTAGTAGTTTTTTACCCATCGTCTTACTTTGTATCAGACTTTCTCATCTCCAACCTTTCTATACAAAGTTCTTCTACTAGTTAAAAATAGACTTCTATGTGTCAATTTTTTGATAATGTGTGTTGAACTATTAAATAACATAATAAACTCTTACTTCAAAATTTTTATCCCCCCCCCTACCTAAATTCCTGGCTCCGTCCCTGGTAATTACCCTGGTTGACCGGTTACGGTCGGGTAGGGTACCCATGGTTACGGATTGGATTGACATCCCTATGTGTATATTACGTGCATGCAGATGGGGTCGGTCACATTCTTAAACTAGAGAGAGAGGTTGTCTTGATCCGGAACGAAATGGACACGTACATATGCATGAGTTATTCGATGTTTGCTTTGATAAAGTAATTGGATATTTTGCTTTTGGTCTATGAGACGTGGCGGAGTTAGAAATTCAAATTAGAGGGGGAGACTGGGGGGAGGGGCGCTAAAGCCTTACCGACTATTCCAAATTCTAAATTTGTGAAAATTTTACATGTAATTTTATTTATATTTTAAACTTGAGTCGGAGGGTCCTGCATCGCTTGTTAGATTCAACCTAACTCCACCACTGCCTACGAAGGAGGCTATCTTATTAGGTCAAGATTAGAAGATACACCAAATTAATTAGAGATTTCAATTGCATGACTGTTGAGTTGTAGTTTCATTAGATTAGGGGTAATTCAAATTAATTAAGGAGTGTAGACCTAATGCTTTATATAGCTATATTTGGTTGCATGACTCTTGAACCAATCAGCGTGTTTAGAGGAGTATTGAGTGCATAAATTTTGACTTGATTACGAAGCTTTGTGATCTCCTTGCATTATATACGAGTAGGGGGGATTACATGAGATTTTCGTATAATTTGAGTATATCATAAGGTACTTGCACTTTATTAGTAGCAGACATAATTACATCCAATAATCGACTAGCTAGATAGTAGCATAGTACACAATAGCATAGCAGTACACCGTATAATACGACGTTATGACCACATATTACTTTGTCAGAGAGAGTGGGTTTTATTTTCTATTTATTAATCAATATGATTTAATAATAAATCAATATACATCCGAATATGTCTCTACTAATCAGAACTATATTAGATAAAAGAGAATAAACATGTGTGTTCAAGATGAGATTGCTACGATGAAAACTCATAGACGGCAAGGAAGTGGTTAAAATTAATAAATGGATTTTTTTTAACAATTCAAATGATTGAGATCAGCTTGTTTATGAAATTGTATCAGAGTTGATTTGATCATAAAATCACGTGTTCAAATTCTCACAACCCTCAATATTACCAGTTGTCGGGACGGGGTAGTAAGTGCTAAGGTGACGTGTTTTAACTGATGCGTGGCTAAGATTTGGAGTAAATGTGTTGTGCCTTGTGAGCAAGGTTTAGGAAATCCTATCGTACCTGCCGGTCGAACCAGAAATGTCGGATACCGAACTCAAAATCATAGGTGATTTTTGCGGTTGGAAACGGTCCAATCACAATTAAACCACGATTTTAGTACAAAATATTCTATCACTTGCTTTTCCGCTATAACTTCCGTGACAATATGCTGAAACTTGCTTGTGGGCGACTTGAGAGAGAGGGGAAGACTCGGAACTTATAACGCTGGGTTTCATTTAAGGGAATGGCAGGCGGGCCATGTCTCTCAGCTCGGGGCATTTATTTAGCGGGAGCGCGACAAAGCCAGCCCATTACTACACAGTACACGCGGAGTTCCGGGCTAAAGCTTTGACCAATCCCTCTGCATGCAATTTTGTAAACACGCCAAGTCAATTACATGTTGTGAAATGACGTGGACAAAACAAAATTCATTTAAAGGTAGGTTTATTTACGTAACATTAATTAAATAAAATTGAAAAGTAATATATATATTTATATATAACTAATATTCTATTAAACAATTCATTAACATTAAAGTGCGAAAGTACATTTAAACTAAAAAAATCAATATAAGGGGGATTGTTTTTTAATAGAAGCTAACATTATTAAATGAGAAAAGTTGAAGTAAGAAGGCAAATGAAGTTTAATTTAGCTATAAAAAATACAACTTATCTGAGATAATATTTGAACTTAATAGCCATAAAAAATATTTGAACTTAATACCTCTTATTTTTCAAATAACATACTAACCATATATATCAATTTGATTTCTTATTATATTTTGAAAGTACTGCTTCTTTAATTGCATTTTATTTGCCAATTTTTCAAACACTTAAATATGAGAATTATATTGTGACCAACCTGATCAAGGTGGATTCCAGGACGCACCCAATTGCACTATGGCTCCGCCCCTGCATGTTGTAGTTGGCAGATGTTACTGAAATGTCTCCCATGTATACATGCATTTGATTGATGTTTGATGATTTAGTGTGTATTTTATGGTGCAAGGTTGTCAAACCGGTTTATACCATTGTGTCGGTTTGGCAAGTGGAATGATATGACCAGTGGTATAACCAGTTTGTACCGATTCATGTCGGTTTAAAAAAATGTGAAAACAATTAATATCCAATGTATAAAACATAGTTGTGGACAATTTAGTTACAATCCAACAAATATCATCAACTTTTAACTATTACATTCATAAAATGAATAATAAATTAATTTTTTTATTTATTAAATTCATTAAAACGATTTATTTTACTTAGAATGTGTAAGTCGATCATGCCGGTCATACCGGTGGTATCATGCCGGTTTCATGACCGGTACAAGTTGAACCAGGTTGAACCGGATGGCATGCCACCGGCATGACAACCATGTTATGGTGTAAACAAGGATTAAAACACCGTACCGACGGTTCAAACTGAAAAACCTTATACTGAAAGCAAAACCTGTAAACTGTATTTAGCGGTATAATATTATTGAACCATGGTTAAACCACGGTTTTAGCTTAAAATACCCTACGACTGACTTTTCCGGTAAAACATCTGGTACAGTAATTCAATCCTTCGGTGTAAATGATATGGACTCGTATTGGATTAACCTTAAAATAACCCTTGTGTTATTTCCAACTACCAAGTATGTGGTGTATTTGTGACAATTTCTAGGATCACTTTAAGAAAATAAATAACAGAGGAGAATTAAATTGCACTGTCATGCCAGAATTTGTTTTGGGTAAATGCCACATTTAGGGCGACAATGGCCACACACCAACTGGAAGTCGCTTCCCAAGCTGGCGGGTCTCAACCGCCACATCACCAACAAGGGCCATACAACAACTTGAAGTCGCTCCCCAAGCTGGCGGGTCTCAGCCGCTGCAGCAAGCTAGTGATTTAAGAAACCAACAATGGCAGCAAAATTAAAGTGGGCTTATTTTTCATTCGTCGAAACGGAAAAGCCCATCGACCTCCGCCGGCCTGTTGGGCTTTACTCGGCCGTCGGCCCAACGGAAATGTGCCCTTCCTTTTCCTGTGTGGAATTGGGTTTCCTTGCTGGTCTTTGCATTCGGACTATATCCTATTTAAAGGGTCTTTCGGATCGCTCTCTTCTCCTCAATAAACCTCCACGAACAAAGCTTAATTAGGTCGCGGAGATCTTGCAGCCGGTGATCCAGCACTATGGCGAAGAAAAAAAGCACTAGAGGAGAGCTCCTTTTCAAGAGGAACTATGATCCGGACTATGATTCGGATGAGGGATTGCTCCAGTACAGCTTCAGTTATCGAGCGGCTGCAGCAAAGACGACTGGGGATAGCGATCTGTGTTTCAGGAAGCTGGCAAAGACGGACATCTTAATATCCCCGAGGAAGTGTACGAATGATGACGATCCGGACTATGTTTCAGATGAGGAATTACTCAAGTACACCTTCCATTATCGAGCGGCTGCAGAAAAGACGACTGGGGACGATATCAATCTGAGTTTTGGGCAGTCAAAGATCCGCGCCGCCTTGCTGACGAACAGATGGTCGACGGATCGGAAGCCGATTAATGAGGAGAAGTAGTACCTGGAGTGAAGATCTGCAGCAGAAGATCACGGGGATTTCTCTATATGGGTTGGGGGCTTTGATTTTTCGGTTTATATATGAGTTTTCGTACAAGCATAATGTTTGAATGTTCTGTTTAGGTTTTCATATATGTTTTGTTTCTTCCTTCTTATTTTGGTTCTTCTATTTTGTATATATTTATTAGGGTTAATATAGTTTGTATGGCTGAATTTTTCACATATTAAACATTCTGTTCAATATTTTCGATCTATAACTTTGTGACTTCAGCCCTCAATTATGCACCAAAGTCATAAATTTTCCAAATCCGCGATTTTGACCGTTTTCTTGGACGGTCAAACTCGTTGACTAACGGTCAATGTGCCACATCACTGTCAAGTCAGCACACACCACTTTAAATCTTGGGTTGACTGTTAGTCAAAGTGTTTGACCGTCCAAGATAATGGTGAAATCTCGGGGTTGACCAATTTTGTAATTTTGATACATAGTTGAGGCTATGAAATTATGGATCGTAAATATTGGTCATGATGTTTAATATGTGAAAAGTTTCGGTCATACAAATATATTAACCCTATTTATTCAGATGACAAAATACAGTTGTATATCCACAACTATCACGTTTATTACAAATATATCCACAACTATCGAAATACACGAAATATCCAATTTCGTCTATTGTTTTAACGGTGTCAGTTAATGGTATGACCGGACTGACGAAAAATGATGAGTTAGCAATTTATTGTCCCCACCAGTCCACGTGGATTAATAAAAAAAGTAAAAAGTACAAATAAATTAATTTATTTAAATGAAAATCATTAAAACCAATAATTTATCCCCACCTCCACCTTCTTCTGCCGCTACTGTCGCGATCCCCAATCCCTACACAAATTAGGTTCCGCCCAAAATCAAGCCCCCTCTTCCCATCTCTCGATCTGCCTCCATTCTCATGGAGGAAGTTAGATCTCCATTTTCCCCTCTTCCCATCTCGCGAACAGTTCTCCCTCAATATGACCTCCATCGCCGCTGTGCCCAATCAAACCTCGAAGAGAGGATTCTCGTCGGAACTCCTGATGTCGCAGGAGCTGGCGCCGTCGCTGCAAGATGAATCTTCGGTCAAGAGAACGGGTTGCACGCTCGACGAACTCGTGGAGGAGGCCTGATCGTTGCGGGAGTCCTATCGTCGCCTTTTCCAGGAAAGCACATATCCCCAGATCGACTCTCGTCATACCCGTCGCCTCCGAATCTAAAGACGATTCGCGTCGGAGAAAGCACAGATCTCCAAATCCGAAGGCGATTGGCGTCGTAGAAAGCATATCCTCCACACATCTAAAGCTGATTAGCGTAGAGAAAGCCCAGATTGATCTGTACGATGGCTCGTAGTCTCCTCCATCTGCTCCTCTTTTACTTTACTTCCCTGGAAATGCCCCCACTCCAGTAATGAAATGGTGATTGAGCTTACATACATTCTTGTTTTAGCTCAATCTAGGTTTGGTCTTTTTGGGGGTTTCAATTGATGGGTTTTGCTTGCATTAGGGCATGTTCTTGCACTGAGATATTCATCTGGGTTGGTGTGAGATTGACTGTTTCGTTTAATTTTGTTGATGATCTCTTGTATCTGGTCTAAGTTTTTGACTGGGCCTACTGGATTGCTAGGTTTAGTTTAATTTTGCTTTGAATGCTAGCTTTCCCCAACCTGCCGACGGAGGGAAGCCTTCAATCGACGGCAGGCAACCACGTTTCTCCAGGGTATAAGAAAGAAAAAATTATTATTTTTATTTATTTGCTGACGTGGCGTCCACATGTGAAATTTTGCTGACCTGAAGCTTATGTGTGGGATGGGTATGCTCCTATTCAGCGTTCCGTCACATTAACTAACAACGTAGCAAACGGCGTTAAAGTTTGTAAAGGAAATGGATAGATTTGTCACACAACCCTCTGATTTTTGAATATTTCGTGTATTTCGATATTTGTGGATATATTTGTCACAAACGTGATAGTTGTGGATATACAGCTATATTTTGCCTATTCAAATTAAATATTATTCAAACTATATTGTGTGATAATAGGGCTGCCATATGTTGCTTGAGTGTTGCTAGGAGCAAGGATCATGTCATTTTTTTTATACATAACTAGAAAAAATACTCGCCGCTACGCCGCGGGGACTTAAGTTGCAGAGCCGTGATGAATGGAAGAGCAGTTTAGTTTATGATCAATGCAGGCTGTTGTAGTTTCCTTTCATGTTTGTGGGCATTTAATCTACTAATCAATATGAGGCTGAGATTATTAATGCTAAATTTAAAGCAGATGTATTGCTGTCACATCAGTTGACTAATAATTTTCCATGTGTGAGGAAAGACAGGTGTCATGACATCCACACGACATGAGCACAATGCATCAACACATTAGAAACTTGCATCATTTTTCATGGGTTGGGGCAGAAAGACAGGTTAGAACATTCATATTACATGAGCATAATAATTCAGATAATTGAAGACTACTGATACACAAACTAAACATAATGTGCAGGTGAAATAAGGTTTCAACTGCAGGCGCCAATCAGATGCTGCCAAAACATGATTGATGCTCTTACATGGGTCAACCAGACAAGCATATAACATGGGTTCAAATGCAGAAAAAAATGAAATGCAACTTCTACTGCACATAATCATTTGGACATCAGAGGTCTGATCCGCAGTGGCAGCTGGATACAATGGCAAAGTTTGGGAACTCCATGAACCTAGAAGCACAAAATAAATGTAGTCAGTGGCACTAAAGATACAATTATCTGATATGTAGTTTCCCCGCCTACAATAGATACAATTACAGAGCTACATCGTACATCCTATAATTAATATCGCCAAACATTATCCTGGGTTAGTCTAATTTGAATGAAAATCCTATGACTTGGACACAACCAATTCAAAGTTGAGATATGGTAGCCCTTTTTAAATGGAGAAACAAACATGAGTTTCATGAAAATGTAGATTAAATTGGGGGCAAAGCATCCTTGAATAAACATGGCAAACAATGATAAGAATCAACATGTGCATGATTTAATTCTTTGGAGTTGGTTCTGTTACGAATGAGCAATAAAAAATCTGGTTTGACTCAATATGAACAGAAAATGGAAAGAGGCAAAATACCTACTGGATTGTGAAGGTGCTCTCCCCACAATGCAAAACCATTTCCTCAAACTTATATGTCTTGTTGAAGTGCTTTTAGCAGTAGGAAAAGCATGCTAATACTACAACATGTGTAGGTAAGGAAATTGGAAATGACATTTTTGCCTCTCGTCTAAGACGTTCTTTGGCTTAAGGTCTCGGTATATGATCCTCAGCATGTGTAGTTACTCCAAAGCAAGGAGAACCTCTACAACATAGAACCTGCACAAGACACAGTAAATTTCATTCACGTAGCTCAGAAATGAAAAAAGCCATTATGGAAGAAGCATAACTATATATAGCTCAGTAAACTAATTCTGAGGTTGAATCAGAAGTTGAGAGAAATAAGTTGGGGACTGCTTCTCAAGAGAAATCAAGCAAGAAGAAGGGCACTGATTTTGAGAAGCTTCAGATGGGGAATGACATATATGGCAGAAATCCATCACCAAGCAAACCCACTTCTCTGTCTCGAAGTGAGAATACAAAGTGGCCAAAATGGATGATCAAGAGACTGCAAAATCTCCCTCTCCGTCTGAGCCCTGAGAAGCTTCTTCTAAGCCGGCAAACACGAATCATCCATGACTTTCGTTGCAAAATACGTCAAGGTGCTGGTCAACTCGGACAGGTAAACATTACCAATGTCCCCACTCCCCAAACTCTAGCTTCTTCACAGCTTGCAAACCTGAATTGGAAGTTGGTAAGCCACAAAACATTTGTTAACCTCTGAAATAGCATGATTTCTGAAACCTGTAACAGATTAAGAAAAGAAAGTATCAACTAATTTAAATCCATGCAGCAAACAACCAACAACCGTGGTTGATCAAACCTTTTTCAATCGTCCTTTCCCTCTCCCTCTCCCACATATTCAACCAAGCAAAGCCTAGCTATAATAACTACTGCAGCTTACTTACGATCACCTGCTTCCCCCACTCTCATAACCCTCAAACCCTTCTCTTACCATGCACAGAAACCCACAAATCAGAAATATGACGCAAAGAATATCCCATAAATTACAACTAACTTCCTTCATGAGTAATATAAAAGAAACCCCAAACTGCATAGATTCTTCCTTACCATGGTACCCAATGCCAGCAAAAAAATCCTAATCACACAGAACATGTGCTCATCCCTCTCCCCACCTTCCTCGTGATACATCAGGACTGTCAGTTTCCTGCAAGCAACTAAACTCGATCTTCTCCCTGACAGTCTCGATTATCTACTTATAAGCCAATTTCCCAGTCACATCTGCCATAGAAAACGTTTTGAGTTTTCATGCACCTATCTGAACAAAGAAAACCCAAGAGAATAATAAGAGGAAGCGACAGTATGAGTACATATGGCATTTCGTCCATGGCCTAAGCTTCATTAGTTTACCAAGATTGCAGCAAAAAAACACGGCCATTTTTTCATCTCTTATAAACATAATGAATTGCAACCAGATTTGCAGATTGCAAATAAGACCACAAATCTATATAAAGATTGCTCTACGAGACTCCTCAAGAGTAAGTTATTTTATGAGTCCGTAAACCCAAACAAAGAAATAAAAGCATTCAAGCGGACTACAACAATTCAAGCACCAAAAAATGTGATAGGTGAAACAATAATCTAGAGAATTTCTTAAGCTTGCATTGGGCAGTAGGTCCTTGGTGTCTCAATAAACCTCTTCGGAGTGGTTGGTAGGCTTCACAATCCACAAACCTGTGCAAGAAAAAAATACTAGAGCAGAAGCTCATTACGTCAGCCAATCTCCTTTTATGCTATAAAAGGTTGCATTCCTGTACTACTATAACCAAAAGATCTCTTTGCACTAACTCATTGAACTTGATGAGCCCAATGCTAACTAAACGCACCAAACCCACAGATAAACCCAAACATATGCATTCCATTCGTTTGTAAGGCTTCTTTTTCAATTAAAAGCATTAAACCCTCCGCAAAAATGGAAAAGACAATTGATTCTGAAACAAACCCGGTACGTTCTTTCTCAGCCTTGCTGAGAATGCCACAAACACCAAGAAAAAAAGGATATTCTCATTTTGAATTAAAGAGAACAAATAAACTGACCCACCCAGCGATTGAATTTTACCTGAAAATAGACAGAGACAATGAAACTCTCATTCGATCCGCTCCCTGCACATGAAGGAAACAATGGACTCACAAGGTAATGAATCGAGATCACAATTAGAAGGCAAGAAGAGAGAAATATAGAGAGAGATGCTCACTGCCGCCACACTCTGGTTCCGCGCTGCCAGGAAGATCGATGAAGTACCCACCGCCGTTGGTTGGTGGTAGCAGTACCTGATGAAGTTCAAAGGGGTTGTTGATTTGAATCAACGAGAATAAGTGCAGAAACCCAGAGGAAAGCAGCAGCTGATGGTTGCAGAGTTTGCAGAAGAAGAACGTTGGAGTTGAAGATCTCTTTGAGAAGAAACGTTTCATGTTGGAAACGTATTGGCTGAACGCAACGTTTGGTTGTTTTAGTAGTTGTTAGTTATTTACAGAACAATAGCGTTTTGACACCTGGCTTTGTTACCGTTATGTTACAGTAAATTCGGATTGCTATAAATGAAAGAATCCCAGCACGAGATAAGTTGAGGAATTCCCATCTTCTTCTTCCCCCTTACTTTCTGCTCAATCAAACCCTTCCTCAGAAAGTTTCAGTACCCGCCGACGACTAAAGAGATCATCGAGGAAGAGATTTTGAGTAAAAGAGCTTGGCGTCAAAGCGAGAAAGAGAGAAACAACAAAATAGAAGAGAAGGTGCAGGCGATTTTGAGAGAAACAAAGCAGAGAAGCTCACTCTTTCACTAATCGAAGGAAGCAAGGCGATGATGGTACGAAAAATGGGTGGGGGCGTGTGTGAGTAGGTGCGAAGAAGTCTCAATCGATAGTGTGTTGTTTCCAGCAGAGAGTTGATCCATCTTTTATCCGCCATCCCTACCCGCGAATTCTGCGTCCTCCAACTCTGCGACTCTGTCCTCTCATACCCATTCCGCAAATCCCACTCCACTCTTCACTCCCAATCTACACGCAACCCACTTCAGCATTCCAGAAGTGAAGTCATGGCCTCGGTGTACGGCAAGCATGACGGAGTGGACGGGGAAGGAGAAGCACTCCTCGACTGGAGCAAAGGTCTTATAAGGAAAGAGGAAGCAGCTGAGTGGCGGAGCAAGAGGTTTCAGGTAAAGACAAAATAATCTACAGTAACGGCTAGGGGTGGGCACGTGGGTGGTTAATCCGCGGATTGATATCAATCCACCCGCAACTAACCCGACCCGCATGTAGTGGGTGATTGATGTGGGTGGATTGCGGATTGGTAAATCTCCCACCCGCACTTAGGTGGGTGGGTGGTGGGTGGATTGCGGGTCACCCATATGACCCGCATCCTATTTTTACATGAAAAATGTGGTTTCTTATAGTATAGAATATTCATCATATTTTCGAACTGCACTACAGTCTGACCATATAATTCAAAAGGTGGAGAATAAATAATAATTTTGACCACTACTATTGGTCATTGTGTTGTGCAATATCCATTAGATATTGGATATTGGTATGCAGATTATTGTTAATAACCATTAAATATTGAGATGCAAACTATAAATTATCAATTGTATCAAAATCACAAATTATTGATATAGTCTTACTAATTTGCTATTAACTTATTATAAATGTTAATCAACTTTCTTAATGGCTAGATAGAGAATTGCTTTTGCGGGTTGACCTAAGGATGCTAAGCACAATTATGCACAATCGTAAGGGTGCTAAGCACGAGCATGCACAATCAACATGAATAATACCTCAATTCTTGAATTAAACACTACCCAATGACAATCATTCAATCTAAACAAGTAATTACAAAGTATTAGTTAGGGATCTACAACACCCAAAGAGAAAAGAGTGGGTTTCTAGAGAGAGAGGGGTTACAAATTTGAGCTCAAGATCTTCTTATTCTTCTTCTTCTAGACTTGAATCTCCCACCCAAGCCTCCAATGATGCTCGAAGATCACTCTAACACACACACACTCTCTCTCTCTCTCTCTCTCACTAGAACTCCCCTTTGGTGTTTAGGTTGAAACCCTAGAGAAAGGAAGTGTTTCTTCTCAAAAAACCAGCTCTCTTTCTCTCTCTCTCCGCTGTTGTCTTCATATTTGCCCGAAAGTGACCAGTTCACGGACACGTTGGCAGTTAACGGTCGTGATTACCTAAACGCGTCCGTGAACTCAGCGTCGTCCAAAATGCACCGCTTGACTGTCCTGGGTTCACGGTCAATGGCCACAATTCACGGTCTTAAAGACCGTGAACTGCCTTGTCGTCAGTAACTTCAGGAACCTCGCTGGATGCCTCGGTGTTCACGGTTTGTGGTCGAAGTTCACGGTCTAAGGAGACCGTGAACTGCCTCGTCCGGCCGTGAAGTGCGACTGTTTCCTGGGACGCCTTCACTTCACTGTTACGAGGCAATTGTCACGGTACTTCGAACTTTTCTTCGTTTTTTGTGCTTTTTGACCTCCAAATATCCCAAAACCCGTTTTCGACCCTTCCACACGTGCTAGGACCTGAAATGTATCAAAACAAGCACAACCTAGTGTGAAATATGTCGAGGAACGATGAAATACTAAGGTAAACGAAAAAGAACTGAGGGGTAAAATGTGTACATTTGTACGAGGCAATTGTCACGGTACTTCGAACTTTTCTTCGGTTTTTGCGCTTTTTGACCTCCAAATATCCCAAAACCCGTTTTCGACCCTTCCACACGTGCTAGGACCTGAAATGTATCAAAACAAGCACAATCTAGCGTGAAATATGTCGAGGAACGATGAAATAAGGTAAACGAAAAAGAACTGAGGGGTAAAATGTGTACATTTGCCCGAATCAAGCATCATCCCATATTAAATCTTTTTATTTAGTTGGGATTAAAAAAAGCAACATGTTGTGGAGGTGGTGGTTCAAACCCTCACAATATAATATTTAACTAAATTTAGCAGAACATCTACACCACCAAACTACAACTCTTTTGTTGAAACAAACTGCATATTGACAAAGTTTTAGTTCTTGAACGCTAAAAATCCTCAATAACTTTGAACAACCATAACTTTATGCTCCAAAATTCGAATGTCGTGATTTTTCTTCATTTCGCATAACTTTTGAAGGATTACAATTTTTACTAATAAGAAATTTTCAAAACATGAATTATTATTGAGTATACAGGATTTTGGGAATACCTTTACCTTCCCTTTTCACAAATCCACGTACATTCTGAAATTATGTCTATGATAAAAGTTGTAGTCCTTAAAATGTTATGCGAAATGAAAAAAAAAAAATTCATGACGTTCGGATCTTGGAGCACAAAGTTATGGTCGTCCAAAGTTTGACAAAATCGAAAAAAGCTTGTTGGGGGTAGCAAACGGCGTTTTTTCGGGACAGAGGGGGGACCAGGGGGTTTGCGACTTGCAAGATCTCAAAAAGTTATGTGAAATAAAAAAAATCGCGATGATCGGATACCTGAGCACAAAGATACATTCATTTGAAGTTTCCACATAGGTTAGAATTTTTCGAAAAAAAAATGGATCAAACCGCAGGGTTGGGCAATGGTTTTGGATCAAACACCCCCACCCCGAGCGGTTTTCAAAACCGCCCCGTAACATGCGGGATGGGGTGGCGGTTTTTGAGAAATGATGTTTTTTTTGAAATTTTTCGGGACTGAGTGCTATTTTTGTAAAAAAATAAAAAAATTAAACCGCGCTATTTCTGAAAAAATCAACAATGTCTGTAAAGCTTTTGCAATTATTGCAATTCAAGTGGAGCAAGACTGCCAAAGCTTTTCTCATTGTTGCAATTAAGTGCAGCAAGATTGCTAGAGAACTCGTTAATGGCCATAACTATGTTCTTTACGAGTACTTCCAACAAAATATATCAGCAAATTTTTAGCTAAACAATTCCATATATGTCTTATGTTTTGTTGTTTTTTATTTCATCTTGATAAGTTGTTTGGTTTATATGTGACCTGCAGACTGTAACCACGTTTTATTTAGTGTGATTGAGTGTCTGTGTTTTTTCAAATTGAGATTGGGAAAACGAGTAATTGATTGTGAGGGTTGCTTCTGGGTGTGAGTGAAATACGAGAGGCTTGGGTGAGATCATCTATTTTGCTTCAGTTTTTATTCTCAAGTTTGTTGGGATTATGATTACTGGAAACTTTTGATGGAAAATTTGCTTCAGTCCGAGGAATATTGGGGAGTGGTAAACGAGGGCTTTACAGAGCCAGCAGCAGGAGCAGTTCTTTCTGCAGTTCAGACTAAAACCCTTGAAGACTTGAGATTAAAAGACCTTAAAGCCAAGAACTTTTTCTTTAGCTCAATCGACAAGGCCGTTCTGAAGACTATTACTAAGAAGGATACCGCTAAGGCCCTGTGCCGCTGTGCGATTCGATGAAAATTAAATACCAAGGCAGTGTCAGAGTTCAGAAAGCTCGGTTGCAGGCTCTTTTCAAGAAAGGGATCAGGTCAGAGATGGTAGAATCTGGAATAAAGAAACAGTAGAGTGCTTTAAGTGACATAGGTTGGGTCATTTCAGAAATGAATGCCCCATTTGGTACACTCAACAAGCACACTACTGTAATGTGAATTCTGAATTTGATATGAAAGAAAATGTCATGCTGATGACCTATGTCGAGGAAGAGAATGTAACAGCAGATGCCATAGAAGATGATGTAGAAGATGGCGATAATTACAGTACAATGTTTATGGAAGATAACATGCTGGAGAGAACAAATGAAGTGGAGGAGAATGTATCAGATGGTGATAACTACATTAAGATGGATTTTATAGAAGATCAAGTGTTGGAGAGCAATGAAATGCAATGGTCCTTAAATGTTGGCTGTAGTAATCACATGGGTGATATTAAGAAGCGGTTCACAACTCTAGATTCCAGTTTCAGGTGCACTGTGAACCAGGAAAATGGTAGCATATTTGAAGTAGATGGAAGCTTTATTGATCAAGAAGTACAAAAGAAAGATTCAACAGCTGAAGTCACAACATGAGCAGCAGGAATATCCGTAGGAGAATTACATTCCCAAACTGAAGTGCAGCATCTTACAATTGATGTTGAAGTGGAAAATCAGAATATTTGGCATAATGGATCTGTGTATGTGAAGCATGATGGTCCAACAACAATGCAAAGGGATGATAAGGTACAAGTCGTTCTAGCATTCAGAGTGTTCAAAGAATTTATACAGGCTATACAGCTTGTGAATATGTTTAGATTGATGAGATATTTCCAAGGAGTTGTGGGGGTTCACAGTGTTGAAGGGTTAGAGCTAATCTGGTATTCTGTTTGCATGGCCGGTAGGTATAAGGTGCAGCAGGCAACAAGAGTGTATGAGTTGCAGCAGGCAGCAAGAATTTGGTATCGTAACTTGATGAAAGAAATGAAGCAGCATGGAAATCAGCTTCTTGTGTGGTTTCAGTTGCCTTACTGTTGTTTTGTCAGGAATTGCATCTCTCATCGGGAAAAACTTTCGTCAGTTAAAGATGAGTTCCAGCAGCATTCAACTGAAGAGAGGTCAACTGAATGTGCAGAAATAACTTGCAACTTGTACCTCAATACAGCAAGATCAGATGTTATGCATTTGGTGTGGCATGATCATAGCTACACGGATTACCCAACTTGGTTTGACAAGAGTATTACAGGAGTGTTTAGCCACCTAACTGGAATCTGGTATGCTGCAAGCTCGCTCTATAAATACATGGCAAGTGGCATTTGTGACAAGAGGTTTGGGAAATTGAAACGGTCAAAAAGCTTCTATAACAGTGGTGGCGAGGATGTGTTTGCTGAGTGTGTTTTACAGAATGATGTGATAGATTGGAAGAATCCAAGCTTATTTGCATTTTACTTACCTGGAGATGTTGATTCTTCTGTTTCAAATGGAAAGCGAGTGGCGAATTTGTCCATCATAAACACATAGTTTCCAGCAGCTTATCGTACTGAAAAATGTGTCTGGTTGAGAAGGGCTCAAGACCAAATGGGCATGAAAGTGGTTGGAGGGACCAGATTACATGGACAAAGAGGGACTATTGATATCAGTTTTTTCTTTCTTGACTAATCTGACTTTTGTTAGGAGTCACGAAGAACATAATGTTTATCCTATTAAAAGCAGTGGCGCTTGTGGAAGTATGAAAGGATACATGGTGAGGTGTGATTGTGAGAAGAGGGTTCTCTTGTGAAGATCAAGCTGGAATTGTTGCTGCAAATTCTAAAGAGCTACTGTGAATTCTGAAGTTGCAGCCATTATGGCTACTGGAAAAATGTGATGATGTCTCGTAATTAAACTGAAAGTGGCAAAGTTTCAGTTTAGGGGAGAATTTGGTAACAGTCAAAACTCACGTTGTCGTTGGTTTAGGGGTTTGTGGGTGTCCGGGTAAAACAGGTTAGAGCTAGCTGTTAGTGGAGCAGGATTTAGAATTTTGTCAGTAGTCTGAGTTTGTATTTAAGGTTCTGTTTTTGCATTTCAATAAAAATTTTCAGTTTGCAGCCAATTTGGTTTCTACATTGAGAGCCTTTGATTTAGTCTCTATGGTAACTGTAATTTGGATACTTAAGAGGACAGCAGCAGGAAGCCAAAAGTAAGTACCCTCTGATTGGAGCTCATAGGTTGTTGATGGTTCCAACTAATGACATGATTTTCTGAATACAATTGCAGTAAAAGCAAGATTGTATGCTGCTAAGAGTATGGCCCACCATGTCAGCTAAGAATTACCTGAGAGTGAAGCTTTATTTTCCTTTGGAAGGGACAAAAGATCAGACTAAGTGCTTAGCTCCAAGGTTACAAAAGATCAGACTTGTCCTTCAACACAGCAAGCCTCTTCTATATCCACTTCACCAAAATTGAGCCCATTACCATTTCTATCACTAACTCCTTCAAAATTCTGCCACAGCACTATATCAAAACTCTGTTCCTGTTGACATATAAAATCTTATCAGGTCATCTCAAACATTAACTCAACATGGCAAAGAACCCAACTTCTCTAACCACCAACATTATTATTTCCCAAATTCAATCCCACTGCTAAGCTGATTTTTATGGATGATGTACTTACCATTTCTATCACTAACTCCTTCAAAATTCTGCCACAGCACTATATCAAAACTCTGTTCCTGTTGACATATAAAATTCTGCCACAGCACTATATCAAAACTCTGTTCCTGTTGACATATAAAATCATATCAGGTCATCTCAAACATTAACTCAACATGGCAAAGAACCCAATTTCTCTAACCACCAACATTATTATTTCCCAAATTCAATCCCACTGCTAAGCTGATTTTTATGGATGATGTACTTACATTCAAACTCCATGGTTGCTGGTTTTCCTTTTCCCTCTGAAGCTTGGAGGAAATAACTCATCACTGGGTAAGGAATCTGGGAGCGTGATCTGTATTGTGAGACTTTCATATTTTGCAGGCTTCTAAATGGAGAAGAACGACCCTCCAGAAGATGCCAATTCTGGCAAAGAGCCTGCACAATGAGTGGGAAAACCAATTAGTAACTTTAAAGTGATAAGTTGAACACTCAAAGTGATAAGTTGAACACTGAAAGAGACCTACCTCAAGTAGTCTAAAGTTCAAGTGAGTTTATGTGTACTGTGGAGTTCATTAAAGATGCTGAAGCACCAACTCAAAATTTGCTCCCCGCTCATGTTGTCAAAACAACCACTTCTGACGCTAACCGTAGAATCAATCAGTGAAGGAACACTGAACTCGTATGATCTCGGTGGGTCCATTGCTTCCAACTCATAATATTTCTTGAGGTTTGGTGCCACCACTTCCACTTTCAAGCAGCTTATATCAAGGATTTCCAGCTCTACCAATTTCGGTCCAGTGATCTTCAAACAAGTATTGGTGTTCTCGAAAGCACAGCCCCACAAATGTAAACTCTCCAAAGAGGGTAACTGGGTAAAGTCATCTACTTTACCTCCCTTGGTACTACTACTACGTGGCAGCAAGCAATTTTCTAATCTCAAAAAGACAAGATTTTGGAATGTACAAGAACCGAATCCATCGTCCAG
The DNA here is from genome assembly GCA_946122785.1 of Linum tenue. Lineage (NCBI taxonomy): Eukaryota > Viridiplantae > Streptophyta > Magnoliopsida > Malpighiales > Linaceae > Linum > Linum tenue. The sequence goes on along the minus strand of CAMGYJ010000011.1, from coordinate 50,733,094 downwards.
AAACAGCCCACGAAGCTCTAGAGAAGTAAACCAAGTACCAGAGAGCGGTGTAAGTAAACTTGACTGCATAGTTCCACCGATACGCACTCTTATGAACAGGGTCCGGCATCCAGAAGATACAGCAAAAGAAATCACCTCCTCCAGAAGTCTCCCGTCCAGGGGGGAATTGTTGTCCCGATAGAGAATTAGGTCTACCGAGCTTCCACTGTGGCCAGAGATCACGCCGTGGACGTACCGGGCAAATTTCGACTGATCCAGAAATTCGTCTGAATCTAGGCTGATTCGTTGAACCTTGCACCAAATCTCTTTCCAAGCACGCGAGAGAACTGAAGTCTGGGCTGCCAGTCTGGTAGACTCCAATTTACCCAGTATGCATTCAAGAACTGGTTCTGGGAGATCACTCAATCGGTCTGGTCTTTCATCTTCCCCGTTTCCCCTGCGTAGAACTTTCCCTTGTCTGGGTTCATCAGGCGAATGTAGCATCTTGAATTCTTGATTGAAGCTCTCTCAATTTCTTGCTGATTTCTTGCTGATTTCTTGTTGCTGCAGAGGCTCACGAATCACGACCGTTGGAAATTGGATTTGAAGAAGGACAGAGGGGGGCTTTTCATTATGATTTAGCAAGTCTATACAATTTATGGTATGGGCTCTTACATAAAACACATATTTTTATTTTGGGCTGCTATTGGGCCGGTTAAAAATCGAACCATAACCCCTAAAAATGTCAAATTTGGAAAATGTACCTTATGAAGTTAATTTTACGAACATTGCAATTCTTATGAAATTCCCAATGCATTTTTTTTGTTACCGCGTTCTCTCTACAGGTATATTATCTAATATTGTTTGCTGTCATAATTAGCTATTATGCATTATAATTTTAAATAAAAAATCATGTATTATAAGATTATCAAATCAAAAGAGCTACAATAACATATAATACTAATTTAATGCTCATATATCAAGGGTTTCAACCGGTTTACACCGTTGCGCCAGTTTAATAAGTGGAATGGTACAACTTATTTGGATTGGTTCATGCCGATTTATCAAAATATATAACAATATAAAAACCCATTAACATCAAGATGAATTTAATAATATGTAAAACATATTTCAAAATAATTTACTTTATATTCATACATAAATAAAATACGAATGCCGCCTACATGACAACTATGTTATATACTGTTAGTAATTAATAATGCTGAGACTACTAATAATGTTCCATCTCTTTCACAAAAAAAATATAAGGTCCCCACTTTCCTCCAAATTCATCTCTTACATTATTATCTTATACTTAGGGATGGCAATACCCACCTATGGGTAATTTAACCCAAACAAAAATAGACTAATTTATTATGGTTAGGGTATGGGTGAAGTTTATATGAGTTTGAGAAATTTATTCCCGTTTCAAGGATTAAACAAAAACTTCCTACTAAAACTTCAACTTCCTCAACGATTTCCCCTTCTAAACTATTTCTTTCAAATACTCAAATGCCAGTTGGCATCCTACCCACACCCATTTCTTAAAAATAAACCAAACAAATCTAACAGCAACATCATCTTGATGTCGCACCTACCTCAATAGATGTGGCATCTTCGATAGCCCCTCTCAAAACTGTTTTTCCCAAAATCCAAGAGGTGATGGTTGTGCAAGTCCTTCAAAATCGATTTAAAACGTATGTTAAGAAAACCACTTTTCAACCCATTTTTCATTGTCGAAGATGGTTTCTACCATCAATTCCAAAATGTTACTGCCAAACACTTCCTCAATAAGTGGTTCTTCAAACCAATATCTCTCAACAAAACTCACAAATATTATGAACTTATCCTCACATAAACTGGATCAGTCACCTTCGGACAAAACACTCAATACCCACTCAACCTGCAAAATCCACCAAATTAGTCACACTCGCCAATGGCATACTAGCCCAAACACCGTCCAAAAATTATCCGTTACTATTGCCCTTAACCACCCATAAATATGCCAATCTTTCAATTATTGGAATTACCACGATGCTTGGATCAGTGTCTTCTTCAAGCAAAACCATATGTACCGACACTCCTGGAGTTTTTTTTTATTACAAAATTCTTATTATTTTTGACTCGTTCCTAACTACGAATGAAATCCCAACTCGAGCCCAAGTGTAAACTCTAGTAGGGTGTAGTATAGGGTAAGCGTTTTAAAATGTCAACTCGGACCGGTCCATGTACTCCTACTTCAACCGTTTAAAACGTTATCTAGCAATAATTTTTTGGTAAAAACTAAGAGCTACAATTTAAAGCAAGCAAGAATTCAAATTGTTGTGGATTCTATATGAGAAAACTTCACCCGGGGTATTGCTCCCCGTAGCCTTGTATCAAGTTGCAAAACCAGAACCCTAATACAAAAAAGTGTGTTCTTATAACGTGAGGATGATGCAACTAGTGGAGAATTCCACTCTCTTATGCAATCGATTAAGGAAAAACAATAAAGCTAGAAAACCTAACTCTCTCAATCAGTCGGTTAAGGATTGGTAACCAATCCCTCGGAGGTTAGTCCAGAACGACGATTAAGTGATAAAACACAATCGTGACGCTAAATCAATGATTGAGGTGTGTCTTTAATTGCCCTAGAAGGGGTTACCCCATTTTGCCAAGAAGTTGGCAAGGAGAGGATTTCCTCCTTCTAGATCAATTTGCTCAAATGAGATATGGAGCATTATATTAAAACACACAATCAACAGACATAGAGTTCACATCCAACAACCTACTACATTTCTAGGATAGGGTTCACAATACTCAAGTGAAAAAGAGCACTACTCCATAGCTAAACTAGGGATTACAACAAAGAGTAGAGAAAGAACAATGGTGTTGTGTTTGACTTCCTTCATTGTTGTCGGAATCACCTTTGGAATAAAAATCTCCAATCCTCTAGTTTGGAGCAAACCCTAGACCTCTTCTTCTCTCTTGGTTCGTCAGTTTCTCTCTCTAAAATCAAAAGAAGATTATAATATCTCACTAGGCTCTCTCCTTTTAGGATTTTTCAGTTGGAACCCTAGAAGGGAACCCAAAAAATCTAAAACCCAACCAAGCTCTCACCTCTCTCTCTCCTGGCTTCCTTGAGTGCCTTCTATTTATACATCCTGAAAGTCACAATCACGGGTAGAATGTCACGGTCGTGACATCAGACCTCCGACCGTGACATCATCCAAAAACGCAGGACGGTGATGTCGTTTTCGTCCGACTTCACGGTCTGGTAACCGTGATAACTTTTAGGCCTGCGAGACGTACACGATCTTTTGTTCCTCGGCAATCTTCACGCTCCCGATTTACACTAGCAATTGTCACGTCTGGTGACCATGACAACCTTTAGGCCCGTGAGACGTACACAATCTTATGTTCCTCAACAATCTTCACGCTCGTCTTGCAATTGTCAGGACCTCAAGACCGTGACATTCACGTTCAAACCGTGGCTTCTGACTTTTCTTCACTTTTTGACGCTTTTCAACTCCAATCATCCCGAAACTCGTCCTCAACCTTTTCACACGTGCTATGACCTGAGATGTAACAAAAATAGCGCAACCTAGCGTAAAATAGGCCGGGAGACGATGATTTGCAAAGTCAAACTATCAAGAAATGAGGAGTAAAATATGTATAATTAGACCCGAATCAATTTTCCCCAACTGGTTTATGCACTGATGGGATCTTTTTGGGCCAACTGAAAATATCTATCCAAATGAGATAAAAGAGGGATAACAAATCTTCTCCCAAAAATATTATGGTCCAAGATTACCTGATGCAGATTCCACTTTCCAATACCATGACCCGGATGAAAAAGTGTTTGGCTCTTTGCTAACAATGAGCAATCGAAGACAAAAGAAGAAGTTGATGGAAATATATGTTCCACGTAATGTGGGCTGTGGTTTATGGATAAATAATTATATTAGTTATTTGTTAAAGTGGGCTAATTATGAATAAGTTGTCAAAATTATGGAGCCCCCGACTACTCAATATCTAATATGGGCCCAATGAGTGAAAACCAGATGCTAAACTTTATTAGGATTTTATGAAGTCTTAGCATAAAAAAGTTAGAAGATTAAAAAAGTTTTAAATAAAGAAATTAATTTCTATAAATGATGAAATGAAATTTTCCGGCCAGCGGGCCGGGTAAAAAACTAGTGAATTAATTATGTTGGTTCTTAATTCCTTGTTGTTCTTCCCATATGACATTAGCAACACTAGTAGTGTTACACCCAAAACACAACACCAAACTGCGACCAAGTATAATCGCAGTCCGGGAATGCAGTAACAGGCAATTTCTATTATCAACCCGGGGTCTAGATCTACTGCTTACTCCGTGATCATCTATTATCTAGCCAACTAAGTCGAGTGATTGTTGTTTAAAGCAAAAGCAGTAAGAAAGCAGGAAATTGTTCGGTTTTCTAAAGCAGGAAAGAGTCACTCGGGAATGAGTCCCACTAGCTCCTTAGTTAGGTTCAATTGTAATTACCCTGGGTTGATTCACTGTTGATTAGACTGCCGAAGATCCGACAGCAGCTTGGAGTCTCTTAAGCTGACCAAGCCCTCTCAGTCTAACTACCCGGCAGACGACTAGTCTTCACCGGGATAGAAAGCTGAAGCAATAAGCACAAAACTCCACTACTGGGATTGAATTCCAGTACAAGCTGTAAACTGGCTAACTCTCGTATAACCAATCTCCTACTATCGAATGAAGAGGCTCTAACAACCTAATCAGATTCTATCTATCTCAGGTTGCAGCAGAAATCAAGAAAAGCTGATCAGACTTCAATCAATTCAATAAACATGCATCATTCGATTAAAACCAAACAGTATAATCATCCCAAGTCATTACAATCAAATCCCTAACACAAGGAACTAGGGTTCTTCATACCCAAGTGAGAGAAAGGTTCTACTCCATAGAGAGAGAAAGGAAAACAGAAATCAGAGTAGTCATACTCATAAAGATGAGGAAAATCTGCTCTGGGATGTCAATCTTCACTCCTGTGGACGCAATCTGGGCTTCAATGGTGAGAAATCCACTCCAAATAGCTCCTAGGGTTTGTTCTTCGCTCTTTCTCTCTCTAAAACTCTGTTTTTGCTCTAGAAACTCGAATCCTCCTCTCTTTTGGCTGAAATTTGCCTAAAAGGGCATCACTGGGCAAAACACGGTCGATGGCACGACCGTGCTTTGCTCCAGCCCGCCCGTGCCCTTTGTCACGTGTTAAAAACACGGTCACTGCCCTGGGAAAACACGGGTGTGTTTGATGAAGGACACAGCCGTGTTTTGGTCAGTCCCGCCCGTGTTTTGAGCTGGTGTAGGACAATTGTGGAGACAGCCTCGGCAGTAAAAGCACGGGCCAGGAACACGGCCGTGCTTTGAATTAGGCGCGCCCGTGCTTTGGCTCCAGCTCGACCGAATGACTTCCAAATGCCCCGAAACTCGTGCTTAGCTTTTCCTTCGACGTCCGGGACCTGAAATGTGACAAAGTAGCACAACCCGGTGTAAAATAGGCCAAAAATAAACGACTATGCTCCACAAACGGATAAGAACTAAGGGTGCAAACATGTGCAATTTCATCGTTATCAAATTCCCCCACACTTAACCGTTTGCTTGTCCCCAAGCAAACCAAGTCAGACACCAGGTAAGCTCAAAACGTTTCAATCAAGCAGGCTTTAGGGCAAATCATATCGGCACAAAACACGTGGATCATACTGGCTTTCGAGCATTAACACATGGCAACTCCAACGACAACGGCGCCAAAAACTTGACTCGCTATGACACAACTCCTGACAGAGGCCAAGTGTAACCAATGAAAGGGACTGCAGTATAGTGGCTCAAGTAATAAATATTGAATCCACGGGTCTCTAGAGTTACTATTACTCAGCTTCAGTTCATTATCTAGCAAACCAGATTAAGATGAAAGAACTAAAACTACTCTAACAAACTATAGTTAAAGTTAATCTAATTACAGGTTGGGAACTCACTTAGGTATGATTCCCCCTAGCCACTAGCCAGATTAATGATTGATGATCTCTAACCTGTTTCACTTTCATTCACAATGCGGAGAATCCTTGACTAGACCTTGAGTCTCGACTAAAGGAACAAGGCCCTCTTGAGTCAATTGCCTAGAGGGATGTATCCTTCTCTAGAACAACCGATCAAGGCGTTCTGAACTAGATTCCCTCTATCGAATGAGGTTCTCAATCGATACAAAGCATTGAATCAACCCTCGACTAAAGCAATCGATCCAATACTATCAATCTATGGTGCTCTATTGACCTAATCAGGTATTCGCTCTCATAGGATCAAAGCAGAATCAATAATCTCGACTAAAGCAGAATTGAATCATGAAAACATGCATAGATTGAATATGAACTCAAAATTATCAAGTAAGAGTACTCATACAATCATCTAATCAAACAAGCATAGCTAGGGTTCCTCAAAACCTAAGTGAAGGGAAGTTACTCCATAGAGAAGAGAGAGACTGCAGTAAGAATCTTCAGATGATCAGTCTTCAAGTCCGGGCTTGTTCCTCGAGCTTCCAAGGCGAAGAAATCCTCCAATTCCACTCCAAGAATGCCCTCAAATCTCCCTCTCTCTCTTTGGTTCGTCCCTTGGGTGTTTGGGATCCAAAACCCAGCTCTCCCTTTCCTTTGGCTTCAATCTGCCTAAAAAACCCGATTCTGGGCAAAACACTCTCGCGGACACGGCCGTGTTTTGCTTTTGCCCGCGCGTGTTTTGCCCCGTGTTAAAAACTCGCCCGCGCGCGTCGGCCAAAACACGGTCTTGCCTAAATATGGGCACGACCGTGTTTTGATTTAGGCGCGCCCGTGTTTTTACTGCCGAACCTGTTCCCCTATATTCAATGCTTCGTTTCTACCTCGTCCGGACTCCGAATCAGTCGCCATTTGGTCCCAGACGCTCGTAGTCTCGTCCTCTTTCTTTTCATGACAAGCTTGCATGATTCTTTGTCCATAAAGTGAGGTAGAAATCCATTCTTCTTCAGGTCATGCCCGAGTTTCTAATCGCCAATTGATCTCTGATTGACTTGAAACTTGCGCCTATGCTTCACTTTATGTGCTAGGACCTGAAATGTGACAAAGGAACACAAACTAGGGTAAAATAGGCCAAAGACGCGATAATTAAATCTCAAACGATCAAGAAACAAAGGGGAAAACATGTGCAAATATCGAGTCATTAGTAAACAAATGCCCCCCAACTACTTAGTGCATAAGGATTATGGACTAAGTGGTTAACATCAACTAAACCACTTAGCTTCACACCTCGTACGTATCAAGCTCACTCAAACCCTCCTGCGGCTGAGCTTTGGCTTTATCAAAGTCGATTAAAAGATAAGAAGCCATACTTTTCTCATTCAACCATCTGTAGGACGGCGATCTACTTGCCCCCCAAGACAAGTTAACTCCTCATTGCGTTAGTAGCAAATTTTATTTTTATTATTGATGAAGTGTGATACCAATCTACTTGGCTTCACTGCCCCTCATATCAATGTTATACTTTTATCTCAATATACCCTCCATGCCATGGCTAGCTACTCAAGCCAGACTTCATCATGAGGGTATCATGTCATGCCTTAGGGTGCGGGCGGCTTGGCATGTTGACCACCATGGTGGCCTACTAACATTGAACCCTTTGACACCCCACATCCCAAAGAGAAGGGACGTAAGGCTTGAGATACTTACCATTGATCAATCGATCATGAAACACACCATCTAAATCTTTTAACAAGTAAGCCCCATTGGGTAGGATGGCACGAACCATGAAGGTTCTAGGTCACATACCCAATCTCTTGCTCATGCCCTGTAAGTGGCATGGATCCAAACACATTACTGTGAATTACCATTCATGACAAGGACCTCTCATCACAAGTCTAACAAAAACTTGCTACTTCATCTTCTTCTTTTTTAGCCATGAGTGGCCTATTTTCACTTTTTCTCTTTTTTTTTCTAACTATTATTTATATAATTAATATAGTAAGGAGTGATAGACGTCACTGATTTCCACACCCTTTGGCAACTACCAATGTGCCAAAGGTGTACACCCATTGCCCAATCCATGAATCAAACCAGACCAACCATCCATACACTACATGCCTTCCCTCCTTAAGGAAAGTCCATTCCTTTGGTGTTGGTTTCAAATTTTCCAACTTAACAACGGATGGTACCTGATCAACTTGTCTTGCTTGGCAGGCTTGCAAGGGGTCTCATGCTCCTTTGCCTGAGCCATCTCATTAGCCACGTTGTTCTTTTAGCAGAAGATAAACTAGTTGCCCGGGCGTACGCTAGCCTGAACCATATATATATATATATATATATATATGGGGAGTTCTACGGTACCCAGGGTGAAATCCAGGGTACCGCATACCTTAAGTACAAAAACGATATCTAGAACTTGAATTGATTGATCTTTCGGGTATGATACTATACTCTAACCCTTAAAGATCAAAATCTAGGTCTTAATTCTCTAAATCTTATACCCCAAGATCAATTTGATTAGAAACAATAATCGACAGTTATGATTCGTCCAAATATAGGCAAAAAAATCAATGCACCATCTTAGGATTTATAGTTTATGATTTAGATAATTAGGACCTAGGGTTCACTCATTAAGGGTTAGGGTATAGTATCATGCCCAAAAATCTTGCTAATTCGAGGTCTAGATAGTGTTTTCGTATTTAAGGTATGCGGTACCCCGGATTTCACCCGGGGTACCGTAGAAGGCACCATATATGTATATATACACACACACACACATATATATATATATGGTTATGTCTTCGGTGCACTCACTTTTTTGGGTGCATTCAATGCACCCGCCTCATAATCGTCATTCTGAGCAGACGATTCATGTGAAAACGATGTCAATCATCCCTTATAGTATGATGAACAAGAACCACATGAATTTGTACAAAAATCATTCAAGATTCACTTTAATTTGAATGATTCAGGGTTTAGGAATTTAGGGTAGGGGTAGGGTTTACATTTTGGGTTTGGATTCAAAATTGAATGTTAATAGGTTAGGGTAATGGGTTGATTAGTTGTGATTATGTGTTATATCATCATATGAGACTAATGCTACGCATTAAATTTCAAAATTTGATGTATGATGATCACTTTTAGAGGTGGGTGCACTGAATGCACCCAAAAAAGTGAGTGCACCGAAGTAGCCACCATATATATATATATATATATATGGTAATGAGGGTCGTGCCGGGGCGGGAACGGGAGGATAGGCCACGACATCCCTCCTTTGCTCTCTGGTGCAACTCAGGAGGTTGTTCATAAGTCGGGTCAACCAAGTAGTCTTCCGCTCATCCATGGTTGGAGCACTTTCGAGAGTGTACTTGGCGTGTTCCAAACCATCAACCTAAGGAAAGCACAAAATATATCAAATTAACTAAACCTTAAAATAAATATATTTTAGAATGAGGGAGATTAGGATGACTTACCAACGAACCCATCACAGCACCTTGCTTTGACACCCATCTCATGGTGAACTTCCGATACCACTGCATGTACCCATCGTGGTAGCCCATCGGTCTCGTCTCCGGCATCCCTTGCACCTCCCATTGGGATCGATTCTCCCAGATGTTGATGTAGAATCCATGCTTTAGCTGCCAGTTCTTTGCAGTGTGACGGAGGTCCATAGCATGTAGCTCCCTGAAACCTGCTGGCGGGTCTTGTGGAATTGGTTGCTCCAGGAAGATATTGCCTCAGGCATCGATCGGGTAGGTGCCATTCCACCATGTGCCAGCAGATCAATGGCACCTTGCACAACCATGTGTCGTGATCCAGAGGGTGCCTAAGATGATGCAGCTCAACCACTTCACGTGGATATGGATCCCATATAACCTATATTCATTCAAAAATTCGGAATTAACGACCATTTACATTGACAAAATTTAACTTGTTCAAATATGCAAAAAACATGATTACCTGATTCCACCATGGTTTATCTAACTCAGCACGATAAAACAGTAAGGAATGCTCAGGTTGATGGTCATTCGTATTTGCTCCTATCCACCTTGTAAGTAAAAGTACGGAATCAATTTAATTGAAATATAGCTAAGCATATAATTAATTAAATTGGTCTAAGTACGGAATAAATTCAATTTAAATCTAGCTAAGCATGTAATCAAATTTAAATTGGGCTAAGTACGGAATAAATTCAATTTAAATGTAGCTCAAGCATGTAATAAAATTTAAATTGGGCTAAGTACGAAATAAACTTACTTGACACCGTAGGGGAGATTTTGCAGAAAGTTGAGCTCATCATCGTTTCTCCGGTATGGACGTGGGTCGGGAGGTGCGAACATTGGAAGATGCTCCCATACCCACAGTTGTAGGATGAACATCGCAGCACCAGCTTGCTTTGCCCCAACCTTCGAGCAAGTACACAGCTCCCGGTATACGCCCGCTAGCACGGCCGATCCCCAACTCTTTTGCCCGATTGCATCCCAGTCACCTGTGAGCATATCCAACCATATGCCTTGAATCCACCGGTTGGACTTGTCGGGGAACAAAAATCCACCCACCAAACCGATGAGGTAGATGCGGGCGTAGCGCTCGACTTGTTCTTCCGGTGTCTCGTCATTGATTTCCACCTCTTGCTGGATGTGAGATACCAGCCACGGGACCGACACTTGCCCCGCATTCAACGGTGGATGCCCCCGTCCTTGAATTGGAGTGGTGGTCGGCATGTCAAAGCCCAAACGATCACGTATGAGCGGCCCCCAACCTCCTTCGGGTTTGGTCGTGGGACCAATGATGGCATCCCCAGAAATAGGCATCCCGGTGAGGATCGCCACGTCTTTGAGGGTGATCGTCATTTCCCCCTCCGCAAGGTGGAACGTATGGGTCTCGGGACGCCATCGTTCTGCCATTGCCGTAAGCAGATCGTTGTCGATTTTGATCCGTAAGAAATGGCGCAACATTCCCAAACCTGTCCTCGCTATATAGGGCTCCAACCTTGGATGCCAAGCGGGCAAGTTATTGGTCCCTTTATGAACCACGGGAACAAGCGATTCCTAAAAAAAAATAGGGAAAACAACAATTTATTAGATTAAATAAAGCAAAATAAAACCTTAGAAAATAATAAAATAAAGCAAGAATACTGAAAAAATTACCGGATTGTTATCCCAAATAGCACGGGAGCGATGCGCTTCTTGATCGGTTAAGAGACTCGCATCCCTTGGGCCATAATGGATATACAATCGAGGATCGTATATCTCGGCACCCATATATAAAAAAGTAATGAAATAAGAGATTGTTTTGATAAAAAAAACAAAAAATCAAATTGTTTCGATTAGAAAAAATTCATAAACCAAAAACCTACACGAAGAGCCTCTTCGTCCATTTTTTGGCGTAGGCCGGACAGAGGTTTGACGAGTTTAGGTTTGTAACGGACGGGAACTTAGCGGGACGGGGGCTTTAGGGTCAAACTCTAGTAATTCTTTCTGATGTGGAAGATCGGACTTAGCCGCAACCACAGAGCATACTTAGAACGAGACTAGAGCGGATAAATTGAGGGAGAAAGAAGTGAAATGTTTGTGGGGTGAGTTGAAAGTGAAAGGGGAAGGGGGTATTTATAGTTGGGGGAAGGGGGGAGGAGCTGCTGCGCAGTAATTAGGGGGGAGCATTCACCGCGTTTGATGAACGCGGTGAAGGCCTTGCATTCCCCAAAAACGGTTCCGCCTCTGCCTACGTGGCGTGCTGTGAGGCGTCGGATCGTGGGAAGAAAACCACGATCCGCGCCTCACCGCATCTAACGGCCACGGTGAAAGCACAATGGCGCGGATCGCTGACGTAAACAAACACGGGGTATTCACCGCGTTTGTCTAACGCGGTGAATACCCCGCGTCTGTCCACGTCAGCGACTTCACCGTGGTCAACTAAAACGGTTAGGTGCTCACCGTTTTTTATTAAAACGGTGATGACTTCACCGTTTCAGTTTAAAACGGTGATGCATTCACCGTTTTAGACTAAGACGGTGAAGTCGTCACCGTTTTAGTTTAAAACGGTGAAATTTTCACCGTTTTTATTAAACGCGGTGATAACCTTCACCGCCTTTGTCAAAAACGGTGATGCTCAAACATGCGTACTTTTGGAAATTTTTTTATAACTTATGTATTTTGGGAATTTTTTTTAAGAACGTGTGTACTTTGGGATTTTTTCCACTATTATGTGTTTGAGTTCTACTATGTGTTCAAGTAATAGCTTGATTTAGAGAGCAACCTACTTATTTTAAAGGTAGCGGATCGTCTCCCCGTGTTCGTCCTGAACTCACAGAAAATGTTGTTGCAGATGAAACTTATCAAGGTACTATGATTCACGAGCAATTCTATTGGTGTTATATAATTTGTAAATTTCTTACTTTTCAAATTAGTTTTACTAATAGGCATTTCCAAGGGTCATGTTGGCAGTAGAGGCATATATAAAGGAATCGACTTGGATAAGAAAACAAAATCCAAGAAGGAGAAATTGCCTATATATTTTATGCCGGGCAAGAAACATTTTCGTCCTGTTGGCCCGAATGAAAGATCACTAAATATGTGGTTGGCAGTTTGCGTTCGATCGGTGATTGGGGCTTCAATCCATGACTACCCCACTATACTTCCACAGTATAGTGACCAATTATGGAGTATGGCAACGGTAAGAAGCTCTATCTCATGTGATGTTTTTCAATAACAATATTAATTGATTAATTCGAGTATTCTTATTACTAGGATTATTTCCAAGTGAGTCCTGATAGTCCTCCTAAGTTGATGAAAATTGAGGAGTTGGAAAACACACCTCCGCCAGAGTCGCTTGAAGTCAAGAAGTATAAATTTAGAGAGCATTGTTTCAATGAAATGAGAGCCAGCTATAGAAAATATAGGTCAAGATTGCATGACAAGTACAAGAAGTATGAAACAGATGAAGAGCGGATGGAGCATATCCCTGAAGGATTATCTGCAGAAGATTGGCAACAAATGTTGGAACTGTTTGCATCTCCAAAATTTAAGGTAGTATTCTCCTTTTATAATTATTGCCATTTTTATAGTTGTTAGGAATTGTCGCACTCTTTTTTACTATGTGCACTTTTAGCAAACAAATGTGTTAAATTTAATTGTTTTTGTACAGGCTCTTAGTTTGAAAAATGCTAATAATCGCTCAAATCAAAAGGTCATTGCCTTCACCGGACCAACGCCATTTGCACAAACAGAATATGATATGGTAAATTTGATTTTCAATTTTGTTGGATGCCAAATCATGTATTTGTCGCTCCTTATCGATTAAAGTTTAAATTATGATACTAGATTGATGAGAAAACTGGAAAACTACCATCTGCCTCGGAAGTTTGGATGGCGCAACATAGCAGTTTGAATTCAAATAATGAGCGGAAGTGGGTGGATAGTTCATCAGAGCATTATTATGTAAGTTCTTTTTATTTGCATTAATCTCTTGTTTTCTTTCAACTATGCTTGAACTAACATGTTATTACATTTTTACTCATTCCAGCATGAGATAAGAAGAACAGAAGAAGAAGTCATGCCTGTGGATGAGACTGTTAACGATAATGAAGATGTCTTGAGAGTGGTGTTTGGTGCTCGCTCTGGCTATGTTCGCGGAAAAGGTACTGGGTACAAGTCAACTGCAAAGGGTATGACAAACAATCAGAATTGGAAGATAGAAAAACTGGAGGCTCAAGTTGTTGACCTAACTGCAAAATTAGCAGATCAAGGCAAACAAAATCTATCCTTAACCCAAAGGTTCGAAAAATTGATGGAAATGATGGAAAATGAAAGGCATGAATCATCTTCTCGCAGTGGGCAAGTAAGTAGTCAATTTTCTATCTTATTACTTACATGAATTTTTTCAATACATTTACAAAATCACAATCAGACTAACACACTCATAAAATTAGAGGGAGGATGCTCTCACTTCGGAAGACACACGTGGAGAAGAATATACAAGGAATGAATGTTTTAGTAAGGTATAAAATTTAATACTAAGGTTGAAGATTAAATATGTTTAAATTACTAACATTCTCGTTCAATTTCGTTATGCAGGCTAGACGTGCGAATAAGAAACAAAGTGCACCACACAAGCAGGTTTCGAACTCAAAAAGGAAAAATAGGTACCCAAGAGCCTTAAATTGTTATGGATTTTATAGCTTTTCTTTTCTAAGATGGGCCAATGCATTTCTTTTCCTAATCGAGTCTTTGCTTCCATTTCATGCAATTGATGTCCTTGGCTCCTTGCCATATATTTAATTGTTAAATTTTGTCTAATTTCACTTCCAGGGAGCTAAGAGAAGAATGATGGTTAATGGTGGAAACATGGTGCCGTATGCAGAGTTATAAGTGGTAGTCTTTTTTTTTTGTTAAGAGAGATAGTAGAACAAATCATGGATTTAGAACTTGTTATCCAATATTTTTTTAGTTTTTTCTTGTTTCATTAGAGAATGGTTATTCTTTCAAACTATGAATGTTGGTTTTCCTAGTCTTGGATGGGATGACATTGTAGTAGCTTTTTTCTAATTTTTATGGAGATGATTTTATGATATTTTGCTATAAAATTAATATAGACGACAACTTGTCGCCTCCTAAGATATTGGTGAAGGGACACATGATCGTCCCCATAAATTACAAAGGTGACAACCTCTCGTTCCCCAAGACACCATTTAAGTGACACATAGTCGTCCCTAGAATTTACGTAGATGACATTTTAGCGTCCCTCATGCTACCACATAAGGGACAACAGGTCGTCCCATAATGTTATATGAGTGACAATGAGTTGTCCCCAACTATAAAGGTTAAAGACAATAGGTCGTCCTATAAGTTAAATATGTGACAAATTGACGCCCCTAAAGACACTTCTTAAGGGATGATTGGTCGTCCCTACCAGGGAATAGGTGACAATTGGGCATCTCCATGATACAGTTTAAGGGACAATTGATCGTCCCCACAAGTGATACATGGGACAATTATTCGTCTCCAAAGACACATGCTAAGGGACAATAGGTCGTTCATACGAGTTACATAGGGGACAATTAGTCGTTCCCAAATGGCACATAAGTGACAACTCCTTGTCCCCTAATACAGAACTTAAGGGACAATTGCCCTAAGAGTAATAGGTGACAACTTGTCGTCTCTAAAGATATAGTATAGGAGTATTAGTCCTTGAATAAAGCTTTCGGGGACGAATTTTGGACTTCAATTTGACACCTATAGGAACGATATGTCGACCCTATAAAAAGAAAAGGGGACAACAAATTATCCCCATATTGTCCCAACGCAATTATGAAATCGATTATGTGGGACAACAGGTTGTCGCTAGAAATGATGTTTAGGGGACGACTTATTGTCGCTAAAGTTATAGTTATGGGGATGACATATTGTCGCTACAGTTATAGCTATGGGGACGACATTTTGTCTTTCATGAACAAGAAACAAGATGACGACTTGCGAGTATCGGGGACGACTGTCGTCCCTAGTAATGGGGACGACCTAGATTTTTGTCGTCCCCAAAAGAATAGAGGACAAGAGTATAGGGAACCACTCTTTGGGGACAACATAGTCGTCCCCAAAAACTATAGGGACGATTTTTCCTATTTCCGGGGATGACTTTTGTCGTCCCCGAACCTCTTCTTTTTTGTAGTGTTCCTTCACAATTTAAGTTCGTTATTATCATTAGCTAGCTTCACGGCAAGAAACAAAAACCTAGCTAGCCAGTCGAGCTCGCTACTGCAGTTGCCGAGTTTCCAACAACAATAATGCTGAGGCCACCTTGCTGCGGCGAAGACGACGATAAGGTGCAGAAAAGCCCCTGGACGGCCGAAGAGGACGCCATGCTCGTCGACAACATCACCAACAACAAGTAGGCTGGGAAATAGTGCAGTCTAGTTCAGACCAGACCATATATACGGTTTGTGGTCCAAACCGAGAGGTTGAAATATAGATCATAGACCAGACCAAAGACTATATGGTCGGGTCCAGACAATGCCTGTGTGGTTTGGTTGGTGTCTGGTCTGGTCCAGATAGACCACACTCAACGAAAAATGAACAATTTGTTTAATCAACCACACAAAAAATTGAACCAATAATCAGGAAAATAAATTTTATTTGCCTTAAAACATTAATCCTAACATGCATGAATAAATTTGATACCCTAAATCTTATACATAACAAAGATATCAAGTAAAAGCATCCCAACTTGCATTATAACATTATAAATATGAGCACTTCTAATATGCTATAAAGCATGGTACTTTAATGTACAACTTAAAGTTGTACGATAACGTAAAATGTATAAGTTTGGGTTGTAGCATAAAGGAATTTGTACCCTTATGTTATGGTACAACTTCACAAGTTCAAGTTGTACCATCACATAAAGGTACAAGTTCAAGTTGTACCATAAAAGAATTTGTAAAATAGTATAGGTACAAGCTGAAATTATACCATAACGTTAAAGGTACAACTTGAAGTTGTACCATAAAGGTAAAAACCTATAGCACCAATGCTATATAGCATTTTAAAATTTCTCTATAAACATTAACATAATGTCATATAGAGACACGATTATCTCTACTCTGTGGTTAAGTGTGGTAATCGAATCACTACAAAAAAGGCAGGAAGTTGTGATGAAAACTTACTGACGACTCAAAAAAGCGTCGAAAAAATCAATAATTCCGACGAAAAACAACTTCCGTCTGTAATAATGAAATTATTACTGACAGAGGTGGATTTTTGTCAAAATTTTTATTTTTTTCGTCAGTAAAATGTTTTTTGGCCCGATTTTCATTTTTCACGCGCATTATTTTTGACGACTTCATATTACGCGTTAGAAATAATCATCATTACTAACCAACAAAAAAATATCGTCAGAAAATATAATTATTGTAACACCCATACCTATTTGAAACCATTTTACAAAACCATCCTTGTCAAACTGTACACATTCTTGTTTAGCTTACAAACCAAACCATAATTTACATAAACTTTTAATACTTCAAAACACATGACAGTAGAGAAGACCATCTTCTCTCAAAATACTATAAACAAGTCATGTCGGAGTCTGAGTCCACCATCCCACCTCATTGATGCCGAGCTGAGCCTTACTGAGTTTCCTTGACTTCTAGTCCAACACTTCTAATCTGGGGAATTTTTTTGACGGGGGTGAGACGTCACCTCAATGAGTAAAAGCTAACCTAGTATCGTAATTAACATAAAAAAGGTATTGAGCAATCACGGCTAACGTTATACCCTTCTTGTTCTTATTACACTAGTACCTATACACACATTCACCATTCACACATAAGCATATATAGAACCATCACAAACTCACAGAAAAGTAGTGCGACTAGGTTTGATAGCATCATACCACTTAAACATCGTTATTCACCACATACACACACATAAGCACGATTCACATCAAACACATGCACATACAAACATCCATCACCCATTCCGGCCTAGCCATGCACCATCATCTTCTTTCCCACTCCTCCTTGATGCTTAGGCTCCCCCACCTCCGCCGATCTAAAGCATCGGTGACTTCCTCCCATAGCCCGGGCATTCGGCACATAACCGAATATGTACACAAAGTTTTCACTGAGGACTTATCACACCATCACATTCTCCGGGTGCATGACTAACCGTTAACACACATATACAAAGAAACACACATTCATATCATCTCAGATCAAATCCACAAACATCATTCACATCACATGCATCACCATTATCAATATCAACATCATTGACTTCATCATCATCATCATCGTTATCATCATCACAGAGGCCTTTCGTGCCTCTTTATACGCATCTGATCAACATTCTTATTATTCTCCACATTGAAATCACACCCTATCACCATCGTATGATATAATCATTAACACATACTTTATCACACATGCAACCGCACTTTACTATAATTAAATTTGCTACCTCATGTTTGGGCCGCTTCATGACCCAAATACCATGCTCGTATTAATTAAGGTACTAGGTTAGAATTTACTCACAGTATGATTGTTATTCAGCTATACCCTTACCTCTTGATGATTCCTCGACTCGCTCATTTCCTTTTAATAAATAACATAGGCACGTTTAATACCATAACAATTTATCAATCATTTATAACCTACTCAATCTCAACTGCAGGGTTAAGATAAATGGTGTCATTTAATTAAGCTTACTTCCACCTAATAGCATACCCAGCCACAAAAACAAGAGATTATATATGCATATCACCCTTTATTGTTGTACACTAACTCTTTCCAGAGAACCCCATTAAAAATTCATGCATATATATACCATTATCACACGCATACACAACTCATTGGCCTTAAATCCATGATAGTTTAATTACCCAATTAGTTGCTTGACCCCTGTCCTGAACGAGTGTACTGGTATTCACATATATAACCACTATGCATGACAAAATTGGACATATAATTCCCTCACCTATAATTCTAAAGCATCATGATCATTTCATCACAGAGGGACTTGGCTGAAATTGCCACCGCCAACTAACTACTTCCTTTCCCTCTCACTTGTTCTATCACAAAAGAAAAAGGGACTTACCTTTACTAGTTAGTAGTACGCGCTTAATAACCACCACAGCTTCTAATCCATTCTATTGATGCAGATGACCCCAAGAACGGTTACCCAAGATAGCGATAGGGAGAGGGAGATTATGAGAAGCTTCTGTCTCCCCCCCCTCTCTCTCTCTCGACGCTCCAAGAGAAAGGATGGATAGGGATGCATGCCACTCTTCTCCCCTAGGCTAATCCATTTAAGAATCCCCTCCTAACTCATTTAATGGCCTGTGGCAGTGGTGTAGAAGTGGTGGGTACGTGTTTGCCATTCACTTTAGTTTGGGAAGTGAGGCTGCTGCGTGTCTCCAAAAGCATATGGAAGACCCAACATATTAACTCCCTTCCTTTGACTTAGTAGAATTTATTCGGTTTACCTTAACCAAAAGAAATTGATGGTTTTACTATACCCCTTACACTTAACCAAATTCAAATGCAGGTTGATATAGTCTAGGGAGACGGTACCCTAGCAATATAATTTCTATTTTGGTCCTAACTTATTAGGATGAATTCCCTATTATTTGTAATCTTAAGTAAATAACTAGTCTCGAAATATTTTAGTCACCATAACTGGGCACTAGTTAATCAACAATGACACATTTTTAAATCCTTACTCATGACATACACTTAATTAAACAGTTTAAGAAGGAGCGGATGTGACAATTCCTCCCCTCTAAAATATATTTTGTCCCCGAAATTTCTTTCGGGCAGGTACAAGTACTAAACTATTACTACCATTCTGAAAAAGTTTAAATTCATACTAAAATCAAGTTTCATCATAATCATTTTAATAAATTTATTGAAGAGTGTACCAGTGGTAACCTTGGGAGTGACATCACGTATACCCCTCGTCATTGCAAAAATGCGAGGTTCTATTTCACCTCTTGTCCCTTGTCCCCTGATGCCCAAACTTTGATTCCCCCTTCTTTTAGCTCTCCAACCAACATTACCTCTGGAAGCATTACTAGTCGTCCTTGACATTGAAGTTGGGGTTTGTGTTCGAGCAGGGGAAAAATCACCCTGAGTAGGGCATTCTCTGGCATAATGTCCTCTACCCCCACATTGTCAACAGATTACAGCACCCTTACGACACATTCCAAAGTGTCTTTTCCCGCACTGCATACATTCTTGGACCTGAGGTGCACTTATTTGAGTAGAATCTCCATAACTGACTAATGGATAGCTCCCCCGAGGACGTGGAGGAGCTTCTTCTCTGTTAAATCCCCCATCTAAAGATCGACCCCCACCGGTCGACGTAGTTCCCTTCCACTTCTTCTTTTTATGTTCATACTCTTGGTTTGGCATCTCTCGGACCTTTTCGTCATTTATATTAGCCTCCGCCCGGATTGCAGCTGGCTTCAGCCATCCATAATTAACCATGTCAGAGATGGCTATCCTAGACTTGATATCTCCTCTCAAACCCCCCTTCAAACCGTGCACATTTATCTGGCTCAGTCGGGATTAAATCCCTTGCAAATGTGAGTAGGCGATGAAACTGAGCCTCATACTCACTCACCGTCTGCCCTTCATGTTGTTTCAGAGTTAGAAACTCTACTTTCTTCTGGGCACAATATATATCTGAAATATACTGAGCCCGGAAATGCTGCAGAAACACATCCCAGGAGTGCATGATAGTGTCTTCCTGCACTCTGAGAATTGTTAGCCACCAATCATATGCATCATCCTTTAGAAGGAACACCCCATAATCAAATTTAACATCATCAGGACACTTGAGCAGATTAAAAATCCTTTCAAACTTCTTTAACCAATCTAGAGCCACTTTTGGATCAACAGTCCCCGTAAAGGGTTCTGCACCCATTTTTAACACCTCTGGATAGTCCCTTTTATAAGGGATTTCTTGGTTACAGGACTCAGCATTGTTCTCAGCATTATTCTCAGCATTATTTTCTTGGGGTCCTTGGGATCCTTGAGGTGGGTTAGCTGCTCCTACTCCTCCTTGACTGGACTCCACATGAAATCAATAACAATTTCAAATCAGGATCCAGATCCATAATTGACTTTAAAACAGTGAAAATCCTTTCAAAACCATGCAAGACTCCATTTTTAAAACCAAGTGGTACCCCGTGGGATCATATACCAGCTCTGATACCACAAATGTAACACCCATACCTATTTGAAACCAATGGAGTCAAAAGCTAGCTTTTAGGTAGAAGCGAAATGATGGGTAAAAGCGGAAGCGTAAAAGTGAAAGCTTTTACATATACTGTAAATTATATTAAAAATGTCTAACTATAGCATGTATTATGCAGAATATAAACAAATAAGCGAGTTACAAGTCCCAACAATAAGTTCTTAATCATAAAAGACAAGTTACACACTAATAGAATTCATGACTCACAAGCGAGCTTAAAATCCATACTGCGAAAATCATATTAAGAAAAGTTCCAAACCATTAAAATGAAACTACATCAGTTCATCCACATCTACAGTTGCATCCACGTCATCATCATCATCTTCATCACCATCATTGTCATCACCATCATCACCATCATTTCTTGCACCATCACCAAAACTAGTACTATCCTCACCATAATTACTTCCATCATCAAATCGAACCACACAATCAGTTTTCGCATTTGTAACTTCCAAATCTCCAACTTGTGGCTCTTCTTCTTCATTGTCATCCCCACAAATCCATTCATTGTCAGAGTCTATGTCCTCAAATGCCACTTCAAGTTTTCTTGCTTGCTTGACATTCCCCAATAACTTGTTGTTGCACATGACATATACAAGATCATTCAACTTTTGAGTTTGAAAATTGTTCCTTTTCTTAGTGTGAATCTTCAAAAACAAAAATATAGCACATGCAAAACCGTTAGCAATGACAAACTAGATAAAGTATCAAACATGATATAATTATAGAAACTAGAAATTATCTTACTTACCCTCTCAAATGCACTCCAATTACGCTCACAGCCAGAAGCACTGCAAGTCAAACTCAGCACTCGAATGGCAAATTTCTGCAGTTCTGGTACTTCATCTCCAAATGAATTCCACCAATCAGCAGGATGTTTCCTATCCTTCAAAGACATTGCACCAAACTGATTGAACATGCCTCTAGCATAATGAAATGCATCCATCTGTTCCATTATCTTAAACTTCTCTTCTTCATCCCTAGCCAATCTTCCCACACATTCATACAATGCTAGTTTCACCCTTTTATCATTATGATTGAAGCCTTTAGCATAATGAACTTGAGGATTCAACCAAAATGCAGCAAAGTGTAATGGTCTGCTCATTTGATCTTCCCATCTCTTCTCAATGATCTTTATTACTGGCTTGTATCTATAATAAAAAAGCAACATTGTCATTGCTCATGTAAAGAATAAAACATAATTAAACATAGTCATTTTAAAAGTTACCTGCTTTCCACATTGTTGAAGTTTTTCTTGATCTTCTCCTTTGCTTCAGTCAACTCAAAGTAAAAGAATGACATTGCTGGTTTTTCATCAGAGTCAACCAAGCGTAAAACCTTCACAAGAGGAAGTGCAGCTCTAAGACAGGTTGTCACGTCACGCCAGAATCTACCATCAAGCACAACCCCCTGAACTCTTTTTCCTTCTTGAATACTAGCAAAGCTACTCTTTCTCCACTTCTCTGAAGAGAACATTGTCATCAATTGACCCTTGTTCTCACTAAGAGATCCCAAAGTCATATAAGAAGTAGCAAATCTTGTAACAGCTGCCCTCACCAATTCTTTATTCGCAGTGAACTCCTTCATCATGGCAATAAGCATTGGCCTCACATATATAAAATTTGTAATCTTCTTACCTTTGGTGATAGTAGACTTGTGAACCTTAATATGCTTCTCAAAATCCTCTAACATCAAGTCTATGCAATGAGCTGCACATGTAGGGATGGCAATGGGTCGGGTTGGGGCGGGTTTTGCCAAACCCGAATCCAAACCCATGGGTTTGTCCGTCAAAAAAACCCGGGGTAAAACCCGATTGGGTTTGAAAAACTCAAACCCAACCCAACCCGCTGGGTATCCACGGGTTGATGGGTACCCGTGGGTTTTTTTGGTAAAATATTTATAAAATAATAATTAACAAGAAACTATCAATACATGAAACATCGTTCTAGAAAATTCAAACAAATCACACACTATCCATACAAATTGTTCAACTCCAATATAGAAAATTCAAAGTCACAAATTATCCATACACAACATGATTAATTAAAGTTTCCTCCTCCTTGAGAACTTGAACATTGTCATCTTAGCTTCACTTTCGGCTCCATAACATCGACTTCATTCTACAGAATTAGGTAAGCCAAAATTAGAAATGTCTCCACAAACATAAGAAAGATGGATTTTTTAAAGAAGATAGTTATAATATTAAATATACCGGTAACACATGAAGCACAATCTGGATCTAGGTCATCATTAACAGTGGCATAAGTCATGAGCTTATCAATTGTTTCCAAGCCATCTGCAAATAGGATAGCAAGTTAGCAAATAATGGTAACCAACAATATCATAACTCAAAACATGCATTAAAGTTCATATGTTAAATCAAACAATCAAAGGTTATCAAGCTACCTGGAACGGTTGAATTGAGCAACCAGTTTTGAGCACACATTAGAACCTCAACAGTTTCTGGCAGAAGTCTACTGCGACTAGGGCTAACTAGTCTTCCACCGGCACTAAAAGCAGACTCAGAAGCCACAGTAGTCACTGGAATTGCAAGTATGTCTCTAACAATCAATGCTAAAGTCGGATACTTTGACTCATTTGCCTTCCACCACAATAAAATGTCAAATCCAGCTGTCTTGGGCAAGACTTTCTCCTTGAGGTAGCCATCCAACTCAGTTTCAACATCTACACTGCTAGTAGTCAACGATGCTACATACCTATCATATGCTGTCATTCTTCCTCCACCTTGACTAATCGAACTCCCATCATTAGACGAATTTCCTTCTTGACTCACCTCCACATTTAACTTCTTATAATCCTTCTCCAATTCAACCAACAATTGTCGAACACTCTCAATACATGCCCTTGATTCAACGCCATAGATATATGGAAAATAGCACTCCAACAAGGTAAACTTATACCTTGGATCAAATACAGCAGCAATAGCTAAAACATCATGAATAGTACTTCAATACTTCTCAAATTTTGTCATCATGCTTTTGGCCATATCTCTAATGAAAGCATCATCATCCAACATCCAATTAGAGATGCCCACCTTTATGTCGCACACCTTTTCAAAGAACAAATTGGAAGCTGGGTATTTAGCCCCTGAAAATAGCTCAGTCACATCATAAAACAACTCCAACTTGTCACAAACCTTTCTTGCAAACTCCCAATCAGACTCACTAGGTAAAGTCTTGTAATCCTTATCCATTTGCTTCAGACGAGGAAATACAATCTTATACTTCAAAGCAGAATGAAGCATAAAAAAGGTAGAGTTCCACCTAGTTGGGCAATCCAAGGACAAACTTTTCCCATAAGAAATTTTCAATTGTTTTGCAACTATTTCAAACTTCTCTTTCCTTTTAGGAGTTGTTGTCCAGAATTGCACACTATCACGGATGCGCTCTACACTTCGCTTTATCACATCCAATCCATCCTTGACAATCAAGTTAAGAATATGAGCACAGTAACGCATGTGAATTTTAGCCCCAGACCACATCAAACGCTCAGGATTCAACTTATACTTGACCAAGTCAATCAATGCATCGTTCGTACTACAGTTATCTAGAGTAATTGCAGACAACTTCGTATCAACATTCCACTCAAACAAAGTTTCGATAAGAACCTGAGCAAGTGCTTCACTAGTATGCGGGCAAGGTACATATATGAACCTACAATCAAAATATAACAACAAACTAAAGGTTAGATGCTGCAAGAACAAAAAAAACAAGCATGAAAAGGCCAAAAATAGGTGCTGCCAGCACACTAAAATCACATAAAACAGTTCAAAAAATCACTGAAAACAATCCAAAAATCACAAAACAAGCAAACAAAACAATATATGTTGCAAGCACAAAAAAACAAGCATGAAAAGAGCATAAATAGGTGCTGCCAGCACACCAAAATCCTATAAAATAGTCCAAAAATCACACAAAACAGCCTAAAAATCACAAATTAATAAGCAATGATTAAAGAGGATTAAATACCTAAGAATGTAGCTCCGCATTGTCCAAGAAGCATCAATGAAATGGGCAGTCACCACCATAAATCCCTTCTTTTGATTAGTAGCAGTCCACATATCGCTAGTAATCGCTATCCTACTCGAATTCTCCTCGATCATACTCATAAGCATCTTCTTCTCAACCTCAAAGATCTTGAAAATGTCACTCTTCAATGTATTTCGACAAGGGCACTTGAATAAAGGTTGAATGATGAAGAGAAATCTTCTAAAACCTATATGCTCAACAATAGAGAGAGTGTACTCATGTAATATAATCATGGAAGCTAAAGCACGCCTCCCTTCTTCCTCATCAAATTTGTTGCCTTTTGCTTTGCTAACATCTCCTTTCAAATTCTTTGTCAAAAGCATTTGTTTAAGATCTTTGCATTTTTTCCTCGGACATGTATTTATAATATGCTGGCGCAAATGACTGGTCCCGTTATTAGTAGAAGTAGATAAGAGCTTCTTACATCGTATGCATTCGGCTTTAAGAACCCCATCCTTCAAAATTCTGTTGAAATGCGACCAAACATCACTTTTAAGCCCACTTGTATCAAGAACATTAACCTCATTAGATCTTGTTGGTTGTCCACTATCCATTACACCAGTAGGTGCTGCAGGTGCAGCAGCACCATTACTACTCTCACTAGTGGGATTAGGTGTAGAAGTAGTACCAATAGTCTCATCACCTCCACTAACAATTGGAGTTCCGGCTTCAGAGGCATTTGAAGCGATATCAAGCACCTACACAAAGCAAAATCATAGTGAATTGAGTGACAGTTTCAACTTCCCAACATCATAGAAAAAAATCTGCAACACATCCAAAATACTAAATCTCTTACCTAATAGCTCTCTAACAATATATCTATCTCTCGTCCACTTAACATCTACCAAAGTGATGCAACGAATCATGCGGATCACAAATATAATCAGTATATTCAATCCAAATTAATTAACAACAACTACTTAGGGTTTACTTCAATCCAGATTAGTTAACATACACAACAACTACTTAGGGTTTACTTCACAGATTAATTAATTAACTTTCACATTTGCACATCAACTACTTAGGTGTACTTGAATCCAGATTAATTAATTAACATACACACTTGCACAGCAACTACTTAGGGTGTACTTGAGTGTTTGGATTGGAGGAGAGCTTTCCCAAGACAAGCAACGAGCGGCTGATGCTGGAGAGAGGGGCCGGGACTCGGGAGGGCGATTCTAGACCTGGTGGCGTGTCCGGCGGCGGAGTCGACTGAGCGAAGGGAGACGGCGGAGAGGTGGTCGCCTGGTCGGGGAGGTTGAGAAGGAGTGGGTTTTGTCCGGTTGCGTTCAGCGAGGAGGTGAGAGACGACGTGAAGGCGTTGCTGAGGAGCAGGAAGAGCTGAAGAGGGTGGCGGGGCAGAGGAGCAGGGAGTCGGAGAGGGCGCGGCGCGGGCGGTAATGGATTCGGAGAGGCGGATGCTCGGCAGGGGGTTTTGGTGGTGGCGGGATTCGAGAATGGAGGCGGAGATCGGCAGAGGGTTTTGGTGGTGGCGGGTTGGCCGTCGCCAGGCGGATTGGGAGTCGGGACGGAAGGTGGAGAAGAGGAGTCGGGAAGAGGAAGATGGGTCGCGGAGGCCGGAGAGGAAGATGGGTCGCGGAGAGGAAGATGGGTCGCGGAGGCAGGAGAGGAAGATGGGTCGCGGAAAGATTGGCGGCAATGGGAAGTGGGAAGTGGAAATTGGTTCTGGGATTGGGAATTGTCGAATGGGGTAATTTAGGGTAGGGAGTAGAGATGTATGTCCGGGTATCCACGGGTCGGGTTCCCCCAAACCCGAACCCGCCCAACCAGCCACTGGGTTTAAACCCGAACCCGGTCAATACGGATTTTACCTGGTTTGACCGAGTTGGGTCGGGTCGGGTACCCGCGGGTCCGGGTTGAACTGCCATCCCTATGCACATGGTGTCCAGAATAGATGCTTTCTCTTCTCCATTAATAATTTCCCTGCTGCTTTGTAAGCTGAAACATTATCGGTCACAACCTGGACAACATTTTCTTCTCCAACCTTCTCAACAATATCATTTAGCATTTCAAACACCTTTGAAGCAGTCTTTGGAAAATCTGAAGTGTCGACAGACTCGATAAATACAGTACCTCTAGGACTGTTAGCCAAAAAGTTGCAAAGGCAATGCCTTTTCCTATCGGTCCATCCATCAGACATGATTGTGCAACCCATTGTCTTCCATTCATCTTTGAATATCTCAAGTTTTTCCTCCACTACTTTTATTTGCTCTTTCAGAAATGTCTCCCTTAGCTCATGGTAGGATGGAGGCTTAAAACCAGGACCATGTCGAGCTACATCGTCCCACATCTGAGGATATGTATAACTCCTCGATGAATTGAACGAAAGTGCATTTTCATAGAACCATTTTGATATTGTCTTGCATGCTTTTTGCCTGAGTTCTTTCTTCAAAAGAGCACTCATTCATTGTTGTTTGCTTCTTAGTGTCACTGCCACTAGCTAAATGCTTCCTTATATAAGATGCACTAGCTGAATATTTGTTGGATGCCCCTTCTCTTATAACACATTCATCCTCATGTTGTCCATAATCATGCAAATGTTTCCTTTTTGTCGCTTTTGCTTCTTCTTTGGCATCCCACAATTCCCGAAATTGATTCCTAACTGCATCAGGCACACTAAGACAAGCCTCAACATTAACCTTATTTCCTGCAAGATTATTCTTCAACCGATAGATGCCCCCTATGTATTCATTCTGACAATAATTGCATTTCACCCTTACACCATTACCATCAAGATCAATTCCATGATTCCACCCCGGATCACCACGAGTCTCAGCTGCATTTTTATGCTTAGCCTTAGCTTTAGAACCAGGTACAGATGCTGTAGAGGACGCCATATAAGAAAATCCAAATCTGAAATTTCACACCATCACACAAAATTAATCACTCAAGTCAAACAGTAATCATTATATATGATTTTTCGTGGCTAAGACTTAAATCATGACAAGCAAATTAATCACTCAAATGAACAATTTAAATGAGTAACAAAATGGATAGAGGCAGCTGGACAGGGACGAGTGGAGTAAAAAAACCAGAAGCAATATATATAAATCTAAGTAACTCAAAGTAACAAAAATGGACCGTGGGCATAACAAAGAAACAACAACAATCTATTCTCATTTAAGCAAAGTAACGAGATCTTTGACTTTACAGTAGCAGGGGCAAAAACCCTCCCAGGAATATACGAATTGACTAACCAATTTGGGGAGAAGACCAAACTTGTTGCTGTAATTAGTCGGTGGCAAGTGGGACGCCGGAGTCTCTTCGCCTAGAGGAGAAGAAGCAGATGCGATGGTCGGCAGAAGCAGGGACGTTGGATTTTTTGGTGCCGTCGAAGGCGATTCTTTTTGCAGCCGTAGAGAGTCAGGGTAATGGAGGAGAAGCTTGGAAATTTAGGGTTTTAAGTTTTGAGAAGGACAACCGAGTTCAAAAACTTTGATGGGCATGAAGCGGCGTCGTTTTATCTTTTTGGCCATCAAACCCCAGCCGAAATCCGACCAAAACCCAACCCGGTCTTAGTTATGTAACCTAATACCAAAAGCTTTCAAAAGCGGTTGAAAAGCTAGCTTTTACCGCTTTCACTACGCTTCTGCGCTTTTACAGCGCTTTTACATCGCTTTTGATGCACAACGCTTTTTACATAGAAGCTACGATATTTGTGAGGTTAAAAGCATAAAAGCGTACGCTTTTACGCTTTAAAGCTAGCTTTTAACTGCATTGTTTGAAACCATTTTACAAAACCATCCTTGTCAAACTGTACACATTCTTGTTTAGCTTACAAACCAAACCATAATTTACATAAACTTTTAATACTTCAAAACACATGACAGTAAAGAAAACCATCTTCTCTCAAAATACTATAAACAAGTCATGTCGGAGTCTAAGTCAACCATCCCACCTCATTGATGCCGAGCTGAGCCTTACTGAGTTTCCTTGACTTCTAGTCCAACACTTCTAATCTGGGGAAATTTTTTGACGGGGTGATACGCCACCTCAATGGGTAAAAGCTAACCTAATATCGTAATTAACATAAAAAAGGTATTGAGCAATCACGGCAAACGTTATACCCTTTTTGTTCTTATTACACTAGTACCTATATAAACATCCACAATTCACACATAGACATATATAGAACCATCACAAACTCACAGAAAAGTAGTGCGACTGGGTTTGATAGCATCATACCACTTAAACATCGTTAGTCACCACATACACACACATAAGCACGATTCACATCAAACACATGCACATACAAACATCCATCACCCATTCCGGCCTAGCCATGCACCATCATCTTCTTTCCCACTCCTCCTCCTCCTCTACCTCCTCCTTGATGCTTAGGCTCCCCCACCTCCGCCGATCTAAAGCATCGGTGACTTCCTCCCATAGCCCGGGCATTCGGCGCATAACCGAATATGTACACAAAGTCCTTACTGAGGACTTATCACACCATCACATTCTCAGGGTGCATGACTAATCGTTTCCTTAAAAACAAAAGCCTTTAAAACCGAGACCGATATTCCAGTATTCCTTGAAGACCAAGGAACAGAGGAAGACCGGCTCTGATACCAAAATGAAACACCCTAACCCGGTCGGGTACTACTTTTACTAAAATGCCCTTGATAAATAAAATGCTCAAATCTTAAATTGAAGCGGGAAAAATTTTCATAAATAAAATACTGAAAACACACACTTGTAGTTCAGAACAAAGCCCTAACACGTGGGCAAATTAAACTCAAACTTTAAATCTCAATCTGATCTCCAGTCTATACTCATAATCATAAAATGTAAATAACTAGGTAGTCTCTGTCGTTGGTGCTACTGAAAATCTTAACTAGGCATCCTCCGTGACGCTTGCACTGCCCTCCTCTAGCTGGTTGCTCTCGAACTTTTCCTCTCGAACTCGCTTCTCTCTTACTGCTCCTCTAGCTAGCTGCTACCGATCTGGTTCTCGCTCATTCCCTTACTAAGGCCTGGTGAGTGAGTTGGGGTCAGTCTACGCCCTTACGTTTTAATAATTCTAATACTTAAGTACTTTACTTAAACACTTAACTTCGACTAGTGGAAGTTGTTTGTACTTCCAATCTTAAAATCTTAACTCTTAAACTTTGAGGGAGTTGAAGTTATTCTCCTCTCTTAAAGCTCAAATCTTGACTTAAATACTTGACTGACACGGGGATCCCTCACTAGCTATTCTGGTTGCCAACTCATACGTATGAGAAGCCATCCAGGCTTTCCTTAAACTTAAACTTAGTTAGGGGAGTCGTAATGATTCATCCCCCTAACATCTTAAACTTATCGTGGTGGCTCTTCACCACGATTCTCAAGAGCATAACTGTTGCCCATCTTAAAAGTCTCAAGAGCATAACTGCTGCTCTATCTCAAAATGTCTCAAAAGGCAACGGACTGGCGCTAGTGACTAAAAACACTTAAAACGACTTCACCTTCTTGAAGGTGAGTTAATTCTTTAAAAGAACTTGTTTCTTAAACTTTAACAATAACTCATAACATAACGCTTTAAGGTAAATAGCACAAAATCACCACAAATCACCCCAAATCATAGCTAAAGCAAAGCACAAATAATCAATCAATGGTAACCAATTCGCTAAAATACTTAAAATTATAATACTTAAAAATATACGTAAGGCGTAGAATTTACCCCCTTTACACTCACCTTAGGGTCAAATTAATTGACTTGAACTCGCGTTAGATTCGTCTCTCCTTACATGAACGCTCGCAACTCCATTCCTCTGTGTGCTTCGCGAAAGCTCTTTAAATGACTTTGGCATGGGAACAGAGACGGGTCAGGTGGGACGCCGTGAGTTTCTGCCGCTGTGGCGAACTGGCTACCAAAGAAAGCGCCAAGAGAAGGATTGAAGCTTTTGCTCCAGCCCATAGCGCAAGCCTTTGAAGGTGGTCGAGTTTCAGCATCGCCTTGGAATTAAGAGGTGGGCCCTTTTACTGCGACCTTCCGAAAGGCGCCGCTTTTGCCTGAAGCCCACCGCCACCAGGCTCCCGCGAGCACACCGCCTCCTGCCTGCTTCCCCAATGGAGCGTCACTTGTCCATTGCGCCACTTTGCCAAGCGAATCGCGCCGCCACCTCCTGCTGCTGATTTCCCGAAAGCCTTTCCGGTGGAGAAAAAGGGCTGCGAGGGTTTTTTTTTGTTTGGGTGTTGCCGAGTGGAACCAGAGATTAGGGTTGGGGTTGGGTTTTAATTAACTCGAGGGGTATTTTGGGCATTTCCTAAATTACAGGTGAGTTTAATCTGAAACTCAACTAGCGTACGTAACTTACTCGATTTATGTCGAAACTCGACACCGTTTGAACTGAGAGTTCGCATTTTTAGTCCTCATGGATATTACGATGGAATTTGACAAATTTTCCCACGGGTATAATAGTCATTTTGAGTTTTGGGAAGAGCGGGTGTAACATATAACCACTATGCATGACAAAATTTGGACATATAATTCACTCACCTGTAATTCTAAAGCATCATGATCATTCCATCACAGAGGGACTGACTCACTCCTACTGTCACTCTAGAAAATGGCCAAGTGCAACCACTTCCTAAAGCGTAGTATAGCGGGTTTGGGTTTTATTGTCAACCCGGGTTCTGATTGCCTTCCATCTCGTACTCGTCCTCGGAGTCGCTGCTCAATTGGCCGTCTCTGCGCTCCACCGTAGCCAGTCTAGCTCGCTGTTGTTTCCGAAGTTGTTTGCAGGTGCGCTCAATCTCAGGATTCAACGGCAGTAAACCTCCCGACTGGCTACGGGTCATGCACTATCTGCACACAATCAAGCAATGCAAACCCGTGAAGGCACAAGTGGGAAGGAACAAAAACTCAATGCAAGAAATGAAAATGCTAAAGTAACAGAAATCACTTTTCTTCAACAACCTAGTCGTCCCCGGCAACGGCGCCAAAAACTTGACTCACTCCTACTGTCACTCTAGAAAATGGCCAAGTGCAACCACTTCCTAAAGCGTAGTATAGCGGGTTTGGGTTTTATTGTCAACCCGGGTCCTAGATGTGATGACTACTCAGTGAATTCTTGTTATTTAGCGGTGAACTTTTAGTGCAACTCAAGCAAACAAAACACAAAGCAAGTAAACGGTTGTTGTCAAGTCAAGAGAGGTCACCCGGATATGGATCCCCCTAGACTGCAGTTAAGTCGGATTGCAAGTTACCAAGTTCAGTTTTCATGAAAGTTATACTGCGGAAGGTTCTCAATTAGCCTGAAGTCTCGACTAAAGGTCTCCAGACCCTCTCAATCTGAGTCTCTAGCGGGCGACTAACCTCCACCGGAGTAAACAGATTGAGGCCCTAATGAACCAAACCTCCACTACCGAATTAACTTCGGTACAGAATAGCGAATTGGCTCCTCGACTAAAGTCACCAATTCGCCACCTTCGATTAAGGGTACTCTATCAACCTAGGCAGATATTCTCATTCCAGGTCAAAGCAGAAACAACAGGAATTTGATCAGGATTCAAGTCATTCAATCATTCAAACCTCAATCGAATATAATCAATTCACAAACTCTGTACTTGGGTTCATACAATCAGACCTAGCATACAGATCTAGGGTTCCCCATACCCAGATGAATGGGGAAACTACTCCATAGAGAAAGAAGCAAAAGCAGATTCAGACGCGGAAATCATACTGTGAAGTTGGATTTCTGCTCCTGGACGTTTAATCGCACTTCTCCAAGCTCAAGACGGGCTCCAATGGTGTTGAAGATCGATCTATGGCGCTTGGGAACTCTGGTTCGTCGCTTTCTCTCTCTAGGAATCGATTTCTCTCTCAAAAACTCGGAACCCCTTGAAAATTGGCCTTCTTTCTCTTTTATCAGCTGCCCTCGCGATACCCGGTCGAAATACCCGGTCGGGTATTTTTGGGTTCGACCGGGTATTTCCAAACGCGTCGTTTCACTAAAGGGGAAAATCCCCGGTCTGACCTCAAAATCCCCGACCGGGGATTTAAGGCCATCGCCCCGGCCCCCTTCTGCTTCTCACGGGTGCCCGAAGGGAAAAATACCCGGTCAAGGCCAGAATATACCCGGTCGGGTATTTCTTCCTTTGGCCGGGTATTCTGGTCCAGCAGCCTCCTTTTTCCCAACTTCGCCCCTTTCGACCCGGAACTCGTTCCTTCGCCTCGATTCCAACGCCGGGACCTGAAATATGACATAACCACACAACCTAGCGTGAAATCGGCTCAAAACACGAGATTCCACATCACAAACGGCTTCAGAATAGGGGTGAAAACATGTATAATTATCGGTCTATCAAACTCCCCCACACTTAACCGTTTGCTTGTCCCCAAGCAAACCTAACTCAAACCAATGCAGCTCTCCAGACCTCTATAGCAACAAACAACCTCGATCGTAGGTAGCGGACTTCCCAGATCATTTAGCAGCTTACGAGGTCAACCGACGCACAAGTCATCACATAGCTTCTTCGGCGAGAGCACTAGTCTCGAGTCGGTCTCATGGCAAATAGTGAACAGAGGACAAATGAATCGTGGATAAAGAGACTCTCACAAACAAAAGATCATGGACTCACATTAACTCAAGGTGCTCGATTTTCTTTGTGAACATGGTTGGAACCCTTTTCTTTCCTCTTTTTGCTTGTTTTTCTGTTTTTCTGTTTTGTTTTTCACGGGTTCCAACCTGTTTCTGCAGAAAATGGGGGCTCCCACCTAGCAAAGGTTTTGCGGGAGCCCGGCTCTTACCGGCCATGCCAGGAGTGGGTGTCTCGATCCTCGTGCGGGGGAAAGACATGTAAGGGGGCTGGAGGTAGTAGGTGGAAATTGGGAACGGATTCCCGTCTCCCCTTACACACTTCCGCCCTATTCGCACGGGAGACATTATTTTAAAGCACATTTCGAGCACCTGTTACATTCAGAACATGATACAAGAGTCCATGACAGGCAGAGAGTCCACAACACCACAAAATTCAAGGGTCCTAAGATCACTAATTCACTCAATCAACCAACACAATATGAAGAAGAAATGAGACTTCTTAAATGCATCAACATCCTCCATAGTGCTACACTACCTCCCTAGGTTGCAAATCACTACAGAGACTGTCAATTCAAAGCATACTGAGCAGGCAATTGCAAGGAACACGTACTTGGAGCCCCCAAATTTAAAAAATTTGGACAGTGGACTAGGCTCCAAGCACACAAACAGAGCTAATGCAGTCAAAAGATAAACAACCCCCCACACTTAAGATCGACAGTGCCCTCAATGGAGAAGAGGGAAGGAAAGGGGAACGATGTTACCGGTGTGCACAGACTGCAGGAGACTGGAAATGGACCAGTCGGCATGGGACGGACTGGAGAGAGGACCAGTCGGGAACACAGGCAAAGCTAAAAGAGACCAAAAAGCTCAAACACATACGTTAGGTCCAATGGTCAGCCCAATAGTACAGCATCCAAAAGGAAAAGAAAAAGAAACAAAAACCGACACAAAACAGACAGTTTGCATGCTGACACAGATAAAAAACTCTAAAAACAGGCCCCTAGGGCCCTCCGAGACCGGAGAAATCAATCTGATCCATAAGGTCGTCGACGCCATCATCCTGTGGCTGCCGTGGCGGCGAATGCTCCCACCGGGTGGTCCAGTGGTGCTCCTCTGGAGGGTGGCAAGCCTGGAGCAGATGCTCGGAATACTCCATCAGACGGCGGCCTCGGTCCCTCTCCCGCTCGATGAGAGCAGTAGTGTGCCCCATGTGGGTCTCCAATCGGCCAAGGCGCTCATCAACGCCAGTCATCCTGGACCGGTACTCGGCCTGGTGGGCCGAATACTGCTGGTGAAACTGGACCTGATGGTCCATGAGCTGCTGGTTCTGAAGACCGAGCTGCTGGAACTGGAGCCCCATCTGCTGGAACTGCTCCGTGAAGAAGTCCATCGACGGACCAGAAGGACCAGAGGAGGACTCACCTCGCACTGGTCTCCGTCGAGGCTGAAGATCCCCAGGGGGGAGAGCGAGGGCTCCGGCTCATCGGCATCCATAGCGCCGTCATCATCATCATCAGCATCCTCATCTACCTCCTCCTCGTCCGAGTAGTCCGCATCCTCATCGTCCGAGTCCAGATCAATCACCCCCGCGGGGGGGCATAGAGAGTCCATTCACCCAGGTGCGGATGTCATCAGTGGCCAGGAGACGCGCGTTGTGGAGCACGTCCCGGCTGAGGGGTGCGGAGCCGCCCAGCACGGTCGCATTGTGAAGCCCCTGAAAGCTGATGTCGAAATGCCTCGCCAACCGTGTGATCAGGGGACCACAGAAGAGGTGGGTAGGATGCCCGCGAATCCGGTAGAAAGTGAGGGCCACGAAGGATCCCAGGTGAAGCATGTGCGCCGGGTAGGGCTGGGCATGCGGGCGGATCATCCGCGGGTTTGGGCCGACCCATCCGCATTTGACCCGAATTTCGTTAAGTGGGTGGGTCTGTGGGTGGGTGACGGGTTGCGCTGGAAGCCATCCGCCGGGTGGTGGGTGGGTTGTGGGTGAGTGCGCGGGTGACCCGCTCAACCCAACAGCAAAAAAATCAAAGTCGTTGGCGCTAGAGAGAGAAGAGTGGAGACGTTAGATATAAACTCGGACTGCTCCTGGAGTTTGAACCTCAAAGCCAACCTTCCAAATAGAGATCCCCTCTTCTTCCCTTTACTTTTTCCTCTAATTATTGTGCCTAGATCACCGCTCTTTCCTTTGTGGAATTATTTTCCTTAGTTCCTTGCACCTAATAATCGTCTCAATCTGTAGAAAACTCTTCATAATAGAATTTCTATCCAATTTAAGAACTAATTCGACATTTTTCACCCTATTTCAACTTCTGGTTACCCTCGATGATTCTCTTCACCTATTATCATGTCAAGTTGACTCATTTATATTATATACATTGTGATGTGGGTGAACCCACAAACCCACCCGCATCATCCACCATCCGCCCGACCCAACCCGAGACTAAATGTGGGTGGGTGGTGGGTTAAAAATTATCAATCCGTTTAAGCGCGGGTGGGTGCATTTTATGGTCAAAATCCACCCGACCCACCCAATGCCCACCCCTAGCGCCGGGTCCCCCATCGAGTACATGGCATACAACACCCGCTTCGGGATCTTATGCGAACCGGTGGCATTGGGGACGATGGATCGGGTGATCAGCAAGTTCAGGATGTGCCACTGCGGCTTGAGGGTGCTGACGGAGGTCTGGCCAGCATCGAAGTAGTCGTAGCCATGGGCGCGCCTGGCTATCATGCGGTAGAAAGCAGTCTGGTTCCAGTCGGTCGGGTGGGAAACCTCGATCTCATGGGCATCAAAGGGGTGGTAATCGATCCCCAGAG
This sequence comes from Linum tenue, assembly GCA_946122785.1. Taxonomy (NCBI): domain Eukaryota; kingdom Viridiplantae; phylum Streptophyta; class Magnoliopsida; order Malpighiales; family Linaceae; genus Linum; species Linum tenue. The sequence continues at coordinate 50,696,929 of CAMGYJ010000011.1, read as the reverse complement.
CGTGGGCCAACCCGTCGATGGTCAGCTCCCTGTGGTCGCCCCCCAGCCGGAATGTCACTGCATACTGGTCCCGAGCCATCGTGCGGTCATAGTGAAAGGTGGTGTAGAACTCCCACACCAGCTCCGTGAAAGTAGGCTCGTCGATGGTCAGCAACGTCCGCCAGTCGGGGTGGCTGATAGCGGCGCTGAGCTCCGGCAAACAGTGGAGCTGCTCGAATACCGCCCACTCGAGGTGGTGGTGACGCTCCAGCTTCCCCCGGACCACCTTGCGGAACTGATCCGCATACTCCGCGTGCAGGCGCAGATCCTGCACGAAGGGATGGTCCTGCGACATGGTCCAGCAAAATCAAAACACCATAGGTGGAGCCAAGAAAATAAATCGTCAGGACCAACGGCATGGGGTCAGCACTTCCCCCACACTCGAGCTCACCTAGGCTAACAATTTTTAAGCACAGCCGGTTGAATTGCAAGCAACTCAACCGGAATTCAAGACAGGATCACAGAACAACCCACAATAAGCACACGGACAGCACATCTATCACATATAAAGCCATGCAAGCTCAAGTCATCCCTCACCCTACTCTAAATCAGGTAGGCAAACACAGTTCTCAGTCCTAGAATCTACAGTCCGATTTTCCATAAACTAGAAATGAACAGGAAACACATCTGGAAACACAAGGAGGACCGTAGCTAGGACGCGAAGGACGGGTGAGGGACGCGAGGGAAGCGAAAAAAATCGCCCCGGAGACTCGCCGGAAAATGGCCGGCGAATCGCCGGAAAGTCGCTGGAAAGTGTCCGGCGACGGTGGCGGCGGCGGCGGCGGCGCGCGACCGGCGGGCGGCGGCGGCGGTGGCCGGCGGCTTGTAACGGCGGCCGGCGGCGGCCAAAAGAGGAGAGAGGGGAGAGGAAATTGAAGTAGAGGGAGAAGGGATTTTGGAAAAAATGAGAGTAGAGAGAGAAATGACCGGGGGTTTCCTTTAAATAGGAAAAATACCTGGTCGGGGCTCAAAAATACCCGGTCGGGTATTTTCGAGTCTTCGACCGGGGATTTCTGCCAAACGCTGCGTACCAAGGGGAACAATCCCCGGTCCCTCGCCAAAAATACCCGGTCGGGTATTTTTGGCGGGAGATCGGGGGCTCCCGAAACGCCGCATTTTACAGCAGAAAAATCCCCGGTCTCAGTCCAAAATTAATACCCGGTCAGGTATTTTTGGCCTGAGGTCGGGGATTTTGCATTTTTCGCCCCGGAAGGCAGAAGGGGGCCCGGGCATGAGCCGAAAATACCCGGTCGGGTATTTTGGCTCATGACCGGGTATTTTACCCTTCCGGCCAAAATTCTCATTCTCCCCAAAATCGCGACCTCCCCTGCACGAAAACACCAAACCGAGGCATCACAGAAGACCGAACTTCACGACAGACATGCAACTGACTCGACACGACACCAAAACTCAGAAAAAGGGAAAAGAAAATGCAAACCGTGGTGGGGTTGCCTCCCCACAAGCGCTTCTTTACCGTCTTTTAGCTGGACGCCCATGGTGGATACTCAGCGGGGTGCAGGAACAGGTACCTCCAAGAGCGGATCCACGTCGCTCTTGAGGTACAGCTTCAGGTGGTGACCGTGCACCCGACGGTTGCAACCACCAGCAGTGGTCAGCTCGACCTGGCCATCCGGCAAGATGCAGGCGAGTGAGTACTCGGATGGCCAGGGTGGTCGTGGTGCAGGGGGTGGGACCAGCTCGTAGTGGTCTCCACCTGTCTTCCGTGCAGGCTTAGCCACCTGCGGCTTTGGCCGCCACTCCTCCTTGAGCTTTTTATTCGGAGGCGAGACTGGATGGAGTGGCGGCGAAGGAGTGATAGGCGGGTCCTGCAAAATGAGAGGTGCAGGAGGATACACGACAGGCTCGTGTACCTGATCAGAAATGGCGTGCACAGGTGTGACAGCAATCATAGCACAGTGATCGAACTCAGTCACAGAAAAAGTAGCCTGTTCATTCCCAGCACGCAAGATCAGTTTACCATCATGCACATCAATGAGTGCCTTGGCGGTGGCAAGAAATGGTCTCCCTAAAATCAAAGGTACATCCACATCATCATTTATGTCCAGGATAACAAAATCAACAGGATATGTGAATGCACCAACATTAACGAGCAGATCCTCTATGATACCCCTAGGATGCACAACGGATAGGTCAGCTAGTTGAATACTCATCCTAGTAGGGCTAAGTTCACCTAGGTCTAGCTTTTTGAACAATTTGTATGGCATGACATTAATGCTAGCGCCTAGGTCCGTCAAGGACTTTCCTACATGCATGCTGCCAATAGTAAGAGGGATAGTAAAACTCCCTAGATCCTTGCGCTTTTCGGGCAGCTTGTTCTGCAGGATGGCAGAACATTCCTCACTCAGCAGCACTGTCGAGAGATCCCCAAGTTTCTACTTGTTGGTACAGAGATCTTTCATGAACTTCGCGTACTTGGGCATCTTCGACAGTGCCTCCACAAATGGTACGCTGATGTTGAGCTGCTTCAACATTGCCATAAACTTGGCAAACTCAGTCTCCAGCTTGTCCTTGTGAAGGCGAGTGGGAAAGGGAAGCTGGGGTACGTGCTCCTTCACCACTGGCTGTGGCTTGGGAGCAAGGGCTTCCTTCTCCACCCGCGCTTCTGCATCACCGGCTGGAAGTGCTGAAGCAGGTGGTGGTGCCTCCTGCCTGGTCGGGGCAGGATCAGCTAATGTAGGCCTGCCGCTCAGGGTGAAAATGGCATGTGCGGTCTCATGCGGGTCCCGTGGATTGGGGATGGTGGTGGCAGGTAGAGTCCCCGGGGCCCGAGCAGTAAGCTGGCGCGCTAGGACACCGACTTGGTGCTGTAGATCTTGCAAAATAGCACCCTGGTTCCTCTGTCCTGCCTCCAAAGAGACTATGCTCTGGTCCACCCTCGTGAAATTCGCCTGGCTGGTGGTCATGAATGTTGCCAAAATATTCTTCAGATCATCCATCTGATTATCTGGAGCTGCGGTTGCTGGAGGCTGAGCAAACTGGCGCTGGGGCTGCTGGAATGGCTGCCCTTGCCTAGGCTGGTAGGGCTGCTGCTGTGGTGGTGGCCCCTGCCTAGCCTGGAAGGGCTGCCTCTGCTGGAAACCACTTGCTGGTGCTGGGAAACCAGGTGGCTTGTTGGTGTTGCTGCTCCAGGCAAAGTTAGGGTGCTGGCGCCATCCCTCATTGTAGGTGTTGCTGTATGGGTCCAGGCGCCGAGCATTGGCGATGAAATCCACCTGCTCTTGGGGAGTAGAGGACTCCCTCATAGACTGACAATCTTCCACCAGGTGGTTCGGGCTCTCACACCACTGACACTGAGGGACTGGAGGCGGAGCTACACCTCGGCCCGGTAGGAGACTGTTGGGCTGCTTCAATGTCTACACCAGCTCAGCCACCTGCTGCTCTAACCCGGATCGGGCCTCCATGGCATGCACACCACGGTCCCGGGAATGCCTGCCTCTGCTGCTCTGCCCCCAGGAATGATCGCGGGCAGCCAAGGTACTGATCATCTGGTTCAGCTCGGGTGGAGTCTTGGTAAGGATATCCCCTCCTGGGCATAGAGACTCGACCACCCTCTGGCTGTCTGGGGTGAGGGCACTGTAGAAGTTCCCCACTGTGAAAGCATCGCTGAAGCCATGATGGGGACACTGCCAGAAGTATCCCATGTACCGCTCCCATGCATCACGAAGGGACTCATCTGGCTCTTGGCGGAAGTGAGTGGTCTCCCGCTGGATCTCCGTGGTCTTCGATGCCGGATAATACCGGTGCACGAACTTGTCAGCCAGATCGTCCCAAGAGGTGATGGACAATGGGGGCTGGGTCTCCAACCACCTCTTAGCATTCCCCGCCAGAGAATGGGGGAAGAGATGAAGGCGGATTGCGTCATCCGGGACACCATTCAGCTTGAACCCGTTCGTCAGCTGCAGAAAACGGGAAAGATGTACCCGGGCTTCCTCATCCTTCAAGCCATGGAACTGGATAGAGGATGTGATGAGTTGAATCCAGCATGGCTTGATCTCAAAGTTGTTTGCTGGAATGGGCGGATAGAGGATAACCGGGCGGATGTCAGCAATCCGTGGAGTGTAGTAGTACTCCAAGGTGGCAGCTCCCTGGGGATTTGGGTCATTCCCCAGGACCTGGTTCTGAGGAGGCGGGTTCTGATTGCCTTCCATCTCGTACTCGTCCTCGGAGTCGCTGCTCAATTGGCCGTCTCTGCGCTCCACCGTAGCCAGTCTAGCTCGCTGTTGTTTCCGAAGTTGTTTGCAGGTGCGCTCAATCTCAGGATTCAACGGCAGTAAACCTCCCGACTGGCTACGGGTCATGCACTATCTGCACACAATCAAGCAATGCAAACCCGTGAAGGCACAAGTGGGAAGGAACAAAAACTCAATGCAAGAAATGAAAATGCTAAAGTAACAGAAATCACTTTTCTTCAACAACCTAGTCGTCCCCGGCAACGGCGCCAAAAACTTGACTCACTCCTACTGTCACTCTAGAAAATGGCCAAGTGCAACCACTTCCTAAAGCGTAGTATAGCGGGTTTGGGTTTTATTGTCAACCCGGGTCCTAGATGTGATGACTACTCAGTGAATTCTTGTTATTTAGCGGTGAACTTTTAGTGCAACTCAAGCAAACAAAACACAAAGCAAGTAAACGGTTGTTGTCAAGTCAAGAGAGGTCACCCGGATATGGATCCCCCTAGACTGCAGTTAAGTCGGATTGCAAGTTACCAAGTTCAGTTTTCATGAAAGTTATACTGCGGAAGGTTCTCAATTAGCCTGAAGTCTCGACTAAAGGTCTCCAGACCCTCTCAATCTGAGTCTCTAGCGGGCGACTAACCTCCACCGGAGTAAACAGATTGAGGCCCTAATGAACCAAACCTCCACTACCGAATTAACTTCGGTACAGAATAGCGAATTGGCTCCTCGACTAAAGTCACCAATTCGCCACCTTCGATTAAGGGTACTCTATCAACCTAGGCAGATATTCTCATTCCAGGTCAAAGCAGAAACAACAGGAATTTGATCAGGATTCAAGTCATTCAATCATTCAAACCTCAATCGAATATAATCAATTCACAAACTCTGTACTTGGGTTCATACAATCAGACCTAGCATACAGATCTAGGGTTCCCCATACCCAGATGAATGGGGAAACTACTCCATAGAGAAAGAAGCAAAAGCAGATTCAGACGCGGAAATCATACTGTGAAGTTGGATTTCTGCTCCTGGACGTTTAATCGCACTTCTCCAAGCTCAAGACGGGCTCCAATGGTGTTGAAGATCGATCTATGGCGCTTGGGAACTCTGGTTCGTCGCTTTCTCTCTCTAGGAATCGATTTCTCTCTCAAAAACTCGGAACCCCTTGAAAATTGGCCTTCTTTCTCTTTTATCAGCTGCCCTCGCGATACCCGGTCGAAATACCCGGTCGGGTATTTTTGGGTTCGACCGGGTATTTCCAAACGCGTAGGAATGGCAATGGGGCAGGTCCGGGGCGGGTTTCTTGGTACCCAGACCCGCCCCGTGGCAGGTCGGGTCCAGGTCGGGTAATTGATCACGGGTCGCGGGTCGGGGCAGGTCGACCCAATGGGTATGCAATTTATATGAAAACATTAAAAATATTTGTTATTTTTATTATAAGACTAAGAAAACAAACAATATTATGACAATTGTAGTTAGATTATTGGAGAAATTGAGGTTTTTACTAATTTATAACTTTATTATAGCTAAAATATGATGCAATAAAAGGAAAATTCTAAGTAATTTGACTAAGATTATATGTAATTTAGACAAGAACGGGTCGAGAATGGGGCGGGTCAGGGCAGGTCGGGTCGCTGAGACTACCCATGCCCGCCCCGCCCCGCCTACGGGGCGGGTCGGACCCGCCCCAAAACAGGTCAAACAGGTCGGGTAAAACGGGTCAGGTCGAAATTGCCATCTTTCCAAACGCGTCGTTTCACTAAAGGGGAAAATCCCCGGTCTGACCTCAAAATCCCCGACCGGGGATTTAAGGCCATCGCCCCGGCCCCCTTCTGCTTCTCACGGGTGCCCGAAGGGAAAAATACCCGGTCAAGGCCAGAATATACCCGGTCGGGTATTTCTTCCTTTGGCCGGGTATTCTGGTCCAGCAGCCTCCTTTTCCCCAACTTCGCTCCTTTCGACCCTGAACTCGTTCCTTCGCCTCGATTCCAACGCCGGGACCTGAAATATGACATAACCACACAACCTAGCGTGAAATCGGCTCAAAACACGAGATTCCTCATCACAAACGGCTTCAGAATAGGGGTGAAAACATGTATAATTATCGGTCTATCAGGGACTTAGCTGAAATTGCCACCGCCAACTAACTACTTCCTTTACCTCTCACTTGTTCTATCACAAAAGAAAAAGGGACTTACCTTTACTAGTTAGTAGTATGCTCTTAATAACCACCACAACTTCTAATCCATTCTATCGATGCAGATGACCCCAAGAAGGGTTACCCAAGATAGCGATAGGGAGAGGGGGATTATGAGAAGCTTCTCTCTCTCTCTCTCTCTCTCGATGCTGCAAGAGAAAGGATGGATAGGGATGCATGCCACTCTTCTCCCCTAGGCTAATCCATTTAAGAATCCCCTCCTGACTCATTTAATGGCCTGTGGCAGTGGTGTAGAAGTGGTGGGTATGTGTTTAAAACCATTCACTTTAGTTTGGGAAGTGAGGCTGCTGCGTGTCTCCAAAAGCAGATGGAAGACCCAACATATTAACTCCCTTCCTTTGACTTAGTAGAATTTATTCGGTTTACCTTAACCAAAAGAAATTGACGATTTTACTATACCCCTTACACTTAACCAAATTCAAATGCAGGTTGATATAGTCTAGGGAGACGGTACCCTAGCAATATAATTTCTATTTTGGTCCTAAATTATTAGGATGAAATCCCTATTATTTGTAATCTTAAGTAAATAACTAGACTCGAAATATTTTAGTCACCATAACTGGGCACTAGTTAATCAACAATGGCATATTTTTAAATCCTTTCTCATGACATACACTTAATTAAACAGTTTAAGAAGGAGCGGATGCGACAATTATTATTGACGTCAAAATAGCGACCGTCAACATTAAATTGTTAACTTTGACGAAATAAATTTTTCGTCAGAAGTAATTGGCCAGGAAAATTTATTTTTGACAAAAATAAAAGTTCGTCAGTACTAATTGGTGAGAAAAACCTCATTTGTTACGCCATAAACACTTCGTCGGTACTATTTGGTCAGGAATTTTTTTTACAACAGTAAAATTTCGTCAATAGTATTTGGTCAGGAAAACAACTTTTCTGATATCATAAATATTTCGTCAATATTTTTTGGTCAGTAAAACACATTTTTGACGCCATAAGCATTTCGTCTGTACTATTTGGTCAGGAAAACTTTCATGACCACAGTTTGGTCAGGAAAAATTTCATGACCACAGTTTGGTCAGGAAAAAATAACATTTTTTACGCCATAAAATGTCGTCAGCAGTAAATGGTGAGAACAAATACATTTTAATTGAAACCTTTCTTACAAATTAAATTACCGTATACGTTTTTTTTTTTTTGGCAAAGTCAGTGGAATAACCGAGAGTCACAAATAGGAAACAAGAAAAGCGCGGGAGTCGACCAATAGTCGAACTCCCGATGAGAGGGCCTTTTGTGCCACATGATGGGCAGCCCTATTGAGTTGACGAGAAACAAAACTGAAAGAAACACAGCTGAAAGCAGAGGCCAAGCTCCTAGCGTCCTCCAAAATAGCGCCACCCCGAGCATGAAGCATGTCACCTCCAATCATCCGGCGTATCAAGAGTTGAGAGTCCCCATGAAAATGAACAGCAAGAAAGGAATGAGTTAGACACCACTGTAAGGCATCACGTAGAGCTAAACATTCCATGAGAAATGGGTCCTGGATCCCATCATAAAACTTTCCAAAGGCCAACAAAACATTACCTGTTGCATGAAAGCCGACAAAACCAACACTCCCTCCGTGACCACGCTTGACCGCACCATCAAACCAGACGTTGATTACAGCCGAGGGACCTGAGGTCGTAGGTGTGCCTCTGGTACCAAGTGACGGGGCAGAAACGAAAGAAGCATTACCGATGGAAGGCCGAGATGCATGATTATGTCCAACCGCCCTCCATTCATCCACTTGTCGATGATACTGCCGAAACAAAGCCACTGGAAGGTATTGAATGCCTTCATGAACCGCCCAACATCTTCCCTTCCAAATCCTCCAGAGAATGAAAACAATATTAGCTATCTCAATTTTTGAAAGATTCAAAGAGAAGAAAAGATGTGGCCAGGCCTCATCAGGAATCATTCCACCAAGAGCAATGCTCAGGCCTTCAAGTCCCGCCATCCTCCACAGTCCTCTCGCGACCCTGCAGGAAAACAAAAAATGGAAGAAGGATTCGGGCTCCCCTGAGCATATAGGACAAATCGTATCTGATACCAGCGTCTTAGAAAACAACACTATCTGCAAGGGCAAGAATCCGCGGACAACTCGCCAAAAAAAGAACTTTAGCTTCGGAGGCACAGGAATGCTCCAAAGAAACTTCCAAAACCTGGTGTCAAAAGGTAGTACCACCAGAGGCTGCCGAAGGATGAATTCAACAGACAAAAGATGATAACCTGTCTTAACAGTGTACTGGCCAGAGGAAGAGTATTGCCATATCAATCGATCAGTCGCAAAAGAGAGTGGAAGGGTGATGGACAGGATGAGATCGACACTCTCTTGAACAAACAGAGAAATTAAGAGATCCTTTTTCCACGAGTGAGACACAGGACATATGAGATCCGATACTAAAGGGGGGCAGATGGTCAAACCTGGGAGTAAAACGGGGGTAGACGGAGGAGTAGAAGGAAGCCAAATATCCTCTATGGTACGAATCCGAGAACCGTTTCCCACTTGCCATCTTAAGCCCCGAAGGAGGAGATCTCTCCCGGTCAGAATGCCTTGCCATGCCCACGAAGGGCGAGAGCCTGCTGACGCTTCAAGAAATAGCCGTTGAGGATGATATCTGGCCTGGTAAAGTCGGGCTAGAGTACTGGATGGATTGCTGAAAATGCGCCAGGCCTGTTTAGCTAGCAAAGCAACATTAAACCGATTAAAATCCCGAAAACCAAGTCCTCCCACAAACTTACTCTGACATAACGCAGTCCAAGAGACCCAATGAATGCCGTTCTCCTTATCTTGACTTGCCCACCAAAACTTAGACAGCTGGCTATTACATCTTCGACAAGTTTCGTGGGGAAGTCGGAAAGCCGACATAGCATATATAGGGCCCGCGGTCCCTATTGCCTTGATAACCACTTCTTTTGCCGCTAAAGACAATGCCTTGGACTTCCAACTCCGTATCCAGGCAGCCAAATCTTCTTCAATAAATTGAAAGTTCAACGTTTTAGACCGCCGGGGCTGGGAAGGGAGACCCAAGTACCTGTCATCAGGAGCCATGATCGCCACTCCTAGAAACGCACTAAGCGAAAGTAACTCCTGTTCAGAGACATTCGCACTCCCACATATAGCAGACTTACGTAAGTTAACCCGCTGTCCACTAAACAATTCATACTCCGCTAAAAGGTGAAGGAGGTTAGCACATTCAGGAATGGAGGCACGAAGGAAAAGATAGGAGTCATCCGCATAAAAAAGGTGAGAAAGAGCAGGAGCAGACCCGTGCACTTTCAAATCATGAAGCGTAGAGCCCGCAACCGCTTGCCTTATCATCGCTGCAAAAGCTTCAGAATAGATTGCGAAAAGAAGAGGTGACAAAGGATCACCTTGACGAATACCCCGCTGAGGTTGAAAGTACCCATTTTCATAAATGAAAATCAAACAAGAATGACATGTTTTAGAAATGATTATTGAATCAATAAAAAAACACATAATAAGCACTATTATATGAAAAATATTATAGAAATTATATAATATATATTTCGATCTACAAAGACCAAATTAGTCATACTTAATCTTCGAACCCTGCTCTAGTCTAGTTTAAGAGATCATCTCCTCGGTTTGGAGTACCCTAGGATCATCAATTAAAATATTATCTTCTTGATAGGCTTCGTCTAATGCTCCTTATCCTTCTCCTTCCGTATTAAATGGCATCGTGAACAAATTTCTTGGTCGCGTTTCAACCACAATTTCCCAATTTGGATCTCTTAAAGATTGCACATAATAAACTTGAATTGCTTGACTAGCCAGAACAAATGGCTCATCTGTTCTAAGCCTTCGCGTTGTGTTGATGGTAATAGTGCCATGTCCATCTTTCCTGTAACCAACGCCTTCGCGAGCGGTGTCATACCACTCACACTGAAATAATACAACGCAAAGCCCATCAGTATAACAAAGCTCGATGATATCGGTGAGAACGCCATAGTAATGAATTCCACCATCATTCTCCCCTCTCACCATCACACCACTGTTTTGACTGCTTTTGGTTAACTCGCGAGTACGAGTGTGAAATCTGAATCCATTGATACAATATCCTGAGTAGTGCATGACTAGTTTGTCTGGCTCTCGAGCTAAGGATAACAAAGAAGGATTCAAACTTGGCACTTTATCATTGTGCATTCGTGTAATCTGCAATAATTGCAAGGATAAACTTAAAATTAGCTTCCAATAATTTTTAAATATAAAAATTCTTTATTATATATGACATGTATGTAGCTCTAATAAGAACCACTTAGCAAATTCTTGCTTATGCACTGCTTCAACCATACAAACACCTCGATTACTTAGTTGTTCCTTGTGAGTTCTGTAATTAATTAAAATAAATTATATTCTAGCATACAATAAATAAAGAAGTATTGGTATATATGTATATGTACCTTATAAAATCTTGCACCTCATCACAGTTTTGTAGAACATAAGAAGATGTCGCCTTCCACAAATCAATATTGAAGTCTCTCATGTCGTCCTTCACACCAATGGCACGACCGACACCCGGAACAACTGATAGGTCATGAGATGGTTGCGACGACGATGCAGATTTATCTACATTTCTCTCTAGCTGATTAAATATAATATCCATTTCGGTCAAATATTGCGAGCAAAATGTGACACATTCGTCAACAATATAAGCTTCGGCGATTGATCCCTCTGGACGTGCCTTGTTACGAACGTGACCTTTTAACTTCTTCAGATACCTAAATTGTTTAAAAAATGTCAAATTAACTACAGAAAGTTTCGAAAATGTCAGTATATATAATCATTTTAGTGTAATTATATAGCATACCTTTCAACAGGATACATCCATCGATATTGAACTGGACCAGCCACTTTGGCCTCCCAAGGCAGATGGATGGGCAAGTGGATCATTATTGAGACTCCCAAGGCAGATGGATAAGGCAGGAGGAAAAATACGTTTGAACTTTCATAGGATTATGTCAATTTGAGACTCCAAGTAATTCAAATTTTCCACGTTTAGCTCCTTGGAACATATGTCCTTGAAAAATTTGCTAAGCTCAATCAATGTGTCCGATATGACCTTCGGAAATAAATCACGGGCGGCTAACGGTAATAACCTCTTCAAGAACACATGAAAATCATGAGCTTTCATCCCATGTATCTTTCGATCATCAACATTGACACAACGTGCCAAACTTGCGGAGTAAGCATCTGGTACCTTCACTTTTGATAGCCACTGACACAAGGATTTCTTCTCTCCCGCCGTCAAGCCATATGCAGTTCTAGGTAACTCTGTGTTCTCATTCCTCTCAACAGGATGAAGATCTTTCCTTATACCCATCTCCTCCAAATCACAACGTGCACTTAGACCATCCTTTGTTTTGCCCTCAATATTCATAATAGTACCAAGAATACTATCACATACATTTTTCTCTATATGCATGACATCCAAATTGTGGCGTACTAAGAGCGATGACCAATATGGCAATTCAAAGGAAATAGACTTCTTTTTCCAGTTATGAGTTTTGCCAAACCATTGATTTTTTTGCCTTTTCCCTTCTGTCTGAATGTCGAATGTTGATCCATGGGGTCTGTTCTGGTCCGTTTTTTTTTTTTTTTTTGCGTTTTGGTGAATGGTTCATTCATGTACCCACTCTGTTCAATCCCCCTGCTTTGTCAATTCTTCTCTCTGATTTAATATAGTTTGTTTAGTTGCGCAGCTTTAACTTTGGCCTTCCTGAATTAATCCTTAATTGCAAAAAAACTAATTAACTTTAAATGATTAAAACAGCAAAGAGGGATTTTTTGCCTTTTTATGACAACGAGATTTGCTCAAAAAAGTTAAAGAACCAAAAACCTTACTTAAGCCTCTTCGTTAGCCTAAAAAAAGGCGGGATTTTTTTTCCTGTTTCTCACTACAACACAATAACTACACACAACACGGCTCATTATTAATCTCTACTATCCATAAACACGCTTCAGTAGAGGCAGAGCCAAATAAAGGAACCCAAAAGACCCTTCTTTGTTCTCTGCCATTACTTCTTCTTTGCCATTCCTCTCCTCCCACCAACGAATTCTGCTTCTCACTAGATGGCAAAGCAAAAGAAATGCCTCCGTTCTCAGAACCAGAAGGAAGAATCTGCACCTCGTGACCATGTGCAGAGCAACTCTCCCTCTCCGCCTCTTGTTTCAGAGATTCGGGAAGAAGGACAAGATGGCAGGAACACCAATCCGCATGTTTGTGTTACTGAAACTCCGAGAACCTAGCAAAGGTCCCCTGTTACTGGATTGGAAGGAGAAACAAAGTAGGTTGATTTGTCTGCTCAACAATCAGCTGAGGATCTGTCGTCAAAGGGTGGAAGTTCGAATGGTGAGCTTCCTTCTGTGGTTTTTCTTCTTCTTAATTTGGCTTCCTTCTGCCTTTGCATTAGCTGACTATAAGTTGTTAACTTGTGATAGGGACGACCAAAAAAAGAAAAGGAAGAGGACCAGGAAAGGGTGTCAAACCTGGGTACAACCTGTCCCTGGAATTTCACGACAACAGGTTTGTAATAATGGGCCTTGGATTTGCAAAGTTCTTTGCATTAGCTGATTTTAGTTAGTTTAATGCTTCTTTATAAATTGTGCATGATAATTACCACTCAAGTAGCCCGTGAAATTTCAGCTATATTTAAAAGGATCATTAATGGGCCTTGGAATACGTTCTCAAAGTACCTTGCATCAGAGCTGCAGACTGTGATAGCTCGTTTCAAGGACTCAGGATTCACTTACACTGGGTTAGAAGAGACTTTCAACGATATGGTTAGACAACACGTGAAGAGAAACTATCCCCAGTGGATGTATGGTCTCCGAGACCCGATTTTCACGAAGTATAATGATCTGAATGAGAGAATGAACCATCCAACACCGCAGATAAGTCCATCAATTTGGAGGGAGATGGTTCAGAAATGGACTGACCCGAATTGGGTGGTAAGTTGTTGTATGCTTTGGTGTCTGTTCTTTCATCCTAATGTGTTTTGAATGGTGAGATGAATGTTGGTTTGTTTCGAATTGAAGGAAATGAGTGATAAGAATAAAGAGAATCGGGAGAAGAGTGAGCTTGCAGCCACTGCGGTTCAGCACCGTTGGCCAAGTACATACATGAAGAGGTAAGCTACTGCACTTTTTAATGTTTATGTTAGGCTTCAATTGTACTCAGTTTACATGTGTTAATGCAATGTTTTGTTTTTAATGGATTGGTAGATAAAACAAACTGGAAAAGAACCTGATCCGATCGAGATGTTTAGACGTTTCCATGTGAAGAATGACAAGAACTGGGTTATCTTAAAAGCAAAAACCCTGCATGTAAGTTCAATAATGTTTACAGAGTATTAGGTTGCTGTTTGTACTAATTTTTGTTGTCTTTTTATCGAAATTAATGTTGTTTACTTCATGATTAGGACAGAATGATAGAAGCAGAGGCTGAAAAGGTATCCCAAGGGGAAGAACCAAATAGATTTTCCATCTATCAAGAAGTGACAGGACCACAACGCCCAAAGCGTGTTCTAGGGATGAGCCATGAGGTGAGCTCAGTTTATGTCTTCGGTCCCCCATCGAGTCAAGGTAGTCAGGGTTGCAGCAAGCTTTGTCGGGAGGATCGAACCAAAGAAGGGGAAAAATGATGAGAAAATGAAGAAGTTGGAGGATGAGATCGTAGATGTGAGGAATGCAGTCCCTCACATCGTTGAATCTATCTTGCAAAGACTTGGAGTGCGGCTGCCCGAGTCATTCGACATGGTAAGTACTTTGCTGCCATGTTTTATTTTACTCATTACATAATTTTCGAAGCTATGTTATATGGGCATTAGGCTAATTTATTTGTTATATTCTCTGTAGGATCTCAATAGTGAAGCCAATGGGGAACATGGTCGAGTTGGGGAAACTCAGGGTACTGATGCGGCCGATGATGTGTCCGACGACGAGTCCGATTAGGAGACTGCCGACGAGACTGCTGCTGCTGCATGAATTTCTTTTTAATGCTATCGTAGGATTCTAAATATCGATTGATTTTGGGATATTTTGTGTCATTTTCGGAGGATATTTTGCCTTTTGAATTTTGGATGTTTGGTCGTAGTTGATGGCTACTTGTAAGACAGTTTTAAGTCAATTTTGGAATATTATCATATATGCATAACTTCTTTTGGATGATTTGTTTGTGTTGTCGTCACTAGAAGTGTAATGGTGTCACAAATGAAATTTGATCAAGCAATTAGCAACAAATGTATCGTCGTTAATAGATGTAATCGCACTATTGACAATAATTAAGTGTCATTAGTAAATGTAGTTTTTACGACGACCCGTTGAAAAAGTTTATTTTTGGTGATAAATAGTTGTCCTCAGTAAATATATTTTTTCCAACGATAAACATATGTCCTCAATAATATAAATTTAACCAACGACACGTCGGAAAAGATTTTTTTTATGATGAATAGTTGTCCTCGGAAATAAAAATTTATCCAACAACACGTTGGAAAAAACATAGGTTTAACGACAATTTTTCGGCATCAGTAAAATTTATATTTTTGACTATCCTTCGGTAATAATATATTATTGACGCATACACATCCTCAGAAATGTATGTACAACGTATAAAAAAAAGTTCGGCCTCAAATTCTATACGCAAATAGTTATTTTCGACGAATTATGGACGTTAGTATAACTAGTATTTATGACGACTAGTCAAAAATAATGGTTTACCTACAACATAATGCGTCAAAAATAAATGAATTTGCCGTTGGAAAAAAAATTCGTCAAATTCATCCGTCATGAGTGATTTCTTTTGTGACGTCATTTATTTTATTGCTAACGTATTTATGTCGTCAATAATATTGTAATTTTGATGACTTGTCAATAATGTTTTATTAGCGACTGGACAATTTCTAACTACGAAATTTTAGTAATTATGACGAAAATTGTGTCATCGATAATGACTGCCTTTTTGTAGTGAATGAAGGAGGGACGGGATTCACAAAATTAAGGTTGAGACTTGGGTGTCGTTGTGTGAGTTGGGAGAGTGGTCGAATAGGTCGATAAACTTATTGACAAGTCGGTTGGGTCCACGGTTTGATCCGGTAAACCGCGATCTAAACCAGACCAGACAAAACCAAGAGATCAAAACATAAAATAATACAGATCATGGACCGGACCAGACCAGACCAAACATAACGTAACGGTCTACGGTCCGGTCCGGTCCAAACTGTAAGATACCGTTTTAACCACGATTTTTCTAACGATCTGGTCTATTTTCCCGCCCTACCAACAAGGGCCACGCCAACTGGAAGTCGTTCCCCAAGCTGGCGGGTCTCAACCGCTGCGGCAAGCTAGTGATTTAAGAAACCAACAATGGCAGCAAAATTAAAGTGGGTTTATTTTTCCTTCGTCGAAACGAAAAAGCCCATCGACCTCCGCCGGCCTGTTGGGCTTTACACGGCGGTCGGTCCAACGGAAGTGTTCAATTCCTTTTCTTGTGTGGAATTGGGTTTCCTTACTGGTCTTTGCATTCGGACTATATCCTATTTAAAGGGTCTTTCGGATCGCTCTCTTCTCCTCAATCAAACTCCACAAACAAAGCTTAATTAGGTCGCGGAGATTTTGCAGCCGGTGAATTGATTCAGCACTATGGCGAAGAAAAAAAGCACTAGAGGAGAGCTCCTTTTCAAGAGGAACTATGATCCGGACTATGATTCGGATGAGGGATTGCTCCAGTACAGCTTCAGTTATCGAGCGGCTGCAGCAAAGACGACTGGGGATAGCGATCTGTGTTTCAGGAAGCTGGCAAAGACGGACATCTTAATATCCCCGAGGAAGTGTACGAATTATGACGATCCGGACTATGTTTCAGATGAGGAATTACTCAAGTACACCTTCCATTATCGAGCGGCTGCAGAAAAGACGACTGGGGACGATATCAATCTGAGTTTTGGGCAGTCAAAGATCCGCGCCGCCATTAGATGGTCGACGGATCGGAAGGCGATTAATGAGGAGAAGTAGTACCTGGAATGAAGATCTGCAGCAGAGATCACGGGGATTTCTCTATATGGGTTTGGGGGCTTTGATTTTTGGGGTTTATATATATGAGTTTTCGTACAAGCATAATGTTTGAATGTTCGGTTTAGGTTTTCATATATGTTTTGTTCTTCCTATTATTACTAGTTTTGTGCCCATGTATTAATATTATTTTGTTGTTATTTTTTAATGGCGGTAGGCTGATTTTGTATATATTTATTAGGGTTAATATAGTTGTATGATCCGAACTTTTCACATATTAAACATTCTGACAAATTTTATCGAATTAAAAGTCACGAAATTGTCCAAACCCGCGATTTTGACCGTTATCTTCGACGGTTAAACTCGTTGACTAACGATTAATGCGCCACATCACTGATCAAGTCAGCACACACCACTTAAAATCTCGGGTTGACCGTTAGTCAAAATGTTTGACCGTCCAAGATAACAGAATTTTGTAATTTTGATGCATAGTTGAGGCCATGAAGTTATAGATCGAAAAGATTGGTCATGATTTTTAATATGTGAAAAGTTTGGGTTATACAAATATATTAACCATAAATATTATTTAAACTATATTGTGTGATAATAGGGCCGCCATATGTTGTTTGAGTGTTGCTAGGAGCAACGATCATGTAAAAATATAAGAGTAATACGTTTATCACTATTTTGAAGACCATATTCACGATCATCTACTCTTTGATTGGCCATCAAAATTTTATGATGTACATAACTTTTCATTGATCTCATGCATCCGCATGTTTCAGCCAAATATTGTGTGTCTATTTTTTTCCAGACTCATGAAGAAAAAATCATGCACATTATTTTAATTATCATATGTAATGATCGAATCAGAGCTATTTCAACTTATTTCTCCTTTGATGAATGAATAATTCAACTAACTTAGAAGCTGAACATTCTAGTGGTAGTAGAGTTCTTAATAGATGGTAAATTTGTCTTTGTAATTGATACTTATAACCCTTGCCCATCATTCAAATAATGATCCATCTTGTCACTCATATATCATTGTAAATTCTTGTGTACTCTCAAAAATATTTTGCAACTTCGATATTTCTTACTAACAAAACCAATTGGAATTGCGATGTGACCGATCTTGTGGTTCATAGAACTAAATCTACGATACCATTATAGAGCATTATGTACACTTGAACCTTACCATTTTATCATATGTAATGGTAAAATGGAGTTGTTCTTCAACTCAATTCTATGTTTGATGAATGTGCAAATCAACAAACTTAGCAGTTGAACCTTCTGGTGGTAGTAGATTTCTCAATCAACAATAAATCTATTCCCGAATTGAAAACACGTATAACACACGTTCATTATTCAAACTATAATGGTACAAAAACATGTTGTATCATTGGTGTATTAGTATAAGAAAAAGGTTATTGTCTTATTTTGTTTTTGCTTGAAATGAACGTGACATGAAAAGTTAAATAAGAGTTCGGATTTGACAAATAACTAAATTTCTATTTTATTTATGTATGATTTTATTCGAACATTTGTAAATGTTTATTGAAACAAAAGTTATGAACAAAAATGTATAATACTATATGTATTTGTGATTTCAAATATAATTTATTTGGAAATTAGACTAACACTTCTAAAATTGAATCGGATGTCACCAATAAAGTTAAAAATACAACGGTTAGAGGTTAGGTGTTAAATTCATTTGAATACGTAAGACAACAAAGTGAAGCTTTTGTTGTGCACAATTCGTTTTCAGGATGTACATTTTTTACATGACATCAGCACAACTCTAACATGTACTTGAATGAGGTCCGAGAGCGAAAATTCACGTATTTGATAAATAAGTACCTAAGAAATAAACATGGTTTAGATGAATGAAAATGAGAGAGCATATCATGATCATGTAACTAAGCTGTAGTAGTTGCAGTTGTATACTACCAATATATACATCTATAATTGGGTATGACCTTTAAAATTTTAACAATTACATAAAAAAATGTTAGTTATATAGAGACACCCTCCTCCACTTTTTATTATCATGTAAAATTAATTCAATAACCAAAGATCCAATGAAAATAATAGTGGTGACAGTTGTAGCGTTCTTTTTGATAGTTTGTTGTCCATCATCATTAGAACTACAAAGAATCAAACCTTTATCTTATGCATTGAGTTCCTTTATAGCCATTATAATGAACAACTTACACGAATAAGTTGGTGGTTAGCAAGTTTTATTGGAAAAGAAAGTTTTACTATTTATATTTATGGAAGCCCAACCGTATACAGGCATGAGAAGGAATTTAGGAATGAATGTGGCTTGAGTGAAGTAAAAATGAAGATGTATGTGCAGAGGTGGTGCCCCTAGGTTGTACTAATCATTCTTCAATTAATTGTAAAAATGAAGATTATTCAGAACAGTCTTTGGAGCTTTCAACAAGGAAAAGTGATAAACTGGAAGGCCATTGAGAGTGACGCTATTGAGAGTCATACGAGCTCCAAATGAGAGGAGCTTGCTTTTCCACCCCTAGAGACAGTCTCGATACTTGCTCATCACCTGGTTCCAAATCGAGACCGCGTTAGGGCGATCTCCTAAAGGGAGGCCAAGGTACTTTGCTGGGTCGCTACTCCATTTACACTCTAAGATCCAAGCGAAGAAACTGGGTTCATTAACGTCACCAATAGTGTACATCATAGACTTATCGAGATTGATTTTGAGTCCCGTCACTACCTGAAAGCAAGCCAGAGTGGCAAGGATATTAAGTACTTGATCAACAGAAGCGTCGCAGAAAATAAGGGAGTCGTCAGCAAACTGGAGATGAGTAACCTCTTTTGTCCGCCTATCCTCATCCATAGCAAAACGTAATAACCCTTCATCATGTCAAAGCTTCTCTATCATGAAAGAAAGGATGTCCATAACCAGAACGAAAAGCCCAGGTGAAAGGAGATCCCCTTGCCAAACCCCCTTACTCGCGCGAAAGTAACCATGCTCTTCACCGTTGACAAGAATAGACGTCAAAGGGGAACACATGTCCCCTTTAATCCATTGTTGCCACTTAGCCGGGAAACCCAATCTATCCAACACGTTAAAGAGGCACTCCCAATTGACATTGTCAAAGGCCTCCTCGATATCCAACTTGAACATTAATCCTACATTTCTGCTCTTCTTTCTACTGTCAACAATCTCATTAGCTATAAGAGTCGCCTCCGGGATATGTTTACCACGAACATAGGCATGTTGATTGGGAGAAACCAGCTTAGGAAGGACACGGCTCAGACAGTTCATCAACACCTTACTCACCAGTTTATTAAAGCTATTCATCAAGCAAATTGGTTGAAGATCCTTCGTGCTTTCAACAACATCAACCTTCGGGGTTAGGCAAATAAACGCATGAGTAATGCTTTCTGGAAGATAACCCATGGCGTGAAACTCCTCAAAAGCTTGAATGACCTCCTGCTTACATAACTGCCAACATTTCTTATAGAAATCAAAGGTAAAACTGTCGGATCGCGAGACCTTGAAGCCATCACTTGATTTAATAACATCCCAGATTTCCTTCTCACTGAAATTCCGAGTCAGATCAGCGCACTCTTGAGGATCCAAACTGCTGCTCAGATAAACACAAGGGAAGGGTCTGTCAGTGGTAGATTCTTGAAATAGGACTCTGTAAAATTCAGCAATACCCGTACCTAAGGCTTCTTTTCCCTTCGACTACCAGCCCATTACAATAATTTTATATAACTAGCTTATTACCCGGCCCGTTGGCCGGATTACTGTATGTTACCCACTTGTGGAATGGGAGAGAAAGCAAGTGAGAGTGAAGGGATGGGGATTCCACTTGATTAGGACCGACCCACTAATCTGATTCTTCCCGACCCGCCCCAACCTAAAGGGTCAGAAAGAGTCAATAAGAAAATACGAACGGAGATGATTAGTCATATATCTTGACTCTTCAGAAGTGGGTCAAACAGGATCAAGGTTGGGTGAGAGCAATTTTTAGCGCTAAGCAGAGTTCTGGGTTGAATAACTTTACTTAGACCTAGAAATTGGTGCTGATGCATACTGCAGTTTTTATTATACCATCATCAATCATCATTGAATTAGTCCTGGGCATCCCTCCCCGTTGTCAGTCTGAATTCTAATGATAGCTTCATTCCTTGCACCAGCCATATCAGCGAGTTGTCATCTCGAGCATGATTTTCCTATGTACAAATGATACAATTAGAGTATGAAACTAAATTCAAAGAAAAGGAAAAGAGAATTCTATCACATGCCAATAAATACACACATGATAGTTGAAGCTAAGTGAAAGTCATTACTCGCACATCAATTCTCAAAAATTACAGACTAAACAATGGCTAGAATGGCACTGAAACTACCAAGAATCATGGACGAAACAACTTGTCAAATTAAATAATCCTTATACTGAAACTACCTTCTAACTTGAAATAAGACATGATCACGGTTCATAGCACTCTTATCACTATGAATTGGTTGCAGCTCGTCCTTATCACTGCCTCCCAAGCTCAATTCAAACAGAATAGAGACCGTTATGTAAGATAATCATATTCTTACTGATCATAATTCCTTTCTTCACTCCATTTTTGTCAAAGAAAAGATTTATCCCCCTCTCTTCTCCCTCTTCTTCACAAACCGATCCCTAAACCAGCAACAACAACACAAAAATAGCCTTCGCCTCTGCCATCTCCATCTACTGAACGCGTTGGTGGCAAGACAGGACTGCAGAAGCAAAATTTTCTAAAATCAAACTAAATTTTTTGAAGGAGACTCAACCACGAAAAAAGAGTAAAGCAACAATGCTAATAGTTCAGGTGGTTGGTTTTGATGTTATACGTTGCTTTTGTTATGGTCTCAAGTATATCAACTGCAACAGATATGTTTCCTCCAAACATCTTTAATGCACGATTTAGAAGTAAGTCCTCTTGTTTGTGTCAAACGGAAACATTTATGGGTTCTTAACTCCCCTGTTAGTGTGAATACAACAATAGCAAAGAAGTTTGACAACACAGCAAGCACCTAGGCAAAATGATACAATGCAGTAGGTGATATGTGTCTCGAAGGTTTTGAGTTACTAAAGTTCATGTTAAAAATAAACATGCATTAAAATGGATTATTCTATTAAGCAAACATCCCCTCTAATCATACAAAGATCAGATATCCAATTCACAAACAATTAAGCCATAAAAAATCATCACACATCCACCACCTTTGATTGCCTAAATTTGATTTTTCGCAAAGTTATGGACTCTTAAGGGTAACGTTCATGGGTAGTCTGTTTCATAACTCTATAGAGCACAGTAAGCAGCCACCAGCCAGACACAGTGCGGTAGGCGAATATCATTCTCAATTCACAATTTCTAACCACCGGAAGTAAGAACAGACCATAATAAGCGTAGCGTTCATGGGTGGTCTGTTTCATAGCACTACTACACAATTTGTTAAAACAGAAAGAAAGGTATTTAGCATCACGGTGGAACAACTTTTACAGGCCAACAACGACAACATGCTGCAACCACCAGAACTGGTATCATAACTCATAGGGAAAATCAAAAGATTTACTCTCAAATTAAGTAGTTACAACATCGAGCAATCGTCAAGCACATACACCATCACAAAAGTCACAAAACCTGATTCACAAAGCATTCAAACATTTGAGGACATTTATGCAAAGGTACAACTTATATGTCTTTTTTCCAAGCCATTTCCATCAACATGCTAATAAATTTGCAATGCATAAAACAAACGGGCCAAAACTTGAAATTCAGCCTGTTTGACCGACCCATGCCAAATTCTAATTATTCTTTACTTTTAAACTTTCTATTTGAAAATAAAAAATAGTGAAAGAAAAGAGACGACTACAATTCGCCATTTGCACATCACTTATTCGGGAATAAAATCATAGAAATTCAAAAGAAACTGAAAATGATTAGGATCGTTTTAATGTTTAAAATAACCAAATAGATCTTTATGTTTAGTTTTTTACTAACAAATACCAAACGATTCCCTATAAAATACACTATAATTTGATCATTATGATGTCAAATAATTATAATATATATTTGAAATGATAAAAATTGGACTAATTGGGTTGGTCGAGGTTGAACCATTGAATAACTTTAAATACATTATATTTTAGCCACTAAGATATAAAATAATAGCATAATATATATTATGACAAAGAAAATAGCTTGTTTTATAATGACAAACCAATGATGTTCATTTGTTTTACTTGATGGCCAAATCTCATGTAGGTCAGGCCCATTCAACTCTTTTATTTTATGGTTAGCGGTTAGCCCATTAAATACCATGCATTAGTTTATTGTTAAATTTTTTATGTTTAACAATAAAAAGGAGTATTATTTTTGCCTTTTCATATATATT
Organism: Linum tenue; assembly: GCA_946122785.1. NCBI lineage: Eukaryota > Viridiplantae > Streptophyta > Magnoliopsida > Malpighiales > Linaceae > Linum > Linum tenue. The sequence continues at coordinate 50,674,040 of CAMGYJ010000011.1, read as the reverse complement.
TTATCACCACGGAGAAATAAAATGGTATACAGAAAAAATTGACACTCCTGGACCCGTTTAAATCCGCATGTGTACGGTTAGTTGACCCGTTCCACAGAAGAAAGAGAAAAAAATTGACACTCCCTATTCTACCCTTCCTACAAACGTTCCTGAAGCAGGGAATTTGAAATGGGGGAAGAGTTTTTTCCACCCTGCTATTATATATTTTTAATTTAAAATGATACAACAAATCTACTTAGTGTTATTGGTTATGATCCTTGTCTTTTTTTTAAAATGGTCATGGTTCGAATCCCAGTACGTATATTTTTTTAATGAATAAAAAAAAGTAATTGTGAAGACCAAAATGTCCTTCCTACTTTCACTCTCGTTGCAGGAAATTTGAAATGGGGCTCCCGTTTTTCCCTTCGGCGTATTATAAGTATAATAGATAGAGATAGATAGATAGATATCATTTTATAAAGACCTTTTCCGATCAATATATTATATAACATTTTCAAAACGACGTTGCATTATACACTTACAACATTATCACATGGAACTGAACCATGTATATACTTCCACAAAATATTAAAGAAAGCACTACTCTACGTAAATTCACAATCTTACCACTAACTTTAAAAATTCGCTTACCTTCACATTTTCTTCATTGAACCTCTGTACGGTAACTTCATCAATCCAATACAGTGAACCCGACATTTCCATTAGCGACCCATAAAAAGAAAGGATTTCTTTCCTTATGAATTTTACAATACTATATAGTATTGTACATTTAACGTTATGGTACAACCTGTATTTATACGTTTTGTACAAATTCTTTTATGATACAACTTAAATTTGTGCATTTATATGATGGTACAACTTCAAGTTGTAAAGTTGTACCATAACATAATTGTACAAATTTTTTTATGGTACAACCTAAACTTATACTTTTAATGTTATAGTACAACTTCAAATTGTACATTAAAGCACCAATACTATATAGCATAGTAGAAGTCATCTGTCTTTCATTTCGTTTCTTTATTTAGTGCCTCAAACTTCCTCTACATAAATAAAAAAAAAAAGCCTCTTTCTTCATTTCTCATTCTTCTCCTCCCCTTCTCCATCGCCGTCGCAATCTCCATTGAAATCCACCCCTGTAATTTTCCCCCAACCCGCCCCATTTCTCTACCCAACCCAACCCAAATCAATCATTCAATCCATCAGGAAAAAAAAAGAGATGAAATCTCCTCGGCGCCTGTTGCCGGACAGATCGTGGATCATCGCCGTGGTAATGGCCGGCCTGGTCTTCGCCGGCGTCCTGATCGGGAGCTTCCTCCGCTCCGGCGGCGACGACTCCTTCCTCTGCTCCCTCGCGAGCAAGAAGCTGATCCGCGCCACATCCGATTACCCCACCACGCCGGCCCAGCTCCAGGCGATCGTCCACTACGCCACCTCCCGGATCACGCCGCAGCAGAACATCGACGAGATCACCGTAACCCTCGACGTCCTCCGCGGCCGCTCTTTCTCCCCGGCCAATTTCCTCGTCTTCGGCCTCGGATTCGATTCCCTGATGTGGAGCGCACTGAACCCCAGGGGGAAGACGGTCTTCCTCGAGGAGGATCCGTCGTGGGTCGAGAAAGTGCTGAAGGACGCGCCGTCGCTCCACGCGCACACCGTCCGGTACCGCACCCAGCTCAAGGAGGCCGACGAGCTCCTGAATTCGTACAGGAAGGAGCCGACGTGCTCGCCGGCGAGGGCCTATCTCGACGGGAACTACGCCTGCCCGCTGGCCCTGACCGGGCTGCCCGGCGAGGTCTACGCGACGGAGTGGGACCTGATCATGATCGACGCGCCGCGCGGGTACTTCGCCGAGGCGCCCGGGAGGATGGGAGCGATATTCTCGGCGGCGGTTATGGCGAGGGCGAGGAAGGGATCGGGTGTGACGCACGTGTTTCTGCACGATGTGGACCGGAAGGTGGAGAAGGCGTTTGCGGAGGAGTTCCTGTGCCGGAAGTACCTGGTGAAGGGCGTCGGGCGGTTGTGGCATTTCGAGATCCCGCCGGCGTCGAACGTGACCGGCGGGCAGGATGAGAACTCGTGGTTTTGTTAGGATGCGGAAAGGACGACGACGTCGTTTTGGTCGTTTGCCCTACCGATTAGAATTTTATTTTTTTGTTGTTGTTGGTGTGGGGTTAATGAAATTATATCTTTATTATTATTATGTTATTAATGCATGGATTATGCCGGGAATATAGTTTAGTGGTAGTAATTAAAGTTTTTTGATAGGTGGAGGAAAGACACAGGTGATAGGTTGGTATATTTATTCATATAATTAATTAATATCTATCTTCTTACAATTTTCCATGTTTTGCGGTTGAGTGTTTTTATTTTTTATTTAAAGTATTCAGAAAAAATGAGTAAAAGAAAGAAAATTTGAATATACAATACCTTTTCCTCTAATAAATTATGTTTTTCTTTCCTACATGTTAATATGTTTGTTTTCTCAAGGTTTCCTACATTTTAATATGACAAAAAAAAAAGATAAATCACAAGGATGATCATTCAAATCTTGTGTCCATTTTGCTAATCTTATTACTTTTATGGTCGAGTAAGTGCCTGGCAATCACACAAAGAGAATCATTTGTTATAATTATGTTGATATGATGTCAATAATAAACCGTAGGATCCACTCATTATGAATGCGAAATTTGTTGTGCAACCAATTCTATCTTCCAATCTATTAATTCGTTACGTGATCGTGAAATTATACGAGACAACAATACCATTGGGAGAAGATTGAAGGATGGAAATGATAATACAAATCAAGAATTTCCTCTACAAAATGGTTAAAAGAGCCAAAATTAGAGTGTTCGGCAGAGTCCAACTAGGATGAGAAAATGGTTGTAGTTTCACAATTAAACCTCACTCTGTTGAATAAACACTATTAGTGATTAGCGGTAAATCATTTTAATGAGATCTTATTTACCCGTGGCTAATAGATTGAGTTATTTTGTGGTTTTACTGCAAATTGCGAACGACATCTAATAAGTCCGAGGGGTACTAATTAACGCCCTAACTTTTTAAATTTCGTCGCCCTAATTTAACAATTTGAAGGTTTTGTCCCCAAAAAAGCTCAATTTCTAACCAAAATCCCAAAAGTGCTCTCCCTAATCCCTAAATCTTCTCCGTCGCCGCACATTCCCCTGTCACCGTCAGCCCACCATCGCTCTAGAAATCATCGTCGTCGTTCACCTTGGAAGGGATATCTCGCGGCGGCTGCTCCGCTGCTCCTTCCGCCCTATCGACGCCGCCAAGCCCTCTGCTGCGCCGCTCACCCTGGAGAAAAGACTCTCACCGCCATGCCTGCTCGGTCGCCGATCGGGTTCATCCGTCTCAGCGCTTAGGAAGTCACCGCCCGTCGCTCTGGAAATCATTGTCGTTGTTCGTCCTGGAAGGGATTCCTCGCGGCGGCTGGTCCCCTGCTCCTTCCACCCCGTCGACGCCGCTCTACTACTCCTGGGATATGTTGGGTTTTTCGCGGTAGAGGGAGGAGGAGGAAGAAGACTGATCGACGCTTCCTTCTTCGGACTCACCATCGCTCGACAGTAGCAGAGCCCGACGACGGGCGACGGGCAATGACCTCCTTGGCGATATTTCTTTCATTCTCGAGCAGCGGCGGCTGACGGCGACGGGGAAGAATCATATGGCTTGCGGCAGCGACGGTGGAATGTGGCGGCGACGGGGAAGAATCATAGGGCTTGCGGGGGCGACGATTGACATTTTAGGAATTATGGCGAACGGGGTAGAATCGTCTGTTTAGTTAATTTAGGGCGAAAATTTTAAAAAGTTAGGGCGTTAAATAGAAATTCAGATAAGTTCCTAACCATTTCAATAGCCGCAAATGAAATTCAAACCCAGGCCTTGAAACTCAACTCCTCCACCAGCCCTCCAAAAACCTGCCAGGCCCATAGTCCACTTGTCGGAGCTTCTTTTTGGTTCACTAAAAAGTAGGGATGACAATTTCGACCTGGCCCGTTTATCCGACCTATTTGACCTGTTTTGGGGCGGGTCTGATCCGCCCCATAGGCGCGGGCGGGGCGGGCATGGGTAGTCTCATTGACCCGACCTGCCCTGAGCCGCCCCATTCTCGACCCGTTCTTGTCTAAATTACATGTAATCTTAGTCAAATTACTTAGAATTTTCCTTTTATTGCATCATATTTTAGCTATAATAAAGTTGTAAATTAGTGAAAACCTCAATTTCTCCAATAATATTGTTTGTTTTCTTAGTCTTATAATAAAAATAACAAATATTTCTAATGTTTTTCATATAAATTGCGTACCCATTGGGTCGACCTGCCCCGGCCAGCGATCCATGATCAATTACCCGACCTGCCGGCTGCCACGGGGCGGGTCTGTGTACCAAGAAACCCGCCCCAGACCTACCCCATTGCCATTCCTACTAAAAAGCTGATATACCCAAATCTAATATGGCTATCTTATACTTAGGGTGGAAATCAGTACGGTATCGGTATCCCAATATCAAATATCGAAATCTCGAATACCGAATTACACCCTAGAATCAATTCCAATCTCAATCCCTAAATAATTTCGATATCCCAATCCCAAATATTTCGGTATCCAATCGGTACTTCGATATCCCAATCGGTATTATCGATTACGAAATTTTGATTGTTTAATATAGGTCAAAAAGACTAAACAAATAATTTTGAGTTTGGCTAGAGCTAGGATATGGATAAGGAGAATGGAGTAGAGGTGGCATCTCAAGTTTTGTCATTGGTAATCTTTAATTTGACGAATTGGAGGCTGAGAGAAGACTAATACTAGGGCTAAATTACACGTTTGGTCACTCAAATTACATAAATTTTTCACGTTTGCCACTCGAATCACTTTTCTTTCTTATTCGCCATTAACTTTGCGAAATGTTTCATGGTTGGTCACCGACCGTCTGTCTCCGTTAATTCCGTTAAATATTTGATGACGTGGCAAACGGAAATCTGACTGGATTGTTAACTAAGTGACATGTCAATTTTTTTTTTAAAAAATTACACCTCACTTACCCTAAACGAGAACCACGACCACGAGAAGGGGAAAAGTCCCCTTCCTCTCGGTCAACATCCATTCGCTGCCGGTGATATGTTTCTTCCTTTCTCTCACAAGATCGCCGATCAAGGAGTCTCCCCTCCTGTCATTCTCGTCACCGCCGCCGAAGCACAAGTTGGTGCATCTCCTCCCAATGCTCTCGAGCTTCTTCCAGGCCCAGTAACGACCCCTTCTCGGCTGGATCCAAGCTGGTCGAGAGTCAATCGACCACTTTTTAACCATCCCAACCAAGAACAACATACCGATCCCAAGCCCCATCGATATTCTCACAGAAACGAGTAACCCCGCCATCATTCTCTCAAACACTTCCTGCGGAATCTCGTCATTCCCGTTGTTTTTTTTTTCTTTTCGCCGAAGGGGGATTCTTTTGTTGGTGGGTTGATTGGAGCGGGCGAGTGTGCTCTGGCGCCGCCGAGGCCGATGGTGTTTGGGTTGAGCTTCCATGGATTGCTGTCGCTGGTTTTTTGGGGACGAAGGAGGGGAGAAGATGCAATGGAACCTGTTGGGCATGTGACTCGGACCTAGCTGTGCAAGGCAGGACGCGCCGACAGAAGGCGCGCACGAGGGTCCAAGGCGCGCATGAAGGCCTAAGGGCGCGCCACTATGCGTGCGCGAGTGGAGAGAACCAACGCGCGAGAGTGAAGTATCAAGGCGCGGAGGCTCAGGCGCGTCGTAAGCCTCGAAGCCATAAGGAGCTCACTTCACACTTCCCGAGGGTCGGCCGCATAGGGATCAGTGACACAGTCGTAGGTACACCCCTGACATGTCCTAGGTAGGGGGATGGCCGAAATCCCCAACGTGTCAGTGGTCACATCAGAGCCTAGGTCCCATCATGTAATCCAACCACTCACCCACCACCATGTAGCCTATAAATATGGCATTTACTCCGGTGGGTGAGGGGATCGCATTTTTCACCACTCTCTCTCTACAATAACAACTTATCTCTCTAATATCCCTTCTCTGGTTCTCTCACAACTCTCTAGTCTGTGACTTCTTGATCAAACCCGTTACTTGCACTTCTTCTTGACCCCAACCCTTACTCGAATCTAACTCCTACTCCCAGTTAGGTTCAAACAGAACCAATTGCTTCAATGGTCTGGAACCCCATAAAAACAACAAAATCAATTAAAATAAAACAAAGGAGTCTGAGAAACATCATTTTAACTTATCCCCTTCCCATATAAATCTTGTAGCAGAGAAAAAGCGGAAGTGAATAATTGCCAGAATTGGGACTGAAAGGCCGGGAAGAATAGGTAATTATACCGCCGCAATCGAAGCTGAAGGTCTCGACGGAGTCGATGAGTGCGTCGGCGTCCTCCAATTGCGACACAGCTGCTGTTGCGCTGCTAGCCAGCTCATGGGTCTCCTCCGCCATTATGGATCTGCCTCTGCCTTCGTCGCATCTTCGCCTTCCTTGTCTCTGCCTTCGTCGCAATCACCATCGTCTAGTCTCCGACGGGTCGCCATAGTCGTCCAACCCAGTCGTGGCGGCGATGACGAGAATGACGAGAGGAGGACTCCTTGACCGGCGATCCAGTGAGAGAAAGGAACATATCACCACCGGCGGATGAATGTGGACCGAGAGTAAGGAGCTTTTCCCCTTCTCGTGGTTCTCAGGGCAAATGAGGTTTAATTTGTTTTTTAATTTTTAATTTATTTTAAAATTGACATGTCATTAGTTAACAGTCCAGTCAAAATTCTGTTTGCCACGTCATCAAAAATTTAACGGAGTTAACGGAGATAGACGGTCGGTGACCAAATATGAAACATTTCGCAAAGTTAGTGGCGAATAAGAAAGAAAAGTGATTCGGGTGGCAAACTTGAAAGATTTATGTAATTTGAGTGACTAAACGTGTAATTTAGCCCTAATACTAGTGTTTGCTTTTAGGTGTTATGAAAATAATAATACATTGGTGGTTGAGGGTAGTGTAGTAGTGAATGAGACAATCTAGTTGAGAGGATAAAATACACACTAGTTTATATTTCGGTATTGTTCGGTATATACCGATCTCAATCCCGTAATCCCTAATACCGAATAACAATTGAAATTGAATTCCAATCCCAATCCCAAGAAATAATATGTGTAATCGGTAATACCAAATTTAAACAAATTCGGTATGGTATTCGGTATCCCAATCCCAATCCCAAGAAATAATATGTGTAATCGGTAATACCAAATTTAAACAAATTCGGTATGGTATTCGGTATATACCAAATATCGGTACCAAACTTTCAGCCCTACTTATACTCATAGCTCAATCCATGAGTAAATACCCCACCTCTTTGCTCATGTCAATCCAACTCATAACCATGAATATCCTACCCAACCATAACACATCAACAAGGGTAATTACCCGCTTTGACGGGTTAAGGGGTTGTATGGGTAATACCCGATTTCAAAATAATGGGTAGGTTACGGGTATGGTATGAAACCAGAGGTGGCAATTCTCAATTCAATCCATCAATCCATTAAAAATATCCAACTAATCCTATCCATTTAAAACCAATCTATTTGATCCAAATCCAATTGGACGGGTGGATTCATTGATTGATCCATGGATCCAAATGGCAAATTATAGTTTGGTACCTATAATTTTTATTTTTTGTATTTTGGTACCTAAATTTAATTTTTATACAAAAAATATTATTGGAAAATTACGTTTTGGTACCTAAACTTTTCATTAGGACATTTTAATACATAAACTTTTCACATTTTACATATTGGTCCAAGGTTGGGGTCATTTGGATTCCTGGATAATCCACCAATCCACTTAATCCAATCCATGAATTCATTAGATCCAATCCATTTGGTCTATGAATCGACCAATCCAATCCACCAATCCATTTGCCATCTTTATATGAGGCAGTATGGTATAAATAAGTAATAACCAAAAGGTCAAGTATGCTAAACTAAGAATGCTTATATGGTATGGAGCGGTATGATACCTTGTGCAAAATTCTTAAAAGTGACAACCTATAGTGTTGGTTGTTATAGCACAACTGACATTTGCAATATTGATGAAACTGAAGATGCTTCTCAAAGTCAAATTATGCCATCTTATCATGATATTGTTCCATTTTGTACATCTTAACAACCAAATTGTGTTAGTAAAAGATATATAATCCACGATTGAAACTCTTCCAACAACTCGAGTTATTGGGACCAATTGGTTCTTAACATGGTATTAGAGTCTTCTGTAACCGAGAGGTCTCTTGTTCGAATCCCGACGACCCCCATATGTTTCTGTTAAGCACATGGTGTCCGCACTTGTGCAAACTTTAGGCTCATATATGGTGGCTTTCGTTTGAGGGGGTGAGTTAGTAAACGGTATATGATCCACGATTGAACCTCTCCTAACAACTCTAGTTATTGGTACCAACTAGTTCTTGACAAATTGATCTAAACTCAAGGATTCGATGTTTATAACTGTTTTACAAAGCTTCATTTCTTTCAATACCAATTCAACCTATCAAAATATCCTGCCTAATTTGTTCACATACTTGGATGATCAACCAGACGAAAGCATGTCCATCACTATTCACTAGTCAAACGGTTTCCCAACTCTACTATCCGAAATTTACCTTTATTTCGATGGATTAGTATTCACCACTCTCTTCAACTAAAGTTTGACAATGATTTGACAATGATTTTGGGGTTACCAATCAATTAGAAGCTAATTAATCCAATTAGATTCCAACCCCTTCACAAGTTTAGATTCCCCAACACAAAATCACATCCCTTCAATCGCACAAGTCCCACAAGAGGGTTGGGACATAACATAATTAAGAGATCCAAGCAACAATTAAAACTCAGATCCCCCATCTTTTATTTATTTACAAAATCCCCCCTCACCCAGAAGCCGCAGAAGTATCAAACGAGTTCTTCCTCACCAACAAACAACTCACCTTCTGCCCGTTCCCCTGCCCGCCGCCGCCGCCGTTGTTCTCCAACCCACACACTACAAAATCCGGCCGATGCATGGCCAGCGCCAGCCTCTCCTCCCCCATCACCAACCCCGTCGCGTCCAACAAGACATGCCACGAGTTCCGATGGGCCTCGGAGATCCAATGCATCGAGTACCTAAGCCCATTCGCCGCGGCCGGATACGCAAAAAGCCCCTTTGGAGTGTTCTTACACTTTCTCCGAAAGTACTGGCTTAGCTGCGAACCTTTGATTCTCAGATCTAACCAGCTCTCCGGCATCGGAACCACTTTCGCCTCTTTTCTACCGGCGTATTCGCGGATCCCGTCCCCTGTTTCTTCAACGATTGTCATGTAATAGTTCCCTTTGAAAAAAGGGTAGCTCTCGCCCACCATCGCCAGAGCATCTCTCTGGGTCGGCATGAAAATGACCAGATAGTCCTTCTCGTTCAGCCCGCAGTGCTTCAGGGCTCGATTCGATGCCTGGATTTCTGGGATCGACATGAAATTGCCCTTGAATGAGGATTTCTTGGCTAGTATGTCGAGTAGGCGGGACGATTCCAGTTGGGTTCGGTCCAGATCGGAGAAGCTCCGGCTAAACGACGGCGTCGAGGGGTTTTTGGGGGAAATTTTTGTGTTGGGTTCCGAGGATTCTTCTTCTTCCCCGGTAATGCCCAAATCGAGTGCTTCGCTTTCGTTGAGGATGCCGTTGCAGTATTGAGGGTATTTGGCGAAGACATATTGTTTGACGTAGTCCATTTCGGTCGGAGTTATGGGTCCCGACCACCGAAGGTCGAGTCCCCGGAGAGTTGAGATGGCTTCGGCGATTAGATGGGCTGGGATTACGGAATGCGCCTTCTGCAATTCATGAATTTTTTTTAAGCAATGAGTTATTCTATGATAAAATAGTAAAAGGTGAACTAAAAAAATGTTTTACCTAAAGAATTTACAGTTTGATTTTAAAGTACAAAAACACTAGATAGTTAAAAGATTTCTCAGTAAAATCACAACAAATTAACCTAATGACCAAGTTATAGTGAAAAGATGGGTGAAGAGAGAGGGAAGTAAATTGCCTTGATAACCATGCTGGTAGGTCTGCTGTTAGTTTGCACTGGGGAATCTGGGCGAGAAGCTGAAGGTGACGCTGAGACTTCAACCTTGCTAGCTTCCATGGCTTCCTGAACAAATCCATTAACCCGCAAGCAATCAATCATTTCTCCACTAAATTGGGTTAAAGGCCGAAAACAAAATTCTGGGTAATGGAAAGCAAGACGGAAAGTTAGTAACTTTGTACCTTGAATTCTTCATTGATCATCGTCGGCTGTTCTGGATTGCTCACCATAACTTGGGAACTGGGGTTTCTTTCTTTGTTGGCTGAAGAATCTGAAGAACAGACGGGAGAGGAAGAAGAAAACCAGAGGGAGGTTGGATTGCAAAAAATGGCCCAATATAAACAAACGTTTTCTGTAGAGGAGATTGGGACGGGAACAAAAATTGGGATTATTAAACAAAAACCTGATGAATTAAATAAAATAGTTAAACGAAAAGGGAATCAAACCAAGAATGTGCTGTAGTAGGTTTTGAAATGTTTAAACGAAATTATTCCATGCATAAAATCTCTAGGTCTACACTGAACTTGTTACAAAATGCTGGTTAAAATAAAATAACCTACAATAAAAAAATCAATTTATTTTATCTGCCGTTATAATTTGATTATGTCAAACAAATTCATTAGGTACGTTTTGCAAAAAATTCACCTTTTCAGCAGTTCATGTAGTTACTCATAACTCTACCAGAAAAATCAAGCTCTCAAATTGCGAGCCGACTCACTATCCAAATTTTATGCTACATATGATCAGTTAGTTCAGTTTGCATTTTGCTAAAATGACATTTAACCCACAGTATGATAGGTTAGGAGCGTCGTGAGATAATTTAATTTGGCTAAATTGAGCGGCAGCCCAAATCAGACCTAATAATAATAATAATAATAATAATAATAATTTTCTTATTAGACAAAGTACCGTGAATAATTAGTTGTAGGAATGTTCTCTTTTTCTTCTTAATCTAAAGGATTACAGCTAATTACTCATTATAAAATCATGTGTATTGGTTGATTGCAGAAGCCAACTGACCCACTTAACAATAAACAAATGGCTAATTACTTCAATTAGTGATAGGGACCGGTTGAACATTTCTGGACGTTGTGTGCATTTGGATGATTGGAGAGCAGGATTTAAAAATTATTTTGGGGGAATAGTTCTTCAACGGAAAACGATTGGTCATGGAGTCAAGTCTAGATAATAATGTTAAAAGGAAAAAAAGCATTTATTAGTTGGTGTAATGTTGTTGTGACTCAATTGATAATTAACCAGACATGAAAAGAATCAATTGATTGTTATGAAATAACAAGGAAGAGGAACATACACAAGAGTAAGAGTAGAGACACAAGAAGAGAGGGGGAATAGAGCTTTCTTATTCATATGTTCCTTAGTACAAGGAGACCATCTATTTATAGGCACACATCACATAACCTCTACATTCTTACAATCAATATACATGAATGTGAGAATGAATGTGAAATAGAAATGGGGTGGGGGGGTTACATGTAACACCCAATTGTGCAACTAATGTGTCATATGGAGAATAAATATAAGGAGATGAGTTACATAGAACTTGTAACATACCATGGAGCATCTAATGTTGGTCATCCATAATAATAATAATATTTTCATAACACTCCCCCTTGGATGACCATTAGACATGAATATGCCTCGTTAAAACCTTACTAGGAAAAACCCTGTGGGATAAAATCCTAGTGAAGGAAAAAGAGTACATAATCATCATAATACGCTATCTGAATCTGCCTCGTTAAAAACCTTACCAGGAAAACCCAGTGGGAAAAACCATGGTTAAGGAAAAAAGAGTGCAGTGCGTATATGCTCCCCCTCATGACAACATCAAAGTATAGTGTTGTGAACAAATCTTTCAAATCTTCTCATGGTAAGCTTCTTAGTGAACAAATCTTCTAGATTGTCACTTTATGCATGATCCATTAGGACCATTTTCTTCATACATGATCTTCAAGATCATTTTTTATGAAGAGAATCCACAACTACAAGTCATTTAGACGTGTTGAATAACAAATCTTAACCAAACAATTCATAACAAGTCTCATGAATTGTTGACCATTGTGCATGATCAGTTGCTATTGTGATTTCTTTGGAATCTCCATGAGATACTTGTACGACCATAGGTAAACAAATTACTCATCTATGATCCTCATCGTTACCTATAGTAACGAAGTATAGCGAGATACATTTTCGTTCTAACGACATTAACATACGGTACTTCAGGACCTAATAATTCACTTTTATCTCAATGCCTAAATTGATCATTGTTCACTTCTAGTGACCATGTGATCATTAAGCTGTTGAACATATGCAATTTTTTTCATACAAAATTGTCCTTTCACCTTTCCGACATTGTCGTACTGATCCAAAAAGGATCTTAAATCCTTCATGTTCAATTTTCTTTCTTTAAGCAATCCATGTTGCATGAAACTCTTCTGAAGTTTAATTTTCTTTCATCAAGCAAAACATGCTTTATGAAGCTCTTCTGGAGTTCATATCAACTAAAAGATATGAGATCATTATAAAATAATTTCTCGACTTTTTTCTTCCAAATAACTATAAAACTTAGCTAACACAATTGTATGCAAACAATTACTTCATACCACACGGTCACAAGCAAAAGGCACGTCATACACACAATATCACTTAACCAAACCATATTCATAAATCAAACTCATAACTAAAACCACAATATCACGCACATAAGCTTATATGTCATTACACAATCACACATGCCAAATGCAAATGCTCTAATGCACTTTATTCGAATTTAATCACGCAAGGCTTATTCGACCACTTCCTTTAGTAGATATTCACTTAGATGAATATACCATATTCATCCATTTTATCTCAATCCATACAAGGGATTGTTTTATCGATCGATATTGTTCTCGAGAACTTCACATGTTTGCTTCTGACAAACTAATCCTTCAGGGAGTTTCGTATAAATATCATTATCAAGGGATCCATACAAATAGGCTATCACAATATCTACCAAATGCAAATTTCATGCCTTTTGAACTGCCAAACTATTTAAATTGCACACCATAGTTGCATCCACCACAAGAGAGTATGTCTCTTCATAATTGATGTCAGGTTTCTACCAGAAACCTCTCACGAGAAATTGTATTATATCTCTCGCAATTTCCATACGCGTTTGCACAAAACCTATTTGCATCCCATTAGTTTTACATCTTCAGGTGTAAGGACTTCTGGTCCAAAACTTATACCAAATAGCCTAATGCTTTCTTTTATATTGGCCAATATATATTTCTCTGCATGCATCAATAGACTTTTACTTTTGATCCTCTTTGTATCTATCACGTTCAGTGCTGCAGCATAATCAAAACCCTTGTCGACAATAAATACACTTCGGTTCCAACTTTTTTCATACAAGCCAATTAATTGAGATCTCTTCATTTTAAAACATTCAGGTACCTACTATTCTTCTGGAACTATGATCTCAATTTTATGACCTGACTCTTCTAGAGCTATTTTATCCTCGAGTTTACCATCTTAATTTATAGCTCCTTCCTTTCTCGAGGATTTTTATCCTTGGAACCGATTGGTCTATCACGCTTCATACGCTCGTTTAGACTCATTAGATTATCCAATATGGACATCAATTTGTATTGGAGCATTCACAACTGGGCATTTGACATAATCACTCCTTTTAGTGAGTAAAAAGGCGTTTGGCAATCAATACGTTTTTTTCCTCCATGAATCACCATATGAACTTCAGGTTCATGTTTCTTCGTTTGAGGATCAAAATGAGATGATGATTCCAACTCACATCTATGCCCTAGTGTTTACTTTTCTCCCCCTTAACGTTCGAAAAGTAATTCATCAAAATGATGATATTAGCAAAAAGAGTCATGAACAAATCTCTCATTGCAATGGACACCATGTCCAACATAAGTTCTCATGGAACTCATAACGTGTTGTGGTGGATCAATTGGGATGTATTCTGCACACCCAAATTTTCTAGCATTTTAAATGTTTGGTCCCTGACCAAAACCATTTGTATGAAAGGGGAGAACTTATGATAACTTGTTGGCTTCATGCGAATTAATGATATCATATGCCTCGATAAGAGATCGATAGACTTAGTTTGTTCTCATAAGAGAAGTTCTGTTTGATTGGATAATCATCAAAATATATCCATCATTCGGCAACTAATCTCGCAAACATCAGGTTGCATTTAGATAACAGACATATATGATGATATAGTTGATGAATCAACCAAAATCATAAAATTCATATATGATTTGCACGGTGAGTGTATTTTTCTGCATACACTTTTATAAAATCTCAACAAATTCAATTATTTTCACGAGTATATTCTCCTCGAGACCATGTATCACATAATCAATCTTTTGATTGATGAATTCTCTGAACTCTCACTTAATTTCCGTATGATATCTCAATCATTTTTGCATCTGTATCCGGGATGGTATGACCGGACATGCCAAAATAAAAAGTTATCCGATCTTGCAAACTTCTGGTTTACACCTTCATATGTACTAATATACATGTAGTACAAATTTCTCCAGTGAAGTATATGTTCTCTTATAACACATTTCTGATGCAATATAAATTATGATATTCTTTTCTGCGAATATCTTCATAATTCGGTAATGCATCTTCAACTGAGAGTTTAGTTCATTCACGTCTCAAAACATTAGCTCTTCTGGAGCTTTCACATACTCTTGTACTACATTTTGGTCATTAGGCACCTTTTGATTTCGGTGAACTATTGTAAGCATATACATAGTGATAAGAATATTTACATACTATTAATATCACCAATATATTGTTTAGTTACTTCAAGTAACAAAACACAATCTCTTCCGGAGCTTTTTCTTACTTTCATACTATATGATATAATACCAGTAGTGGCTTTTGCAAATATTCATTCTATACAAAAGTATACAAAATAATAATAATAACATCAATATATATGTGTTTCATTACACATTTCGACATACAGAGGTTATAATATATGATCATGACTTTTGCTACATGAATTCTTGTGTCATCCTCATTTATAATAATTTTATCTTTCACTTCCGGTGAAAAGAAACATTTGTTGATTGTCGTTATCCAAACTTCCGGTGTATTTTTTTCCCCATCGCAATGGTAACTCATATTCTGACATTTTTGTTACCAGATCCACTTCTTTCATTTGACACATTTTTCTTCATTTTTCCACTTCGGGGGAAAATGAGATCTTTAGACTTTCATTTCTCTATATGTCCAATGTAGCAATCGATAAGTCAACTCATATGATTTTGCTACAACAGGAGCAATTTTCATTATCTTGATCGTGTTGTGATCTTACTCAAGTATATGTGATTATGTAGAGAGACAATGACCAACCATTACTTTGGTAGAGCTTCGTGCTGATAACGTGTTATGAAATAACAAGGAAGAGGAACATACACAAGAGTAAGAGTAGAGACACAAGAAGAGAGGGGGAATAGAGCTTTCTTATTCATATGTTCCTTAGTACAAGGAGACCATCTATTTATAGGCACACATCACATAACCTCTACATTCTTACAATCAATATACATGAATGTGAGAATGAATGTGAAATAGAAATGGGGTGGGGGGTTACATGTAACACCCAATTGTGCAACTAATGTGTCATATGGAGAATAAATATAAGGAGATGAGTTACATAGAACTTGTAACATACCATGGAGCATCTAATGTTGGTCATCCATAATAATAATAATATTTTCATAACATTGATAACGTTTTACCTTTTTTTCAGGAAAAAAATAATTTCTATTGGTTAGTTTAAAAGATCATTGGTATTTAACCACGTCAGAAAAACAAATAAAAAACACGTAGTCGTGTTAAAAAAAAGGTCTTTCTACCTACCAAATAGACTATTTTATTACTACTCCGACCCACAAATCTCACATTAAGCCGAGTGTGAATCGCCAAATAATGCACAACCTCCTCAAGGATGGCTCTTATCTGATTATCACGAGTATCAACTTGATTGATTTTATCAATGACCACTTTGGTATCTCCTTTGAATCTCGTCTCAGTGAACCCGTTTTCCAGACACCAGAGAATAGCCTCCCGAAGAACGAGCAGCTCGATAACAATAGGATCATCAATAACAAAAAACTGCATGCCACTGGCCAAGAGGACCCTCTCTCCTTGGTCCAAGATAGTCATTTCCTCAGCCGAGTGGGAACCACGCTTAGTTGCCCCATACCACATACAGACAACTGAACTATGGTGCCCCGCACCCAGTGAATGTGCTCGTGGGTTGGCTACCCGCTGACGACAATCAATTGAAAACTTATTCACTCTTGGTACTGTTGGTAAAACTGGCGCATTACCGCTGGGAGCCCAAATTTTTTGCACTCAAAAGACAACCCAATTTCTTAACCGCCCGATCCTCCATAGGAGCGTAACAACTGCCATAAACAGTTGGGGTTGATGTATCAATAACATCAACTTTTTAAGAAAGAGCGGAAAAGTGAGACGAGGCAAACACTAACCAAGATACTCAAATCCTTAATGATCCCATAAAGTCCTTGCCACCAAGCAGTCAAGAAACAATTGCTTCATTGTTTTCGATTCTGCCCAACAAACCGGGCACCTGGGCGGCACCTGGATTTTCTTCTCAATAAGGGCCTCCGTCGTAGGACGGATCCAGTGGAAAATCTGCCACAAAACACCTTTAATTTTGGTGGAATATTGGCCTCCTTCCTGCATATCTAACTTGACTTATCCATCCAACTAGCCAATGATCACCACAGCCCCGCCTGCTTATCCAACAAGATTGCAAGATGATAGGCAGATTTGACCGTGAATACCCCATCACCCGTGTTATGTCATATCAGCCTATCCTCCACATCATGACGCGGAAGGAGAATAGCTTTGATGACACGACAAGTTGTTGGTTCAAATCACTTGCTAAGTTTAAGATCGCACCACTGACCCTCCCCCTGACAAATCACTTTCGCTACCTTTGGGTTGCCACCATCAAGTAACACTTGAGGATTATATATAGGGCTATGGCGATGTAAATGTGGAACCCAATTAGAGGGAAACATAGGAGTTGTACAACCATTAACAACGTGCCAGCTCAAGCCTTGACCAATAACTGCGTTCAAAGAGGATACTCTGCCACCCCCACGAAGGCCGAGATCGAGCAGTGGCCTCAAGGAAATTCCCTATAGGAAAATATTTCCCCTTGTAAACCTGGGCAAAGAGCGACTAGGGTTCATTCGGGATGCGCCAACCAATCTTAGTCAAGAGCGCCTGATTAAAATGTTCAAAACGGTAAAATCCCATTTCTCCATCGTGCTTACTTCGACACATATTTTGCCAGGACATCCATCTCAATCAAGAATGACCTCCTTCAACACCCCACCAGAATCTGACCATGTGTCTGTCTAAGAGACGACAAAAAGAGAGAAAAAGTTTGAAGCAAGACATGACATGTAATCGAAGAGCCAAAGCGACTGATTTAATCAAAGTCTCTTTAGCTTCCTAAGAAAGTGTCCTCTGCTTCCACCCCTGAAGCTGAGCCAGGAGCTTTGCTTCCAAAAAGCGGAATGTAGCGATCTTAGAATGGCTACCTTTTCCATGTCAACTTTTAGAGCCATGTACCCTTTCTTGCCCATGGTTTTGATTTTCAAATAGTGCATTAGCTCATGCCCAAGTACTCAACTATTTGCCATTCGCGGATGAAAGCATTTTGTCCCTCAGAAATGATCCGTTGTAAGAACTAGGCTAGTCTTTCAGACATAATTTTAGTTATAATCTTATGCACAAACTGGCATAAGCTTATCGGTCTGATTTGCTTCATGTCCTCAACGTTGTCCGCTTTAGGGATAAGTGTCAGCCAAGTGTGGTTAAATCTCCGAAGAAGTCTGCCCGTACTAAAGAAAGAACAAACTGCTTCGGTCACAGAGTCACCCACTATATCCCAAAATGACTTGAAATTTTTTCTAGTGAATCAATAAGACCTAGGCCCCTGCTTCGCTCCCATGGAGAAGACCGTTCTCCGAATCTCACTAGGAAAGACGTCCGCCGTGAGACTAGCATTCATCTCTTCATTACTTTGCTGGCTATCGATAGGTCCACAAACCTGTCGTCTAGATTTAGCACATGATTCTACGAAGTGAAGAAAGTTTGCGAAGAGAATTAGTCTTACCCGCTCTACTCCAATCATATAGCAAATGACAAAGTTTCTTCAGTCCCTCTCAAAGTTGGTACATGGGAGTCTCATGTAGTTCCTCCTGCCAGACATAAGTAATCATAGCTCTTACCTCCGGATTATCTGCCCAACGAGCATCAAATCGAAAAAGGGTCGACTATTTTGTATGTATGGCTTATGTGATAGGAGCAGAGCTCTGTGATCAGATCCCTTATCCATAAAATGTTTGACAAGGGTGTTCGGAAATCGATCAACCCATGACTGAGAACAGAGTGTTCTATCCAGTCTTTTGCGGATACAAGCCCATCCCATTCGTTTGTTAGTCCAAGTGAATGGATCACCTTGGTAACCAAGATTATGAAATCCTAGGTCTTGAACGAAATTGTAGAGGTCTATTGACTGGGCAACATTCCAAGGATTACCACCATCCTTTTCATTTTCATGCAAAGTACCATTGAAATCACCTATCACCACAAAGGGTAAATGGATTTCTTCACAAATGCTCTGAAGTTGCGCTAATTGAGCGGCTCTTATTGACTCGTTACAACTAATATAAACACACACCATAGCGTAAGAAAAGTCCATTTCATTAATCTGAATACAAATGGATAATTTTGAATGATAAAACACGAAAGCAACAACTTTGGGGAACCAAGCTACTACTAGACCTCCTGATGCATTATCAGCATCTTCAAAGCAATGCAGTCAAAATCGGGATTTTGATCGTAAAATCGTAGGATTTTAGGATTTTACTTAGGGTTTCCGATCCTGATTTTACTATAAAATCGGTGGACCTTAAAATCGTTCAAAATCGGAATTAAAATCGTAAAATCGTACCAAAATCGGGATTTTGATCCTATGTGAACAAAATATGCGGTTTGAGACAATTCAAAAGAAGCAAAACTGTTTCGGCGGAAAGGCCAATGACGGGGATCTTCTCATATATTTTTCCAATTAAAAGAATATTTGAAAAGAAAAAAATTAAATTAGAGTTCGGTCAACCCCTTTCAATTCCCCTTGTTTAACTCATCGGTAAAATCGTTGCAATAATATTATAAATACGTAAGAATTAACATCATTATTAATAAATTAATTGATTAATGAATATATTTGTACCAAATCAATGACATTAATTATTTATTGGAGTTCACTTATTCTTAGTTTTAAATCATGCTTAGTAGATGATGTCGGAATACTACTTTGAGTTAAACTACCTAAACACAACATGAAAACAAGAGTCAAACACCATGAGCTCTATCCCTTTCTCATAAATTATTTTGAGTTACACATTAAATAATAATTAAAATGATGATTCTGGAACATTAATCTTGAAAATTATCATTTTAGATGTTATATGTCTTTGTCTTATTAATAATTCATCTTATTAATATTATTAAATGGCGGTGGACTTTTTTGAGAAGCTGTTTACGACGGAACACCAGGTTGAGAACTTGGAGGCTAGGGTGGCGGCTTTGCCTATTGAGAGGCTTGTAACGGCGGAAATGAATCAGGATCTGGTTGCCCCCGTTACGCCCGAGGAGATACGTCGTACGATATTCTCCATAGGTCCTACGCAGGCGCCAGGGTCTGATGGGTTCACGGCTAAGTTTTTTCGGTCATACTGGGATATTGTGGGCCAGTTGGTCGTGGAGGCAGTGGAGTCTTTTTTTGTGAATGGTAAGCTCCTTCGGAGCTTTAATCACACATGGGTGACGCTGATTCCGAAGGTGGAGAAAGTTGAGTCGATGCGGCAGTTGCGGCCAATCAGTCTTTGTCAGGTCATCTACAAGATTATTTCGAAAATCTTGGCTAATAGATTGGCGCTGATTCTACCAACGGTGGTCTCGCCTGAGCAAAATGCTTTTATCAAGGAGAGACAAATTGTTGATAATGTTCTGATTGGTCATGAAATCATGCACTATTTGAAGATTAAGACGAAAGGGAAGAAGGGTTATATGGCCTTGAAGGTTGACATGGAAAAGGCCTATGACAGGGTTGAATGGCCCTTCTTACTTTCGCTCATGAAGAAAATGGGGTTTGGTGATCAGTGGGTCAATTGGATCCAGGAGTGTGTTTCGTCCTCCTCCTTTTCGATTATGATGAATGGGATGCCAGCAGGGTACTTTCGTCCGACCAGGGGACTCAGGCAGGGGGATCCGTTGTCACCTCTCTTGTTTGTTCTCTGCACGGAAGGCTTGACGGCATTGATCAAAAAAGCGGTAGCGGAACGGCGGTTGGTGGGGGTTCGGGTTAGCCCGAAAGCGCCCAGGGTGTCCAACTTGTTCTTTGCAGATGATTCATATCTGTTCGTGCAAGCATCGATGCCGCATTGTGAGAACCTGCTGCGAGTTTTGGGGGAGTATGAGGAGTTAAGTGGGCAACGAGTGAATTTAGGAAAGTCTGCGGTTTGCTTTAGCCGGAATGTGACGGAGGAGGACCGTGACGCCATGGCCGGAAAGTTGGGGGTGGGGGCGGTGGGAGTCCAGGATAAGTATCTGGGGCTGCCCACCTTAATTGCTCGATCTAAGTCGGAGACATTCCGATTTCTAGAGGAGACGATGTTGCAGAAGTTAAAAGGTTGGAAGCAGCGTCACCTGTCTTGGGCTGCTAAAGAGACTCTGCTAAAATCGGTGGCGGCTGCTTTGCCGGTTTATGTTATGGCGTGTTTTAAGCTTCCCGTGACGTTGTGCAGGCGTCTAGATAAATATATGGCGCGGTTTTGGTGGGGGGGTTCGGTTGAGAGGATTCACTGGAGATCATGGCGAAAATTGTGCCAGCCTAAGAATGAAGGGGGTCTGGGCTTTCGACGGTTTGAGCAGTTTAATCAAGCTCTGCTGGCCAAAGTGGGATGGCGGATGATACAGGAGCCTGACTCTCTGCTCGCGCGGATCTACAAAGGGAAATATTTCCCGAATGGTTCCCTGTTGACGGCCACCGCTCGATCTAGGCCGTCGTGGGGGTGGCAGAGCGTTCTGCATGGTGTTAATCTGTTAAAGGCGGGACTACGTTGGCAAGTGGGTACGGGCGAGGAGGTGGAGATTGCAACAACCAATTGGGTGCCGGAGTGTCACCCGAATCCTCAGGTGGTGCGGGCGTCGGCTCAACTATGGGAGGGTGCCACAGTATCGGGGTTGATGGGTGAGGAGCCAGGGACGTGGTGTGATGAGTGCTTGGCAAATTGCTTCAGTCCGGAGGTGGTTCAGGCAATCAAATCGATCATCCTCCCTCGATTGCCTATCCGGGATAAGCTTGTCTGGCATGAGGACCGGTCCGGGCAGTACACGGTTAAGTCAGGGTATCGTTTAGCGATGAGGTTGAACAAGGGCCAGTGGAGGGGCAAGTGTGAGGTGTCTTGGATGGACTCAGGGCTGTGGGGGAAGTTGTGGAATCTCAGAATTCCGCCGAAGCTTAAGTTCTTCATGTGGCAGGTCATGAACAGAATTTTGCCGACGGTGGAGGCATTTCTTGTGCGTGACATTGAGGTGGAGGAGCGGTGCCCGGTGTGTTGGCATGAGTTGGAGGATTTGGAGCATTTGTTCCTCCATTGCCCGGTGGCGAGGGATTTGTGGGCGGATTCGGGGTTAGAGGATGTTCGAGCTAGGTTGCCAGTGGAGAATGTGGGCGTGATGGTGCGTAGGCTGCTGGACGAGGTGGCCGATGAGGGAATCCTGATGCGGGTCATCTCTATGCTCTGGAGGGTGTGGAAGTCTCGCAACTGGGTTGTTTTCGATGGATGCCAATATCAGAGGGTGGTTTTGCGTAACCAATGGTGTATCCAGGTCGACGAATGGCGGAATGCGAATGGTGCGGGGGAAGGGAGCCACAGGGATCACAGGCAGGGGGCGGTACGTAGGCGGGATCTGTGGCCGCAGGATGTGTCTTGGGTGTGCTCCTTTGATGGGGCAGTGCGTGAGGGATCTCATTCGGCGGTGGGGGTGGTGCTGCAAGGGCCGGATGGGGTGGTCGTCAGGGCGATGGGAAGGGGGTTGGCTGGTCTTACTGACCCAATGCTTGTGGAGTTGATGGCGCTTCGGGAAGCGATATTGTGGTGTCGGGCGATGGGTATCCAGGATGTCTGCTACCAGGGGGATGCGAAGGTCGTGATTGACAAAGTGGTGGCGGGGTGTACGTGGGATTCCAGAGGGGGTGCTGTGTTACAGGAGATTCAAGGAATGCTGGCGGATGGTTTAGGGGAGAAGCTTCGATTTGTAGGCAGGGATAACAATAGGGTAGCCCATAGGGTGGCTAGGAAAGCCCTTTCTTTGTTTCCCGCTCTTATTGAGGGGTTTGATTTTTGCGTTTGGCTCCATTCGGAGATGTAATCGTTTATGATCTTTAGATCTTGGTAATGCAAGCTATCTTTTGTAAAAAAAAAAAAAAAAATTTCTATATGGTACTTAAAATCCTACGATTCGATTTTACGATTCCGATTTTACCCCAGTTTTTTATTTTAGGTAAAATCCCGATTTTGACTGCTTTGCTTCAAAGAATCAATGAGAAGAATCAAAATCTAACCCTCGCATTCTATGGTAAACTACTCTCCGACTTGATCTTGTCTCCAAAAAGAAAACAAGCTCCGGTTTATTGGAATGAACTAATCCTACTGTAGTTTGGAATGTGAGAGATGATCCAATTCCCCGCATATTCCAGGAAAGAAGCCTAATATATTAATTTGGGGTCATTCTAGGCTGGCTTCCTCCACCTTTTCAGCATCAGTCTTCTCTTGCAAACTGCTTCTTTGGTGTGGGAAACTGTACCGCATCCCCATCAACCTCTTGTAGTCCTTGCTTTCTTCACCCAATTCCTAGCTCAAGCATGTTCCAGCCATACTCATTAAGTTTGGTCACCATTGCACTTTCGTCACCCAGCATCGCCTTAGTATGTGTAATGGTCTCCAGGTGTGAGCCCGCGCCATTTTGAATTTCTCCACCAACATTGTTAATCACCATCCCTGATTTGAAAGACTTCACAACTTGGTGCACTCTCCCCAAATAGGTTTGGAGATTAACACCTTTCTCATCAACACAGACACGACCCCTCCGTTCGAAGTAATGCCCCTATCCCTCTGAAAGAGTGGTCTCCGAATCCACCAGTCCATGGTCATCCCAATAAGAGTCGAGTATGTTTGGAGCTGGGGAGAAAATGATACCTCCAGACTCCTTAATGAGGTCAGCATTCCAATCAGTAGGGCCGGATATAACTCCCACAACCTTCGCATTTCCCTTCCCGAGAGCAATTCTTTGATAATCTTCACTCCGTTCCAGCTTAGGAGAGGTAGTAGCTGACTGCGGCTGGTGATGCTTCCTACAGCTATGTTGTGATCTTCTTGGGGAGATAAGTCCTCCTTCATCTGGTTTTCCTTAATGAGCCACGGCGGGACAAGTAGAGTTTTTTCGCCTTCCTTGAGATCCCTATGGGCACACCTCTGCACGTGGTCAACAATGTTACTGCGAAGACTGGGTTGCACGGATGAAAATCGCGGGGGCAACTCCTCCTCCGAATCATCATCAAGGATCATCTTTCTCCGTCTAGCCTGTTCCTGGGTGATTCCAGCAGTGCTTCCCAGAGCTTAGCCATGTGGCACTTCTTCCCTCTCCTCATGGCTTCACGCGACCTCCGCTTAATGGCATTATGTTCGGTGAGCTTTTGCTCCATTTTCTGCTCTCTCACACACGGATGTGACACCCGTCCCTTCCCAACCTCCACGGAGCCCTCTCCTCGTCCATCTTCACTGCCAGCTTCCGCAAACGATGCTCAACACCAACCTTGGGTGACCTCGAGGGCTTTTCACTCCTGAAGCCCTCTTCTCCTCCAATGGGTCCGAGACAACAGATCCCTCATGTTGCTCAGATTTACTACATGATATATACCTTTAGCGGCTAGTCCTATTGATAGTACAGTGGTAGCGTCTAAATGTGCAGTTGTCGTGGCAGGAGCAGGGTCAGTCAAATCGTCTGCAGTATGTCATCCAAGGATGAGCGGGGAACCTTGTCACAAGTGTTGTCTCCTTGATATCGTATGCCTTCTCAAAAGAAACAGACATATTGTTCACCACTTTGGAAACTGATCAAAAGATCATAGAAAACATAATCAAAATCAAGAACAAAGATATTACTGCTCTGGTATCATGTTGGATCGAAAAATCAGTGATTGAAGAGGAAAGTTGATAGGATTTATTTTTATTAATCAACCGGAAAAATTACAATATCCTTCACATATTATATACATGTCAAACCTAAAGTCCTAGCTGGTACTTAACTAAACAAACATTACAAAAGTAGCCTATAACTATACAAAACTTGCATATACATCCTCATAACTTTTTTGGACAACACCATGCAGCCTCCATTCCAACAACGCTCTTGCCAGATGTAAGTGGTAGTAACACACCACAACAACCCACAGAGCCTGCATGATGCAAAGTTACATGTTGATAGAGTACACACCGCTCCATTGAGATTGTGATACAATGCTTCATTATTGTCAATCCGCCCCTAATAATGCCTTTTTCCAATCAGCATCCTTAACCTAACTCGTCTTCAATTTGAAACTGCATAATTAAGGGGGAAGGGGAAAAAATGGTGGAAAGGAGCAGAGTGCTGACGGTCAAAAATGGTAAACATATGGGAACTGCTCCAGAAGAATATAGTCAAAGAAAAGGGGACGGGAACCGACAACCAGCGACACTGTTTGCTTAGTCACAAACTATGCATATATTTGGTAGCATACCAGGGAGAATCTATCTAAAAAAAAGCATTATTCCAACTGCTGCACCTAACTCACTTTGACCTCTTTTTCATAGAGATGAAGATAGTCTTATGATACTACAAAGACTAAGCTTTGCTTAGTCTCGATGACACTTTTCTGCCTCACTCGACCCTGAAGATGAGAACCCACCAATCTGTCACTGTAAAGTTATACAAACTGACTATGCTCCAGCTATGGTTTCATTGCATATCTTACTAAAACCAGTCCATTTCCAACCAATGGCAATAAACAAGCTGGTCATTGTTGTGAGTTCAGCAGTGTGCCAGTGAGTCAAAGGTGGGGTTAGCCAAATATGAAATACCACAGCCCTTCAACAGCTAGCAGCAGTCAATTTCTCTCAATGAGCACCAGAGCAAAAGAAAATAAATTTAATACGATTATGTTAAGGAGTTAACTGCTAAGCAACGACTAAGCCGGCCTCGTAGTATGAAACAGCTTGTGACTACCAGGCCATGACCATCACATATTCCATCCTCAATACATATCAGTCGTAAACAAAGCAATAGAATATTTCTTTGCCATGTCATTCCAAAATGAGTATCATGTAGTTTCAGCTTAACACTAGCTAGACTGCATGATCGCACACAGTTAAATCACTTTTTTCTGTTGCGGCGAAATACTTTACCTACTGCACATACTAACTTTGGATCATCCTCAGACTCCAACTTGAGACGAGAAAACGACTCACAAGAAGATAGAACACTCATTCCACATTTTTACAAACACCACAACTTCTAACTAAAGCATACTAGCAACATCAAATGCTTTCTTCAATCTCGCGAATTAGGCAAATCAAGGGACTCGCTAAAACGTCACAAAATCTTCGACTACAAAAGCCTCCAGGGCTCGACATAAATCATCACAGTAAGTTTAACATTGAAAAGACACCACACGGCTTGATCTCCTTCAGCATGTCTGACCTAAACTCTTTTTCCTAACAGTCCCATGGGGAGTAACCAAAGGAGAATCATACTAACCTCGGGAATAGACTGTTGAATTACAGATTCCACAGCAACAACCATAGCTTGAACGAAATCATCACCCCCAGTTCCAATGGCAGTAAATCCTCTAACCGTAGGATATGTGTTAACCTGGTGAATCAACATTTCAATGTCATTCTAATCCAGTTAAGCCCTTATCACTAAAACATCAATCCAATATGCGACTTTAGTGATTCGAATTGGTCCACACTCATAATTCAAAGTGGAAATGCATTTCCCGTACCTTCATTCTTATCTAAATCAAGCCATTCTTCGGAGGAATCATCAGCCACTGTCCCTCCAATGACGCCACATTCGTAGTTTGTCCCACTCTCCCTTGTGTTTTTGACAAACTCTGCCAAACAACATCAACATCATTTGGCGCAAACTGGCATGCTTCAGAGCA
The DNA here is from genome assembly GCA_946122785.1 of Linum tenue. NCBI lineage: Eukaryota > Viridiplantae > Streptophyta > Magnoliopsida > Malpighiales > Linaceae > Linum > Linum tenue. The sequence continues at coordinate 50,647,542 of CAMGYJ010000011.1, read as the reverse complement.
TCCACGGAAGCCATGCGGATTTGAGAAGCTAGCGAAAATTCAAGAACCCATTAAACAAAAAAGAGAGGTAAACCTGAGATAGCCTTCAAGACGGCTGCTTGCGGCGGCCCCTGCTCCTATTGGGCCGAGACGGAGATGACGAGAAGCATCGATGTATGGGCCGCGAGGGCTGTAAAGCCCCACAAGCTCTGCCGTTTCCTTCTCCTTATTGTAAACGGCAGCTAAGGCCTAATGTAACCCTAGGAGAATGTAGTAATAGGGTTATAAATATGCTTGTTTGGAAAGCGAGAGACATTCTGGTTGATTATCAATAAGAGTTCAGTAAGAGAGACTTCTCTCTCCCGTGGATTAGTCCCAACGAATTGTTGGGGATACCACGTAAATTGCGCGTGTTTTTCATCGTTTATGCTAGATTTATTATGGTATCAGAGCATACGGTCCTTTGATCATCTGTCCTCATGAGCGACGACGAGGAAAGTAAGAAGTCGACTCCCATCGACGACAGAGGGAAGGGTCACCTCTCTTCGTCATCCTCCTCCGGCCATGTCTTCCCGGAGCCACAGTCGCCTTACTTTCTTCACCCGTCTTATGTCAATGGGCAACTCCAAGTAAGCGATCCTCTCACTCCGACAAACTACGGCGAGTGGGTCGTGGACGTCACTGATGCCCAAATAGTTTTAAAACAAATTTGGTTTTGTCGATGGCACCATATCGAAGTCGACGCAAGAGCCAGAACTGGGCGCATGGATTCGATGCGATGTCGTCGTCAAGGGCTGGATGCGGCTCTCCATGAATAAAGAAGTTAGGAGCAGCATTCGATACGCTAAGACAACAAGAGAGGTATGGGTAGACCTCAAGGATCGTTTTGGCCAAGGTAGTCTTACTCGCGGCTACGAACTCCGCCGTCTCATCAGTGCACTTTGGCAGGAGAAGCTCACAGTTTCGTCATTCTATACACAACTTCGTACGTATTGGGAGGAAGCACAGTCGCTTTCACCTTCTGAAGTCTGTACTTGTGGCCGCTGTGATTGTGGCCTGGAAGCTCGCATTCGAGCCAAGGAAGAATGCTCACATTTGTTCGACTTCCCAATGGGTCTCGACGAAAGTTTCGGGACCGTTCGTAGTCAAATCCTCTCAATGAAGCCTACTTCTAGTCTTGCTGAAGCTTTCAATATAGTCTCCACAGATGAACAACAATGACTTCTTGCTCAACGTCGTCGTCCCGCACCAGAAGGTGCCGCCTTCGCAGCTCGTGCAAATGACGAGCGTCGTCGAACTCTGGATGGACGCCCCATATGCGTACACTGCGGAAAAGAAGGCCACTTCAAGGCAACCTGTTATGAACTCATAGGATACCCAACCTGCAACCATAATGACAAGACAAAGAAGGGTGAAACATGGGTACCACGTGGGGAGAATAACAAGTCAGACCGTGGGGAACGACGACGTCGAAACCCCAAGGACATGCCTCCACGAGCTGCACAGGCTGACAGCAACACTAGCCCTGTCCCTGGTTTTACTACTGCTCAACTTGACAGCCTCAAGAAGTTTTTCGCTCAAGCTCCTAACACGGATGATCCATCCGCGCATATGGCAGGTACGTTTCTCGACAATTCTGAATGGTTGATAGACTCGGGTTGCAATGAACATATCACCAAGGATGAACGGTTATTAAGTGATATTTCGGTTGAAGAAAATAGCAATCCGGTGAAATCCCGAATGGTGATAATGTGCCAGTTAAAAGTATTGGTTCGGTTAAGCTGGGGTCTGGAGTTCAACTCGACCGAGTTCTACATGCTCCAAGTTTTCAATGTAATCTGTTGTCCGTGAGTAAGCTAACCAAGGACAACAATGTTGCTTTGATTTTTCTACGTGACTTGTGTATTCTTCAGGACTTACGCTCCAGGAACGTGATTGGGAAGGGGATTCTCCGTGATGGACTTTACTACTTGAAGTTGTTCGATAGCAAAGAGCAGTTCCTTTTTGCATGCAGTGGACGTCGTGCAATTTCGGAGGAAGTTTGGCACGCTCGTTTGGGTCACCCCTCCCCTGCTAAACGCTCTCAATTGCGTCCCTTCCTTGAGTTCTCGGATTCCAAGTCGCATGGGCCCTGTCATCCTTGCCTTCGTGCAAAGAAGAGTCGTCTTCCTTTTCCGCATAGTTCTATTAAGACTTCGGATTGTTTTGAGCTTATTCATGTTGACATTTGGGGAGGTTATCAAACCGCTTCTCTTAGCGGGGCACATTATTTCTTGACTATAGTTGACGATTTCAGTCGAGGAGTCTGGGTTTATATTTTGAAATTCAAGTCAGAGGTTGCACGTAAGCTTGTTATGTTTTGTGAGATGGTTTCCACTCAGTTCTCAAAGAAAGTGCGGCGGATACAGGCAGATAACGGGTTGGAGTTTCAAACCTCTTCATTACGTGACTACTATGAGCAGTCTGGAATCGTTCTACAAACCAGCTGCACTGATACACCTCAACATAATGGGGTGGTGGAACGGAAACATAGGCACATTCTAGAGACTGCAAGAGCACTTAGATTTCATGCAGGATTACCAGTTCGTTTTTGGGGTGAATGCATCTTAACTGCTGTCTATGTGATATATAGGTTACCCACTGAAGCCACTGGTAAGACTCCTCACAAAATCCTCTTTGATAAACCAGCCCAGTATTCTCAGCTACGAGTGTTTGGATGCCTTGTTTATAGCAAGGATAATGATGGTGGCCTACATAAATTCTCTGATCGTGGACGTGCCGGGGTTTTCTTGGGCTACGCAGCTTCTCAAAAAGGGTTCAAAATCTACAATTTACAGTCTCATAAGACTCACGTCTCAAGTGATGTCATATTTCATGAAGATATTTTCCCTTCCGGGCTCAAGACCCTCGAGAATTTCACTGGGGTCCTCCTTTTATGGTTGATGAAGACGAGGTGAATGTGGCCACGTCACCCAGCTCTTCACCTCTGCATGCCACTATTTCGCCCATGCACGATATCACGGGTTCCATTTCTCCCACTCAACCCACTGAGTCTTCTTCGTCGTCACCACATGGGCCGCGAGTAAATTAGCCACAATTGTCTTCATCCATACCCAGTCCAGATGCTACACCTGAGACTGGCCACTTAGCAGGCGATCAATCGCCACCTTCATCACAGCAATCACCCCTGAGGTCACTCCTCCTCCTCGACGCGGCGCACGTGAGTGTCGGCCGCCCAAAAGGCTTGAAATTTATGACACTAATCTGAACTTTGGCTCTCATGTTCAGTATCCTCTATCTCACTATGTATCCTACGATCGTTTCAGAACTAGCCATCGAGCCTACCTTGCAAAGATTTCCAAGGAAGTTGAGCCTACAAGTTTTTCGGAAGCTATTCAACATGAGCATTGGCGTCTTGCCATGATCAAAGAGATAGAGTCCCTGGTTGCAAACGGGACATGGAACTTAGTTGATTCTCCATCAGGAGCTCATATCATCGACTGCAAATGGGTATTCAAAATAAAGTATTGGCCTGACGGTACTATTGAGCGCTATAAGGCGCGTCTAGTGGCGAAGGGTTACACACAGATTGAGGGCTTGGACTATCATGATACCTTCGCCCCCGTCGCGAAGCTCGTAACTGTTCGATGTCTCCTGGCAGTTGCTGCTAGTCGTGAGTGGCACATTCATCAACTCGATGTCAACAATGCTTTTTTGCACGGTGACTTACAGGAGGAAGTTTACATGCGCATTCCACCCGGTTTTGCGGCTCCCAGGGATCGTCGTGTTTGTCGTCTTCAGAAATCAATCTATGGTTTAAAACAGGCTTCACGGAATTGGTACCAGAAGTTCACTACAACTCTCTGTGAAATTGGTTTTCGCGCCTCTCCGGCAGATCACTCTCTTTTCATCTATCGTCGCGACAACATTTTCGTTGTTGCACTTATCTATGTGGATGATGTTATACTGGCAGGTGATAGTCTTGATTTCATCACTCATGTCAAGAAGTTCCTCGACCAGCGGTTCAATATTAAGGATTTAGGCCCCCTGAAATACTTTCTCGGTCTTGAGGTTGCTCGTTCACCGCGTGGCATTGTCCTTAGCCAACGCAAGTATGTTCTTGACATTCTCAATGATGCAGGAGTTCTTGGTGCACGTCCTAGCTCTTTTCCAGTAGAGCAAAATCACCAACTCACTAAGCCGGATTCCAGTCCTCTCATTGATACATCTCCCTACCGTCGACTGGTAGGGCGTCTCCTCTACTTGACAGTTTCGCACCCTGCTATTGCTTATGGTGTAAACATTTTGAGTCATTTTGTTCATGCCCCGACTCAAGCTCACATGGATGTTGCTGTTCAAATTCTCCGCTACTTGAAGACTTCACCTGGGCAAGGGCTTTATTTTCCCGCGTCGAACTCTCTCGACTTAGTGGCATATTTTGATGCAGACTGGGGGGGCTGTCAGACCACCCGTCGTTCTACTACACGTTTTTTTTATCTCTCTTGGTTCGGCTCCTATTTCATGGCGTACTAAGCAGCAGAAGGTAGTTGCTCGTTCTTTTGCCGAAGCCGAGTATCGTGCCATGGCCAGCACAGTGAGTGAGCTTCTCTGGCTTCGCTGGTTTTTAAAGGAGTTGGGTGTCCCTCAGTCTAGCCCCACTCCTCTCCACTGCGATAATCAAGCCGCCCTTCATATTGCGGCTAATCCTGTTTTCCATGAACGGACTAAACATGTGGAGATGGACTGCCATTTCGTACGGGAGCGAGTTCTTTCTCATGATATTCTTCCCCGCAAGGTTAGCTCTCATCTTCAGCTTGCAGACATGTTCACAAAAGGGCTTGGTGCAGACCGTTTTCGGTTTCTTTTGTCCAAGCTGAACGTTCAAGATCTTCACGGTTCAGCTTGCGGGGGCGTATTGTGCCGAGACGGAGAGGACGAGAAGCATCGACGTGTGGGCCGCGAGAGCTGTAAAGCCCCACAAGCACAGCTGGTCACTCAAGCTCTGTCGTTTCCTTCTCCTTGTTGTAAACGGCAGCTAAGGCCTAATGTAACCCTAGGAGAATGTAGTAATAGGGTTATAAATATGCTTGCTTGTAAAGCCGAGAGGCATTCTGGTTGATTATCAATAAGAGTTCAGCTGGAGAGACTTCTCTCTCCCGTGGATTAGTCTCAACGAATTGTTGGGTATACCACGTAAATTGCGCGTGTTCTTCATCGTTTATGCAGATTTCTGGTCGTCATCTTCCGGCCCTGTAACGCTGCCGTTATTCGAGAAACTCGAGCGGCAAGGTTTGCCGGAGGAAAATCTACGGGCTCTAACACTTCTACACAAGCGGCAAATCGGTTTCCTGCGCTCGATGGTCGTCGTCGTCGTCGCCAGAAGGGAAACAACAGAGGCGTTGAGTTTGTTGCAATTGTCTCCGCGGTTGCTCTGTTGCGAACACTGAGCGTAAAGCGGCCCTGAACGCCATTTTTCCTTTCCTGCTATGCTTTAATCTTTTCTTCCCTCTTCTTTGCTTTCCCTTCCAGTTTTTCGGAAGAGAAGTTCAGTGGATGAAGCTTCCAATTCGTCCATTCGATCCACATATTTTTGCTGGAACAACCACTAACCAGTAATCGCATCCGTATTAACGCAATTGCATTTATTCTCTTTGTTGTCAACTCGCCTTAAATCATTTTCACTGAATATTTGAATATTCGATTCAACCCGCCTTACATCAATGCAATTAACTTGCAATTGAATATGTAATTAAATATTATCATTAAATTATAGAAAATAAACTAAAATTATGTTAATCGAATTCTACTTGCATCGACACATTCAAATTGAATCGAATTCTACTTGCAATTAAACTATATAAGTTGAATTCCGGTTGCAACTAAACTATATTGATCGAATTTTACTTGCACCGTCACATTTTCCATCCAAAGACTTAATGGAAAGTAACAAACATTAATTATAGTACTACCATTTTGGAAAATATAATTCCTATATGATCATTTTGCACAAATGTCAAAATTATGTGACCAATTTTCATAATTACCCTTCGCTCTCCCCTTTGCTTCTCCCTCTTCGTATGCTCACCACTACCTTCTTCTATTCATGAAGGGTGGAATGGAAGAGATTTGAAATTCTAAGATGCGTTTTCCCCCCTCCACTAAGCTTCAAATCGTGTTTAAAATATCGATAACAGAACTAAAAAAGCGGTCTTAACCTCACTCTATTGGCTGCCCCTGTGTCTCGCCTCCAGGCTCCCACCACTCTAGTTCTCGAAATTCTGGTTATTGCTCGAATCCACAGCAGCTAGACACAAATGCCTCTATTTCCCTTTCTCTCTTATAAGTCATATCTTGTTCCTCTCAATATGTGAATGAGATATTGAGTCTGCATAGCAGCGACGTCTTCAGAATAACCACCAAATCAATAGATTGGGTAAATAATCTGAAGACTATTTGGGCATCACTTTCTGGTTAGAGTAGGATTTGATCTTAAATTGTAAGCAAAACATAGATAAGATCTCGAAGAAGCAAGCAAGCTATAGAGCCATACCCAGGCGAAAACTTCAGCACCCTTTTTAATCTATTTATGGGCAAAAAAAAAAAACTTGGTCGAATGTCAATTCAATCCACTCACAAGCCCATAATTTGAGCTGCTGAGACCAAAATATGACTCATTTCTAGCAAGAACAAGTTAAGAAGACGCTTTAGATTTGAGCTCCAAAATCTCTATGAACAACTCACAAATTGGAAGAGGGAGAGTCGGAGAGAGATGTAAAAGGAAGAAAGAAGGTAGGAATTGGTCGCAGAGATAAGATCTTTTTATCTAGTCGACTTGTTACTTAGAAGATGGGTAGTTGGAGTTAATGAACTTGGGATGCCTCCCTCACCCGAACCACTAGAGATAACGTGCAAAGGACGGAAATGACGATCAATGGTGTGATCGAGGTGTGGAGATTGCTAATCTAGGATCGACTCAATGGTCATGCTACCAATCCCCTTCATGCACCAATCCACTAGCCCAATGTGACCTCAACTAGCTTCACGATGTAGGGATACAACCTATCTCCTCTAAATGGGTTTTACGCATCCACACACTAGGTTGTCGACTCGAAGGTCACACACTCGACGCCCTAGCTTTGCCTAGGTGGTTGTATAATAGACAGGGGTATGATCGCATCATCCACCATACTAGACTCCTAGATCAACCATCCTAACCTATCATGCCAAGACCGTTCAATCCATACATAACCTAGATCAAACCCTAACTAGCCAAATCATAGTAAAACATGGAGAGACAAGTACAAGGCATAATACTCATAGATGGAGCATAAACAACTCTAAGAAAAGACAATTCATTCATAAATCACAAGAAGGATAATGATAAATCCCCTACCATCTAAGTTGCAACTAGGGCAAATTGGATATAGATAATTTCACACTACTTGATGCAAGGAAAAGAACAAACATCAAATATACATAGATGGATAGGTTCATAATCATTCACAATCAAGCCTAAAACATTATATTACATATCAAGCCTAGGTTAGGGTTTAGGGGGCAAGCCTCAAAGTACATTGAGAGACTACCCCATGAAGGGGGAAGAGAGGACATGAATAGGGGGAAGAAATCGGCAAGAAGATTCATCAAGTGCTGGAAATCCTCCTCCAAAGCTCTCATATACTTCTTCTTCTTCAACCTTCTACTTCTCTCTCTAACCTCACTCTAAAACAACAAATTTGCCAAAAGCCACTCTACGCAAGGGGAGTGATATGATCCCAAATAGCCAACTATACACGTTTAAATTACTTGATGAAGAAGCTATCGAAGTTGGGAAAAAGAAAGCCAGAATTTGGTTAAGTGTTGGAACAGTTTCAGGTAGCCTACTTTGGAGGTTTGGTTCTCTCAATTGGCTCAATTAAATTCAAGTTCGATAGGTTGTTTTGAAGATAAGAAGTTTATCTACATGATGGAATGCTTGGTACCCCAAGATGAAGTCCAGAAGATTATTTTCCAGACGTCCAAAGATGCTAGCTGGAAAGCTGAAAACTGCCTGAAAATGGCTTAGTCTGGAAACTGTTTTGTGAAGCCTACTTTGGAGCTCAATTCGAGGAGCATGGATCTAATTCAAGTCCAAAGACTTCCACAACATGGAAGAAGGTATGTTTATCTTCAAAGAGAAGGTATTGGATGAAAGATTGGAGTTCTGGAAGGCCTCGAACGAAAGGTGCAAAGTTAGTACGAAAGCTGCTTTTTGGACTGTTTGCTGGCACCTTACTTGTGCTTCAAGAAAGAGAGTTTGAGTCCGAATTTTGTGTTCTTTTAGTGTAGACTTTTTACCTTAATTATTTCCTTGCTAGTTTATACTTATATTAGGTTTTCTTTGACTATAAAAGCCTTATAGTTTCGTTGTAATAAGTAGAGTTGATTGAATGAAAATTGTGACTTTGTCACCCAACAGAGTATAACATGAGATAAGTTAATGATGGAAATTTTGATTACTTTTTTTTTATCATGACATCAACCACATGTATCAAATATGACATATAAAATGTATGTATAAAATTAGCTTAAAATTTTAGTAACAGCTTATAACTCAAACCCAACTCGTTTTTTAATGAACTCAACCAAAACTTAAACTAAAATACAATTATGTTTTGCTTAACCACTCATTTGCAGCACCAAAGGTAAGATAGCCTAACGGTAAAGCTGCCGCAACAGTGAAGGTTTGGGAGTTGCAGATCCCAGGTTCGAATCCAAGCGAGGCCTGTTGGTGTTCCCGGAGGTACAAGGCTGCTGGGGGCGAAGCCCCGTTGGCGTCAAATTAAATGCAGGTGGCCCCCAGGTTTAGTAGGACCCGCTGTCACAAAGTGGCACGTGGGGCTGAGGTTCCTGGGTATAAAAAAAAACCACTCATTTGCAGCACTTCCCATAAATCTCAAATTTAGTAAACGTTTCGATTTTTTTACGGGTAAATGCCACATTTGGTCACTGGGATAACTGAAATCGTGTTATGCTTAGTCACTAGAAAAAATTAATATTAAATTTCGGTCACTCGAATTACTAAAACATGTCACATTTAGTCACTCTCCCGTTAGCCTCCGTCCAACTTTAGTCACTAAACATGACATGTTTCGTTAATTTGAATGAACAAAATTGATATTAATTTTTCTAGTGACTTTTACAAGTTGCTAGAGCGGTAGAGCCCAATTGTTCCTTCTTTGTTCTCTCTCACTCTCACCACCGCCTCTCCACAAGAAAGAAGGAAGGAAAGGACTGACGGCCATAAGCGAGCAAGCCTCCTCACAAACATCCAAACCCCCATTCACCAAAATCAAGACAAGCAACCTCAGCCAGCCACCAAATCAAAACACTCTCCGTTTCCTTTACGTGTACAATTCCACCTCCACTTTCTTTTTCTTACTCCCCACGCTCACAAAAAAATCGAACCCCCAATTTCACCTCCTCAACAAAACAAAACAAAGAAAAAAAATCTTCCTTATCCCAATTCTCCTCCTCCTCCTCTCTCTCGCTACGAAAATGGTTCCCGTGGTTGTTACCCAGCTGGCGACGGGCCTCAGCGTCCTCGCCGGAGCAGTAATGGCGAAATCCCTGCTCGAAGACAAGCCCATGTCCGGCCCATTCCAACCCAGGTGCCCATCTTGCAACGGCACCGGCCGGGTAAGCTGCCTCTGCTCGCGGTGGTCCGACGGCGACGTGGGCTGCCGGACTTGCGCCGGATCCGGGCGGATGGGCTGCAGTAGCTGCGGCGGGTCGGGGACCGGCCGTCCACTTCCGGTCCAAATCTCTATGCGGTCGCCCAATCCCCCGTTTTGAGAAAGATTGGTTCCAGGCGATTTGTTCTCGGTTTCCACTCGCTTCCTCTTGGTGTAATTCTCTAAATCTTAAAGAAACATTGAACAATTTGTATGTATAAGTGCTTGGGGTATAGTGGAAAAGAGATGCAAGCGATTGGAGATTTGGTAGAGATGAACCACAATATAGCTTTTTCTATTTCCTTTTGGAGTTTATGAATGAGAAATTACTCTCTCTCTCATGAGACTTCAATTATTATTATTCTCTAATCTCTTAACAGTTTTTATTGCGTAATTTGAGGTGGCAACTCGAATTCTCGTATGTGCATTATGTATAGTCATTAAATGTTTCATTCAATAGATCCTTGGGTAGTTTCAAAGTGATTTCAATTATTGATGTGTTTTTAATTTCATAAAAAAGAATTGAGCCAATTAAATTAGAGTGTCCTAGTTGTGGACATGTCCTGGAATTAGGGTGGTTCAATTTGAGTCGAGTAAGACCACAAAGTTGTTTTTAGCTAGTTGTTTCTTTCAATTGTGTGGTAAGTATCAAGTGTACAACTTTGAAAACCAAGTGGGGAGCTGTGATTGTTGGGTTTGATGTGATTATTATTCTTTGATTATATGTATTTGGACTAGTAAACAATTCCAAGATAATGGAGAGAGTTGTTGGTTTGCTTTGTCTTTGATTGACCAAGTCCTCTTACCCAGTAGTTGTAAATGTATGACTTTGTTCAGGTGAATTTGAGTTGGGGGAAATGTTGGAATCCATGATGCCAGACTTTTCTTTGTTAATTAGTTGCTTAGTCACTTGCTATGGAGATTGGAATATGTATGTTTCTTTCTTTGTCTAGTTTAGAGTGTTTGTGAGTTGTTTGTCCAGTCTGCAACTTATTTCCTTGACGAGAGTAAAAGATTTTATCTTCTAGTTCAAAATTGTTGCTCCTAGCGCGTCAAGTACACGTGGAGATCCAAATCGTTCATTATTTCTGTTGATTCAGTGCAATGCTTATATAAAAACTTGTAAAGGCCTTCTTTCCTCCTAATAGTATTGAGGCAAACTCATTTGTTAAAACATTAGTTTAGCTGTCTCCACTCTCCCCAAAGAAGAAGAAGAATGGGAGACGAGTCGACACAAGGTGCTCAAGTGGGACGTCGGTCATGCGCAACCACTACAAGCAGCATCAGCCGCCATAGGCAACTACCAAAATCAAAAGAAAACAATTCTATAGAGACAAAAGAACTAATTAAAGAGGTGCGATTCTTGGAGACTATTTGATTATAGTCTTTCTTAATCATTTTGAGTTTTTTAATGTGAGAAATGAAGCTTCTTGAGTTCTTTCTATTTGCATGCGCGATTTAATATCTTAAACTAGCATTCTAAAAAAATCTTAAATTAGCGGAATTTAATGGGTTACAAAGTGGAGTGGAAACAGGCGGCTCTAAGCACAAGTGAAGGACCATCATAATTTTACCCCAAATTAATTAATTTAGTAAAGAATTAAGGCTCAAAGGCGGTCAAATGCGGGACCGGATAAGAGCTCCTCCCCTTCATTCTCTATTTGAGGTTGATCATCTTAATTTGAATTATCCTCCATAATCTTTTGTTCAATGTTCGGTCCAAGTGTTTTGTTGAAATTCGGATATGGGGGTCATCATTCTCGAATTCTAGTGTTTTGTTGAAATTCGGATAATGGGGGTCATCATTCTCGAATTCCTCCTAGATGTTTTCAATGGTGGATTACTCCTGGATTCAGATTGAAGAAAGCATAGGAAGTGTTCAAAGCTTTCAAGTGGTGAAAATCCTTCAACATCTTTACATTCCAAGAAAGTTTGGATTAGTGCAAGTTCTTAAATACTATAGTCTTCTTCCTCCATTGCTACTCCTAGGGGCTATATATATATCTCGCTCTCTTCTTCTTTATACCTAGCATTTTTATCTTTTTGTCTGATTTTATCACGTTTTGTGCATTATGGTTGTTTGAGTTTTTGTTTTGATGCTTATGTGCAGGCAAATAAGAGATTATGTTGACCCGGTACCAATTGTTAATGAGATCGAAAGAACACTTTGAGGACATAGAAGAACCGTAAGGTTACATGCTCAATCAATGGTGGAACAAGAACAACCACAACATAGGTCAAGGAAGATGGGATCTTTCTCTAGACCAAGCAGTGGCGGACCCAGAAATTTGGGAGGACCATGATAATCGCTTAAAACCCCATTTCCTTAGGCATGCATCTCTTTAGAAAGAGTCTAACAAGTGTACCATTTATTTGATATAAGATATGGTTATCAGAAAAAATTAAATAACCAATAGAGAGCTTACCAATCCACCACAAATTATCAGCAAGCTTCTTCCGCTTGAAATGATGGTTCCAGTTGCTCTTGAAGTGTCGTATGCACCACCTTTGGGACCACTTCCAGGCAGGATCCAAACCTAAGATGGCAGCTCTAATCCCGGCGTGTCGATGAGAGATTATTGTGAGGTTCGTCCTCCTAGTGACGTGGAGCTGAATTTGCCGGAAAAACCATCCATAGCTATCAGTATTCTCTCCCTCAACAATGGCGAAGGCTAACGGAAGATTTGTTTGTTTGCATCCGCCCCACTGGCAATCAGTAGAGTGCTCTTGTACTTGCTGGTAAGGAATGTACCATCCACTTGGATCACAGGGACACAAAAGCCAAAACCATCAATAGATGGCTTGAATGCCCAAAAAAGTCGTCTGAAATGGCGTTTGTTACCTGGCTCTGGCGGTTGTACCTCTTCATCTTGGTATCGAGGGGAGAAAAAAGTGCCAGGGTTAGACACCTCTAGTGCCAAAATCAACCTGGGAAGGAATGCATATGATTCTTCCCAATCACCAAATACGGCGGCCAGAGCTTTCTGCTTCCCATGCCACGCCTGCTTATAGTTAATCATATAACCATAACGACTTGCAATGTCATCGATTATGACTTTCACCTTCAGGTCAGGATCTTGCTCAATTAGATGCTTGATAGCCGCAACAACCACCCTGGATTTCAACTGTCGATGGCCTTGGGATGTTATGGATGACACACATGTGTGTGCGTTCACCGCACGAGATATGACCCAATGGCCGTGTCTCTTGCTGTTGATGGCTCGAATCCTAACATTGCATCCCTCGTTATGATTACGGCATCTGACTATGAGCCTTTTCGTGTTGGAATGAGTTGTGTGCCATTTAAAATGCCGAGTCATTGCTTCAGTATCAATGGCGTGTCGCACCTCCTTCTTCGAGCCAAATTGTTGGCCCTTCATAAACCCAGTGAGTGCACCCCATATTGGAACCTCTGGGGGTTCCATGTCGCTGTCGACCATCCAATTGTCGTATGGAATGTGATTGTAGTAGGGGAGTGGTACACGGTCATGAGCCACCTCATCATCATTATCTGAGTCTGACTCTGGTCCTGAATCATCAGCACCTTCAAGAGGGTCGGAGCTGTCTGCACTGACGTTGTTCTCTCCTTCTTCATCGGAGGGGTCACTGACTGGTGCTGGCAGGGCATCTTCCATCTGATCCAGCTCATGAAAGGCACCTTCATCAGCTCCATAATGGTAGTTGTGAAAACTACCACTGCCTGATTGGAAGTTGTACTAGGGTTGGTTGGCATGGTCCGGTTGAACTTCTTCTTCATAGGACGGGTAAGATTGATGATGACCTTCACCTTGCTCTTGGTACTGAAAATAGGAATGAGGATCATGGTAACTTTGGTAGGGATGATCTCCATATAATTCACCTCCACCATGGATACTAGATGTTTGACCGTCTCCAGAATGACCTCCAACGCCTACGACCGGCTCGGTGTAAATGAACATCTTGGCTCTGGAAAGATTGTTGGACCTCAAGAATTCGAGCATGGCATCTACCTTATAATGAGTGGTTATGAGATATTCCTCGTGCCACAACGACCCGCCTTCTCTGTTTGGATATCGGTACACCATACGATCAACTCTTCTCGTGCCATCCATGCAAGTAACGTTAGTACACATTCGATAGAGGTCTTCAAACATCAGTCTGGTAGCGACCTTTATTTTCTGAAAATTGCCACCGACGTAAGTGACCCCCTTTCCGCTCTCTTCCGTGTAACCATTCCACCATAACCCAAGCGTGAACTTTTGGAATGCCATCTGCAAAAAAACAGTAGTTCAACTAATATTATAAAAATCACAATTCACAATTCACAATAAAAAGTAATACAAAATAAACTTACGAATTAACGTTAACCGCAAAAACACTAGAGAAATAGGGAGCTACAACAAAAAATTAAAAAGGGAGAAGGAGAGGTGTGATGAGAAGAGATTTCCCGGGCTGCCTTTTATAGGCAAAAGCATCAATGAAAACCGCACCTTAGAGGTGCGGTTTTCATCTGCCATGCAACCCCACGCCTGTCAATCTGCATGGCTGTATGTCTGGTGTCGGAAAATAATTGACACACAAACCGCATGGGGGGGGTGCGGTTTGTATTGCCAAAACCGCACTTTGAGGGTGCGGTTTGTTTTGGAGAAGCAATACCGCATCCCCAAAGTGCGGTTTTGCTAGGTCAGGACTCGACCGCATCTGGGCCATGCGGTTTGATTAGGTCGGACCGCAAACCGCATGACCAAGATGCGGTTTTGGCCCAGAAAGCTAAACCGCACCTTGGGGGTGCGTTTTAAATACCAAACGCACCAGGGGGTGCGATTTACATGCAAAACGCACCAGGGGGTGCGGTTTTTTAAAAAGGGTGCTATTTTGTAATTTCTATGGAATGTGTGCTATTTTTGTAATTTTTTTAAAGGTGCTATTTCTGGAAAAATTCCCAAAAATTTTACACAGGGGTGTCCTCTTTTAAAATATAAATTAAATAAAAATAATTATTACATAATTATTAAAAATTAAATAATTCTTATATAAGAAAATACCTGAATCGTTTGAGTTAAAAAAAGTCCATGATGTGTTTTCATATTCGAAAATAACTGTAAAATACACTTGGTGTCTACACTATTCAAAAAAATTGTCTTTGTATATCCTATTGGAATCATTCACGAACTGATCACATATCCCATTGTTATGTTTGTTCTTGATGTAGCCCAAAACAAAAGACTCTTTCAACACTTGTAGTACAACAGTGTTTAAAATAATTTGTTTAATTGGTAGGTTTGAAAATAATTAGAGATAGTGAATGACATTTTACTATTACACAGTGTATAAAATCGAACAACAAATGAGTTGTAGTCTAAAGAAAATTATTTTTATTAATAATAAATAGCGTCCTAGGTTTGAATTACTCAAACTACAACTTAAATTCCCATAAACAAACTAAAAGATGAGAGTAGGATAATTATTTTTTCAAATTTTAAGGGTGTCCCCGACTATCAATTATAATTTTTTTGTTTATGCGTAATTTACCACTGGAGGTTGGATAATCGTTTTCCCAAAGATTAATGGTGTTCCGAGACACACCCAATCACCCGTGCGTCCGCCTCTGAGACCAAGTGTTGACAATATGCAATCACCGTTACTTCACCCAATTGTCCCCACCAACAACTTAACAATCAAGATGGGGATAATATCCATGCTTAAGAATGCAGTTCAATTTCATGGAGAAATGAGTGACGAGGCACATGCTCACATCAATTTGTTCTATAAGCTCACAGATATTAAGATCAATGGAGTCCCCTAAAGTGATTCAACTATGACTTTTTCCGTTCACATTGAGTGGGCAGCGAAGCAATGGCTGAACAATCATCCTCATCATTCAATCACTTCTTCGGCGGACCTATGCGATAAATTCTTTGCTAGATATATTCCACCATCAAAGATGACGTTAATGCGGAGTGAGATTCAAATGTTTAAGCAAGAGGAAGAAGAGCCTATATATGAATCATGAGAGAGGTTCACCTCACTTCTTCTCAAGTGTCCACACCATGGAATAGCCGACTGGCTACAAGTAGAGAGCTTCTACAATAGATTCACTTGTGAATCTCGCCACTTGATTGATGTTGCTAGCAGGGGAGCATTTGAAGCAATAAAGTAGGCTAAATGCAAAAGCTAATCGAGGAGATTGCTCTCAATAGCTATGATTGGGGTGATAGAAGGCGAGGAAAGAATATAAGAAAGGGAAATTTACTATAAGTTGCGGAATCATCATCAATGGTGACCCACATACAAGAGTTATCAAATAAGATTAACTTAGTTTCATCTGCTTTGAAGGATAATTGCAAGCAATAATTGATGAAGTTTCATAATATGATAAAGAAGATGATGATCAAGATGCTGACGATGGTGAACCAAATCCAGACAACCATAGATCGAGATGATCAAATAGAGTGGCAAGAATTTCAGGATACCTTTCAGTCTACTTCTTAGGGTATGCTCATGCTAAGGTTCCACTAGATAATCTGCTCAATTGTGAGAACCTGCCAAATAAGGACTATGTACTTATTGTTACCAATATGGTACCACGAAGCCGTAAAAGAGGCTGTAAAAGTTCATTTATCTCAAGAGATACTGTGAATTATCTAGTGGACAGGAAATCAGTGGGGAATAAATGAGTATACAAGATCAAACTTCATAGAAAGAAACTAATTAAAGCAAGTTGAAAAATTATTTATCCAAGTATATGAATTGGATTTCTTGAACACTTTCTCCCTAGGGGTGAATATGAACACGAGGAAGACGTTGCTTGTTGCAACGGTGACTGGTTGGCATCTTAAGCAGCTTAACATTAGTAATGCATCTTGCATGGAGTCCTTGATCATGAACTATTCATGAAACTTCCTTTGAGATTGGAATCGGATGAACTGCAAGGGAAAGTCTGCAAGCGAAAGAAGTCACTGTATGGCATGAAATTGGTATGTGGACAGGGGTTCACAAAGTTATCCGACTATCCAAGACTCTATTGAGATCTAACTTTGTACAATCAATCTC
This sequence comes from Linum tenue, assembly GCA_946122785.1. Classification (NCBI taxonomy): domain Eukaryota; kingdom Viridiplantae; phylum Streptophyta; class Magnoliopsida; order Malpighiales; family Linaceae; genus Linum; species Linum tenue. Next base: position 50,630,818 of record CAMGYJ010000011.1, on the reverse strand, counting down.
ACACTATTCCTTATTTGCTAAAAAACACTAACAGATGGTTAGTGATAATGTTGATCTACGTTGATGACTTGATCACGTCGATCTGGAAATAACCTCAAAACTCATTATTGAAGTCAAAGGATTCTTGAATTCATCATTTTAAGTAAGAGGTGTTGGAAGGTTAAAATACTTCTTAATGTTGGTGGTGATAAGCAAGATAGATAAGGGGATTTTGTGTCTCCGAGGAAGTATTGTTTAGAATTGCTCGTTGCTTCAGATTTTGCAGATTCTAAGCCTCCAAACAGACCAGTTGAGATGAAAACTAGGCTTTCAAGTCTTGATGGATAATTAGTGAACAATTCACTAGTAGGAAAATTCAAGATTTCACGAAAGGACCAAACATATCGAGATCAGGTGCCATGTAATTCGAGATCGGGTACTGAAGTATGAGTCACAAATATATCAGACATTATTTCTGATATATAACTAGCATACCATAGAATACGTTCATGGCATCTAAATTAAGTACAAGAGGAGTTTCTAAACTTTTGTACATTGAACCATCCTTCCTCTAGAACACCACCAACAAAGGGTCATTACAAATGTCCACCACTCAAAAAACAACACACACTTGCTTCCCCATGGACAACTTACAAATTTATCACAATTACTTCCCCATTTTCACCTTCCCTTGAACCATTCCTTCCTCACTTCGGGGTGAATGCCTGTGAAAACAACACAATTGAATACCAAGAAACCATGTTAATCCAAAACTACTCTTAGGGCGGGCTATTTGCTTTACCCATAACCGGACCGTATAATCAAGATCGGGATTGGACCGGAACCGGATAGCAAACAATCCAATCCAATTTTCGGACATCGATTTGAAGTAAAAAACCGTATAACCACCCTTAATGTACTGTGACCTAAACTAAGCTAACATAACCCTTTTGTCAGCACTAAACTAATTCAATAGATATATGTAAGTTTGACTTACAGAAAAAATGGTGGCGTGACCAGGATCAGCAAGGTGAGCAAAGAGGTTGTCAATGGGCCCGGTCCCAGTGTAGATGTGTTGAAACCAAGCACCCATCACAGCCAACATAGCCAACCTCCCGTTCTTAATCTCCTTGGTCCTCAGCTCCTTGAGCTTTGCGGGCGAACCGCTGCCCCAACCCAACGGGTCGAACCACAGCCCTCCCGGGTACCCGACGTCGGTCCCGGTCAGCTTGTTGTTGGGGAAGATTGGGTCGGTGTTGACGCATCCGGGCTTCAGGATGTCGGCCCATCTGCGGCCCTCGGCCCAACCGATGAAGATGAGCTCCACGATGAAAAGCGTGGTGGTGTCGGTGAAGTACTCCTGCTCGCCGGCGGTGTACCACGACGGCGTGTTGAGGATCCCGATCTTGGTCAGGAACTCCGGGATGAAGATCCCGGCCGCACCCAGCATCGCCCACCGGCAGTGGACCAGCTCGGCTTGAACGTTCCACCTCAGGGTTTCTGGGTCGGACCCTGAATCGATCATCCCCCAACCCCAATTTTAGATCAAACCCAATTTGAATAAACCAAAGCAATTGCAGTAAATTTACGTATAGGATGAAAATGGGTCGGTTTGGTTTGGGTTTGGCTGCTTTATTCGTAAACAAATTCAGGGTAAAACCCAATGAGTTTGTAAAACTCAAATTCAACCTAACTTGTTGGGTATCCGCGGGTTCTTGGGTATCCATGGATTTTGGTGATAAAAATTATCCAGTTTAGAAAATTCAAACAAATCACAAATTATCCATACAAATTGTAACTTAGATTGGGGAAAATTAGAATTAGGGTAGGGTTTGGAGAGAGTAGGCGAGGCAATCATTGTGGTCGAGTACTCATGAGTTGGGTATCCCTAAACCCAACCCAATCCAATAAAAGTGTAACGAGTTTAAATCCGAATCCAATTCGAAACTCGTCAACACGGGTTTTATCCGCGCTGACCAGGTTGGGTCGAGTAGTTTAAATTCCTATTTACGTACCAAGGCCAAGTGGGTCGAAACCGAAGTCGCCGGGGAGGGTGCCGTCGAGCCACGCCGGAGGAGTGCTGCCGGGGAACCAGATGGGTCTCTCCGGGTCGGCTACAGCACAAACCGTAACGCCTTGTCTGGCGACCGGCGATGACGTCAACTTCCTGACATTCAATCTCTTCCCGCTTAGGAAAGCTGCCTTGGTTGCCGCAACAGCAGATCCATTCTTCTGTGAACTGCAATTTTGTACATCCGGAAAAATGCTCAGCATAATTAGAACATTAAATTTTTTACACGACCTTGAGATGGTAAACTTGCCTGGGAGAAGAGACGGCTGCAATGGCAGAGGAAGCACAGACAGACGCCATTTTTGCTTCCCTTTGAGTTTTGTTTGTTTGTTCTCTTCCTTCCTCTTTTTCTTTTGGGCGTGACTGAAGGGGAAGTTGAGTGGTTGTTGGGCGTAATATACAGAAAGGCGGGAAGGAGAGGCTTATCTTGAAGGATAGGAGGATGGCTGCCGGGTTGCCATGTGGCATACAGAATCTAATCTAATGTCATCCTATGGTTTATTGGAAGATGTCTGGTTTTTGTTTTGGTATGCGCTTACTTTACTTGGATTCTTGTCCCACAATTACATTTGGTGGTTCGCGTTGTTTCCCCCTTGCAGCGTAGGTCCACATATCGGTACTTCACAGGGCTAACTTGGGTTGCTGACACAAGCCCGTTGAGACGTGCCACCGGCCCAAAGGCATAAGGTTTCAGGCCTATGATTTTGCCGTCTAACCTGGCCCAACCTGTGGGTCAAGTGTTATCAACTGCATAAGTTGATAATGGGCTCTCAAGCTTCAATCTACAAGTTGCGTTTACATTTTTGTGGCACATGATAAAATGTTTAGTTTGGTGTACTTAGGGCTGGGCATGCGGGCGGGTCACCCGCGGGTTTGGACCGATCCGTTCGCATTTGACCCGAATATCGTTATGTAGGTGGGTCTGCGGGTGGGTGAGGATTGTGCTGGGAGGCATCCGCTGGGTGCAGGTGGGTTGTGGGCGGGTGCGCGAGTCACCCGCTCAACCCAACGACAAAAAAAAGAACAAAGTCGTTGCCTCTAGAGAGTGCAGAGTGGAGACACTAACGGAAACTAGTGCTTCTTTTGGAGATGGAATCTCAAAGCCAATCTTCCAAATCTCGACTTCATGCTTCTTCCCTTTATTTTTTTCCAATGATTCTTGTACCCAAATCACCTCTCTTTCCTTCGTTGAATTACTTTTCTTAGTTTCTTGCGGTCGATAATCATCTCCATCTGTAGAAAACTTCTCTATAATAGGATTTCTATCAAATATCAGAACTAATATGACATTTTTTCTTCCTATTCCATCTTCTTGTTTCCGCTCAATAACTCTCCACCGATTATGTTGCCACTTGAAGTGAATCTCAAAATTGGAGGGTGAATGGATGTTGAAATGAATTTTTATAGGTAAATGCCACATTTGGTCACTGATATTACTAAATCATGTCATGTTTAGTCACTAGAAAAAATTAATATCAATTTTGGTCACTCGAATTACTGAAACATGTCACCTTTAGTCATTCTCCCGTTAGTTACCGACCAACTCCATTAACGGAGTTGAAAGGATGCTAACGGAGAGTGACTAAATGTGACATGTTTTAGTAATTCGAGTGACATTCATAAAAAAAAAAAAACAATTCGAGTGAACGGAGTTGGACGGAGGTGGCATTTACCCGAATTTTTATTTTACATTTTGATATTACACAGGGGGTTCTGAAATATAAATGGATCATGTCAAGTTGACTCCTTTGTATTATGTACATTGTGATGTGGGTGAATCCGCAAACCCACCTGCATCATCCGCCATCCACCCACCCAACTCGAGACTAAATGTAGATGAGTGGTGGGTTAAAAATTATCCATTCATTTAAGAGCGAGTGAGTGCATTTTTATGATCAAACCCCACCCAACCAACCCATTTTTGCAAGCTTGTCGAGTCCAAAATTTGTTATTAAAGTAATGGTAAATAATTTGATAAATGGAATTACCATTTGATTCATGAGCGTAGTTAGGATTTAGCTTATATGTAAAAAATGAAAATATATAAAATGAAATTTGATGTTTGTAATGATCTACGACGTGGTTTGAGAAATTTCTAAATTACATTCATTATCCAAATTATATAGGAAGTCAACGTGTTTAAGAATGAGGATTTTGGATAAAATCAGGATTTTGGAAAACTTTGAAGATGGATTTGGAAAAGTATTTCGTGTTTGCTTGTTTGATTTTATGATGAATTTGTTGAATTAAATTTGTGGTATAAACCATAGTTTACCTTATTGCCTTATTTTCACTATTTCTCTATTATGATTTGTTTTCCGTATAAACTAATTTCGACCCATAAATTGGACACTGTTCATATTCAAGGTGGATTTGGCACCCCTAATTGGTTGGCTAATAAGTAATAACCAAGACATGTTCATTTCGTAGCATTCAGCGGCCGCAAAAATTATAAAATCCTCATTTGCTTGTTGAATTGTGGTGATGGATTTGAGAAGAAAATCATGCTTGTTAAAATTTTTGAAGGTACCAAATATGCGGGGTCCATGAATTTGCGAAAACCATGTCATGAGATGGGGTTTGAGAAAGAAAACAAATTTATGAAGCTAATATGACGTATATACCCTCATTTTATTTATATATTAGCAATTAACCCTTAATATCCCATGTTATTGATTATGGCTTCAAATATCCATGTTATTGATTTTGGAGGATTCAAAATTTATAGGAACTATGGACGTATATTATTTTCAAATACATGACGCTCAAATTCTTATTCATTAAATATTACTTAATTCACTCTACCATTTTTCCATTACTAAGTTGGAAAAATATTAAAGTGAGTCTACCCTAATTAGGAATCATGTTAAATTTGTCGCTAAGTTTAGATTCAGCGATAGATTGCGGGAGAGAGATGGCCAGAGAGACAGATTGAGCCACGACACAGATGACGACAATAAGTGTGAGTCGAGAGAGAGGGCGATGCTGGGGGATTTGGATTTCATATCGAGTGTGGTCGAAAAGAAGGTGGGAGATGAGGCGAGCTTTGATGAGTATAGAGATAACCGAGAGGGAATTTGCTTTGAGATTGATAGCGGCAAAAAGGATGGCGGATGATTGCAGTTGGGAAGAGTCGATGATTGAGGTAGGTTTCGGTAGTAATTCAAATGTTTTTATTTCTGATTGAGGTTGGGAAGAGACAACGACGGAGAGTTATTCAGTTTCTGATAGGAGATTGGAAAACATACAACAAGGAAGAAACGAAGTCTGAATTGAAAATAAAGACCCTTCGAACTGTGTGGTCATTTCAATAAAAGTTGGTGTGACAGAAGTTGTATTTTGATATTGCTTTGTATTATTTTGTAGATTTGTCCCCACCAAACATTCTTTTTCATCTTCATATCATTGGAGTATGGTGTATGTTAAATGGATCTATAATATGAGTACTTCTACTATGCTATATAGCATTGGTGCTTTAATGTACAACTTAAAGTTATACCATAACATTAACTGTATAAGTTTAGGTTGTACAATAAAGCAATTTGTACCATTATGTTATGGTATAACTTTACAACTTCAAGTTGTACCATCACATAAAAGTACAAGTTCAAGTTGTACCATAAAAGAATTTGTACAAAAAGTATATGTACAATCTGAAGTTGTACCATAAAAGCAAAAACATATAGCACCAATAGTCCAATACTATATAGCATTGTAAAATGTCTTCTATAATATTCTTTGTTTGAGAGTAATTGGTCTAATCGAGATTATATTTGTTAATCATATACAATTTTTTCAATTTTAGATATAGAGTAAGTGCTCTAACAATCAAGTCGGCTCATTTATAGTCATCAAATTCAAAGTTTGTCATTTTTTACCAATCCAACATGATTTTTTTAAATCAAAGAAATCAAATTGGTATATTGAAATTGTATCAAGTTCAAGAGTTTCTTTTTATTTCAAGCAACCGTTCTTAACCAATTGGAGTTAGTTTTAATTTGAATATTAATAAATATCTAGTCTCAAATTGATTTCATTCATAGTTTTCCCTATTGCAGTTGGTTCTTAAATCGGTAGAGTCATTTTTAAATTTCAAATTCAACATTGATCACTCTTATTTTCTAGATTTTTATTGGATCGTATGCATCGTCTTTGTCGTATACCAAATATGTATAATTTGTTTCCCATGAATGATCCCTTGTAAGTTCTAGGGTTATACATATAATATATTTCTTTACTATGCACTTTTATCAAACATGACTCTCTTCTAGTTTTTACATGAAACATTCCCTTGTACTTTGAAAAAATAATCTCTTCTTTTCCGTTGAATTTTGAAAAAAAATTTCAAACATCTCCTTCCATTAAAATTTCCATAAAAAACGTCAACCACGATCGAACCATGGTGTGGGTGACATAAATGTTTAAACTACCCCTAATAATTTCACTTATACTATTTTTTTGTTTCTTTTGTGTAGCCTGATACCCCTATAATTTTATTTTAACGAGACTTAGAGAATTAAATGAAGGGTAAAAAATGACACTTCCCCCCACTTTGTCTAGACCAAGTAGTCTGAACCATGATTCACTCGTGGTTGATGGTTTTTAGATGAAATTTTTTATAAAAATATATGTTTGATAGTTTTTCTAAAGTACACGTGCATGTTTGATGTAAAGATAGTAACATACATATTTAATAAAAATACATTATAAAGTACCATATTGTACAAAGTCTAACCTCTACCAAATCTGGCTACCTTCTTAGTTCTTACTTCAATCATTACACTACTATGAGAGGGATAAGATTACAAAATCTGATTTGGGCAATGAAACTAGTGGTTAATGGTAAATCCCAAAGATTTCCCAAAAGTCAAGGCGCATAATGAAAGTGTTAGGTGATTAAGTAACAGGGTTTCACATGCTTGGCCACCACCCAAATAACATGCTGCAACAGCAAACAACCTCGCGATGAAATGATTTGGGAGCTTTTAAGGAAGCAACTGGTTGTTAGGAGATCTTAAGATTAAATTTTTTACTCTATTCTATATCCTTCTTTCTAGCCCATATTTGTCTGTTTGAACTTTTCGATGCCTACCTAGCTAGCTACCCAATAACCCACATCAACCCATGATTTGATCCAAGAAGTAGCAAGCATCCATCATTAAGGGTATGTGGGATAATAAAACAGAAAGCAAAAAAAAAAAAAAAAACATCATTGAAATTCTTTTCCCGATTGGACCTTTGGATTCCTTTAAAAATCATCTTTTTATTATTTTTATTTTTTACATTCATAAAAAGATGAATTTTAAAGGATGAATTTTAAAATTCTTTGCTATTAGTGTGAAATTATGTCTCAAAAGAACCATTTAGCCCATAAAATTTGAGCCAGAAGTTAAATGGGCGTACGCTAGTCTTTGCCATATATATATACTATCCCACCATTTTTCAAGTTGAGCTACATGTGCCGAGTCTGGTATGAATCAAACTGTGACGAATACTATACATTAAGGTTGCACAAATCCATAATCTTATTAGTATAAATTATTGATTATTATTATTGGAGGTTCTCGAATCATCAAAAAGAGAATATAATATGAATTCAAGTACGAGACTTTTAAATCAATAAGGTTTTGATACTAGACTAAAAACCAATTCGTTGCAACAGTTTGCATTTTGCCATTTTGGTTGAAAACAGTCCAACTAGCTATCAGAATTCAAATCAGTTATCCTCTATTTTTTTACCCTTCACTTAGATTTGTCATTTGTGACTCCACCACCCCAAATAGTCAGCCATTATGAAAGTTATTCAATGTCAAGTGTCATGTATGTCTCTATTACTCTAGAGAAAGTAGGCAAATTGTGGGATCAAACCTAGGTAGATTATTCATGTGGCTTAGACAATACATGGAGAGAGATATACATGTCTTTAGGAATTGGGGTGAGGTGGGGGGACTTGGTCACGAACAAGTACTTGACGTAGTGATAATACCACTAGCGTAGAACCAGAAGGTCACAAGTTCGAATCTTTTAAATAGTACCTTAATCATAAAAAATGAAACATATATTACCCTTATAAAAAAACCAGGCCAAGACTTGGTCCATGAGGAATCGGCTTGTGTGGGAGCTAAAGGGAAGAGAGATTATCAAAGGTGAATGAGTTAAGCATTATTATTATTATTATTATTATTATTATTATTATTATTATTATTATTATTATTATTATTATTATTATTATTATTATGAGGCATTGGCTTGTGTGTAGGGATGTCAATCCAACCCGTAACCATGGGTACCCTACCCGACCGTAACCGGTCAACGAGGGTAATTACCCGCTTTGACGGGTAAAGGGGCGGGTACGGGTAATACCCGGTTTCAAAATAAAGGGTAGGGTACGGGTATGGTAATCGATAATACCCGCTCCGTTATACCCGCCCCGCTAACCAAAGGGTCAATTTCCCTTGAGAAATTTAGATTAGCTTGAAAAATTGAGTTTAGCTACCATTATTGATGATGAAGATGTAGACGATTATTATGTTTGTGTGGATTGTAGAAGCAAGAACAATTATTATGTGTTTGCTATTTTTATTTGTGTGGATTGTTGACGCTCGAATAGTTACAAGTATTGAGAATTTTTTTTTATAAAGAAGTATTGAGAATTTTTAATGGACAACAGTATGTATGTGCATATATGTGTATAAGTTCATAGTTTAGGGTTCGTACCCATGGTTACCCGAATACCCGTGGTTACCCGGTGGGTAGGGTATGGTTATATAATTTTCATACCCGGTGGTTATTTGGTCGGGTATTTTAGAAAGCTCTACCCGGCGGGTTAGGAATTGGTATAGGGTAAACCCGCACCCGACCCTACCCATTGCCATCCCTACTTGTGTGGGAGCTAAAGGGAAGAGAGATTATCAAAGGTGAATGAGTTAAGCATTATTATTATTATTATGAGGCATTGGCTTGGGTGGGAGCTAAAGGGAAGAGAGATTATCAAAGGTGAATGAGTTAAGCATTATTATTATTATTATTATTATTATTATTATTATTATTATTATTATTATTTTCTGAGAGTACTAGATACTGCTAAAAACATTTGATTGGGAAGTAATAACAATTGTATGGCCAATGACTAACTTTTTGCCCAAGTAATAAACCTCTTTTACAATATTGTGAAGAATGCAGATCCAATTGTCTTTTACTAAACCGTACCAAATAAATTAAGATTTCATTTTCAAATTTACTTTGTAGAATTCATTTTCAAATAAATTCATGTGTGTGGTATGTCATATTCGAATTTTTAAAAATAAAATGAATTGAATTTCCAAACCATATTTGGCATGCGTTGATAATTGAATCAAATTAAAAGTTTCCAACTACACCATTATTAATTTATGACAAAAAAATTTATTGAAAATCCATCTTCTAAAAAATGCAAGTGACAAAGTTTATCCAACCAACAGAATAAAGCTAAAAAATAAGTTTGGAAAAAAATTACTAAACAATTTGATGATTCATCTTCTAAAGACCTTCATTGTAACCTTTTTTTTTCTAGAGTCAAGCGAGTTTGATTGCAGCTTAGCCATCAAAATGGAATTTGGAGTCACCATGCAAGGTTTCGGGAAACTACATATTGATTAACAAAGCAACAAAAAGAAGAGGGTTAGCCGCGCATAATCTGTGTATTTGCGCCAAATATGTAAAAGCAATTAAGCTAATAATTAAGGATAATTATATCATTCTATTATAATTATTAAAATACTCATGGAATTCTTTTACAAATTTTCATCTCAATTTCTCGAAATTGCTATAACTAGTTCAAATTTCATAGAATTAAAAAATTAGAATTAAAAATTTATTTTTTTAAATACTAAACACAAAAATTTCATTTCAAAATAAACATATTCCAGCGAATTATTGTAATAACCTGATTGCAGATGTTACCATAATAATGGTCATCATGAACCTCCCTACCCATAATCAACTATGTCGGCAGAATAATAAATGACAAGAACAATAATTTGTAATTCCCATATGATCGCAGGAAGAAGACGAGCAGGTTCACATGCTGCTGCTGAATAATCAGTACTGCATGATTAGGAGTGAGCGAACAGTGACCCAACCGAATGCCATTACTGACCAAGCCTCTGATTTGTGAGTGGATTGCAAGTCTCTGCTTAAAATAGCTAGCTAGGATTGGTAGAACGTGAAATATTCCTTTGTTTTCTTTTCCCATTAAATTAGAACCTGAAATAGCTGTATTAGGAGTGTTAATTTTGTGATACCTCTAAAATTTGAAACGGAGAAATATTTTTTCCTTGACAAAAAATAATTATATATCAATTTGAAACATAGATAGTTACATTCTGGAATTCAGTCAGGTTTGATAGTAAAATAATCGACTCATAATCGGATACCAAAAAAGGGCCTTACAAGTCACCAAATGGGCTACCCTATTACTACGCAGATGAAACGGAGAATTACTACTTAGTTTCACATTTGAAAAAAACTTATGTGCTAGTTTTTGTGATAGTTGGATGGAATTAATTACTAACCTCCAGGTAGTTTATAGTTATAAGAAAAACACCACAATGGTCAGAGGCGGACCTATGTTAGCCAATGGTTTGTCAATTGACAAACCTTGATCTAATTTGGCGACAAAATTTCTTTGTAAAATTTTATTTTAGTGGTGATAGTATTTGAGCACGAGACTATTTGACAACCCTTGTTAGCTTTGGTTTATCTTTGAATACCCTTGTTGTAATTTCTGGGTCCGCCACTAACAAGGGTAACTTTTGTAATTTGAACTCACGGCTCTACATTATCTTAAAAAAAAAAAATATTATCATTACACTTGGATGATATTATTATAATTTTGACAATAGAAAGAGCTACCCAAGAGCCATATACCCCTGAAACCTACGAAAAGTTTGTAGTTACTTATAGTTCAAGCAAGCGACTAACTACTCCCTACTTTATACTTGTGGGAAATAAAAAGTATTAATTAATAAAGTACGTATCAATACACAACTGAAGGATTTATTGGATATAGATACTAATAATTAGTAATAATCCGACCAACGTTTGCTTTTAGTTGTCTGGTTATGTTTGTTTAGTGGTTGACTTGCCGTCTTGAACCAACTCTGCACCTGTATATAATTAAGATAGTGATGCCTGTCGGCCGAGGGATTAAGCATGCTGAGTATCAGCCAGCCAATACTAATTAAGTAATCTCTTTAATTATGGGCTCTAACCCGCTAACGAGTAACCACTACTGCTACTTCTTTATTAATTAATTCCAGCCTATTAACCACTAACTAATTAATTAATTACAAAAAAAAAATTTGCAAACCCAAATTGCCAATCCCACGCAGCTTTCAGAACGCGTCTTTAATTAAGCTGACACTAATACAAATCTATTTGACTTTCCATTTGGAGTTGAAGTTCAATGTTATGGTCGGTCAGGAAATGGCATGCATTATGTATTACTTTGGCTTGTTGACATTGCTTTGTTTCCTTTCCTTTCTATTTTATGCCTTTCCTTCACATTCAATGGCCAACTACAGCGTCGTCGAGAGCCTCAACGGAAACCAACTCTACTTCTGTTTTTTTTTTCCTTTGATTAATATCGGTTGGCAGCTAGCAAGGTAATGCTTTCAAGTTTCACCTTCCAATCATTGAGATTTTGAAGTTAGAAGCCTGAGAGTAATTAGATTCATCTAAAAAAGATATCATATTCGAAACTAATGGTCTTTCATCACAATTTACCTGAAAATGGACAATTTCACCTTTTGAGGAAAGTTGTTGAGATCTAAAATTAGCTAGACAGTTAATGTTACATCTAATTAAAATTCACAGGGAATTGACATCATCTCGAGTATTTCTTATGCGAATCCATTCGTCTGAGTTTTTGGAATATCAAGAGTAATTTTGTATGGTAGACTATTCTTTATAAACGTGCCGTCTTGAAAAAAAAAATCATTCACGAGTTTCGCTGTTTGTACATACAAAACGACGTACCATAGCTTAAATCAAGCGTTGCTACTGCATTTAGGTGTACGTGTGTTCATCCTAATTAACATAACTTTGGATTGAGCTATGTGCACCAAGTATTTGGTAGTAAATGCTATAAGATTCATAATTGAACCTCTCGCAGCAGCTCGAGCTATTTTGATCAACTAGTTATTCACATGGTATCAAAGCCTTCTGTGATCGTGCGATCTTGTTTTCGAATCACGACCACACCATTTGTTAAGCACATGGTATTCAGACATGTGCAAACTTCAAGCACATATGTGTAGGCTTCGTTTGAGGGGGCGTCTTAGTAAATGGTTTAAGGTTTTTATAATTAAACATCTCTCAATAACTCAAGTTATTAGAATCAATCGCTTCTTCACAGTATTGATAAGCACATGGTATATCGTGCTAAATATACACATATCTTTCCATTTTTACTCTTTAAATGACCGACTTACTTAAGTATCAGAAATTTGGAACGAGATGCTCTCTTCATTGTCTTGATCTAAAGATATCATATAAGCATTTAAAAGAAAAAACATGTTGTATCGATCGTATAGAGCGCCAGACAATATAAAATATCAAGCAAAATAAGAACTTGTTGCATGTCATAAACTAGTTGGTCCCAATAACTCGATTTGTTAGGAGAAGGTTAATATTATACGCCCCCTTCAACCACTACTCAACCACTTCATTATACGCCCCCTCAAACGAAAGCCGACTCATGGGCTTCAAGTTTGCACAGGTCCGCCATACCATGTGCTTGAAAGACAACGATTAATATTGAGGGTCGTGAGTACTTGAACACGTGACCTCAAGGACAAACCAGCTCTGATACCATGTCATAAACCAGTTGATCCCAATAACTCGAGTTGTTGGGAGAATGTTATTCTGGATCCTATACATACCTGTGTATAGTATTTAACCACTTCCTTACATTCATCTCCATCGACGAATCATGCATCAACAACGTGAATGGTCAAACTTAATCAAGAGACATCAATCCTCTTAACAAGTTAATAATCAATTAGAAATTTCATATATTATAGGGACATCAATCTAGCAACCACTATCTATCTAATTAGCCTTTTAGTTTATAACCTCCAAATGATGAATGAAGCCAATAGATCCACACTGGCAGGCCGCCGGACAGCTCCCAGCCTCTCGTATATCCCTCCCTTCCCAATCGCGACTCCCCACAAATTGAGAGAGTCTACAGGGAAATAATAAATATATAATTACTAAACAAATTACAAAGTCAAAGCCCTGTAATTTATTATTAATGTAAGCAACATATATACGTGGGAAAACATTGCGCAGAAGCAACAAAGACAGGTTTCAATCTGAATCCAATATTATTAACTCCATCGCAAGACCTTTCCCGTGCAACTAATGATCATTAGCAGCTAATTAGCCGAATTTTATATTTAAAATTTTAAAAGAGAGAGTTGAAAAAGAAGAAGAAGAAAACAGCAAGACATCAGCCGAACTGTGTAAACTAGATGTGCCGTGACACTTCTGTTCTTATGGACTGCCAATTTTTTTAATTAATAATAATTGAGACGTTCCTTAAGTAATCCCTACTTATGAGTACTTATCACCACGTCGGTACAAAATTTAAATGGGAATCTGAGTTGGATTCAGGATTAATTCAGCACCTAATAATTCACAACCAACCCTATCTAACTATGTGTATCGATAATTCGATGTATAATTATTGCTAGCAACAGGCAGCAATAAAACATCGACGACTGCATCGTTCAACCAATTCATTATCTTTCACTAATTAATGGTCAATGGATAAAAATGGTCAGATAAATTTGGAGTAGTAACAATTCACAAACATTTACAATGTAACAAAAAGATCATATATGTATGACGAATTCAAGATATAAAAAAATATCAATTTTTTTATCACTTTCCATTTACAATTTCCATCCAAAATGTTCAGTTTGTGTGCTTTGAATAAGAGTTGGGCTCAAGATAGGGATGGCAACAAAACCCTATCCACGGATACCCTACCCAACCCGGTCAAAACGGGTAAAACTCATGTTGACGGATTACGAGTCAGGTTCGGGTTTAATTAAGCTCGTTCTACTATTTAGCAGGTTGGATTGGGTAAAGACAGTGACGGACCCAGAAAATTTATGTAGGGATGTCCTTTTAAAAAATATTTTGGTAATTACACTTTCATAAATTAAATAAAATATTGAAAAAATTAGAAAAGCTTAAATGAGAATATATTCAACTAGTACAAGTTACACAGAAGTCAGTTGTCACCCATGGGTTATCATATTTTGAAAAATAAATTGTAAAATTAATTACACTCACTGTCTACAATGCTTAATAAATCTCCTTCAGTATATCCTACTATACAATTATTCATGAACTAATAGCCTATTCGATTTTGATACTTGTTCTTGATCAAACCCTAAGTTGGCTAAGGTCTCTCAACTATCAACTTAGCTAATTCATCATTTCCTCTTCATCCACAAAATAACTAATCATTCTTAACAGAATGATAAAAATTCTCAAAATCACGTAGAAGAAAACAATAAAAAGGTGACCAAACTCTTCAGGATAAAATTATGTTAGCGATGGGAATCGTAGGTTTAATTTTACGCTTTGAGAAATTTAGATATAAGAGTTAAACGTTTATAGTTACATTTATGACAAAATTACAACATAAATAAAGTGTAGTCGAATAGAATATATGTTCACTAATAACTACTATGTTATAAATTTGAATCACATATACTACTACTAAATATTTTAATTTTTTTATACTCAAACTATTACCGGAGGTTTATTAATTTTTCTCTCAAATTTTAGTGGTGTCTCCCAGAACACCACTAGCTTCCACCTGATCCGCCCCGGGTGAAGATATCTCAGTTTTGGAAAGACCGTTGGATTAGAGACGTTACTCTTGCTGACAACTTCCCGAGAGTAGCCGTTGCAGCTGTACATCCTCTAGCAAGAATACCTGATATCCTTTTCTGTTATAAACGCGCTGCTACGGATCGGGAAATCGCCGGAATCGACAAAGCAAGAATACGAAAGCGAGAATCGAAAACACAGACACACGATTTACATGGTTCACTAACACGATGTGTGTTAGCTAGTCCACGGGCGAGAGAGTCAGTTTCACTATATCGAGGAGATTACAGATTACAGAGGAGTATGAGAAGTATTTATAGAACTTCTCCATGTGGGTCTAAACCTAATCCAATCTGGCAAAGGAAACGGTTACAGACCAGGCCCAGAACCCGAACCCAAATAACATTGGCAAAGGAAGCGGCTGATAGTCCGATTCAAGTCATATCAACAAATCTCCACCTTGACGTGAATCCTCTTCCTCTGAAATCTCTGATGTACTCTGCTCCTTCTATCTCTCTCCCGCCATCAATGCCCCGCAGGGCGGAGTCACCCACTCAAGACATTCAGCAAGTCCAAGCAGTGTTGGAACTTGCCATGTGGAACCGGCTTCGTGAGCATATCAGCAGGATTATCCGCGGTGCCAAACTTCTTCACCTTAATCCTCTTCTTTGTCCTCAAGAAATGATACCTCACATCGATGTGCTTAGTCCTCTCATGGTGGACTTGATCCTTGGCCAAGCATATTGCACTCAAACTGTCGCAATACACCACTGCCTGATCATGATGTAGACCCAGATCACCAACCAGTCCCTTCAACCATATTCCCTCCTTAGCAGCTTCTGTCAACGCCATATACTCTGCCTCAGTAGTAGACAATGTCACCGCCGACTGCAGAGTTGCCTTCCAGCTCACTACAGAACTCCCAAGAGTGAATACATAACCGGTCATCGATCTCCTCGTGTCTACATCTCCAGCATAGTCCGAGTCAGAATACCCAGACACCAAGCACTCTGTATCACTTCCGAAGCTAATCCCCACATCAGGTGTACCCTTAAGGTACCGGAAGATCCTCTTCACAGCCTGTCAATGCTCCTTTCCAGGTTGTATCATAAACCTGCAGATAACACTAACAGCATGTGCAAGATCAGGTCTAGTGCATACCATAGCGTACATCAAGCTACCTACTGCACTAGCATATGGGACTCTCGACATGTACTCCTTCTCAGCCTCTGACTACGGTGCATAAGCTGAGGATAGATGAACATTTGAAACACTAGGAGTATTTAAGGGCTTTGCTGAAGACATGCCAAACCTTGACAGTATCTTCTAGATGTAGCTCTTCTGTGACAAGAAAAGCTTCTTCTTCGACCTGTCCCTGTAAATCTCCATACCCAAGATCTTCTGAGAAGCTCCCAAATCCTTCATCTCAAACTCAGCACTGAGAAGCCCCTTTAACTTCTAGATATCAGACTTTGACCTCGCAGCTATGAGCATATCATCCACATACAGAACTAGATATATCATCGAACCATCCTCTGCCTTGCTGTGATATACACAACAATCATATGAACTTCTGTTGTAGCCCAGCTCAAGCATGTAACTGTCAAATCTCTTGTACCACTGCCTCGGAGATTGCTTAAGCCCATATAAGGACTTCTTCAGCTTACAAACATAGTCTTCTTTTCCCGGAACCTCGAATCCTTCTGGCTGAGTCATGTAAATTTCTTCTTCCAACTCTACATGTGGGAAAGCTGTCTTCACGTCTAGCTGCTCGAGCTCCAAGTCATAATGTGCCACTATTGCTAGTAGCACTCTGATCGAAGTATGTCTGACCACTGGTGAGAAAATCTCATTGTAGTCAACTCCTTCCCTTTGTGAGAAGCCTCCTGCAACCACCCGAGCTTTAAATTTCATGCCCTCTTTAGAAGTGATTCCTTCCTTCTTCTTGTAGATCCACTTGTTTGTAACAATCTTCCTTCCCTGTGGTCGTTTGACTAGCTCCCAAGTCTGATTCCTGTCATGGGATTCCATCTCATCTCCCATTGCGGCAAGCCACTGATCAGCTTCACCACCCGAAACTGCTTCTCTATAGGACTGTGGCTCTCCTGCATCCACTTCTTCAGCAACCTGAAATGAATACGCCACCATGTCCTCGAAGCCATACCTCTGTGGAGGTACTCCTGCAGTCGCTATCTTCGGTCTACCGGAAGCAATAGACTGTTGAGCTCGTGCATTGGACTCTGAAGTTTCTGGCTCTGCAGAGACATCCTCATCATGTTGATCTTCTCCACCTTGGTGCTCAAACTCACTCTCTTTGAGAGTTTGCAGCTCCACCTGTTTATCAACATTCCTCCTACCTTCAACAACAGTAACCTTCAACATGGGGTTAAACATAGACTTCTCATCAAATATCACATTTCTACTGAGTATAACTCGATGCTCAGAAGGTGACCAGACTCGAAATCCCTTAACTCCATCTCCGTAACCCACAAATACACCCTTCTTTGCCCTTGGGTTTAGTTTACCCTCATCCAAGTGATAATAAACAGGACACCCAAAAACTTTCAGTGAAGAGTAATCAGCAGGCTTACCATACCACACTTCATAAGGAGTCTTACACTCGATACCTGTGTGTGGTCCACGGTTGATCAGGAAGCACGCCATGTTTACTGCTTCTGCCCAGAATCTTACCTCTAGTCTAGCATTAGAGAGCATGCACCGTGCTCTCTCCAACAATGTCTGGTTCATCCTTTCTGCAACGCCATTCTGCTGGGGTGTATCTCTAACTGTCCGATGACGCTCAATCCCTTCATCCTTGCAGAATTCGTTAAACTCAGAATTACAGAACTCCAGACCATTGTCCGTTCGCAGCTTCTTGATCTTCTTCCCGATCTGATTTTCCACCAATGTCTTCCACTGCTTGAACTTCGTGAAAGCCTCACTTTTCTGCTTCATCATGAAAATCCAAGTAAATCTCGAATAATCATCAATAATAGACAGAAAATACCTGCTGCCTCCAATGGATTCAACTCGTGAAGGACCCCAACAGTCGGAGTGGAGGTAATCCAGTATCCCCTTCGTCCGGTGGATACCCTTCTTGGAAACTTGCTGCGATGTAGCTTCCCAAACACACAATGCTCGCAGAATTCCAAATCCTGCACCTTGTGCCCGCAAAGAAGATCCCTCTTTGACAGAACTTGCATCCCCTGTTCACTCATATGCCCCAGTCTCATGTGCCAGAGAGTGGTCATATCTTACTGATGAACCTGAGACGATGCAACTGCAGCAGAACCAGACAACACAGACCCTTGTAATGCATATAAGGTCCCACGCTTCACGCCCTTCAGCACCTTCCTTGAACCTTTGCAGACATACACAACTCCACCTTTTCCTTTGAAGCTGAAACCCTTGCTGTCGAGTAGACTCAAGGAGATCAGGTTCTTTGTCATTCGTGGAACATACCTGACATCATTCACGGTACAGAACGAACCATCATGTGTCCGAACCTTTATGGACCCGATTCCAACAACCTTGCAGACAGCTCCATTAGCCATGACCATGTTGCCACCATCTATCTGCTCATAGGTTGTGAAGCAATCCCTGTTCGGAGACATATGGTATGAGGCTGCAGTATCCAGAAACCACACATCCCCACGATGTGCCTTCACATCTACAGCCAAGGCGAGATCGTCTTCAGAACTATTGTCCACTTCTGCCACGACAACTGAACCTTGTTTCTTCTATTGCCCTCTTCTCTTGGGACAGTTGTACTTCCAATGCCCCACTTCCTTACAGTTGTGACAAGCATCACCTGGCTGTGGACCGGGACCCTTGGAATTCTTGCTCGAATTCCCTTTACCAGATTTCTTCTTTCCCTTTCCACCTGTAACAGCCAAACCCGATGCCTCACCACCTGTACCAGATTCGGACGCCTTATGTCTGATCTCTCTCGTATGAAGAGCAGACCTGACATCCTCCAACGACACGCTTTCTTTACCAGCAATAAAAGAATCAACGAAATTCTCATATGAACTTGGCAAAGAAACCAGCAGGATTAGGGCAGCATCCTCGTCATCAACTTGAACATCTATATTACGCAGATCCAGCAAAATAGAGTTAAGCTGTTCGAGATGTTCCCTCAAAGGCGTACCTTCTTGCATCCTCAAGCTGAACAACCGTTGCTTGAGATGCAACTTGTTGGTTAAGGACTTCGTCATATACAGACTCTCCAACTTTAACCACAAGCCCGCGGCAGTCTTCTCAGCAGCGACTTCAATTATGACATCATCAGACAACGATAGCATGATGGTCGAGTGGGCCTTCTCCTCCAGGGTATTCCACTCATCGTCATCGACCGCTGTCTTCTTCTGTTTCGCAGACAGCGGCCCCCACAGCCCTTGCTGTTTTAGTAAAGTCTGCATCTTGATCTGCCATATAGCGAAGCTGTTCTTCCCCGTGAACTTTTCGATCTTCATGTTCACCGACGTCATTCTTCTGAATCGAAAAACCCTAGCCTGATTTCCAGCCGCGGCTCTGATACCACTTGTTATAAACGTGATAGACCGTTAGTTACACATGTTTTTACCCCTGCTCTTACTCCGTTTGAGGTATTGATTCTCGTGTTTTAGGCCGATTTCACGCTAGGTTGTGCTTGATTGTGATATTTCAGGTCCTAAGACGTGAATGAAGGCTTAGGAGCGAGTCTAGGGTCGATTGGACGAAGGTCGGACGCATGGCGAGGGTTCAAGGAGGCTGCACGGCCAGACCAGGGAGTCGCACGGCCGTGCATGTGAGCAAGATGGCCGTGCGCTTCTTGCCGAGAGCACGCACGGCCAGACCATGAATTGGCACGGCCGTGCAACATGCAGCCCAGGCCGTGCACTTTTTGCCGAGGCCACGCACGGGCACGCTATGAATCTTACACGGCCGTGCGCCTGGCCGTGCAAGATGGACGAAGACACAATAATTGATACGGTGCGTTTCATGGTGCACGGCCAGAATGGTGATGTGCACGGCCGTGCACCCTGGCCGTGCAAGTCGGGAAAGCCTGGTTTTTAAGCGGATTCCGAGCCAAACAGAAGGGGATTCGAGTTTTTGAGAGACAGAGCGGTTCCTAGAGAGAGGAAGCGACGAACAAGAGCCTCCAAGTGCCCTAGATCGATCTTCAACACCATTGGAGCTTGGTTTGAGCCTGGAGAAGTGCCGATTCAACGTCCAGGAGCAGAAATCCATCTTCACAGTATGATTTCCGCGTCTGATTCTGCTTTTGCTTCTCTCTCCATGGAGTAGTTCCCCCATTCATCTGGGTGTGGGAAACCCTAGATCTGTATGTTAGGTTTGATTGTATGAACCCAAGTATTGATTCTATGATTTGATTATATTCGATTGAGGTTTGAATGATTGAATGACTTGAATCCTGATCAAATTCCTGTTGTTTCTGCTTTAACCTAGAATGATAATATCTGCCTAGGTTGATAGAGTATCCTTAATCGAAGGTAGTGAATTGGTGACTTTAGTCGAGGAGCCAGTTCACTATTCTGTACCGAATTCCATTCGGTAGTGGAGGTTTTGTTCATAGGGCCTCAATCTGTTTACTCCGGTGTAGGTTAGTCGCCAGCTAGAGACTCAGATTGAGAGGGTCTGAAGACCTTTAGTCGAGACTTCAGACTGATTAAGAACCTTCCGCAGTATAACTTTCATAGAAATCGAACTTGGTAATTACAATCCGGCTTAACTGCAGACTAGGGGGAACCATATCTGGGTGACCTCTCTTAACCTGAATACAACCGTTTAGTTGCTTTGCTTGCTTGTTAGTTTAGAACTTCACTAAAGTTTCATTGCTAGATAATACGAATTCACTGAGTAGTCATCACATCTAGGACCCGGGTTGATAATAAAACCCAAACCCGCTATACTACGCTTTAGGAAGTGGTTACACTTGGCCATTTTCTAGAGTGACAGTAACAGCTAGTCAAAACGCACTGCTACGGATCGGAAAATCGCTGGAATCGACAAAGCAAGAATACGAAAGCAAGAATCGAAAATACAGACACACGATTTACGTGGTTCACTAACACGATGTGTGTTAGCTAGTCCACGGGCGAGAGAGTCAGTTTCACTATATCGAGGAGATTACAGATTACAGAGGAGTATGAGAAGTATTTATAGAACTTCTCCATGTGAGTCTAAACCTAATCCAATCTGGCAAAGGAAACGGTTACAGACCAGGCCCAGAACCCGAACCCAAATAACATTGGCAAAGGAAGTGGTTGATAGTCCGATTCAAGTCATATCAACATTTTCAGTTTTCAGTAATAATGACAGTTTTACTTGGATTTTACATGTGGAAGAATGTAGCTACTGTTGGTAAAAATTCCTCACAGAGACTAGTTACAAGAAACTGTCATTAACTTTTTATGTTCATATGCTTATATGCATGTGTCTAATTTTTCTACGGTATTGCTTTTGCTTAACGTGTATTATCCATATACAATACTTAATATTATGTTATTTGCAACGATTTATAAATGAGTATATCATTACTAGATAGAAAATATTTCAAGATGAAGTTCCCGAAATACGACCCCTAAAATGTCTTAATACACATAACCTGTCATCATCAATTAGTTTAATATATATACATCTTTAAAATATTGGTCAATGGATTGTCTCCTACCAACAGTGTTTAATACCCTAATTATTTATAAAATTCGATCCCTTCTTTCGTTGTGTGAAAAGGCTCCAGCAGAAACCATAAAAAAGGCTCCAGCAGATCGTAATAGCCCATTCAAGCACTCAACAAATGTAGTACGTACACATAAAAATATAAACAATAGAAAATCTTGGGTAAATACAATATATTAGCCACAACTATTATGAAGCGGGGAATTATAGCCACAACTATTGAAATTCAAATTATTAGCCAAACGTTAACTATCTGTTAACAATTTCGTTAGTAATACTGATTAAAATTTTATGTTTTGAAGTTATAAACTAAAAGCATTCCTACGTGGCCGCTGTCATGGCCGATGACGTGGCCTTCTCCGTCAAAAATTCAATAACAGTAACGGACAGTTAGCCATATCTTGACCTGCAACAATAGTTATGGCTAATAATTTGAATTTTCATAGTTGTGGCTATAATTCCCCGCTTCATAATAGTTGTGGCTAATATATTGTATTAACCCGAAAATCTTTTCCATAATTGTGAAGTTTGAGCAGTCAAGGATCAGTTGATCCCGATAACTCGAGTTATTTGAAGAGGTTTAATCATAGATCTTATATCACACATACTAATACATCCACTCAAACGAAAGCTATTCATATAGACTTTAAATTTACACAGGTTCGGGCACCATATGCTTAACAGAACATATGTGGTCATCAAAATTCGAACATAAGACCTCTCGACTGCAGAAGGCTCTAATACCATGTCAAGAACCAGTTAATTCCAATAATTCGAGTTATAAGGAAAGGTTCAGTCGTGAATCGTATACCACACATACAAACACGAGCCCACATAAGAAATATAAAAATATTTAATCCGAGAAATATATGTGAAAATAAAAGGAAATCGTCCCTCTTCTTATAAAAGCTGTGAGAGCAAGTTAATAAGAGGCATCCAGTACCGCAATAGGGTTCCAAACTTTGTCATGGTTCATTTGATCGCGACGCGTTACTATGTTTTGAATGTTTATAGTTAATTATTATTATATCAATAATTGTGCAATAATTTGAAATCAATTTATTAATCCCTAAAAAACTAACTGTTTTTAATAATGCTAGGCCAATAACGTTTCTCTTTATTTTTTATTTTTTTTGGTGAACAGATGTTGTACTGCGAGATTACAATTTGACCACTAAGTTGGATGTACGGATGGCAATGGGTCGGGTTTTGCCAAAGCTAAACCCAAATTAATGGGTTTATCTGTGAAAAAATTCCGGGGTAAAATCCATTGGGTTTGAAAAACTCAAATCCAGCGGGTTGAGTTTATGGGTACCCATGAATTTTTGTCATAAAAAATTTATAATAACAAGTTCTTATCAAAATAAAAATAAAATATCAATCTCTGAATACAAATTATTCATATATTAAACACCATTCTAAAAAATTCAAGTAAATCACAAATTAACCATACAAATGGTTCAACACCAATCTAGAAAACTCAAGAAAATTGAAGCAAATCACAAATTATCCATAAACAAGATTAATTGAAAGCTTCTCCCTCCTTATAAATTAAGCTTCTTCACTCTCCACTCTCCACTCGATAATATCAACTTCATTCTAAATAACTAGAAAGAAAAAAAATAGACATGTCTGCACAAATATAAAGAAGATTAGTTGTTTAGAATATTAAATATACCGGAAAATTAATTATATGGGTGTGGGCGGGTACCCATAGGGTGGGTTTACCTAAACCCAAACCCAACCTAACCCTGTAAATCTGTTCACTGTAAAATTTGTGTTGACCGGGTTGGATTAGATAGGGTACCCGTGGATTCGGGTTTTGTTGTCATCCCTAGTTGGATGTATAGGTAGGAATGAAGGCATACGAATTATAGGCGTACTATAGAAAAATCCACTAGACGAGAAAGTAAATTCCGCGATTTCGTTGGGGAAATCTATCAAAGGTAGGTGGATAGATAGATTCATTTCCCGCCTGCTGCTAAGGAAGTATATATATGTGGTTCCACCTAATATACGCTAATTTGCTCTTCCTTAGCAGCAGGCGGGAAATGAATCTATCTATCCACCTACCTTTGATAGATTTATATATATATATATATATATATATATATATATGTATGGCGGCGTATTCGGTGCACTCACTTTTTTGGGTGCACTGAGTGCACCCGCCTCATAATTGTCATTCTAACCATGCGATTCATGTCAAAACGGTATCAATTGTTGCTTATGATATTATGAACAAGAAGCACATGAATTTGAAAAAAATTCATTCAAAATTTACTTTAATTTGAAGGATTTAGGATTTAGGGATTTAGGGTTAGGGTTTAGGTTTACAATTTGGGATTTTGGATTGGGATTCAAAATTGAAGGTTAAGGGGTTAGGGTAATTGATTGATTTGTTATGATTCTATGTCATATCATCATATTAGATTGAGAGTACTAATTAAAGTTCAAAATTTGATGTAATATGGACACTTTTAGAGTGGGTGCACTGAGTGCACCCAAAAAAGTGAGTGCGCCGAAGTAGCCACCATATATGTATATATATATATATATATGGGAGGATATAGGGTTCTAACACTTTCATTAAGTGTACTATAATAATTATCATTATTCCTCCTCCCTTCCCTTCCCTTCCCTTCCCTCCCCCTTTCTCAGCATTGGTAATAGGGTTATATATACAAATTACAATACTCTCCTAAGCCTCCTTTCACATTCTAGGACCTGAAATATCAAACCTAGACACAACCTAGAGTAAAATCGGCTTAATCTGCAATAATCTGATGTCAAATGTATGAGGAATGGTATTAATTATGTGTAAATCAAGTATTATCAAATTCTCACACACTTAAATGTTTGTTTGTCCCCAATCAAACCAAGTCAAACATAAGGTAAGTTCAAAATATTTTAACCATGCAAACTTCTGGGAAGTATCATAGAGGCACAAACACGTGAATCGTACTGCCTACTAGAAATCAACACATGAAAATCAGCAACAACAACTTTGAAAACCACCACAGATGACATTCGAGTGCAACAAAATTAGGCAAAGGAAGAGTCTCCCTTCTGTTAACCAACCAACATAGACTCGACTCTACAACTCATTCAAAATAATCATCCATGCATAGAAATTAGGTTATCAGAATCAGAGACCCATTTAGGTCCCCACTAGGGTGTAGAAAATGGAAAAATGAATCACTCTCATACGATCAGTGGGGTCAAGACAAAATTTAGGGGAAAATATGTGCATACTCATATTCTCATTCCCTATCCTCACTTCACCATGAAGACAACCTCTAAATGCTAGAGACTAGAGTTCACATATCGGGTTTCACCACTAACTTATCGAAGGACTTGACCGCTTCACATGCAACTAGATCGGGTCTAGGACATGTGGAACAAGATTTTCAAGTGGTGATAACATTCATGACACAAGGTTCCACAGTTTCAAACCTAGAACAACAATATTCATTCAAACCAATTACTTTCCCTCTACTATTATGCATTAGCCAAATTCTTTAAAGCTTAAGAGTGAAGGAGGTAACAACATGTTAGTATTTTCAAGCCAGTCCGCTAAGAAACACTATTTTATGAACATAATTAAAATTTTGGTAAATATAATATAATGAAATCAGTGACTCTTTATGATGTGGCATGAAGTCAAATATTTTACCTTGCCATATAGATATTCCAGCATTTTACAAAACAATTTTTATTTTATTCAACGAAAAAAAAATATTTTTGAAAATATAAATTAAATTAAGAAAACAGAATTTATCCAATATATTTGTTTGTTGAGACTGTTCATCTTCTTCCATCCTCTCCTCCCCCACCCAATCCTCATCCACAAAAGAATAACTTCCCATCTGCACATCACCAATCTATTCAAAATCGGACCATAATACAGGGACGTCGACTGGGATGAAAAACTCCACTCAAGACAACCATCCAATACCCTGCACCTAGTCCGCAGCCTCCATTCCCCTGCATCCACCCATCGCTCCTTCCCATATCTTCAATCGCTCCAGTCGATTGGTCAGGCAACTCTGGGAATTGGGTTTTTCCTAGGTTGGACGATTGACGATTATTGGGCTTTTTCTGGGAATATGGGTTTTTCCTTCCTGGGCGATTGGCGATTTCTAGGTTGGGTATACAATAAGGAGTATGGCGAGAGTTGACGGCAAGGAGTGGACAAAAACCGCGAGACGGTTCCTCTTTTTCCTCAATGATTTGGAATTCGGATGTCCAATCTTGCGATTGTGATTGTTGGTGCTGGGACCTGGGAAGATGGGAGTTCACGATTTTCAATTTTGTGCAAGGGAGCATGGATTACGATGGAGGATTGAGTGCTTAGAACTCGGACTTGGAGGATGGCGAGTGAGGAGATGAAGTCTACAGCGAAGAAAAGTGTAATGGCGGTGAAGAAGAGCTAGGATTCTTTGATTATTAATTATCTTCTTCCCAAAAAAATGAATTATTATGTAACCTAATTAATATTCATGTGGCATGTTAACAAGTTTAATTTCTTGCCACGTCATCATAATTTTTCCATCTCATTAAGAACTTTGCCACATCAGAATCAACTAACGGTTGACCGGACGAAAAGTTAACGATTTGGCTATTAAATTGTTTTAGAAAAGGTTTGGCTATTATATTGTTTACAACAAAAGTTTGGCTATTATATTGTATTTATCCTTTTGTGGCGGTTCTCTTTTCCTCTCTTTTCTTTTTCCTTTAGAGAAGGCAAAATACACACGAATAGCCATAACTGTCCAAATTTTGACAATAGTAGCCACTTTTTAAAAAATACACTAAAATAGTCGTTTCGTCAAAAAATTTAACGGAATAACTGCGGATGCTGACTGGACTAACATTGTGATTGATGTGGCATATTTTTAATTAACTATATAAAAATAATAAAAGAAAATGCCATTCTTTTAATTAACTGAAAACCCCTACAATTCCCACACAAAAAATCGTCGTAAGACTTCCCTTTCGTCCTCTTCTTCTCGCCGTTGCCAATCCACCATCGCTGCACCCACAATCTCTTTCCCCTTAGCCCAGCGAACAAGAAAATGCATTTCTCAACTACACATCGGAGAAGAAGGAGAAGAGCAGTGGCGATGATGATCCGAAGCTGAAGAAGGTTGTTGATCTGTGGACGTCGACCATCCAGATCTCGCCGCCAGGTAATTTTTCCTTGGAGCTAGGGAAGAGGCCACAGAGTCACCAGCAGCCGCTGTGTCAAGGTCGCCAACTCCAACAATCTCTTATGACGCCGCCATTGTTGTGAAGCTTCGTGATTTATCCACTCCCTTCCGACTTCTCCACCGGATTGATTTATCCAGTCGCGAAAGTCGAAGTGGACATGTTCTGCGAGAATTACAACGAGGCGACAGTGGCTAACAGGGGACTGACGACCGTTCCTCCTCTTCTCTCCTCATCTTGCTCGATCTGGGCTGCCCTCACCTCTCATATCTTGTCGGCGAAAATCCCAAAACGAGAAATTGAAGAACCCTAATCGCCATTGAACTTCCTCCTTGAAAAATTCCAGATCCAAAAAATGAATAACCCTAATCATGGCCGCCACCATTTTCACCATCGAAGCCTCATTGAAATCCTCCAACTCCAAAGTCTAATGAGCGAGAACTTAGCCAAGATCGTTTCTTAGCCAGGCTTTGTTCTTAACACCGCTATCGACGAGTTTGAGTATCTGTTTCTCCGCCATTACTGAATCTCTAAAGACTACGCCATAAGATGATTTTCAGAGTCGGAGTTGCCCAATCCATGGTGTAGATGCCATTGATGTTCACTCCAAGTCTCCAACGTCGCCCTCGCTTCCGATTGTCCAACCATGGCAATCGACAAAGAGATCGAGGAAGGGATTTTTTATTAAATTTTGTATGGAGGAAAAAGAAGAATACGACCCAAAAAAATATATTTGGGTGTTTTTTCTTTAATTTAAAATGTGATGTGGTGTTTATGTGGCATAATGAGTCTAGGTGGATGTTATGTATCATCCAGGTGGCATCCATATAAGCCAACAGTTCACTTAACTTACAGAGTTATTGACACCGTTAAAGTATTTGACGAAAATGAAAAAAAAATTCAAACAATTTTAAAAATATGGCTATTTTAGTGTATTTTTTTTAAAAATTGCTATTATTGTCAAAAAGTGGATAGTTATGGCTATGGAATGTATTTTGCCTTTAGAGAACCACAACTCTTGCCACATTCTTTACCTTATTAAACACATGCCCAACTTTTAATACTTCCTCCAATACCCACTTTTATTTCTAATAAAAAACATGCAAAACCCATCCTGTGGAACCTCTCTAAGAGTTGCAAAAGAGTGATTTTTCATTGTAGACACAAAGAAAGAAAGAAAGTTACACGACTCAAATGGGCTAACTAAGGGGTATGACACACCAGGATAGTCAATTTAGTCGTGGGCTAATCCTGGATAGTTATGGCTATGGAATGTATTTTGCCTTTAGAGAACCACAACTCTTGCCACATTCTTTACCTTATTAAACACATGCCCAACTTTTAATACTTCCTCCAATACCCACTTTTATTTCTAGTAAAAAACATTCAAAACCCATCCTGTGGAACCTCTCTAAGAGTTGCAAAAGAGTGATTTTTCATTATAGACACAAAGAAAGAAAGTTACACGACTTAAATGGGCTAACTAAGGGGTATTACACACCAGGATAGTCAATTTAGTCGTGGGCTAGTCCTAGCTCTTCATCTTCCTTATTGTGACAACGCGATTGTTAAGCATCATGACAAGAGGGATCTATCACACAAGAATGAAATGAGCATACTCAAATCTTTCAAGTCTACCTATATATTCTATCTTTCATTTTGATTCCATGAACTAGATACATAAACGACTATAAGAAATGACTGATAAATCCAAGTCACAATTTGTAAGCAAATAGTTGAAAACTGAACCACAACACAACTCTACTGCACATCTCAGACATCATTATAGGCCGCCTTAATTACAAACAAGTTATTCATGCATCAATGCTAACAGCAAGTCAATTCAACACGCACAACCACAGTGCCAATGTGATCATGCAAACATAATTACTCGGAGTCTTCAAATCTTAAGATTTGGACAGTGGACTAGGCTCCAAGAACACGAACACAGAAAGTCAAACAGACAGAGAAGAAACATCCCTCGCACTTTAGTTCGACATTTCCCTCAATGGAGAAAGTTTAGGGATAGGTGAATGACTCTCTAAAACACAACACCAAACTACGACCAAGTGCAATTGTAGTCTAGAAATGTAGTATAGTGGGACAAGTAATAAAAGTCAACCCGGGGCCTAGATGTACTGCCTACTCCGTGATTATCTATTATCTAGGTGAATTTAAACTAAAGCAGCAAGTTGTCCGGTTTACTTAAGGAAGAGATGAGTCAGTCAGGATTGAGTCTCCTAGCTCCTTAGTTAGGTTCAAGTTGTAATTCCCTTTGTTTGCTTTACTGTCAATTAGACTGCGGAAGATACCAAAATAACTTGGAATCTCTTAAGCTAACCAAGCCTTCTTAAACAGAATACCCAGCAGGCGACTAGCCTTCATTAGTATAGAATGCTAAGGCGATTCACATAGATCCCCTCTACTTGGAACAAATTCTTGTTCAAAGCAGTGAATTGAGTGACTCTCGTAAAATCAATTCACTACTATCAATTGAAGAAACTCTTATAACCTAGTCAGATTCTATCTATCATAGGTTAAAGCAGAAGTCAAGAGAACTTGAGCAGGATCCAATTGACTCAATAAACATGCTACAATCGATTAAAATCATCTAGTATAACATCCAAAAGTCATTACAAGAGCAAGATTCCTAACACATGGAACTAGGGTTCTTCATACCCAAGTGAGTTTACTCCATATATATAGAGAGAGATAGAGAGAGGAAAACAGAAATCAAAACAGTCATACTCATAATGATGCGTATAATCTGCTCTAGGATGTCAATCTTCACTCCTGGAGACACAATCTGGGTTTCAATGGTGAGAAATCCACTACAAATAGCTCCCAGGGTTTTTTTCTTCATCACTTTCTTTCTCTAGAACTTTGTTTTTGCTCCAAAAAGTCGAATGCCCCTCTTTGGCTCAAATCCGCCTGTTTAACCTGACTCTGGGCAAAACACAATCGAGAGCATAACCGTGTTCTTCTCCAGTCCGCCCATGTTTTGACCACGTCACGTGGGAAACTTATGCTGGGGACGGGGACTTCCATGGTCGCTTCCAGGAAACACGGTAGTGCCCAGGGTGAAACACGACTGTGTTCTGCTCCAGACTTTCCCGTGTTTTGCATTCTTCATCAGCCTTCACGAACCAACCTTCGACATAAAAACCACGCTCGAGTCTCTTTGTGTACACGAGCGTGTTTTTAAAGACGCCCACCCATGGTCAACACGTGAGATGAAAACACATTTGCACTAAAAATCATTGGCCCGCCCCCAAGTGAAACAATATGGATGTGTCCTGTGTAGGGGACGATCGTGTTTTGCTCTAACTTTGCCGAACGATCTCCAAATGACCTGAAACGTTCCCCTAGCCTTCTTTCAATGACTAGGACCTGAAATGTGATAAAAGAGCACAACGTAACTTAAAATAGGCCAAAGAAACAAAAATTTGAGCCAAAACGGTTAAGAAACAAGGGTGCAAAATATGTGCAAATATGACGTTATCAGTGAACGATGTTACCACCTTACCGGTGAAAGGTTTCTGTGGCTTGGACTAGAGATGGCACTAGTCACCAAGAATATACTGGAGGATGGACCAGACTCTGGAAGAAGGGTTCAATACAAAACAATCACTAGATCACATGAACGTCAGAAACAGTCATAAGCCGAAAGGGGCACAAAATCAAAAGAAAGAAGACAAAATATCCAGTTTCACACTCATCACACAAAGAAAACAAACACAAAAAAAGTTAATGATCACGCCGGAGCTCATAGGTCGGTGAAGTCGATGTCATTCATGAATATGTCGTCACCCTACGGGGGAGAGTCCTCGTAGTGGGTAGTGTAGGAGGGCTGGCCTGGTGCTTGTTGAACTAGGAACCACTGGGCCTCCACGAGTCACCGACTCATGTCCCGCTCTCGGTGGAGGCGTGCGAGGATCATGCCTGTTGGTCCTCATACCTGTCTAGCCGAGCGGTGAACAAGGCCTGTTATGTCTA
Organism: Linum tenue; assembly: GCA_946122785.1. Taxonomy (NCBI): domain Eukaryota; kingdom Viridiplantae; phylum Streptophyta; class Magnoliopsida; order Malpighiales; family Linaceae; genus Linum; species Linum tenue. The sequence continues at coordinate 50,599,986 of CAMGYJ010000011.1, read as the reverse complement.
GAATTTCTCCTGGAATTGGGCATCCTGGCAAGAATTTGTTGGTTCAGCATAGCGAGCTCCACAAGCTGCGCAAAAACAGCGTTAGTGGAAGGTCCACCACTCTCCTGGCGGCGACGACGTCCTTTCACCTCCATTCTCTAGCAATGAGTCCATTGGGAAGCCCGAAGCATCTTCACAGGCTGTAAACACTTTTTCATACTACGTGCTTCCACGACATCTGCTCGGAAGAAGCAAAAGCTATCATCGGCAAACAAGAGGTGTGAAATGTACACCTGTCACGATTTTAGTCCCCGCTAAAGCAGTAATGGCTATTTTCATTCATAAATAATAACTGCGCATATTTGCAGGACTAGTTTGGCTGACTCTACACCTGTTGTCCCCTTTTCACCAAGGAAAGGACGAGCCACATTGACGATGAAGAAAAGATAACACAAAAATCAAACAACGGGTCTTTCTTTTGGAAAAAATCCAAAACTACCACTGTTTTAAAAAAAAATTACAAAAATACCACCCACTCCATAAAATTTCCAAAAATACCACCCTTAATTTAAAACCGCCCTTCTAAGGAGCGGTTTACATAAAAACCGCGCCCCCAGGCGGCGGTTAAACCTAAAAACGCGCCCCCAAGGCGCGGTTTGACCATGCATGGCTGTCAAACCGCTTTGCCAGGTGGCGGTGCATCAAACCGCTCGTCCGAGGAGCGATCTGACGGCTAAAATGGCTGCCAAGTAAGCGATCCGCGTCGCCCCACATAAACCGCTCCCCCGAGGCGCGGTTTGACCGTTGGAAAAAGCAAACCGCCCTCCCGAGGCGCGGTTTGACTATCGGGAAAAGGAAACCGCGTGCTGGGGGCGCGGTTTTTGGTTGCGGGAATTTACCAAACCGACCCTCCCCCAGGCGGTTTGAAAGCTATATAAACCCCCCCCCCCACCCCCTCATTTCTGCACACCATCCACCACACTCCCCTCTCTCCCTCTAATTTCTCTCCACCCAACCCCTCCCCACACAACCTTAGAATTAGTTTTTTTGTTGGTTGCGGCCTAAGTCCGATCTGCCTCCAAAAAACTTTTCTTTGGTTTTCACTAAAAAACCGTCGAACCTCTGTCCGGATTCCGAGAGAATGGCCGATTTCGCTCAAGAAGAGGGTCTTTTTTATGATGATTATCAAACGGTACGAACTCATTTTTCCCAATTGTTGTTGTTGTTATAATGACTTATTTAATTTATATACTAATGATTTATGTTATTGTTATGCTATCGTAGGTTGGGCCGGATGTTGATATTTTCAATCAACGATATTACGTTGATCAAGGACCGATCGATCCGACAGTTTTATACGATCAAGCAAATCATCGTTCAAGAGACGTTTGGAACGACCATAAGGTACATATTATTTATCATCACTTGTAATTTGTATTTTGTTAAAGTAATTTATTTGTTGTACAATAATTTACATAATTGTTAATCGTATTGATTATTTTCAATAGTTTAAATCAATACAATACAACACTTATTGAGACTCTTTATAAAGAAATGCATGTCTAAGGAAATGGGGACTTAAGCGATCATCATGATCCCCCCATGACCTGGGAAAATCGGGTTCTAAGCGATCCTCGGATCCCCCCTTTTTCTGTCAAAAAGACTGTGTTTCTAAGGAGATGTATACCTCTCCTAAGAGTCTTACGAGTGTACTTGTATTGCTTTAAATTATTGAAAATAATCAATACGATTAACAAAATAATTTTTATGTTAGTAACTTGTATATATTCTATTAATGTTTATTAGATAATGTATATTCTATAAAATCGCTTAATTTAATATTGCATCTTAAAAAATTGGTTTAGTTATGTTAATTAGATAATGTATATTTCTATAAAATCGCTTGATTTAATTAATATTGCATCTTATTAAATTATTTTAGTTATGTTAAAATTAATGTTTATTAGATAATGTATATTTCTCTAAAAAAACCTTGATTTATATATAAATTGTATCTTATAATATATTTATATATGTATAAATCATCAATTTATAGTGAAATTTAATTTTTTCTCTAGGATGCATACCATATAGTCCGCTATAGGGGCACAACGAATGTGCTTGAATGGAACGACGTCATCTTGCCCTTTCTAAAAAGGGCAAGATTGGATTCGATTAGGCATTTCAACGGAATTAAGATCGACCGCCAACTCATCACGGCGATGGTAGAGAGATGGCGAAAGGAGACACACTGCTTCAATTTTCGTGAAGGCGAGTGCACGATCACACTTAAGGACATCGCCATCCTAACCGATCTCCCCATCGATGGTGATGTTGTTTGTGTGGACTCTACGCCACCACCTAAAGTTGTTGCCAATATGAGTGGTTGGCAACATTTTATATGGTCGGTCACCGGGTTGTGTCCGCCAGAAAAGGGAGATCATAAAAACGTGAGAAAAGCAAGATCGACTTAAAAGCCAATACACTCAATACTTGTATACAGTTTTACAAATTTACATCATATGCTAATTTGAACGCTTACCAATCCACCATAGACTGTCAGCAAGCTTCCTTCGCTTGAAATGATGGTTCCAGTTGCTCTTGAAATGCCGGATGCACCATCTCTGTGACCAGTTCCATGCTGGATCCAAGCCTAAAATAGCAGCCCGTATCCCGGCGTGGCGATCTGAGATGATAGTCAAGTTCGTCCGTCTGGTGACATGGAGCTGAATTTGTCTGAAGAACCATCCATAGCTATCGGTATTCTCTCCCTCCACGATGGCAAAGGCTAATGGATATACTAATCGATTTGCATCTGCTCCGCTGGCAATCAGTAGAGTACCCTTGTACTTGCCGGTAAGGAATGTTCCATCAACTTGAATCACAGGAACACAGTATGGGAAACCATCAATACATGGCTTGAAGGCCCAGAAAAGACGCTTGAATTGACGATTGTTACCAGCAACCGGCGATTGAATTTCTTCATCTTGGTAGCGAGGCGAGAAAATGGTTCCAGGGTTAGACACCTCCAACGCCAAAATCAGTTTGGGAAGGAATGCATATGATTCTTCCCAGTCCCCAAACACGGCAGCCATTGCTTTCTGTTTCCCATGCCACGCTTTCTTGTAGTTAATGATATAACCATAACGACTAGAAATGTGGGCGATGATGGTTTTCACCTTCAGGTCGGGCTGCTCCTCAATTAGATGTTTGATAGCCGCGGCAACCACCCTTGATTTCAACTGTCGATGGCCTTGTGATGTTATTGATGACACACATGTGTGTGTGTTCACCGCACGGGATATGACCCAATGACCGACTCTCTTGCTCCTGATGGCCCGGACCCTAGCTGTGCATCCCTCATTGTGGTTTCTGCATCGAACCATCAGCCTCTTTGTGTCGGAATGGGTTGTCTGCCATTCAAAACTCCGAGTCATTGCTTCAGCTTCAATAGCGTGTCGAACCTCATTCTTCGTTGCAAATTGTTGCCCCTTCGTAAAGCCAGTTAGTGGACCCCATAATGGCACATCTGGCGGGTCCATGTCGGCATCAACATACCAATCTTCACTTTGAAGTTGATTGTAGTATGGAATAGGTACACGGTCGTGAGGTACCTCATCACCATCTGCGTCTGAATCTGGACCGGAATCATCAGCACCTTCCAGCGGATCGGAGCTGTCTGCACTAACTTCGCCTTCCTCTTCTTCAACCTCATGGTCACTAACTGGACTTGGATTGACCTCTTCTTCCATCTGATTTTCAGCATGAAAGGCACCTTGACCTCCACTAGCTCCGTAATGGTAGTTGTGGTAACTAACACCGCTTTGATAGAAGTTGTACTCGGGTGGGTACTGGTAGACTGCTTGTTGGTTGTAATCCGCCTGTTGAGCTTCTTGTTCATAGGAATGGAAGGATTGATGACTTCCTCCAGTTCCATGATGATACTCCTGACTCCAACTCGAGGTTTGGAAATCCTGGTGGGGAGTATCTTCGTATAATACACTCCCACCGTGGATACCAGATGTTTGGCCATCTCCAGAATGACCTACACTGCCTTCGACGGCCTCGGTGTAAACGAACATCTCCGCTTGCTTAATTGTATTGGTGGTCAAAAATTGGACCATGGCATCAACGTCCTCCTGAGTGTTAAGGAGGAATTCCTCATGCCACAGGGACCCGTGATGTCTGTTTGGATATCGATACACCATTCGATCAACTCTTCTACTGCCATCCATGCAGGTAATCTGAGTGCACTGACGGTGGAGCTCTTCAAGCATCGGTCTCGTACGGACCTTCATTTTATGAAAATTGCCACCGACGTAACTTACACCCTTTTCGGTCTCTTCCGTGTAACCATTCCACCGCAACCCAAGCGTGAACCTTTGGAATGCCATCTGCAATGAAAAGTAACACAAGTTACTAACATAACAACACAAAGAAAAATGAAAAGTAATTCAAATTACTAACATAAAATCACAAATGACAATGAAAAGTAACACAAGTTACTAACATAAAAATTATTTTGTTAATCGTATTGATTATTTTCAATAATTTAAAGCAATACAAGTACACTCGTAAGACTCTTAGGAGAGGTATACATCTCCTTAGAAACACAGTCTTTTTGACAGAAAAAGGGGGGATCCGAGGATCGCTTAGAACCCGATTTTCCCAGGTCATGGGGGGATCATGATGATCGCTTAAGTCCCCATTTCCTTAGACATGCATTTCTTTATAAAGAGTCTCAATAAGTGTTGTATTGTATTGATTTAAACTATTGAAAATAATCAATACGATTAACAATTATGTAAATTATTGTACAACAAATATACATTATCTAATAAACAAAGGACAATGAAAAGTAATTCAAATTACTAACATAAAATCACAAATGACAATGAAAAGTAATTAAGTTACTAACATAACATCATAAAGGACAATCAAACGTAATTAAGTTACTAACATAAAATCACAAAGACAATGAAAAGTAATTACGAAACAAACTTACGAATTAACGTTAATCGCAAAAACTAAATAATTTAAAGGTGCAAAGCTGAAATTTGAGGATTTTTGTGTGAATTGAGGAAGGAAGTGTGAAGAATTGTGTTCTCCGAAACAGCCTTTTATAGGCAAATTTTGCACCAAAACCGCTTGGGGGGGGAGCGGTTTTGGGTCTGCCATGCAGCCCTACCCCTGCATGCCGACATGTCGGATGTCGGGTGACCAGGCACAAACCGCGCCCCAGAGGAGCGGTTTGTGTCCTGACAATGTAAACCGCCCCTTCCCCAGGCGGTTTGCATGCCGACAATAAAACGCTCCCCCTACCAGCGTTTTCTGGTAGGGTTTACCCTATAACCGCGCCTCGCACAAGCGGTTTAGTCCAGGAAATGAAAACGCTCCTCCGAGGAGCGGTTAGAATGAAAAACGCCTCTTAGAGGCGCGGTTTCATTGAAAACCGCTCAACAGGGGGGCGGTTTTAAATTAAGGGTGGTATTTTTGGAAATTCTTTGGAGCGAGTGGTATTTTGTAATTTTTTTTTTAAACAGTGGTAGTTTTGGATTTTTTCCCTTTCTTTTTTGGTCTTTACTAAAATAGATACACGAGTTTCATCTAATGCATGATTGTTTTAGAGCATGCATGTCAGTCATTTGGTATGGTATGAGAAGTTATGGTAAACAGTATATTGCAACTTTTTTAATTCATGAATTTATAATGATCGCCATGTTCCGCATGCCAGATCTCCTACTATTCTATGTTCTTCCCGATTTGTTGGGTTCCAAGGGAAACCCTTCTCCGATGTGATGAAGTTTTTTCTGCTCCAATCTTCGAAAAGGAAGGCCAGAAGAGGGGGTGGTGACGTTAGTTTTTTCCTGTAGTTGTCTTCCCAAAAACTGTGTTTTGGAATTGTCCACCGAAGTGTCTTGAAGAGCAGTAACTCAGTTGCAGCGCACCAAGTATATGTATATATAAGGTTTTTTCTTCAGTGCATTCACTTTTTTTTTGGGGTGCATTCTATGCACACGCCTCATAATCGTCATTTTTAGCAACTGATTGATCTCAAAATGATGTCAATCATTACTTGTGCTACGCTACATAATAAAGCGCTTGAATTTTTTTTAAAAATTAAGATTTACTTTGATTTGAAGGATTTAGTATTTAGGGATTTATGGTTAGGGTTTAGGGTTTGCAAAGGATCGCTATATACCTAGAGTTAAACATGTAAGTCAGTTTTAAATTGTGAACTTTTTTATTTTCTGAGTAATTCAAATTATTAACATTAGTTACGTGAGCACTTCTACTATCCTTTAAAATATTGGTGTTTTAATGTACAACTTGAAGTTGTACCATAATGTTAAATGTACAAATTGAAGTTGTACCATAAGGGAACTTGACCTTTATGTTATGGTGCAACTTGAAATTGTATCATCACATAAATGTATTAACTTTAATTTATAACATAAAGGGATTTTACAAAAAAGTACATGTACAACTCCAAGTTGTATCATAACGTTAAAAGTACACCTTCAAATTAAACCATAAAAACAAAAACTAATGCACACTTTAAACCATTGTAAAATTCCTCCAAAGTACATACGTATTTCAACATAAACTTCTTGTCTCCAAAGTAACAAGCAGGTAGATTTACAGAACAGTGGGGCGCATTACGTACTACTGGTGGTTTGAAAGTTACTCTAATTACATGCGACGTAATCAATTGAACATGTACACATACATATAGAGCCAGTCAAGAAAAAGTCTGTTAAATTGTTGACGAGGATGCACGTGTCTAGCTAACTAAGCCTTTTGTCCTCATGCCACACACTACACGCAACGTGCATGTGTTCTTTGGATTTTACTCTCATCATTACGTACACTAACCACCCTAGTCAATGTGTTTATAGATTGAGTCAGAAATGGGTTCCAATATATTAATTATCTATGAGATTCATATTCTACAAAAAAATATATAGATTAATAAATAATGGAAAATGTTAAGTAAAATGTTGACGATAATGACTAGCTAATAACGTAATTTGGTCATTGAAAAGGCAAATTTAGTAACCTCAATTATAACTGATTAACGCTTGACGATAATGTTCTTCCAAATTCAGTTCATTCTTCCTTTTTTATTTCTCTTTCTATAAATCTTTTGAGGACAAAATCCGAAAATGTTTGAAGTTGCAAAAACAAATACCCACAATACCACATTAAAAAAAATCAGTGTCAAGCGAACTAGGTAGTGGTTCGTTTGACGAGCAAACTATATTCGAAGGGGTCTGATCGCGATCGAGACGGCCGAAAAATTCCACAATGAGTGTGGTTCCCTACTGACCCCAGCGAACCACTCATAATCGGAGTTTCAAATGATCGTAACTTTGCACTCTGTTGTCCGATCATAACAAATTTTATTTTTATTCCGCATAACTTTTCAAGATCTACAACTTTCATACGGAAGAAATATTATTTTAATATCGTTTGATATCCCAAACCGATCGTTTTCTGATTTTACCAAACTTTAAAAGATCGTAACTTTGTGCTCCACGAACCACACTCATATTTTGGGACTGTTGATGTGACTTGAATCGGACTATCACCCACGGTGTATGGGCTCAATGTTATTTGGGTTCGGGTTCTGGGCCTGGTCTGTAACCGTTTCCTTTGCCAGATTGGATTAGGTTTAGACCCACATGGAGAAGTACTATAAATACTTCTCATACTTCTCTGTAATCTGTAATCTCCTCGATATAGTGAAATTGGCTCTCTCTCGCTCGTGGACGTAGCTAACACAAATCGTGTTAGTGAACCACGTAAATCGTGTGTCGTGTTTTCGATTCTCGCTTTCGTATTCTTGCTTTGTCGATTCCAACGATTTCCCGATCCGTAGCAGCGCGTTTATAACAAGTGGTATCAGAGCCGCGACTGGAAATCAGCCTAGGGTTTTCGATTCAGAAGAATGACGTCGGTGAACATGAAGATCGAAAAGTTCACGGGGAAGAACAGCTTCGCTATATGGCAGATCAATATGCAGGCTTTATTAAAACAACAAGGGCTATGGGGGCCGCTGTCTGCGAAACAAAAGAAGGCAGCGGTCGATGACGATGAGTGGAATACCCTGGAGGAGAAGGCCCACTCGACCATCATGCTATCGTTGTCTGATGACGTCATCATTAAAGTCGTTGCTGAGAAGACTGCCGCGGGCTTGTGGTTAAAGTTGGAGAGTCTGTATATGACGAAGTCCTTAACCAACAAGCTGCATCTCAATCAACGGTTGTTCAGCTTGAGGATGCAAGAAGGTACGCCTTTGAGGGAACATCTCGAACAGCTTAACTCTATTTTGCTGGATCTGCGTAATATAGATGTTCAAGTTGATTACGAGGATGCTGCCCTAATCCTACTGGTTTCTTTGCCGAGTTCATATGAGAATTTCGTTGATTCTTTTATTGCTGGTAAAGAAAGCGTGTCGTTGGAGGATGTCAGGTCTGCTCTTCATACGAGAGAGATCAGGCATAAGGCGTCCGGATCTGGTACAGGTGGTGAGGCATCGGGTTTGGCTGTTACAGGTGGAAAGGGAAAGAAGAAATCTGGTAAAGGGAATTCGAACAAGAATTCCAAGGGTCCCGGTCCACAGCCAGGTGATGCTTGTCACAACTGTAAGGAAGTGGAGCATTGGAAGTAAAACTGTCCCAAGAGAAGAGGGCAACAGAAGAAACAAGGTTCAGTTGTCGTGGCAGAAGTGGACAACAGTTCTGAAGACGATCTCGCATTGGCTGTAGATGAGAAGGCACATCGTGGGGATGTGTGGTTCTGGATACTGCAGCCTCATACCATATGTCTCCGAACAGGGATTGCTTCACAACCTACGAGCAGATAGATGATGGTAACGTGGTCATGGCAAATGGAGCTGTCTGCAAGGTTGTTGCAATCGGGTCCATAAAGGTTCGGGCACATGATGGTTCATTCTGTACCGTGAATGATGTCAGGCATGTTCCACGAATGACAAAGAACCCGATCTTCTTGAGTCTACTCGATAGCAAGGGCTTCAGCTTCAAAGGAAAATGTGGAGTTGTGTATGTCTGCAAAGGTTCAAGGAAGGTGCTGAAGGGCGTGAAGCGTGGGACCTTGTATGCATTACAAGGGTCTGTGTTGTCTGGTTCTGCTGCAGTTGCATCGTCTCAGGTTCATCAGGAAGATATTACCACTCTCTGGCACATGAGATTGGGGCATATGAGTGAACGAGGGATGCAAGTTCTGTCGAAGAGGGATCTTCTTTGCGGGCACAAGGTGCAGAATTTGGAATTCTGCGAGCATTGTGTGTTTGGGAAGCTACATCGCATCAAGTTTCCCAAGAAGGGTATCCACCGGACGAAGGGGATACTGGATTACCTCCACTCCGACTGTTGGGGTCCTTCACGAGTTGAATCCATTGGAGGCAGCATGTATTTTCTGTCTACTATTGATGATTATTCGAGATTTACTTGGATTTTCATGATGAAGCAGAAAAGTGAGGCTTTCACGAAGTTCAAGCAGTGGAAGACATTGGTGGAGAATCAGACCGGGATGAAGATCAAGAAGCTGCGAACGGACAATGGTATGGAGTTCTGCAATTCTGAGTTCAACGAATTCTGCAAGGATGAAGGGATTACCCGTCATCGGTCTGTTAGAGATACACCCCAACAGAATGGCGTTGCAGAAAGAATAAACCAGACATTGTTGGAGAGAGCACGATGCATGCTCTCTAATGCTGGACTAGAGAGAAGATTCTGGGCAGAAGCAGTGAACATGGCTTGCTTCCTGATCAACCGTGGACCTCACACAGGTATCGAGTTGAAGACTCCTTATGAAGTGTGGTATGGTAAGCCTGCTGATTACTCTTCACTGAAAGTTTTTGGGTGTCCAGTTTATTATCATGTGGATGAGGGTAAGCTGAACCCAAGGGCAAAGAAGGGTGTATTTGTGGGTTACAGAGATGGAGTTAAGGGATTTCGAGTCTGGTCACCTTCTGAGCATCGAGTAATACTCAGTAGAAATGTGATATTTGATGAGAAGTCTATGTTTAACCCCATGTTGAAGGTCTGTTGTTGAAGGTAGCAGGAATGTTGATAAGCAGGTGGAGCTGCAAACTCTCAATGAGAGTGAGTTTGAGCACCAAGGTGGAGAAGATCAACTTGAGGATGTTTCTACAAACCCGAAAACTTCAAAGTCCAGTGCAGGAGCTCAACAGTCTATGGCTTCCGGTAGACCGAAGAGAGCGACTGCAGGAGTACCTCCATAGAGGTATGGCTTCGACCTTCAAGGACATGGTGGCGTATTCATTTCAGGTTGATGAAGAAGTGGATGCAGGAGAGCCACGGTCCTATAGAGAAGCAGTTTCGGGTGGTGAAGCTGATCAGTGGCTTGCCGCAATGGGAGATGAGATGGAATCCCATGACAGGAATCAGACTTGGGAGCTAGTCAAACGACCACAGGGAAGGAAGATTGTTACAAACAAGTGGATCTACAAGAAGAAGGAAGGAATCACTTCTAAAGAGGGCATGAAATTTAAAGCTCGGGTGGTTGCACGTGGCTTCTCGCAGAGGGAAGGAGTTGACTACAATGAGATTTTCTCACTAGTGGTCAAACATACTTCGATTAGAGTGCTACTAGCAATAGTGGCACATTATGACTTGGAGCTCGAGCAGCTAGACGTGAAGACAGCTTTCCTGTATGGAGAGTTGGAAGAAGAAATTTACATGACTCAGCCAGAAGGATTCGAGGTTCCGGGAAAAGAAGACTATGTTTGTAAGCTGAAGAAGTCCTTGTATGGACTTAAGCAGTCTCCAGGGCAGTGGTACAAGAGATTTGACAGTTACATGCTTGAGCTGGGCTACAGCAGAAGTCCATATGATTGTTGTGTGTATCACAACAAGGTGGAGGATGGTTCGATGATCTACCTTGTTCTGTATGTGGATGATATGCTCATAGCTGCGAGGTCGAAGTCTGATATCCAGAAGTTAAAGGGGCTTCTCAGTGCTGAGTTTGAGATGAAGGATTTGGGAGCTGCTCTGAAGATCTTGCGTATGGAGATTTACAGGGACAGGTCGAAGAAGAAGCTTTTCTTGTCACATAAGAGCTACATCCAGAAGATATTGTCGAGGTTTGGCATGTCTTCAGCAAAGCCCTTAAATACTCCTAGTGCTTCAAATGTTCATCTATCCTCAGCTTATGCACCGGAGTCAGAGGCTGAGAAGGAGTACATGTCAAGAGTCCCATATGCTAGTGCAGTAGGTAGCTTGAAGTACGCTATGGAATGCACCATACCTTATCTTGCACATGTTGTTAGTGTTGTCAGGAGGTTTATGATACAACCTGGGAAGGAGCATTGGCAGGCTGTGAAGAGGATCTTCCGGTACCTTAAGGGTACACCTGATGTGGTGATTAGCTTCGGAAGTGATACAGAGTGCTTGGTGTCTGGGTATTCTGACTCGGACTATGCTGGAGATGTTGACACGAGGAGATCGATGACCGGTTATGTATTCACTCTTGGGAGTTCTGTAGTGAGCTGGAAGGCAACTCTGCAGTCGGGGGTGACATTGTCTACTACTGAGGCAGAGTATATGGCGTTGACAGAAGCTGCTAAGGAGGGAATATGGTTGAAGGGATTGGTTGGTGATCTGGGTCTACATCATGATCAGGCAGTGGTGTATTGCGATAGTTTGAGTGCAATATGCTTGGCCAAGGATCAAGTCCACCATGAGAGGACTAAGCACATCGACGTGAGGTATCATTTCTTGAGGACAGAGAAAAGGATTAAGGTGAAGAAGGTTGGCACCGCGGATAATCCTGCAGATATGTTCACGAAGCTGGTTCCACATGGCAAGTTCCAACACTGCTTGGACTTGCTGAATGTCTTGAGTGGGTGACTCCGCCCTACGGGGCATTGATGGCGGGAGAGAGAGAGAGAAGGAGCAGAGTACATTAGAGATTTCAGAGGAAGAGGATTCAAGTCAAGGTGGAGATTTGTTGATGTGACTTGAATCGGACTATCAGCCGCTACGACTGGTAGTCGGGGGTCCCGGCCCACGGTGTATGGGCTCAATGTTATTTGGGTTCGGGTTCTGGGCCTGTTCTGTAACCGTTTCCTTTGCCAGATTGGATTAGGTTTAGACCCACATGGAGAAGTACTATAAATACTTCTCATACTTCTCTGTAATCTGTAATCTCCTCGATATAGTGAAATTGGCTCTCTCTCGCCCGTGGACGTAGCTAACACACATCGTGTTAGTGAACCACGTAAATCGTGTGTCGTGTTTTCGATTCTCGCTTTCGTATTCTTGCTTTGTCGATTCCAGCAATTTCCCGATCCGTAGCAGCACGTTTATAACAGGGACTTTCCAGTCTTTTCGGCCACAATCCGACCCCTTCGGATGTGGTTCTCTTTAGTATGAAGTGAACCAGTATCAAAGGAACCACTACCCATACTCGAGCGAACTGCCCCAAACTTGGTTTTGTAAAAAAAATAATGTGGTATTATGGCAATTTCTTTTTTGTATCTAGTGCATTTTGGGATCTTGTCCGAGTCGTCATTTATCTTTTTCCCCCACCGTATGTATTGAGAAGTCAAGTCATCGAGCGTCGAGCAAGCCTACGTACACATACCGCCGAGAAAGAGGAAGCCAAGCTTTCACGTGGGCTTTGGATTGAATTGCGCTTTTGCATGCAACTGCAAATCCACCCACCTAACTGCTCGACACTACTACTTGACGTGTCTTTCCATTGCGCGACTTTGATTCTTTCCTTTCTCTTGTTCCACAAACAAACCCTTCTTTTTTCCAACTATATACCTCCCAAATTTTATACGATTCATAAGAAATATATGAGTAAAAAAAGGACTTCGCAGCTACTAATATTGGTTTGTCCCCCGTGAAAAAAAAGTAGAGATTCATACTCGTACGTGTTTGCTTTTCAAGTTTCCAAAGGCTTCATTCTGTTACCTTAGCTATACCTAGAACTAGAAGCTAGAATCTCAAGCTGAATTCATGCGAACCCACCACGTGGCGTTCTCAGAATCAGAAATGCTCCATAATCCATTCATCGGGGATTGTAATTTTGCCCAAATGCATTTCCCGATTCAATCCCATTTGAATTGGGTATGAAATCCAAATACATGATAATTAATTGGGTAGGGTTTGATTGGTTAATACTCATAGTAATTTATTGAGGATGGGTTGGATTTTTAATCCATGAATTTTGGTTTGTATACATACTCATATGCAAATTACAATTTGATACCTAAATTTAATCTATCTTTAGATATAGTACCTAAATTTAATTTGCTTTTGCATATGTCCTAATATATTTATGAAAAATTCCTTCAGTACCTAAAATTTTGTGTCTTATATATTGATACCTAAACATTTTTATGTTTTACAAATAGGTTCAATTTTTATGTGTAGTTAAAACATTATCAATTAAATGAGCATCCGTACCCAACTCGTTCTCGTATGAAAGAAATACTTACACCCTTCCCAAACTCATCTATAAAATCTTAAACTCATATTGACTTCACTCATACTCTACCCATAATCATTAAATTTCCTTGGGTTTTGGATACTTTGGTATGTGAGTGATTGTCATCCCTATTAATAACCAAAACATCTTTTCATTTCATGGAATTCAGTGGTCTTCAAAACTATAGTTCTTCTTAATAATGCATCTGAGTCTTGGCTAACTTTTGTACTTCTTTTATCGTCTCTATAAAACAATACAAGTAAAAAGATCTAGGTTTTCCATTTGCAATTCTATTTCTGAATTGAATAAATTCTCTCTGGGATGTGTGAAATAGTACAGTATCGACGGTGCGACCGATAAATTTTCTATCAGAATCTAACCAACTGATGGTTTTTAACGGTATAAAACAGTTAAATTACGGTTAAACTATTGTTGTAACATATATTACTTTATCGATGCCTTTCCCGACCACGTCCGGTAAGATTTTGCAAATCATTGATATATAGAGTGAATATATAGTGTATAGATGCTTTTAAGTATAGCTAAGGACTATAGAAATGACACCAACAAGAAACCATGATTATGGAAAGCCATTTGTTTAAGGAAGAGCCACGACTTGCTTCTTATCTTCATAGCAAGACCAACGATATGGGTCCGAAAGAAATCATAACGTCAAGCATTAGTAGGTAACCAGCAACACAAAGCATGAAGAAGGTGGATAGAGTTTGAGGTCCACCACTATACACATTACCTTCTCTTATTATTATCCTTTCTTTCCCCACCAAACATGTCCTAAAAAGGATTGAACTAAAACATGATCCTCTCTATTCTTATCCATCGTGAGTTAGCAGATTAGGTAGTTGTTCTTTTTCTTTTTCATGTTGGTCCAACCTTTGGAGTATGGTTTTTATATGTCAAATGAATCTATGGTATTCATTTTTTGTGTGAAATATGATATTCTTCATTTGGGAGTAATTAGTATAATGTTGATTAATTATATGAATCACAAATACAATTATTTTAGGTTTAGAGTAATTGTTGTCAACCAGTCAAGTCGGTTCAATTATAATTCTCAAATTGAAAGTTGCTAATAGCGATGCAATTATGTCTCAGAAGGGCCATTGAGTCCATAAAATTTAAGACATGAGTTAAAAAAAGGAGCCAACAATTGTAAAAAGCACCAATGGCTTTACCTCTCCAACCATTTTCAAGTTGAGCTACATGTGCCCAATAGGTATGTATGAAATTATATGGTGGATTACTAGTGTTAGAGGCGTTCGAAGTTACAAAATAGAAGGGGAAATATGAATTCAAATACGAGACTTTTAGGTCATGATACTACATTAAACATCACTTAATTCGCTTTCAATAGTTTGTGTTTTGCTATTTCAATTTAATTAAAAGCTATACTAGCTATTAAAATTCAAATCGTTTAACCTCCTCCTTTTCGACCCCTCACTTTAATTTTTTTACTCCGCCAGGACTTATACAAATAATCACTCATTATATATGTTATTCTAGGTCTAGTTCCATGTATATTTCCCTTACACTAGAGAAATTATGCAATTTGTAGGGTGAAAACTTGGCTTTAGATTATTCATGCGGCTAAGACTATATACATGCATAGAGAAATAGATGTCTTTAGGAAAGGCAATATAGTTGCGGAGTCAACAAGGCAAGACTCGGTCCAGGAGGCATAATTGACTTGTGTGGGAAAGAGAGAGCGAGCTCGAAACAAAGTTAATGAGTTAAGCGTTATTATTCTGTCCTGAGAGTACGAAATAATGCTAAAAGCATGTTTATCAAAACATAATGATACAAACAATGCTGCCCATCTTTTAGCCCATTTACGGTCTGTAGAAGATAAACTGTATTTTGACAATGATCATTTGCCTTTGATTGTAGCTGATGCTGTAGCCGCTGAGGCACTTTTGACTTGATTTTAATGAAATTCCATCAGTGAATTCTAAAAAAAATGATACAAACATTTGGTTGGGAAGTTATATTTATATGGCCAATAACTAACTTTTTGCCTAAGTAATAAACCCTCCTTTA
Organism: Linum tenue; assembly: GCA_946122785.1. Classification (NCBI taxonomy): domain Eukaryota; kingdom Viridiplantae; phylum Streptophyta; class Magnoliopsida; order Malpighiales; family Linaceae; genus Linum; species Linum tenue. The sequence continues at coordinate 50,584,467 of CAMGYJ010000011.1, read as the reverse complement.
CAACATGGTGAAGATGTCGGCCGAATTGATGTGTTTTTCTGATTTATTATTGTCATCGTCGGTTCCATTTCATCGTTGGCCAACATGCATAATAATCAGTTGGTGAATAGTTTTAGAGTTAAGAAATTATCAATATATATAAATATGAAGTTGGGTTATTGTTGCATAACCACTTACATTTTGATACCCTAAATTTAATTAAATAACAATTTAGTCACTATAATGTATATTTTACATTTAGATACTCCAAATTTAATTTTAATGTATGTATTATGTTTGGCATCTAAATTTTATGAGTTTTCGTAACTAATATCCCAAATTTAATTAAATCTCAAATTAGTCATTATCATGTACATTTTACATTTTGATACCCAAATTTAATTTTTAATATAAAACCATTGAACAATTATGTTTGGTATCTAAATTTTATGAGATTTTTGTACCTAGAATTTTTTAAATATACATATTGGTCAATGTTTAGATTTTATTAGAATCCATGAATCCAACCCACCAATTCTTTTGAACCAATCCATGAATCCAATTCACCATAATATAAAAGTACACATTTAGTCTGTACAATACAAGATGTTGTGACTTAATGAAAGCCTTTGATTCTGTAAATTGGACTTTCCTATTCAGAGTGCTTGAAGCTATGGGGTTTCCTCTTAAATTTCTTGAGTGGCTGAGAATGTGTGTTACTACACCTAGGTTCAGTGTAGGGTTTAATGGTGGTTCAGTAGGTTTCTTCCCTGCCAAGAAAGGGTTGCGGCAGGGGGACCCCCTCTCTCCCTACCTCTTTGCTGTGGCTATGGAGGTCTTTTCTTGTTTGATGAATAAGGCTGCTGATAGTAATGCTATGCCCTTTCACCCCATGTGTAAGAGGCTGAAGATCACTCATTTAATGTTTGCTGATGACCTCCTCTTATTCTCTGATGGTTCTAATTTGGGTATTCAGTGTATTCAGAAGGTTTTAAATCAGTTTCGTTACATGTCTGGTTTGAAGTCAAACCCTTCCAAGTGTGAACTTTATTGTGGTGGTATTGCCAGTAAGATACTTGGGGCTCCCTCTGCTCCCAGGTAAGCTATCCATTAAGGCATGTAAACCTCTCATTGACAAAGTAATGAGTAGAATTAGTAGCTGGAAGTCGAAAACTCTCTCTTATGCTGGAAAACTCCAACTGGTGGTGTCTGTACTGTTTAGTCTTGCCCACTTCTGGATGTCAATTTTCATTCTGCCTAAGGCTATTATTAAGGCTATTGAGAAAATGTGCAGTGATTTCTTATGGGGTGTGGGTGAAGGGGCCAGGAGAAAAGCAGTGGTGGCTTGGCCTAGAATTACTTTTCCTAAACATGAAGGGGGGCTTGGTCTTAAGGATTTGCACTCTTGGAATCTTGCTTGTGTGGTTAGACATATCTGGGCTGTGTTGGTTAGACAAGGGTCGCTATGGGTTGCTTGGCTTTGGGAGTATCGAATAAAAGGGGGTGACTTTTGGACTCTGACCTCTAAAGCAGGGTCTTGGCTTTGGCAAAAAGTCTTAAAAATCAGGGATAAACTCAGAGGGTTGATTTCTGTTGCTGCTGATGGATTTTATTGGAAAGGAGCTTTTATGGAGAAATTTTGTATCAAGAAGATTTGGGAAGAGCTTCGTCCAAAACAGGGTACTGTTCCATGGAGGAAACTGGTTTGGAAAGGTACTTGTATTCCAAAGAATCAAGTGCTTGTTTGGCTGGTTATTAATGATTACATTGTCACTGGAGAGAAGGTTCAAAGATGGGGGGGGGGGGGGGTTCTGGTGATGTTGGATGTGTTTTCTGTTCTTGCAATCTGGAAACAAGATCACACCTTTTTGCTGAGTGCTCAAGATTTAAACAGCTGTTTGCAGTTTTGTTTGGTAATTTTGCAGATCGTGTTCCTGGTGATCAGTGGGACGGAGAGCTTCAGTGGGCTTTAAATGCTTTCAAAGGTTCCACTGTTGCGGCTCAAGCTGGGAAGTTGATTTGGCAGGCTCTTGTTGCCTCGACTTGGAGGGAAAGGTGTTTGATTAAATTCGCAGGGAAGAAAAGTGAATTTCAAATGCTGGTGCAGAGGGTCCAGGGTGATATAAAAGTGGTTGTTGATCCTTCAGTAGTGTCTTTGTTCTTTTGAGTAGTTGAGTGATCTGGTTTTTTAGTGTACAGGGGGTTGTTTTTCCTCTTTTCTCAGCTGGCAGAGATGTTGCCAGCAGTGTACTTGGCTCTGTTTTGATGAAATGAAATACCACCGCTTCATCAAAAAAAAAAAAAATACAAGATGTTGTATCACTCAACTGTAGGAGAAGACTCAACCATTTTATAATTGCTCATAACGTGAAATATTAAAAAAAATAATGAAAAAGAGACGACTCAATAATATAACAAAATCGAATTTATACTCATTTAGTACATTTACGAGATACTAAACAAACTTATACTAACTACATGTAACAAAATACGTGACATCTATATAAGCAAGTGTCAATAAATTGCTACGGTGAAAATATTATAAACTCAATTAGTATACTATGTATTCTAATCACAAGTATGAACGGGTCCATACACGACTCACCAATAGTCTAGAGAATTAATAATTGAACCATGACCACTAACTATTTCAACTCATGTCAAGTCCAATTAAAAATAAATATATATGATTATTACTCATTAGAAAGTCGTCATTTTCCACTATGAGATTTGAAAGCGTGAAATTTTAAGCGAGTTCCAGTTTGTACCTAAACTTAATAAATCTTTAGATTTATTGCCTAAATTTATTTTTTTGGCATATAAGTCCTCAAAATAATGATGGAACATTACATTTTAGTACCTAAAATTTTTGTGTATTAAATTTTGGTACCTAAACTTTTGATGTTCTACATACAGGTCTAATTTTTTTTATGTGTAATTAAAGCACCATCGAATAAATTGGTATTTGTACCCAACTCATACAAATTTAGATTATGGAAGTAAATATACATACCCTACCCAAACCGATCTACTAGCTTCAAAACCCATATATACGTCACCCATACCTTATCCATAATCAATAGGTCTACTAGGGTTTAGGTAAATATAATTTATTAGCCAAAATTTTCAAAAAAAATTAAATTGAATGTTGACCGCCATATATTTCTTCTCGGTCAATATTACTAATTAAACTGCTAACAAAAAAATAAGTTTAGGCCAATAATACTAACAAAATACCATAACGAGACACTTAATACATGCGCATAGGTCATCTCCACTGCGCGACAAAGTGTGTCATCGCCACCTAGCTATTATATATAAAACTGAAGCTTAGTTACTATTGCCTAAAAAAATATCATGATACTCCAAATTTAATTAAATCACAACTTAGTCATTAGAATATACATTTTATATTTTGATACCCCAAATTTAATTTTAGTGTAAAATTATTGAACAGTTATGTTTTGTTATCTAAATTATATGAGATTTTCATATCTATAATTTTTTAAATTTACAGATTGGTCCAATGTTTAGATTTCACTTGAATCTATGAATACAGATCCACCAATCCTGTTGAACCAATCTATGAATCCAATCCACCATAAAGTAAAAGTACAAATATAGTTTGTATCATACAGTATGTTGTATCACTCAACTTTAGGAGAAGATATGACCATTTTATATGTGCTCATTACATGAAATATTAAATAAACTATAAAAGAGAGACGATTCTAAAATATCGCAAGAGCGAATTTATAAACTCATGCATTTAGTACATTTACGGGGTACTAAACAAACTTCTACTAACTAGTAACTACATCTACTAAAATGTGTGAAATCTGCATAAGCAAGTGTCAATAAACGGCTACGGTGAAAAGAGTTGACCGTTATATTGACGGTCAACTAAAAGAATTGCTCAAAATCTTTCCATCATCTATTTTCTCTTTGTTTCATTTTTCACTTGCCTTCCATAATATTTTCTTTATTTCTTTCTTTGCCTTATTCGTCTAACTCTAATTAGTATATTATTTTTATGTATTCTAATCACAAGTATGATCGGGTCCATACATGACTGACCAACAGTCTAGAAAATTAAAAATTGAACCTTGAACCATGAATCGCTAACTTTTCAGCTCAACGTCGAAGCCAATTAAAAATAAATATATATGGTTACTACTTATTAGAAAGTCATTATTTTCCACTATGGGATTTAAAGGCGTGAAATTTTAAGCGAGTATCAGTTTGTATTCCTTTCTTCTCTCTAGAGTTTTTCTTTTTTACAATTATACATGGAATTTTCAACAATTATACATATCAAATAAATATTTTCCTATTTTCTATAGAAAAAGTAAATAATTATCATCTTAATTACATCACCATAAAAGGAATTAAGCCTCAACTATGCAAATTACAGTATGGTACCTAAACTTAATAGATCTTTAGATTTATAACCTAAATTTATTTTTTTGGCGTATAAGTCCTCAAAATACGATGGAACATTACATTTTAGTATCTAACATTTTTGTGCATTACATTTTGGTACATAAACTTTTGAAGTACACACCCTCGAATAAATAGGTATCCATACCCAACTCATACATATTTAGATTATGAAAATATCCATACCCTACTCAAACCCATTTACAAACTTCCAAACCCATATATATGTCATACATACCCTAACCATAATCAATGGGTCTACTTGGTTTTAGGTAAATATCATTTATCAGCCAAAATTTTCAAAAAAAATTAAATTAGATGTTGACCGCCATATATATTTTCTCATTCAATATCATATTATCAAGTCAATATTACTAAAAAAAATTAGGCTAATAATACTAACAAAACATCATAACGGGCCACATAATACATGCGCATAGGCCATCTCTGGCCGCGACAAGGCGCGGCATCGCCACCTAGTACCACTAAAAATATTAGTGTTTAACGAAACTATCATTTGTTATACTATATATTTTATATGTCGTATGTGTACTGAATTATCTCTTCGGTTAGTTGCACTGTTATGTTTGTGTCCACCGAATCAACACTTAATCGGCTCTTGCCTGACTCGTTGACGTGAAAAATAAAATCATCCCCTCGATTAATTTTTCATTTACGACCTCTTCGTAGAATACTTTTTGTTCCAAACCATATGCATTTTAACTTGAGCCACGGAAAGTGGTGGATATATAATTCTTAATTGTCCATAAATGCTACATGTGAGAATTAATAAATTTATTTTGGTGTAAACCGCAATTGATATCATAATTAACACCACCCTCTTCTTTCCTCCTTCCCACCCTTCATGATTTGTCCCCATGACAATACAAAGAGCAACCCCGTGGCTTTTTTTTTTTTGGTATGAATGGAACCCCTCCCTCGTTTAGTTTAGCTCTTGCACATTTCCCACCCACTTTCATTTATTAGTTTGCCACTCCAATTACATGCTCTGCCATTATTGGAGAAGGAGGGTCTGTCTGTCTCAAATTTGTGTTAGAAGAGATCGCCATCTTATCTTATGTCCTAGGACTAAAATTATTACTGTGCTACCGTTGATAAGGGTGATTTACCCCTCGCGGTAGGTGGTCGTACAGGGAGATGGACTCACAGCTATTATAAGTGTTTTTTTTTTTACAAAGGGATACTTGCATTGCACTTTGAATAATCGATTACAAGAGAACCAACAAAGCAAACTAAAAATAGAACAAGAACAGAGAAACAAAAGCACATAGATGCTCAATCAACGCTTCAGAGATACAACAAAGAAGAGCACAAAATCCAGAAAGAGCCATCCAACAAAGGATCTGAAAACTTGACCAAAATCAGTATACATTGAAAGCTCTCTTGCAATCAAACCAAACGAAATAGCACCAAGCGCAAACAGCTCGTTTCGGGACATCTGTCCAAATGTTTTTTCGGGGAAGAGGTAGATGTTTTTAATATCTCAAGTAGTTTCAAATTTCAAAAAACTAAGGTGGTACTTTTTGTGACATTTAGGGCTCGTTTGCTTCATGGATTTAAAAAAAATGAAGGTTTTCGTTCTAGGTTTTACAAAACCATGGATATATGATGGAATTGCCCCATTTGGTTTTTGGTACAAACCATCGTTTGTTTGTTGAATTTCATGATAGATTTGACATTGTTATATTTGTGGTTGTATAAGGAATTTACATTAGTGCCCTTATTTAGTATTATTTATTTTTACATTATAATTTTTGTTACAAAACAATTTTCATCCAATAGTTTCGTCCTACTACCACAATTGGAACAAATGAACATGATTAATCAATAAAAACTTCATATTATACAATTCCTTAAGATTTTCAATGTTGCAAAGTATACTTTGAGATTGATCATGTAGTGTTTGCGTGGAATCTATCTATCTATCTATCTATACTTAATATTATTGCTATCCAAAAGTAACTTCTTGCCACATAAGCACTTGGTGAATTCACAAGATGTCAAGGTGGATAATTTTTTTACAAACAAAAATTTATTTATTGATCTATTTATGGAGCTATCTCTCTCTTCATTTAATACTTCTACTCATTTTCACTAAAATTTAAAATAAGTTACATTTTTTGTGAAACATTTAAACAAACAAACACACATAAGTAATAATCTTTTCTTCAATTAACAAACTATAAAGATGAAAATAGAGAGTAACATATATCGTGTTTGTTTAACCCAAAAATATCTTATTATATCTCATTAAATGAATTTTCTATTCATTTTTACTTAAACTTTATAATAAGTTACATTTTGATGGGGGAAAAAAACAATCACGCATCTGAATAATGAATAATTTTCAATTAAACAAAATTTGAACGATGGCCTAAGAAAAAATAAGCGTTTGACAATCAATCGATTTTGCAAAATGAACTGCATGACTATTTTTTTTTTGTTGCTGTCGAACACTTATTTCTTCCTACTGCATATACTTATAAAATAAAACAAGTATTTATATAGAAAAAGGTCTGGAGATAAACTTGACAGAGCAATAATTGTTAGTTTTTTAAAACACTTATTATTCCTTCCGATTAAATGAAAACATATTAATTATGAACGCAACCTTTTAATTTATCTCTACCATTTTCCTATTTTGATTGTCTCTCTAGAAATAAAATCCAACATTGAAAACCAAAATTTAGATAGAGAAGGAACTGGTAATGCATATGAAGTTTTTTTTTTTTGTAGGAGAATAGGAGGAGGGAGGTACACGAGGCAACAATTAGATGGCAAATTTTGAGCAGTTTTAACATATTTTTGCCTGTTAATGAAAGCCGTTCATCCTATCATTGCGAAGACAAGGTGAACCAAACCGAGGATTGTCGACTGACCCCTCTTCCTCCTTGATCTGAAGCTGGCAACTGCTCACCCTTCTTCCATTATTTTCTTAATTTCTTCCAAATTAAAACTGTTGGATGGTAAATTTCCCCACTCGATGAGCAAATGTATTTCTTTTTCATTTTCACGAAGTTGTTTTATGTTCTCTATTACGTAATATCCTTTTATGTAAATAGGTAATATATAATTAGAAGGGATAATTGGTTGGACGTAGGGCATATCTCCTTTGGTTGAATAATTGATCGTTTTCCTTAAATGCCTATTGCAACCCGATTCCTTAGATGTTGAAATGGAAAGTAGAGTTGTGAGGGTTGTTCATTATATTCCTTATGTTCATGATTGACATGCTACTAGCTAGCTATAAGATGATGATCTAGTTAGTAATTAGTACGTAGCAAAGGGATTATTGGTAGAAGGGAACATAATTGGGTTTTTATAAAAGTCGCGAAGAAGAAAGAAAATGATGGTTGTGGTTCCTCGGTTGTGTATTTCGATGTTTTTCAATTTCTACACGTTTGCTATGGCATTGGTTTGTTTCATTAGGGTGGATTTTTCCTCATTGAATCCCTAACTAAAGCTTGATTTTGACTTGATTGTTTTCTTACCAACTACTATTTGGATTGGTGCATAGATTCAGTTCACAAATTAGGAATCTCCAAGATAGAATGAGTTGAGTTGTATTGAAGTATGTTCATTTCATTATTTGTCTATGTTGTTATTCGATAAAAAAACACCATTTTTTCCTTTAGGAGATATGCAGCTCTCTATAAAATATAAATTGTGTTTATATGCAGTTTAGTTTGCTGAAAATATTGCTTTAATAAATGAGTGACAACTGATAGTTCTGTTTGTGGTTGGTTTTGCTAGAACATTGCCAAGTTAAATTAATTGAGTCTGCGGAAGATTGATGGATGTGGATGCTAATTTGTTTCATCATTATTCCAGAATTGCAGGCGTAACTGATAATACACGATATTGTGGGATCTAGATCGAAATATTATGTATTATCATATAACGACATATGAGAAGGGAAAGAAAATGAAAAGCTCTTCGCTTTATTCTTTTTATTAATGGAAGCATATTTTCTTACTCTAACTTCTTTGTTTGTGGCCTTAAATTTTTTAACTTCTTAATCACTTTTTTAGTTCAATACAAAATTCTAAATCAATAAAGAACGGTATACAAAAAGCTCAGTTAATACAATTAATTTTTTCATAAATAAAAAGGTATAAAAGTACAAAATATTACCTAAAATAAGGTAAGTGAGATTTACAATTCCATGTATATTAGATCAACTAACATAAATAATAATATTTAGAATACTATAACGAATTATAAAATAACCAAATATAATGCACCGCCCAACGGGCGGGTAAAAAACTAGTGAATAATAACGAATATTGAATGCAAAATTAATATGCACTACAACACAAATCCCACCTCTTGGAGTGGAATTCTCAAGTCCGTGGGGTTCACGGATTTGGACCATAAAAGTATGTGGGCCCCATGAATTTATTCATGCTAAATCAATCATGCAAACGACGGATTGTGTACAAAGTCCATGATAAATTTCCAAACCCGAATTGATGAGTCCACGCAGCTTTCAGAACGCCTTTTCAATTAACCTGATGATGGCAACACTGATACAAATCTGTTTGACTTTCCATTTGGAGTTGATGTTGGTTAGCAGAATGGCATACATGTATTACTTGGCTTGTTGACTTAGTTTCCTTCCTTTTCTATTTTATGCATTTCCTTCACAATTAAATGGCCACCTACAACTTCAAGAGCCTCAACCGAAACCTCTTCTTCTATTTTTCCTTTGATTAATATCGTTCGGCAGCTAGCAAGGTAATGCTTTCAAGTTTCACCTTCCAATCATTATGATTTTGAAGCCAATCACGTTGAAGTCTAAGAGTTATTAGATTCAACTAAAAAATATATCATATTCGAAGCTAATGATCTTTCGCCAAGGTTTACATCAAAATTGGCACTTTCACATTTGAAGAAACTCGTTGACATTTAAAATTAGCTACAAAATTAGTTACATCTAATTAAAATTCATGGGACTTGATATAATCTCGAGTATTTCTTATAAGAATTCATTGAAGAGTTTCTGGAAGAACATTGAGTATTTTGCACTATAGGAAAAAAACATTATTAACCACTGTGAAAATGGTGGACAATAGTTTATTTACGGTGTTTAATACTTTTCTCCGTCGTAGGATTTCCATGATTTTCTATATGGTGGTTGATACTCATTAATAACCACGATTTTCTATATGGTGGTAAAAACAATGACCACCGTAATAAGAACCGTGGTAAATAAATATTATCAATGCCCGGGTTGAAGCGTGATGAATACTGACTTTTATCCACATATCTCATTCTCGTGGCATGCATATATTAAGTCCGTTGGTTCTTTGTAAACCCTTAGTCGAAAAACTCAACATCAATCAAAGTATGAGAGCTCATGTTCTCCATGGAATAGTCTCGTCCATCGCGGACGGGGAAAGCACATAAATCGTTGGTGTCCTCGTTCCTTTATTCTCGTTTCTCGTCGTTTTCTACATGATATCACTAATCAGAACTCTTGACGATCCCACAGCAATCTCTAATCAACATGAGTGATAAAGAAGATGAATCCAAACTCATTTTCGCCAAATCCACTATTGGTGGATCGGGCAATTGGCGCCAAACCTCTGGTTCCTCCGTTGCCTTTCACTATCCATAAATCCGACAACCCCAGTCAGTTGTTCGTGGCAAGGTTCTCACACAGCTCAATTACAGCGAATGGGTGAGCGATATCACAGACTCCCTTATCGCTAAAAACAAGCTCGGATTCGTAGACGTATCCTTGGTCAAATCAATGCAAGGAGGCTAAGATTATGATCTTTGGAAACAATGCGACGCCATGGTCAAAGGCTTGCCCAAAAAAACCATGCCCAAGGACGTTCGCAACAGTGTTCGACAGATTTGGGTTGATCTGGAGTCTCGTTTTGGGCAAGGTAGTGCGCCTATGTTATATGAACTAAGCGCACGATCAATCTCCTTCAGTAAGAAAAGCAATCAATTGCCACTTTGTACACCAAGCTCCGCGGCTATTGGAATGAAATCAACTCCCTTCCGCCATCTCTCAAGTGCTAATGTGTTACGTGTACTTGTGACGTTCAAAAGAAGCAAAAGAAGGTGAATGTCTTTTTGAATATTTTATGGTATTAGATGATGCCTTTTTTACCGTGAAAAGTCAGATTCTCACCATGAAGCCTTTTCTGAGTATGGCCAAGGCAAATAACCTGGTGATTAATGATGAGCATAAGCGCCAAATCTCAAGAAATTGACGTCTGTGCATTTATGTTGCTGCCTTCCAAGCTCTGGGAGAAAAATGCGTGGATCGTCCTCATTTGCAAGGGGAACAAGACTCCGATGAAAGGCCATACTGCACACATTGTCAGAAGTGAGGTCACTATAGAGAGACCTACTACAAGCTCATTGGCTATCCTCCTCGCACTTCGGGCGCTGGTGACCAACATCAGCGAAGGAGGCCTGATCCCCCTCCTCGTCGTAAACCTCAAGCGGTAGTAGTCGACTTCGAGTCGAGCCCGATTCCTAGACTAACAAATCCTTATCGTTTACCGAGTTGTGCAAGCCCCAATGTTACAGGTTTGTATCCCTAATGGAACGGGTGTTCCACTTCATCATATTGGTTTGGCCAAGTTATCATATAAATTTGTTTTGTAGCGGGTTCTTCATGTGTCGGCTTTCCAGTGCAACTTGTCATCTGACAATCACCTTATAGCCGATCTTCCAGTGGCGTTATTTTTTATGAGCAATTTCTATATTGTTCAGGACTTACCATCCAAGAAGCTGATTGGATGCGTAAGCACATCGATGGGTTGTATTATTTGCAGCTATTTGACGAAGGACATTCTATAGCGCATTCAGTTCGTCGAGCAGTGGATAGTTCAACTCTCTAGCATGCGCGTCTGGGTCATCCATCTCTGAGGAAGTTGTCACATCTTCAGTAGTTCATTTTCACTCCAATCATGCAGCAAAAGGATTCTTGTCACTCATGTTTTCGAGCTAAGCAGGCTCGTGACTCTTATCATTCTAGCATTATTTCCACCACATCTTGTTTGTTACACATTCATTTGGATATCTGGGGCGGACATCCAGTCCCATCATTTACTGGTGCTAGTTATTTCTTGACGATTGTCTATGACTATAGTAGAGCAGTTTGGGTTTTCCTCTTGAAATTCAAGTCTGAGGTCTCTCATTACTTGTTATATTTTTGTCGTATGGTTGCTACTTAGTTCGGCAAATAGGTTCGTTGGATTTAAGTTAACAATGGCCCTGAATTTTCAACTCCGCAGTTGAAGGAATATTATGAGAGACCGGGATCCCTCTGTAGACTTCCTGTACTGACACCCCAGAGCAAAATGGCCTTGCAGAACGGAAGCACTACCATCTTTTGGAGACAGCTCGCGCCTTGCGGTTTGATGCAAATCTGCCTCTTCAGTTTTAGAGTTAGTGTGTACTCACGTGGCTTACCTGCTCAATCAGATATCATTGTCCCCAATTGGTAATCGTTTTGCCTATCAGTAGCTATGGATTTTTGGTTGCCTAGCCTACACGCGGGACAATCATCATGGGTTAGAAAAATTTGGTGCTCGTGGTCGAGCATGCATCTTCATTGGTTGCCCCACTGGGAAACATGGTTATCGTGTTTACGTGTTGGAGTCGAAGAAAATCTATACCTCCAGGGATGTCAAATTATTGGAGACCGAGTTCCCTTATTGGTTCTCGTCGGATCCCTCTCGTTCTCTTGTCCATTGTCTTTTGGTGACTCCTAATTTGGCTACTCCTGCACTTGTTTCGGATCATTTCTCTGACCCTCCTGTGTCGCCACAACATAGCCCAGATCTCATCTCTACATCCTCGACCTTGCCTCCTTCTCTCGTACCAGCCACTGAGCCTCCTTCATCTCCCTCGCACCCTACTCCTAGTGTCCGCCTGTCACACCTGCAGACGACCATTCCTATCATCCTACATCGACTGCCCCTCATCCTACTCAACACCATTCATCAAATCCTAGCACGTCATCATCCACTCTAGGTGCAGACTCCACCGAGCCATCTCCTCCCATTCTCTACAGAAGTAATCGAGTTTGTCAACCATCCACTCGACTACACAAATTTGATGTAACTCTTCCTGGCCATGCTCATTCAGCGATGGTTGATCACTCAAATGAAGATTATCTCACTTACAGTCGACTCTCCCAGGCACATCATGCATTCATAGTCACTGTCAGTTTTGTCGACGAGCCCAAATATTTCTACCAGGTCGTCCGCCATCAGCATTTGCGCGACGCCATGTAGGTTGAGTTCACTGCATTGACCAAAAATGGTACTTGGTAGCTTTGTATTCTACCTCCTGGCAAGCATGCTATCGCCTACAAGTGGGTTTACAAGGTGAAATTTTGGCCAGACGGGTTAGTTGAGTGTTACAAAACTCGTTTGGTTGCCAAGGGCTACAACCAGATCGAATGGATTGCTTACCATGATATTTTTTCTCTTGTTGCTAAGCTCGTCATAGTTCGATGTCTTTTGGAAGTTACTATTAAATGTGGTTGGTTCATCCTTCAACTCGACGTCAACAATGCTTTCCTCCATGATGAGCTATCCGAGTAAGTCTACATGCAGGTTACGTGGGGTTTCTCTCGTCCTGGTGAAACGCAAGTTTGTATGTTACATAAATCTATCTATAGTATTAAGCAGACATCTCACAACTAGTACCAGAAATTCACTGAGGCTATCTTGTCTCTGCACTTTACTCAGAGCCTGGCTGATCACTCCCTCTTTGTTTATCGCTGCGGTACCACCTTTGTTGTGGCTATCATTTATGTGGATGATGTTATTCTCATGAGTAACGACAAGGCATTCATCCAGCACGTCAAAGATTTTTAGCATGCGCGTTTCACTATCAAGGACTTGGGCACCTTAAAGTACTTCCTTGATATTGAAGTCGCTCATTCTCCTCGTGGTATAGTTTTGAATCAACGAAATTATGTTCTTGATATTCTCGAGGAAGCCGATCTCACAACCCCTCATCCCAGCTCTACCCCTAATGAGCAGAATCATCGTCTTGGTCGCAATCCTTCTGCTTCGACATCTGATCGGGCTGCCTATCGTCGTCTAGTGGGTCGCTTACTCTATCTCACTGTCACAAACTTAGGGAAACAAATATAAAATTAAGTAATTAATTACTAAACAAAGTATAGAGCAAGTCAAAGCCTTGCAATTTATTAATAGAGGAATTTTACAATGGTATATAGAATTGGTGATATAGGTTTTTACCTTTATGGTACAACTTGAATTTGTACCTTTAATGTTATGGTACAATTTTAGATTTTACTTTTTTTTAACAAATTCTTTTATGGTACAACTTGAACTTGTACCTTTATGTGATGGTACAACTTTGAATTGTAAAGTTGTACCATAACATAAGGGTATAAATTTTTTTATGGTACAACTTGAACTTATACATTTCATGTTATGTTACAACTTCAAGTTGTAGATTAAAGCAACAATGCTTTATAGCACAGTAGAAGTGGTCATTAATGTAACCAAACATTTATATGTGGCAACACCATGATCCATGAAACCGTACCGGAGACCGTACCGTCAACGGTAGGGTATTTTATGGCAAAACCATGATTTAACCGTTAGTACTACTACCATTAAATACCACCTATCGATTTAACCTCCGATACTAGTATTTTGTGGTTGAACGGCCGATACAGTATAGTTTATGAACCATGGCAAAACATTGCCGAGAAGCAACAAAGACAGTTTTCAATCTGAATAAAAAATTACTAGATCCGGGCCCACCCGTTGGGTGGCTATATATATTTTTAGTTTTATAATAAATTCGTTATTGGACGGATAAATTACTTAAATGGTATAAACAACAATAGTAATTGTTCATAAAAATAAAAATATATTCTAGAGGTTTTTTTCTTAAATTCTAGCCAATTCTCTAGTGTAAGGAGGAAAGTAAATAACCAAACTCATGCCTGAGAACCATCTCACAATAAAATATAAACATATAAAAAAACCAAACATTAATGAAAATATCTACAATCAATATCCGCTTCCTCCAATATTAGTAGACCGACTTTCTGCTTCTCCCACATCTCAATAAAAGCGAACCTTTAATGATATGGCAAATATGACACTTCAAGTTGAATATATTTCATCCAAGTCGTGATATTGTTAATGATTTGTTGTTTATTCTATCTGAAATCACTAATTTCCAATATGGATAGTATCTTCCTCTTCTAAAAAAACGTTATTATTACTATAACTTATGTTTTAATGGGTATGGTGATTTTCCTAAAGTGAATTGTGAAATTAAGAAGAATGGACCTCTATAGATAGATTGCTACCTAGTTGACATCATCTGATTTTGTTGTACGATTCCCACAAAAGTACTTGAGAGAGTTTTCTTCAACTTTTGGTCGATAGGTCGCATTAAGCATAGCACCACCAGTTCCTAACTTTGACAACTTAATTATATTGGAAGGAATACGAATTATCCTACTTATTAGAGAAAGAGATAACATTTTAATATTAATGAGTCGTTAGATTGAAACTGGAGTTTCATCATTTCAATTCGTTTACACTCCCTAAAGGATGTGATGCACCTCCATCACTTTTATCACGAAAACAATACTTGTGAAACCAAAATTTGGTTTTCTAAAACTCCGAAATTTGTAGTTTCATTAAGAGACAAATCTGTAAGAAAATATGTTTCTTTATCATCGTGTTTAGAGAAAAATATCAATGTAACAACCAAAATGAGAAAATGATCACCAATATTTGTGAAAATTGCATATATTGTCCTGCCCACGGAGAACCTTCACAACAAACCTCATGTACCCAAATTGTATATCAGGCCCGAATTAAAATTTTCAACAAAGCATGAAAATATATAGATGCAATTATTCCTTCTACTACGTTTCTCATTCATTTATGAATTATTTTTCTATGTGTTCTTGTCAAAGAATTAAAATATCGACGTTCCTTTTTCAGATAACATATAAGAGTGGGTCGACCTGCCCTACCCCCACACCCGAGCGGGTATTATCCGACCTGACCAACGCTTAGTACGGAGTGGGTATGGGTATTAAGTTACTCATCCCGTCCAGCCTCATTGATATTACTATATAGTAGGCCCCAACTAAAATTTTAAACAATTCATGCAATTTTAAGATGCAAGTTTAAAGAATCATGTCTCGTTATGCTTTATTTTAATCTCTTTAGAATTTTTTCTTATAGAAAGAAATGTTTCGATCTTACTAATTTTGTCAATAGCTGATAAATTATCTTCAAGTTTAACTTACGTGAATCGATTTTTGTAAATTTAATTTGAAAACAATAATTCTTTAATGTCGAAAGTCAAAATAATTGAAGTGATTATAAACCGATAAGAGTTATTATTTATGGTCATATCATTAGTAAACTTGTTTTGTAGTTCAAATAGAGATTCGTCAGAGTGAATTGTAATTGATTTTGTAATATTCTACTATTAAAAAGTCGTGGTCTTTTGCGTGCAACTTTGATATAGGTTTAAGAGACCTTGATAGAGTATATACTCATTTATCAATCAAAATACTTAACACTCGATCAATGATTTTTAATAATATACATAAGCGACCTATATTGTTAAATCAATACATTTTAATCAGTGATTATTGACTATTTGTTGAATCTATTAAAGGCCTATGTTGAAAATTTCAAGGATAAATCACACCCGATAATGACCGAATAATGAACAATTTGTTTACTCAACCACACAAAAATTTGAACAAATAACAATTCGATCTACGATTTTCAAACAGTCTAGTCTATTTTCCCGGCCCTACTTTCTGGAACCGAAAAACAGCAAAGCAGCTGCGTTTGTGATCTCTAAGGCCCATATGAATTACCCATATATTATTTAATGTCTTCTGTGATCTCTAAGGCCCAAATGAATTAAAATAAAATTGACATATGGAACCCTCGGTTGCAAATTAAAGCTTTTATGCTTATTATGACCCATTACCTAAAATAATTAAATTAAGAAATTGACCTAATGGCCCCTCCGTGCTATGCGCAGGAGGCTGGAAACTTGGAGTTGATGGGGTTCCTAATGAGAACGCCCATATAGTACTTTTAGGATTAACTCGACCGCATGACCTTTTCTGCGCAACTAATGAGCATTAGCAGCTAATTAACCCCGTAGATATATTTATAAAACCAAAGGAGGAAGTTGAAAAGGAAGAAGAAAACGGCAAGACATCAGCCCAACTATGTAAACTAGATGTGCCGTGACAGCTCTGTTCTTAATTATGAACTACCAATTTTTTAATTAATAACAATTGAAACTTTTCCTAAGTAATCCCTAATTAAAGAGTAATTATCACCACGTCGGTACTAAATTTAGATGGGAATCTGAGTTGGATTCTGGATTAATTCAGCACCTAACTCATAACCAACCCCATCTAACTATGTGTAAATACAATTATTGCTTACTAGGTGCCACTGTACCAGGGTGCTACAAGCTGTACTCCAACTCACAGCATGCCATTTTCCTTCATTTCCCACTATATGGCCTTTAATATATTCTCTATATATAGGGTAAATTATCTCGAGTGACACTTAAGTTTGAGAATTGGGATAGACATACTACTTAAGTTTAAATAGGAAGATAACTTTTGTCTATGGTTCAAATGATGAAGGAGAAAGAATTAGAATGCATCATCACCCTGTCCTCAAGCCTGACGCACTTTCATGGGTGGTACTTGGCGATTTTAATGCTATAAAATGTGTTTCTGAGGCTTCTAACAATCCTAGTCGAAATCATAGCATGGAGGATAGCAGGTTTGAGGGTCCTTGGTTCTCCTGGACAAACAGACAAGGAGGGAATCCCGTAGCTCGCAGGAAATATATCAAAGTTAATGTCATTTTATATAACATAATTAATTATATTTTCTATATGAAAATTTAAAATTCAATTTAAAACGAATTGGATATACATATCGTGCATTAAGATTTAGAACGAGAGTAGTTATGGATCGTGCATAACTTTGAAATTTTGCACACCGGATATATTATATGCTCCATATTTCATAATGAGATTCAAGTGTGGACATTTCGATTAAAGCTTTTGTTACCATATGACTAACGTATAATGTTTAATAATTAGAGTTCTTAATAAAATAAAAAATCTGGATCTTATATATTTTAAGTGAAAAGTAACATCATCTCCATTATCATTGGCAATGGATAATGAGGGTAGGGAGAAATTAGACGCCGACCAAACATCACCATCTAAAACTATTTTTACGCTTTGATTCTTTTGTTTTCTCAATATATAATGTTTTCTTTTTACACAATTAGCAGCGGAAATGAAATGAAATGAAATGATGTGAAAAAGCAAAGGGAGATTGCTTGCTGAACATCTTCACCTAATCCGACCACTTCATTAATTAAGGAATAAAAATCGGTGGCGGTGTATAGGAATTCGGACGGCCTGCGATGCCGTCATCATGTTATTGTATGTATGTATATGTTTTGTCGCCGTCAGTTCCATTTATAATAATTTGATCGGTCCCTTTCCTTGTCACTTGTTATCGCCTAATTTTTATGTGATAATCGATTATTGACATCTGTTTTTTATTAGGGTTGTTAGTATAATATGTATCCTTACGGTAGAATTTTATCAAATATGTCTCACTATTTTTTTCATCAAATATGTATGAATGTTTTGTAAAAATGTCTTTCGGTTAAAATTTTCATCTAGTTTTGGTTTTTTATTTGAATCGTTCAAGTAGCATTTTATAATGCAATTTTTGGTCGAATCTTAGTTTGGGCGACACTAATGTTTAAAATATTTCTAAAAATTTTACTTTAGATTTTTTTTTTCTTTTGTATAGCCAAATACCTCTAATAATTTCAATTTAACAAGACATGGAAAAATAAATGAGGAAGAAAAACTGACAATGTCCCCCCCAAAGTTTGTCGATGTTGGGTCGTCTAGATATCGGTTCAAATGTGGTATGATAGACCATTTTTAATGGAATTTTAACATAAGACCAAGTTTGTTAATTTTTTCAAAGTATAAAGGCATGTTTGATGTAAAAAATAATAGAGTGACATGTTTGATAAAAGTGTACAACAGATGGCCATATTATATATATAACTCTTTCTATTATTATTAGTAGTAGTGGTGTTTATCACATATATAGATATTCTTACTCACGGTGGTAGAGTGGTATTTTCGGAGGAGTTACAGTCCTCCCAATTTTTGTCTAAAGGTCTAATTTGTGTATTCGTATCTTGAGAAAATATTAAAAAGTAGTAGGATCTTGAAAAACTGTTACAATAATGTTTCGAAATTAAAGTTCAAAGTTCAAACGTGAGAAACCATTGCAGTTTGTTATAATATAACTATCTTGGGCGTAACGTCATATGTAAGCTGTTTTACCGTTATCATTCGCTTGAACGTAGCATCGGAGGATATCGAAGAGTCGAATACACACTCTGCAATTTCTTGAAGAGACAAGTTTAATAGTCTAATTACTTATAAGGGAATGATATAACATTAATTGTTAGAATCTCTTTTTGTTGAATCTTGGAGCGAGAAAATGGTCTACTTTTCTTATTAAACCGGTTAAAAATTTACACTGTCCTTTTTACAATATATATACAGTTTTAACAAATAAACAAATAACAGAAATAATGAAATATTACAATATATTACAATATAGTGCCTAAACTATCATTCCTTTGCTGTCGAGTCCTCCAACAGCCCCCCGCAAGCTGGAGCGTGGATGTCCAAACGATTCAGCTTGGAGATCAAACCTGAAAACACAGCACTAGACAAAGACTTGGTGAAAACATCAGCGAGTTGATGCTCGCTATGAACATGCATAACCTTGATTAAACCTGAAAGAATGCGATCACGAATTATATGGCAATCAATTTCAATATGTTTCGTTCTCTCATGAGCAACTGGATTCTCAGCTAGACGAATAGTAGATTGATTATCACAAAACAAAGTAGTAGGAGTATCAAAACAGACACCTAGATCACGAAAAATGTAATGCAACCATTGAACTTCACATGTCAAATCTGCCATTGCACGATACTCGGCTTCAGTTGATGATCGCGAAACAGTGGGCTGTTTCTTTGATCGCCAACTAATAACCGAGTCACCCAAAAAGACACAGTACCCTGTTGTGGACCTGCGAGAGTCGGGGCAGCCTGCCCAATCGCTGTCTGAGAAACCTGTTAGTTTAAGAGAAGATGTGCTTGGAAAAAACAAGCCCTGTCCAGGATTATTCTTAATGTATCTTAGAACCCTATATGCAGCAGTAAGATGAACATCAGATGGTTTACTCATAAACTGAGTTAAATGATGCACAGCATATACAATATCTGGACGAGTGTGACAGAGATATAAAAGACGACCTACTAATCGACGATATAATTCAGGGTCAGAAAGGGGTTCACCATCATGATGTGAAAGCTGATTTCCAGCAACAAGAGGAGTAGCAGCAGGTTTGGCAGCAAGCAATCCTGCATCAGTAAGCAAATCTAGCGCATATTTGCGCAATTAATTATTATTCTCAACATTGTAGAACCAAATTTTACAATAAGGTCATGTATGTTAACACATAACAAGAGAACAAGATATGATACATCTGTATGGTGTTCAAGTCCAATGTGGTTTCATTTGAATTTGTTGAGGTGTATTGTAAGAAAATTATATAGAATCCAATATTCAACTTCTACGATATTCAAGCCAAGTGGGCAATATATCCTCCATTAAAATTCTACCTTACGATATATGTAGTTTTGCTGTTTTGAAGGTAGTAAACCTTACTGAAAACTTAAGGGCTATAGGTATAATATGTCTCTTTACTATTTTTTTACATCTAACATGCCACTGTACTTTGGAAAAATTAACCGAGATTTAGACGACCCGACATCGGCAAACGGGAGGAAAAATGTCAGTTTTGTCCCCAGTTTTATTTCTCTGGGTCTCGTCAAAGTGAAATTATTAGAATTATTTGGCTATAAAAATGAGCCAAAAAATTCTAAAGTGAAATTAGTAGGGATATTTTAGAGATTTGTGTCGTCCAAATCAAAGTTCGACCGTGGTTAATGATTTTTGGTTGTAAATTTTGACAAAAGGCATGTTTGATCATTTTCCCAAAATAAAGGGGTATGTTTGATGTAAAAAATAATAAATAAGTATGTTTGATAAAATGACATAGTAAAGGGGCATATTATAACTATAACCCAAAACTTAAATACGATACCTCTGTTTCGGTGAAGAATATAGCCGTAAGCTGCATAGTGGTGGCCATGATTGACATTTGTTTGCTGCCCCGTTTTTAATCACTGCTTTTCATTTTAAGGTTGGGATTTGATGAATATCAAACTGGGCATATGTTAATTAATTAGAAGATAATAGGTGTTAGATCAGCTGTAGCTCTCAAAACTGACGTCTAATGAGATGAGATGCATGCATACATAAGAAATAATCCAAGCAGATCGGGGCTGAAAAATGCCGGTATCATCTAGCTAATAATATCTGGCTAGCTAAGTCTTTTTCCTATAAAAACATAATGTGAGATTATGTTGCTCGCTTTTCTCGGTGGTAGGGGCTAATTGATTATAATTATACTATATAGTTCAATCTGATATGCGCTAATTTTAACATATATTAAGTGAGTTTTGTTATTTAAATCATAAAATAATTCGAGTTTATCAAAGCATGTTATTTTATCCGATTTTCGGCTAAGTGAATCACAATTTCTAATTCTCTCCGATCCATGAGCTCAATTGCATAAAAAATTAATAACAGGAAGTTCTAATTCATCAAAATTCATCCACCTATATTTAATAGGTCGGGGTGTGAGATGAGATGGGCAAATAGTACACTCATTTTTCTTGCTCTGCAGTATTTTTCTTCATTATTTTCAACATGCTAGAGCACATCTTAGATGCTCAAACCAATGCCAAAACCATCCAAATCATCTCCAAACTCCAATGCATCCATAACTCAAAGGATTTTGCTCCTTGATTTATTTCTTGCAAAATATATTTTATTTCAATCTAAATTACCTGAAACACACCGAAAAAACATGCGAAAGATAAAAACATAAGTAGCTCAAAAAAATAGTTCTAAATGTATTCAAACATACATGTAAAAAATAAATACCAGTTAGCAAATATCAAGATGATTACTACTTCATAATTTTGGTCAAAGAAATTGAAGTATATTTAATAGGTGTGAACGTAAACATATATTACACCAAGACATACTTTCTTAATAATTAACTGTGTGATGTTTATGTTAGGCCATGAATTATCGATTATTTTTCAATGTGACAAATGTATTTAGAATAATCCTTTAATAATTATCTTTTTTCTATGTTCGTTTAGCCTATTTTCCTTCCTCGCGCGTAGCTTTAGAAAGGGCGGAAAGTAACATTAGTTTTATTCCCCGCACCAAATGACGTTGGATTGTCGTTTGCCCCTCCAAAGCTCTGTCCATAAATTTAGCAGGCTGTGATGTTTCTCTACCAAGGTTGTCAACCCGCGGGTTGATCCGGACCCGGTCGAGCTAGTGGGTCAAGGGTTAATGGGTGAACCGTTTTAGCCCGGTTTGGCCCGGAAATATAGAAAGAGTTATTATATTGTAGTTATCCTCATAAATTATATCAAATCTTATCTAACATATGAGTTATAACATATAATATTACACCAAAATAACATATAGCACTTAGATCCAACATATAGTGAAAATTCACACTCACTTATATAACATAAATATTCAAATGTTCAACTTAGTATTCCAACGATTGAGTTAGGCGGAATTTTTTTTTTGGAAAATAGGCGCATTTCGCAAACTAAAGAAAAAAATGACACAATTTGACCTCCAACCCGGTACCTAATAGCGGTCGGCCCGGCGGGTGCGTGCGGCCCGTTTTTCTCACCGGGTCAGGATCAAATTGGGTCGACCCACGGGTTGACAACCTTGTTCTCTACAAAGGACGATAATGATCAAATAGTAAATTGAACAGGAAATCGTTCCTGCCGAATTCATTATGGGAACCCAATAAGTATGGAAAGAAACTAAGACAAGAAAAAGTTTTATTGTTTTTATATTTAGCTACCGTCAGCTCGTCGCTAAAACATTGAACGATGACAACCTGAACGTCCTTAAGAAATTCTGCAACGTTTTTGGTCGTCCGTCGAGCCTAGTGTCCGTAGTATTTAGTGACGACTGCATTTGTCATCATTTGTATACCCAACGTCGTTAAGTTAATTAATCGAACAAGTATTTGTGCACTTGGTGACTGTTTCAAGCCATAGTTAAAACTTAACCCAACGCTGCTAAATGCCTAATCTAACGTATAGAGACAATCACTTATTGTCCTTGAAAAGTTATGCAGAATAAAAAAAAAAATTATAAAGTTCAGATTGCGGAGCACAAAGTTATGGACGATCAAAGTTTGACAAAATCGAAAAAGACAACTGATTGTCTCTATATGTTAGATAGGTGACAAATTGACGCCCTTGAAGGCACTGCTTCAGGGATAATTGGTTGTCCCTACCAGTTAAGTAGGTGACAATTAGGCATCCCCGACAATACTGGTTAAGAGACAATTAATCGACACCACAAGTGATATAAGTGACAATTAGTCGTCCCCAAAGACACATGCTAAGGTACAACAAGTTATTCGTACGAATTACATAATGGACAACTAGTCGTTCCCAAAAGGTGCCTATGTGATGCGGAATAAAAAAAAAATTCGCTAAGATCGGATACCCGAACACAAAGATACGTTCGTTTGAAGTTTCCACCTAGGTTAAGATTTATCACAAAAAAAATTATATGGATCGAACCGCTGGGTGGGGCAGCAGTTTTGGACCAAATCGCCCATGAACCAAGCGGTCAACAAAATCGCCCCAGACCCAAACGGTTTTCATTGAAAACCGTGCCCCTACCCAACAGTCTTGAGAAAGGATGACTGTTGGATGCTATTTTTGGAATTTTTTGAAATTGGATTTTTGTAAAAAAAAAGTGTTATTTCTGAAAAAAAATCCGAAAACAAATTGTAACTTATAGGACCAATATATATATAGGACCACATGGGCAATTATAAAAACGCATACACTGCCACAAATAAAATTGCAGCTTAAATTTGGAACTGAAACTACTCTAAAAGAATAGTACAATCCAATTTTACTATACGTAAGCTAGCTAGCTTATTTGACTTAAAAGAAGATGAGAGTACCTATTTTTCCTTTTTGAGCGTCAAACCTAATTGATGCAGCTCGTTTCTTATTCACACGTTTAACCTGTACAACGAATTTGAACGAGAATGTCAATAATTTAAATATATAAATAAATCTTGAACTATATTATGAAATTTCATATTTGATTAGAACATTCATCCCTTGTATACTCTTCTCCATTTGTCACGGTGATATAAAGAAGATAGAGGGTTTGTTTAAGTGGGCTCGGGTTTGGTTCTAGGTTGGATTTGGTTCTAGGTTGGGTTGGGCATATGACATGACGGTTTAGTGATGTGGCGGGTAGGGTTTCACCATTTCTGGCCCAAAACGACACTTACTAGGCGCTCCCATTAGTCATGTCAGCACATAACCCTGGTAAGCTGTCTCAGACGATTGAATTTCTTTTCGTCCTTCTCTCTCCCTAAATTGGCATTTCGTCATCTCTAAAACTTCACAAAAGTTACCCTGAAAGGTAAATCATGGTTTACGTGTCCCCAAAAACTTCTATCTCTCAACTTCTCACGATCAAATTTCCTTCCTTTTAAAAATCATTTTTGTCCTTTTCATTCCCCTTAATCTTTTTGTAGATGATCTCTCATCCAAGATCTTTCCCCTACCTTGAACTCTCATCCAAGATCTGTTCCCTTCCATGTCTCATTTACCCTTAGAGGTTTGCAAACTCATCATGAACCTGAATCTTCTTCTTCTTGTTAAGAGAGAAAGTGACAAATCCAAGGAAGAAGAAGGAGATTTGGGCTTACCCTAAACTAGAGGATTGAAGTTGTCTTCTCTCAAGGGTAATTCAAGCAACAAGGAAGGAGGATAATTAATCATCACACCATGGTTCTTTCTTTCATCTTTGTTATTGATATGATCTCAATTTGGCCCTTAATACGACTGGAATTGATTGAGCATGAAGGCAAGCAAAGCACGTTGAAGAACACTAATTTTTGCCTAAGTGTTTTTGAGGTTTTCAGGTACTCACTTTGGAAGAGCGTAAATCGCTATTGGCGTGTGAAAATTCGAGTTCTTGGGCTTGGTGTGAAGAGGGAGAGCTGTTCTTGATAATGATATGCTTTGGAGCTCGAGTTGAAGTCCAGAAGCTAGTTTTCCAAGTCAATAAAGATGCAAGCTCGACACTGGAAAGGCAGCCAGATTTGGCTAAGTATGGGATGGTGCTCGGGGAGGCATTTTTGGAGCTCTTGTCGAGGAATAGGAAGGAGAGTCGAGATTCTTGGGTTGTCGTCCATGAAAGGACACATCTTCTTCTACAACGACCTGGAATCGGGTGATGAGTTTGATCCCTGGAAGTGCTCGAATGATAAGCTTCAAGAACGTATCGACACTTGCTGTTGGAGGAAGAACAATCCGAATCCGAGAAGGATTAGGATTCACACGCTGTTTTGTTTGATTTCCTTTTTCCAATTAGAATTCGTCTATGTTTGAGTTGTAGCCTATTTAGGATGTTCTTTACTTGCGTTGTAAGATTAGTTAGCCTATTTAAACTCATGTCTACAATGTAATCGTCAGTTTTTTAGAGTTAAAACGAATAAACCGAGAGTTTATCACCAAATCTTTGTGCTTGTGGAATTTGGAGATCGAACTAGGGTTTTCTAGTTCGATCTTGTGCTTGTATCGTTCAATTAGTCACATTGAGCGTGGCCAAGTTTTGACTTATACTTCTCGAGCTTCTTTCCCTTCCTGAAAGCTGCACGAAAGTCCCATCCCCAGTCATCAACTTTACCCTATTTTTGTTCGAGCAATTGAATTGAGAGTTCAATTCAATCCTGAATCTGCACGACTTT
Organism: Linum tenue; assembly: GCA_946122785.1. NCBI lineage: Eukaryota > Viridiplantae > Streptophyta > Magnoliopsida > Malpighiales > Linaceae > Linum > Linum tenue. The sequence continues at coordinate 50,558,978 of CAMGYJ010000011.1, read as the reverse complement.
GATCTCAAACCCTATCTGGGGTTTATCAGTTATATTCTCTTGCTTAGCTATGGAGTAGTGCTCCTTCTCACTTAGGTATTGTGAACCCCAGTCTAGATGTGTGTTAGGATGTAAGAAATAGATTCTATGACTGTTGATTGTATGTTTTATATAATATTTACTAGCTTTAACTCATTATTGGGTCATTTTGACCTTCGTGTAGAGAAGCTCCTTTTGTTAGAGGCTTTGAGAAGCTGGATTTCTTGGCCAATTTTTGTCACCCACCTATGCGAATGAGGACAAACCGCAAATATCATATAGTGCCATGATTCAATCTTGATTGGTTGCAATCCTCCGTCGGGATTAACTTTCAAGGGATTGGTTGTTGCAATCCTTGGTTGATAGGTTAAGAGAGCTAGATTTCTTAGCTTTTAGTTGCAATCCTTACTCGAATGGCTAAGAGAGGTAGGCTACTTAGCTTATAGTTGCAATCCTTAGCTGGTTGACTAAGAGAGTTAGGGTTTCCTAACTAGTTGCACCCGCCTCACGGTAGAACAATACCGGGGTGAAGCCCTCTCATATAGAATTCTCCACAATTTACCTTCTTTCTTGTTTTCATTTGTAGTTTCTTTAGCTTTAACCATAAACCATATGCTAGATAACAACCTAAGCGATTGAAGTAGGGGTACATGGACCTGACCGGGTTGACATTTTTAAACGCTTGCCATATACTTCACCCTTCTAGAGTTTATACTTGGACTCTAATCGGGATTTCCTTTGGTGTAGTCGGAGTGAGTCATTCTTATTGGTATTAATTTTTCCGTACTTATATAGATTTTTCGTAGTGGAATTAGTTTTATGTATTGATATTGATTTTCATGTAATGCTATTGCTATTTTGGTATTGATTTTTTTGTATGGGTATTTATATTCATGTATTGGTATTGGTTAAATCTGTACGGGTATTTTGGTATTGATTTTCTTGTAATTGTATTGATTTTTGCATAATGGTATTATTTTTTGTTAGGCGGTTAGACGAAGTTCATATGGCAACAATCGAAGAAAGCGATCAGAGGACGACAAGGAGGCAGAAGTAGAGAGAGGAGGGAGATATATAGAAGAGTTTAATATTAACAAAAATTCATTTTTCAAATGTAATTAATACAAAGGAAATAATACATATGCAATTAATCGATATTTAATTTTTTGAAAAATTTTAATGTCCAATTGGCTCGATTTTCACGGTGACAACCACTAACAAGTAGTCACTGTAACCTGTCTCTTCATAATGCAATTAAATAATGTGAGTATTAGGGCCGGGTTACCATGAAGTTTGTCACCGTGACAACCTAACTCTACACCATCTATTTCCCTTTTGTTTCATCTTTTTAAAATTCAACGTCACGATTGATCCGCGGATAGTTTTAGAAATAAAATAGATATTCACACGTGATTACTACCCGCGGATAGTTTTGAAAATTTTCTTCTTATCCATCTCTATTTTATCTTTTGGACAGGAGGAAAATTTTACCGATTGATTGAAATTTGAACACGATTGAACAAGGTAACAAATAATTAAAAAAAAATTCTTTCTCCTCTCACTGGCCACATCGATTTCAAGGCTAAGTAATAATGAAGAGTAGTTTGAGATGAAAGATAATAACTAGATAAAAACAAATTAAAGGGGACATATATATTAACGTGCAAGCCACTTGGAAGGGGAGCATTAGGGTGATTCCACTTCACTTACCACGCAAGTAAAGGGTGTTACGAAACAACATTTTCACTCATATTCACAATTGGACTTTGCCATATTTTCACTCTCAGATTCACACCCACACACGACGGTTCTTGTGTTGATTTCAACACTCTTTCAACTTTGAACTTCCCAATTTTTGGATACCCTTCAAGCTACGTTGATACACAAGCAAACAAGTACATGCATGGCGTTTAAGAGTCCAACAATAAAATGGCCATGTATCTCTTTTCGTTAAAGTTTAAAGTAATAGATGGCGATTTGTGACAAATTCTAGAACCAGAAGCATAAACAATAATGTGAGATATGTAAATAAACGGAACAGAATCGGAAACGGAACTGGAAATCGACACAGAGGTTTACGTGGTTTCCTCGTTCAGGATGAACGAGACTAGTCCACGGCCGAAGCAGGTAAGTATTCTCTTATTTCGTTGATCATCCCGGTTACAATATGACAATATATATATAGGATTAATGGCCGAACCCTAGCCAAACCCTAGCTCCTAATGACCTACGTACATGGACACTAAATATACTTTCATGGGCTCTCTCACTGTGGGCTTCTATAACTCAACAGCCTCCCCCAAATTGATGGAGGTCTCTCATCATCAATTTGCCAGAGAGATATGAATGTCTTCCCGCAGTGAAGGCCTTGGTCAAAAGATCTGCAATCTGATCCTCAGACGTAACATAACGAACCTGTACAGTACCATCTCGAACCAGATCTCGAATATAATGAACATGCACCTCAATATGTTTGGTTCTATCATGTAGAACCGGATTATTCGCAATCTGGATGGCACTGGTATTGTCCACGTACAACTGCATAGGGAGCTCGCAGGTGACTCCAAGGTCACCAAATAACCGAACTAGCCATTCTAGTTCAGACGTGACATCTGACATGGCCCGGTATTCCGCCTCTGTAGAAGATTTTGACACTCGGTCTTGCTTCTTACACCTCCAGGAAATGAAAGAATCCCCAAGACGAACACACCATCCTGAAGTGGATCTTCGACTGTCTATACAACCTGCATAATCAGAATCAGAAAAAGCCTGTAGAACCAACTTCCCGGTCGACGGCAGAAACAAACCAACCCCTTTCGTGCCCTGCAAATATCTCAATAACCGGTGTACAGCATCTAGATGAGCTGTACGCGGAGCTGACATAAACTGACTTACCACCTGCACGGCATACGCAATGTCTGGTCTAGTCGAAGTCAAATAAATCAAACTGCCCACAATGCTACGATACTGCTTCCCCCCATCCTCCAATGCCTCCCCAGAGTCACGCCCCAATTTGAGATTCACCTCCATGGGTGTAGAAACCGGAGTAGCATCAGCAAAACCAGTAGTTGCTAACAAATCCTCCACATAGCGCTTCTGATTAAGAAACAAACCGCCCGGAGTACGAAGAACCTCGAGGCCCAGAAAGTAAGATAAGGAGCCAAGCTCCTTCAAGTTGAAAGACTCATGTAGCCCTCGAGTCAGACGAGCAATCCCATCCTGATCATCACCAGTAACGATCATATCATCCACATAGAGTAGCAAGATAACCAAACCGTGCGCCGACTGGCGAGTGAACAGGGAAGGATCATTCAAGCTCTGCTGAAATCCAAGGCCCAAAATCGTGCTATGAAATTTGTCAAACCATGCTCGGGGAGCCTGCTTCAACCCATACAGAGAACGACGCAGGAGACAGACCTGGCCAGGAGAACCAACAGTATAGCCCGGAGGACGCTCCATATAAACTGTTTCCTTCAAGTCGCCATGAAGGAATGCATTCTTTACATCCAACTGAAATAGTGGCCACTGCCGGAGAGAGGCAACCGCTAGAAGGGAACGAACAGTGACCATCTTAGCCACAGGAGCAAATGTTTCTGTGAAGTCAATCCCGTACTCCTGTGTAAAGCCCTGTGCAACTACCCGAGCTTTGAAGCGCTCGAGAGTACCATCCGGGAGAACTTTGATGTTGTAGACCCAGCGACTACCAACAACCGGAACCTCAGGAGGAGGGCGATCCACAACATCCCAGGTATGATTAGCATGAAGGGCAGTAATCTCCTCAGTCATTGCGTTATCCCAGTTTGGATCACCACAAGCCTGCTCATACCGGGTAGGAACAAGAATAGACTCAACTCCATAAGTAACAAAATCATGATATCGAATCGGTGGCTGACCAAAAGTGGAGCGGGTGGAATGGCGGCGAGCAGGTGGTGGTGGTGATGGCGGACTCGGCAGTGGGGATGGACTAGATGGTGGTGATGAACTCGACGGTGATGGAGGCGATGATGGTGTAGGAGGGGTCGGCGGAGATGGGGGAGAGGGAGGAGTATCCTGGTCGGCAGGGGTGTGGTCGGCATCGAGAAGCACATCATCATCATCAGAGAAAGAAGGAGGACTCATACTAGTGTCGAACAATGGCGGAGATGAGGACGGACCAGAGTAGTACATGAGATGCTCAAAAAAGACTACATTGCATGAAATACGGAGGCGCTGGGAAGTAGGATCGAAGCAAATATAGCCTTTATGAACATCACTGTACCCAAGAAAGACGCACCTAGCAGTTTTGGAAGTAAGCTTAGTACGTTCAGACCGAGGAAGAAGAACAAAACACATACACCCAAAGACACGAAGACGAGAGTACGAAGGATGTTTGGAAAAGAGCATAAAATATGGACTGCACTGACCAAGAACAGAGGTGATTTGATAATTAATCAGACGGACAGCAGTGGAGACAGTTTCTGGCCAAAAAGAGGAAGGAACACACGAGGATAGCAACAAGGCACGAGTGACTTCTAAGACATGCCTGTTCTTACGTTCTACCAAACCATTCTGTTGAGAGACACCAGGACACGACTTTTGGGTGAGGATTCCAAATGACTTATACAAAGATAGAAGAGGAGTAGAGTTGAATTCCCCACCTTCATCAGAACGGATGATACGCACGGATTTAGAAAACTGCGTCTTAACCATGTTAAGAAATTCTGTAGCCACCGACAAGAGATCCGATTTAAGACGCAAAAAATAAACCCATGTGTACCGAGTCGCATGGTCGATAAAAAGGGCAAAGTATTTATAACCATGACGAGAAGTCACCGGACTGGCACCCCAAAGATCAGTATGTATCAGATGGAAAGGTTCAGTGATAACAGTTTGACTAGAAGGAAAAGAAATTCTAGTCGTTTTAGCCTCAACACAACCAGAACAAGATAAAGTAGAAGAACAATGGGCCAAAGTTTCATTGCCAAACAACTGTTTACGAAACATAGTAGCAAGTCTCCCCGAATGAGGATGTCCCAAACGAGCATGCCACAAATGAAATTTTTGTTCAGCTAGACTCGAAAAAACAGGCACGGAAGTAACCCTAGACACCGAAAGAGGGGAAGAAAACCGAGACACAGACGATGATGATGATGAGGTAGCCGATGTATCCTCCAGAGCATCCAAGTGAAAAACCCGACCACACTTACGCCCCTGCCGATCTCCCTCCCCGTCGTCAGATCCTGAACAGAACAACCAGAGGGTGCAAACACAACACGACAACCTTGATCAGTGAGCTGACCAACAGAAACCAAATTAGGAACCAGCTGAGGTACATATAACGTATTCGAAAGATTAATCCTGGGTTCATGAGCTGTACCAATTTCATGCACATCCATACGAGCACCATTTGCAACTTGTAACGATAAATCAGTAACACGACGCGTGTTTGTAAGCATAGACCTATTACTAGTCATATGATTAAAACATGCAGAATCCAAAATCCAAGGAGGAAGTTTAAGTTTACCAGAAACTTGGAGGCTAGCAAAGGCCGAGGCAATCGCCTTACTCATCAATTTCTCAAGACCCTCAGCCGAAAGAGAAGGACTGGAGGTGCTGTCCGGAGCGAGCACAGGTGCAGCTGCGTAGGCAGAAGCTGGGCGGCTGCCTGATGATGCTGCGGAAGGACCACTGGTATGGCTTCCATCCCGAATGCGGCCTTGAAGTACCGGGCAATCAGGAATGATGTGCCCCGACTTCTTGCAGTATACGCAAAAATTCCTAGTCCTGCAAAACTTCTGTGTATGACCTTTACGATGACAAAAATGGCATTCGACCTCACCCGTGGAAAGGCGACGCTGAAATTGACCACGCCCAGCAGCATAGGCAGTGGCCTGACCATCGATGGACTCGCCTGCAACCTCCTCCTTGCGCACAACATCCCGCGCCGAGCCACGAGTAGCAGCAAACACCACCTCGCCTTGACCAGGACGGCTGTCCAAGGAAGCTTGCGTCCGCAAGCGAGTCTCCTCTCGCACCAAATAACTCAACACTTCAGCGGTTTTGAGAGACTCCCGATTGAGCAAAGTAGCGCGGACAGGTTCAAAGGATGGATGAAGCCGCATCAAAAATTGATACAGCCGAGTTCTCTCCCTCTCGGCTTGCATCTCCGCCGAGGCTGAGTGTGACAGGGACGCGGCAACCAAATCTTGCTCGGTCCAAAGCTGGCGGGCGGCGTTGAAGTACGCAGCTACGTCAAGATCCCCCTGATGTAATTGAGACAACTCCACTTCTATTTCATACTGGCGGGCCGCAGTGGTGGTAGCATACGTTTCAGCAAGTTGTTTCCACATTGCTGCGGCGGTAGGAAGAAGGCGAAGACCCAAAATAATGGTTGGGTCAACAGAGTTCAGGAGCGCCGTCTTCACCTTGGCATCCTCCAGCTGCCACTTCTTCACGGCATCGGCGGACGCGGTTGTGGCTTCAGGCTTCGGGTCGGTACCATCAATATGGCCGAGCAATCCTTTTCCTTCGATATAAATTCGGAACTGAAATTCCCAAAGAGCATAATTCTTCGAGGTAAGTCGTACGGAGACGTGATCGGAATCCATTGTAGCAAGCTCTGATACCATGTAAATAAACGGAACAGAATCGGAAACGGAACTGGAAATCGACACAGAGGTTTACGTGGTTTCCTCGTTCAGGATGAACGAGACTAGTCCACGGCCGAAGCAGGTAAGTATTCTCTTATTTCGTTGATCCTCCCGGTTACAATATGACAATATATATATAGGATTAATGGCCGAACCCTAGCCAAACCCTAGCTCCTAATGACCTACGTACATGGACACTAAATATACTTTCATGGGCTCTCTCACTGTGGGCTTCTATAACTCAACAAGATAATGTACCCAATTGCTGCAGAGATAAAGCATTTTTCACGAATACAAGATTTAATAATGGTTTTGGCGTGTGAAAATTCTAGAACCAGAAGCATAAACAATAATGGGAAATTTTAGTTAAACCTTTCATTTTAAACAAATAATAGCCAAATATTTTCGAAAATAATTTAATAATGGTACGAATTGGACAATGTAGCGATTTCGGCCTTACATACGTGGTAATTTCAAACGGTCATGTTATTGCACTTGGTAATTGTCAGAGAAAATGCTATTTATTACAATACAGAGCAATTATTGTTGTGCTGATATATAAATATACTTATAATCTATAAAATCCCGATTAAACCCTAATTCCACAATTTTTTCACAGAATGCTGAAAACTAAAATTTCCCCACCTTATATTGACTAAGCTTGCATCACTGTCAAGTTGAATTGTTTTATTTTGGTTATTGATATAAAATTGCAAGTGTTGATCTTATCAAAATAAAAAAATAAAAAATTGCAAGTGTTGAAATAAAATGAGGTGAACACTAGGATGTAAACTTGTAAGACTTGTTTTAGCTAGGAGAATGAATGTGATGTTTTTTATAAAGAGAAGCTAGCTAAAAGCCTTACTCGAGTATATCTTAATAAGTTTGGTCACCTCTTTGGCTCATTATGGTGTCAAGATTGATGATTTATTCATTAGATTAAAAGGAAATGGTGAAGAAAAAGGGGAATCTATCATACTCATCGGTCTATTTGTTCCTCGAACTTGTATTAATTTTAGCGGTTATGTTGAAATAGTTTTTCCAGTTTTGGGTCACATCAAGAACAAGTTTTGGAATTAGATAGACGATTAGTTTATTAATGATTTCTAGTGTGACATATTTAAAGAGATTTGTTGAGCACTGTAGACATTGAGTATATTTTATAATTTATTTCAAAATATGAAAACACATCGTGATATTTTGTTGCAAGTTATACTAGTCGAATATTCTCTAATTTAAGAAATAATTTGATTATATTTTAATTTTAAAAGAGGACACTCTTGAGTAAAAATTTTGGGTCCACTAAGAAGAACATGCAAGATAAAGGTGTAGGACAAAGAAAATTTTGAATATGATAAGTGAAAGTTTGCATACTGTGTTTAGACTATTAGTTCTGATATCGTGAACAGAAAATTTATTAATGAGTACTTATAATAAAAAGTACAAAAAAACTATGAGAAGTAAAACATCCCATCGATAATCAACAAAATATAAAACGATAATCAACTCCTCTTTTAATAAGAATCAACATACTAAATAGTCCTCATTTGCATGCATGCTTCTGAGCTTTTGCCAACATACTCTATTTATCTATAAAAGGCAAACCCAGGACTAATTAGCAAACTAGCTAGGATAAGTATCCAAGTGAAAAGGTGGTGGAGGAACATGGCCATCGCTTCCTTAGAAAGTCATGGACTTTTGACCACAGAGGATAGACTCGTGTACATGTAAAGAGGTTAGCCTTCATTAATCAAAAGGAGGATTAAGAAAAGCATGCTCTTTAGTGACTTAATTATTTACTTACGGGGTATAACTAATTCATTAATTAATTAATTGTAAAGTAAATGATAAAAAACCGAAGGGACAGAGAATGTTAGATGTCTTGAAGATCACTCAAACAAATTGAGTTGGGTTGGGCCACCACGTGTGCACTGCACGCCTCACTTGGATTTTTTGGACAAACTTCTATCAAATTCCCAAAAAAAGAAATTTTAGAAAGAAAAAAAATTATAGCAGAAATTTCGAGGATGTGATAAACGAAAAGTTGTACAAATACGTTTTTATCTATGGCAAAGATTGTATTCCTGGCCTTTTGGCTGATGTAATTGTCGCTGAGGCTGATCTGTGATTTCTATGAAATCTGATTATCTCAACTAGGGGTGGCTATACGGTCCGGTCCGGTTAAATTGGCCCGAATTGATCCGGTCCAGTCCGGTTTTTTTGAAAATATAAGGACCGAAGATTGGATTGGATACAGTCCGGTCTTGATCCGGTCCGGTCTTGACCCGGTCCGGTCCCAATTCGGTCTTGATTTTATATTGAGATTGTGGGAATTTGAGTGGTCTAAGGCCTAAAAGGGTGAGGAGTTGGTTAAGTTTTGTACTAAGTGCAAAGGTTTGTGACCGTTTATGCAAATTACCCTTAAGTTTTGGGTGTTGAGCTCTCTTATCCGGTCTTTATCCGGTTTTTTACCTCAAATCTAAGCCCAAAGATTGGATTGGATTGTTTACTATCCGGTCCCGGTCCGGTCTCGGTCCGGGTTATACGGTCCGGTTTCCGATTTTTCATCCGGTCCCGGTCCAAATAGCCAGCCCTAATCTCAACAAAAAAAAAAAAAAGATATGATTCATCTTTTAAAGTGTATTGTCAAATGTCTCAAATACAATAATATTTCTTCAATGTCAGCCAAATGGTCGAGAATGTTATAAAACATCATCCTTATTTGAGTATGTATTTGTGTTATTCTATTAACACAAATCTAACCACAAATATATATAGAATTATGTGGCTGAAAAATAAATGAGATTAAACGAGTTTGATTGTGATTATAACATCTAACTCATTAGGAAGAACAAGTTTAGGGTTAAATGCAATAATAAAGAGATTAAAGAACATAAGAAAATATATTATAGAAAACAAATAAACATGTGAAACTAGTTTTGTGTCCCGATGGGCGGCGAGTATCATTTATATGTACTTTTTCCTTAATTCCTTTTATTATCTATCATTCATTCTTTCTAATGGTATAGAATTCCTACTTTTCAAATTTATTTATTGTTTTTATCTATTATTCGTGTTTCGCGTATCATTTATTTGTACTTTTTCCTTCTATTATCATTCATTCTTTCTAATGGTATAGAATTCCTACTTTTCAAATTTATTTATTGTTTTTATCTATTATTCGTTTTTCATCTAATATGAGGGGCGCTCCATTTAATTCAGGTTTTAATCATGATCAACAATTATGTCAAATAACGATGTAACTTTATCACTGCTTGGAAAATATTATTCCGTCGAGGATCACTAAAGTGCCACACACCGTTTTGGAATTCCATGATCTAGAACTCATTTCCACGACCGTGGATTTTGATCGTGGATTTCATCATCGAGTTTACTAAGCTGAAACTTGGGATTTTTGCCATTATTTTGTTTTCCAAGTTCTGAAACAACAAGAGAAATCACTAGAGATAGAAAGTGACCAAGAATAACCTTGGGAAAGCATTGGAGCAATCTAAGGAAATTTGACTCGATCTTTCACCCTTAGAGTGCCGATTTCCAGCCTGGAGCAGAATCTTATCCATCATATGATGTTTTCTCCTTCAAGCCTTGTGTTCACTCTTCTCTCCATGGAGTAAGTTCTCATCTCATTTGGGTATGAAGAACCAGAGTCTTGTATGTTAGGAATGATTGTATGAACATGATTTCGTGAATGATTAACTTGATATATTCAATTGAGGCATGTTCAGAATTGCATGAGTCCTGATCAAATCCCTATGATTCTTGGCTTAATCTAGAATGATAGTCTCTGCATAAGTTAAAAGAGCAACTGATGAGGACATCAATGGGCCAGTCACACGTGCTAAGGCAAGGACATTGAAGGAGAAGCTTGCGACATATTTGGAGAGCTACTTTGGAGCCATGGATGTGGAGCTATTTCGAGGGAAGCCATATATGATGATTCGAGTGGAGGAAGAAGGAGGAAGTGCTGAAGAAAAGGCAGATTGCAAGAAGCAGCCTTAACGGGTTTGCTTAACGGGTCCAGCCTTAACGGGTTTACTTAACGGGTCCAGGCTTAACGGGTTGGGCTTAACGGGTTTGCTGGGCTGTTTCCGAGTTTCCTTGTTTTAAAGTCGGTTTATGATTGTTTTTCCATGTTAGAGTCGGATTTGGGTTGTATTTTGCCTATTTAAAGGGCTGAACACGTTGGTTTTGCCCTGAGACGATTATTATTGAATTTCAGAGGCTAAAGCCGAGTTCCCTACGCGGAATTTGCCCTAATTGCTCTGTCGAGAATCTCCAGAGTGCTAGAGCGACTCTTATCAGCTAGGTAATCACCCTGGTTGTGGCGAGCTACCCATATCGATTGCCCTTTATTCCGAGTTGAATCTGTCCGATCGATTCATATATCGATTGCCCTTATTCACGGGTGAGTACTGTCCGATCGATTTCCATCCTATCCGGTTCTGTTTGGTTCGAGAAGCTTGACCCTGTGCAACTTTGATTATATCAAGTGGTATCAGAGCCTGGTTCAAATCAGTGGCGTGTTCTTGAAGTTTTCTTGAAGGTCTTGGCGTGTTCTTGAGCCGCAAGACAGGAGGTTGTTTATTCTTGAGAGTTCTTGTGTTCGTGGACTTTTCTTGCCTATCAAACATGGAAGCAGCACTCGAAGCGATCAGAAATCGATTGGAGAACATTGCTCGTGCTCAAGAAGAGCAAACAGCAAGGCTTGCCGAGCAAGCCACGAGGATGGAGGCTGTCGAGACAAGGCTTCAGCAGCCGGTTGTGGTCGATGCAAACCCTAACCCTAGACCTCAACAAGAAGAAAGGGGAAGGGAAAACCGAGCTCCTCCACCCTTGGTTCACGAAATACAGCGTCATATGCGCCAGCATAGACGCCTGGGAATGCCTCGAGCTGAAAGAAGAGGGCGGCAACAACATCATGAAGAGGAGTTTAATGACGAGGAAGAAGAGGGCTTTGAGGAGGATGATTTGCGAAACCTCAAGGTCACAATTCCACCTTTTCGCGGTACCACGAACCCTGATGCTTATTTGGATTGGGAGCGAAAGATGGAACTAGTGTTTGATTGTCATAACTACTCCGAGAAGAAGAAAGTGACATTGGCTGCCCTAGAGTTCTCGGATTATGCACTTGTTTGGTGGGATCAGTTGGGAACAAAACGAAGGAGAAACAGGCAGCGTCCTATTGAGACGTGGGATGAGATGAAAGGAATTATGAGGGATCGGTTTGTACCGAGTTCCCATTTGCGAGATATGTATCAAAACCTCCAGCTTCTCCGGCAAGGAACTAAAAGCGTTGAAGATTATCACAAGGAGTTGGAAGTGTTGATGATACGTGCTGATGTGAGAGAGGACCGCGAGGCTACCATAGCTCGTTTTCTGTATGGTCTCAATCGAGAGATCAAGAACGTGGTGGAGATACAACCGTTCCTTGAACTTGAAGATTTGGTGGATATGGCAAGTAAAGTGGAACGACAGCTTCGAAATAGGAGGTTTCAACCCTCCATGAATTCCACACGTTCGAGCCAAGGAGTTGCAACCAACCCTAAGCCGCAACTGCCCGTGAAAGAAGCTCCTAGACCCGCGGCAAGGGCTGATGGTGCAAATTCAGTTATGAAGCAAGGTGGAACGTCGGGGGAAATTCGTTGTTTCAAATGCCATGGAAGAGGACACATTGCGAGCCAGTGTGCCAATAAGAAGACCCTGATCTTGCTTGATAATGGTGAGTATGTATCGGAGGAAGAGGAAGAGACCACCGATTCTGATGTCGATGAGTCTATGGAAATGGAACCACCTCCTGGCAGCTTGTTTGTAGCACGGAGAGTATTGTCTGTGCAGCCTAAGGAGGAGAGTGAACAGAGAGAAAATATCTTCCATACGAGATGTGTAGTTGATGGGAAGTTGCTGTCTCTAGTGATCGATGGAGGAAGTTGCACGAACGTTGTGAGCGCGTGTGCGGTGAAGAGGCTAGGGCTGCCTACGTTGAAGCATCCAAAGCCATACACGCTGCAATGGCTTAACGATCACGGATCCATCAAAGTCACAAAGCAGGCACTAATGAAGTTCGAGATTGGAGATTACAAAGATGAGATTTTGTGTGATATAGTGCCTATGCAAGCTGCACATGTGCTTTTTGGCAGGCCATGGCAATTTGATCGACAAGCACAGCACGATGGAGTGAAAAATAAGTACAAGTTGCAACATGGAGGAAAGAAGTTCGTGTTGAAGCCTCTGTCTCCAAGTGAAGTATATCGAGATCAACTCCAAATGCAGCAACGTCGAGAGCAAGAAAAGGCAAGTAATGCCTCGGCCAAGAAAGGAGAAGAGGGAGCTGGAATTGTGGATTCGAAGGCAGTGATGCTAGCACGCAATGGAGATTTGAAGCAAGCTACCTGTGCACGAGAACCTTTGATTGTGCTCATGTACAGGGACGTGCTGCTCAATCAAGAGCTAGTCCAAGAAGTTCCAGCCGAAGCAAGAGTGGTGTTGGATGAGTTCGAGGATGTGTTTCCAGAGGAAGCACCGAAGGGGCTGCCTCCTATTCGCGGAATTGAGCACCAAATTGATTTCTTGCCGGGAGCTCAAATTCCAAACAAGGCAGCATATCGAGCTAACCCGGAAGAGACCAAAGAGCTGCAAAGGCAGATTGACGAGCTCATGGAGAAGGGGCATGTTCGAGAAAGTTTGAGCCCGTGTGCAGTTCCGGTGATTCTCGTGCCAAAGAAGGATCACACCTGGCGGATGTGTGTAGACTGCCGAGCCATCAATCAAATTACAGTTAAGTATCGTCATCCCATTCCACGATTAGATGATATGCTTGATGAATTACATGGCTCTACGGTGTTTTCCAAGATTGATTTGAGATCAGGTTACCACCAAATTCGTATGAAGGAGGGAGACGAGTGGAAGACTGCGTTTAAGACCAAGCAGGGTCTATACGAATGGATGGTGATGCCCTTTGGTTTAACCAATGCTCCTAGCACTTTCATGAGGCTGATGAACCATGTTTTGAGGCCATTCATTGGCAAGTTCGTGGTCGTATACTTCGACGACATTCTGATCTACTCGAAGTGCATGGAGGATCATCTCAATCACTTGAGAGAGGTGTTGGCGATGTTGAGAAAGGAGAAATTGTATGCTAACCTCAAGAAGTGCTCGTTTTGCACTTCTAGTGTTATTTTTCTTGGTTTTGTGGTGAGTGCAGATGGAGTCAAGGTGGATGAAGAGAAGGTGAAAGCAATTCGCGATTGGCCTATTCCAACCAACGTGAATGAGGTGCGGAGCTTTCATGGGCTTGCTGGATTTTATCGTCGATTTGTGCCCAACTTCAGCACCATTGCCGCACCATTGACATCCATCATCAAGAAGAACGTGACGTTCTATTGGGGAGAGGAGCAGACCAGAGCATTCGAGCTGCTCAAGCACAAGCTCACGCATTCACCTATCCTGATGTTGCCGGATTTCAATAAGACATTCGAGGTGGAGTGTGATGCTTCTGGTTTGGGAATTGGAGCAGTGTTGATGCAAGAGAAGAAGCCGATTGCTTACTTCAGCGAGAAGTTGAGTGGGGCTGCCCTCAACTATCCGACGTACGACAAGGAGCTTTATGCTCTAGTTCGAGCCTTAGAGACATGGCAACACTATCTTTGGCCGAAGGAGTTCGTGATTCACACTGATCACGAGTCGTTGAAGTATTTGAAAGCTCAACACAAGCTGAACAAGAGACATGCTCGATGGGTTGAGTTCATTGAGTCCTTTCCATACGTGATCAAGTACAAGCAGGGCAAAGAAAATGTAGTTGCTGATGCCCTATCTCGAAGGAATTCGTTGATCACGACAATGGGGGTGAAGTATTTGGGTTTCGAGCATATCAAGGAGCTCTATTCTGAAGATGCTGACTTTGGGGAGATCTATAGAGCTTGTGAGCAGCATGGCGATGGGAAGTTCTATCGAAGTGATGGTTACTTGTTTCGAGCTAACCAGTTGTGTATTCCTCGATCATCACTTCGAGAGTTGCTGTTGAAAGAGGCTCATGGAGGAGGCTTAATGGCCCATTTCGGTGTAGACAAGACGCTGAGTTGTCTACAAGAGCACTTCTATTGGCCGCACATGAAGGGAGACGTGGAGAATCTGTGTGCGAGGTGTGTGGAGTGCAAGCAGGCCAAGTCGAAGGTGCAATCATCTGGATTGTACACACCGCTACCGATTCCATATGCTCCATGGATCGACATCTCTATGGATTTTGTGCTTGGTTTGCCGCGGACAAGGAAGGGAAGAGATTCGATTTTCGTGGTGGTGGATCGATTCTCGAAGATGGCACACTTTATCCCATGCCATAAGACTGACGATGCGGTTAACGTGGCTGATTTGTTTTTCAGGGAAGTGGTGCGATTGCATGGGATGCCGCGTTCCATAGTATCCGATCGAGATACTAAGTTTCTGAGTTTCTTCTGGAAGACGTTGTGGAGCAAACTGGGGACGAAGCTGTTGTTCTCTACTACATGTCACCCTCAAACCGATGGGCAAACAGAGGTGGTCAATCGAACATTATCCCAGATGCTTCGAGCTGTGATCAAGAGCAACATCAGGGTTTGGGAGGACTGCCTTCCCCATGTAGAGTTTGCTTACAACAGGATGGTGCACTCGACGACGAAGTTCACTCCGTTTGAGCTCGTGTATGGTTTCAATCCACTCACTCCTTTGGATTTGATGCCATTACCTTTGAATGAGCAGGTCAATCTCGATGGAGCCAAGAAAGCTGAGTTCGTGAAGAGTTTACATGAGAAGGCGAGATTGAACATTGAGAGAAGGACGGAGCAGATCATGCGCAATGTGAACAAAAACAGGAAACCGAGGCACTTTGAAGTTGGCGACTGGGTGTGGGTGCATTTGAGGAAGGAGAGGTTTCCCCAGCAGAGGAAATCAAAGTTAATGCCCCGATGTGATGGTCCTTTCCAGGTGGTTTCGAAGATTGGAAGCAATGCCTACAAGATCGACTTGCCGGGAGAGTATGGAGTAAGTGCAACGTTTAATGTTTCTGACCTTGCACCTTATTTGGATGGCAATTCGGATTTGAGGGCAAATCCTTTTGAAGAAGGAGGGGCTGATGAGGACATCAATGGGCCAGTCACACGTGCTAAGGCAAGGACATTGAAGGAGAAGCTTGCGACATATTTGGAGAGCTACTTTGGAGCCATGGATGTGGAGCTATTTCGAGGGAAGCCATATATGATGATTCGAGTGGAGGAAGAAGGAGGAAGTGCTGAAGAAAAGGCAGATTGCAAGAAGCAGCCTTAACGGGTTTGCTTAACGGGTCCAGCCTTAACGGGTTTACTTAACGGGTCCAGGCTTAACGGGTTGGGCTTAACGGGTTTGCTGGGCTGTTTCCGAGTTTCCTTGTTTTAAAGTCGGTTTATGATTGTTTTTCCATGTTAGAGTCGGATTTGGGTTGTATTTTGCCTATTTAAAGGGCTGAACACGTTGGTTTTGCCCTGAGACGATTATTATTGAATTTCAGAGGCTAAAGCCGAGTTCCCTACGCGGAATTTGCCCTAATTGCTCTGTCGAGAATCTCCAGAGTGCTAGAGCGACTCTTATCAGCTAGGTAATCACCCTGGTTGTGGCGAGCTACCCATATCGATTGCCCTTTATTCCGAGTTGAATCTGTCCGATCGATTCATATATCGATTGCCCTTATTCACGGGTGAGTACTGTCCGATCGATTTCCATCCTATCCGGTTCTGTTTGGTTCGAGAAGCTTGACCCTGTGCAACTTTGATTATATCAGCAACCTTAATTGGAAGTAGTGAATAGATTAATTTAGTCGAGGAATCGATTCACTGCTCTATATTAGAGTTGAATACCAGTAGTGGAAGTTTTGTGTGTTAGTGCCTTGGTTAGCTTATTCCGGAGGAGGTTAGTCGACCATCGGGTATTCGAATTAAGAGGGTCTGGAATTCTTTAGTCAAGATTTCAGACTTGTAAAGAACTTTCCGCGGTATATCTACCAATTGAAACGAACTTGGAAAATTACAATCCGACCTAACTGCAGACTAAGGGGACACTTATCTGGGTGATCTTTCTCATACTTGAAACTAGAACATTTAATGCTTCTTGTTTACATTGCTTTTGAACACTTCACTCAAATTCAACCGCTAGATAATATATTTGAATGGAGTAACTAGTAGACCTAGGACCCGGGTTGACAAATAAAATATGAACACTGTACTGCATTCCTATACTGCGATTACACTTGGTCGTAGTTTGATTGTTTTGGTTTTAGCTAGTCAATAAGATAGTTTACTTAGTTGCTCATATTTTGAAAGTTTATACTTTTACGCTTTGCTTGTGCGCTTTCGCTTTTACTCGTCATTTAATTTGCTTTTACATATAAGCTAGACTTTGATTACATTGGATGCTTCTAATTGGTTTCAAGAACCAGAGGAGAAGAAGATTTGGTCTTTGGAGAATAAGAGGATGTTTTCCTATTTGGAATTGATGGAGGGAGGACGAAGCGGCGGTCGGGGATAGAAGAAGAATAAGGTCAAGTCCAATGCAAAACCCCAAATTTGGGGATGACCCCCAAATTTGGGGATTGATCCCCATTTTCTCTTCTTTTGCTCCAATGCTTCAATCTCCATATTTGGGGATTTTTCATTTTTCTAGTTTTTCCATTTACTTAAAAATGTACTTATCGTAGCCTTAGTATAATTTATTCATGATAATTTTTGTATAGTTCGTCATCATTTTAAATACAAATTTTTCGATAGAATTTTGTTAAATTCCGAGTCCGAATTTTTTTGGCAAAAAATTATGTACTTAATTTGGGTTTACACACAACACTTGAAAATCATTGATCTAATTAAATCCCTAACTATTCTCCTAATTAAACCCCAATTAACCCCCTAAATCTTAAAAATAAAAAGAAAATCCACGTGGCGGGCTTTGGGGAGTCTCTATATTTGGGGGATCCCCCATTTCCAGTCCCAAATTTCGGGTTCCATTTGCAGGATCCTCCATTTTTGGAGGCCCAAACCTTCCCATTGGACCATCTCCTCCTTCATTTTTGCAGATTCCTCCATAAATGGGTTGCCCATTGGACTCAGCCTAAGGTAATGTGATGGAGCTTCGAATTGGTTTCAAGAACTAGGGTAGAAGAAGATTTGGACTCTCGAAAATAAGGGGATATTTTCCTATTTGGAGTTGATGGAGGAAGGACGAAGCGACGATCGAGGGTTAGAAGAAGAAGAAGGTAAAGGGAAGGAGATAAACTACACGATCTCCTTTTTTTACTTTTTTATTGTTTTAATTTTCTTTAAAGCTTTATTTAATATATATTAAAGTGACGTGGCAAAAAATTCATATCACATTTCACATCGTCAGTCAAAACTTTGACTTTTGACTACTAACGGTCAAAGTTCACGGAAGTTAAACATTGAAACATAACTAACACATGACAAACATAGAGGTACAAGTGTCAGAAAGTCTAAACTATAGGCTCTTTTCTGGTATTAGGTCTAAAAATTTTCAGTTTTTTTTTTTTGTTAAATTAATGTACCAGTGGGCTAGTCAAATCGAAGAGATTCATCTAGTTCATTTGCTACCATTATAAACTGTTCATTTCATCTCGAGCCGTCCAAACAAATATACTATACCACTATTGTAAATAATTTGACGATCCTACTCGTCCAACCATTGATCTAGTTGAGTTATGGTAAGAAGGCGAAAATCCTTTAACAATCTCACATGGAATTCGATCAGCCGGCTGCGACTGCGACTGCTTCCAGTCAATTATATGCAAAGTTAAAATATAGCAACAACAGGATTGCCTCGTTTGCCATCTCTTCTTCAAACATGCATCCAAATCCCTCGTAATAATTCACCCCAATACCAAAATCAACGTGCTCTATGTTCTAACTAGCTAGCTAGACTCCATTGATTGACACAACAAACATTCCCTTACTAAACATTAAGCCTAGCCGGTCCAAAAATTGCAATTAATTAAGAACTAATTAGTCTCAACTATGTAATTGTCTTCCCTTACTAAACATTAAGCCTAGCCGGTCCAAAAATTGCAATTAATTAAGAAACTAATTAATCTCAACTATGTAATTGTCTCTAGGAGGCCCCGAAGAAATTGTCTCACTCGGCCGGCCACTCCCAAAATTCAAGGTCCATGTCGCACTAATTTGGTCACTGAAAACAACACGATGTCTGAATTCTTTAGAATTGATCAAATGAATTTTTCTAGACGTCTATAGGCTGGTCGCTAGCTAGAAAAAAGGGTGGTGATTAGATGACAATTAAGGATATCATTGTTAAGTTAAGACGTGGAGTAAGAGAAGAGTTTGGAAAATGGTTGCTAAGAGACAACAGTTGTTGGGACCTTTTAAGAAAAAGGATGGCATGTAAATTTTGGCGCATATCTATATTGACCTCACGCCTTTGAACTTGGTATCAATCAAACCAATAGGCCGGCAAATTATAATTTGATTACGAGATACTTATCCAAGTAAATGAGTCACGTAACAGTTGGTTTGTGTTTAAATTCGAATTCTCATGCACAAGTGTGTACATGTACACATCATATGTAGTAAGTGAGTGGATTATTGGTCCAAGCGGGTTAAATATCTATTTGAGTTGTATCTGTGGACGGAATTATTGAGAAATGATTTACGCTGATCCTATAAGATAATATTTACGGTAATGTTGACAGGTTTCGATCCGATCCATTTATAGATGTTAAAATCAATAATCTTTTTGGCTCTGAACACTTCATGGTGAACATCTTGCACCCCTATTCAGAGCATTATTGATTAGGGTTAGAGAATGACTAGTTGTCCTATCATTAGCTTTAGCATATGACTTAAGTCTTGATTGGAAGAGAACTTTTACATGCTGATCGCAACAGGTTCTATCTCCCCTATAAATATATTATTTTCACTCCGATGTTCTATAGTGAATTAGCAAGGTCTTTTCGACTTCAATATTGAAAGTTTGGGGAAGAATCAAATGGAAGAGAACTTTGATGTGGTCAAGCTAATTCCGTCCGCGACATTATTTTATATTAAACAACGTCGTTTTCTAGCCCCGTGGGCTTGCTTGATCCTCGCGACATCGTTAAACCTCTCTGCGGTGTTGCTTGTCACTAGACGACGCCGTACTTTTTTATCATGCGGCATCGAATTAAATGCCAAGCCTCGATAATACGAAATTAAATTCATGCCAGAATAATTTTAGGTGTCAACAAACTCATTGTAAGTATTAATAAAATTCATTTGATATTTATTTATTTTGAATGCGGCAATAATAATTGGCTTTAGTTAGTTGGGGGCAGAAGGTAGCTAGCTTCAAGTTCACTTCACATGCACGTAAAGGTGCAAAATTACTACTACTAGTAGTGGTTTTGTCCCAATTCCAGGAGGCAAAAAGCAAAGCCCCTTCTCTCTCTCTCTCTCTCTCCTTTCCCCCCAACCTCTCTGTTGCTTGCACGGCCAATTAAGCCGATATTGAAAGACGGAAACCTAACTGATAAGAACTCACTAACGTAAAAAAATAAACTTAGGGACAAAAAAATCCCATGAAAACCCTCGTCCTTTGTCCCCTCCTCCAACTGCCCATATCTCAGAGGATGTTTCTGTCAATTCAAGCAAATAAATAGTACCCTATTACATACTTGATTGAGTTTTTTTTTTTTTTTCTTTTGTTAGTAGATATCCCAAAAAAATCCATCCAACAAAATAATTTTACTATTTTTTTTTGTATAAGTCCATCATTGATTCGTTTGAAGCTACTGAGTTGTATAAGATACACAATGCGAGTACGTTTAAAATGATCGAGTTTTCTTAATGAAATTCTCGACGACCCTAAACTAATAAATATTTCAAATTTATAGTTCCGTTGATAATCTCCCGAAACTAAATTGAAAGGTGGCGTCTTGGTAGTTAAGGATATGTGTAGGGTTGGCAATGGCAACATGAAACTGGAGAAGGAACGCGACAAAAGAGGAACAAAGAGTGGAAAGCAAAGAAATGATCAAAACTTGGGAAGCGAAAAAAGAGAACTGCATGCTACTGGGCCAAACTGAAAGGTGGCGTGTTATGTTTCTCGCAAGTTATTGTTTTGCTTTTGCTTCTTCTTCCAGAGCAGTGCTGCCAGTGATCGTGAATGGAAGTAAAGAAAGATTCTAAAGGGATGAATGCAATGCATAGTTTGAGGAACGACTGGTCAAACGTCTGCCACAATTGACTGGCGGGGTGAAAACAAGAACAACCTGCTGAACCAGCCAACTTTGTATAATAAAAGTTACCGGCAAGGCAACTGTAAAAAAACAGAGAAAGCTAGCTATGTCTAAGGAAGGCTAATACTCAATTATAATTAACTATATAGGGTACGATTATTGAGTTTGTCTTGGGCTCAGTTTCATGTAAATTAGACAAGAACTAATTAAGGAGGGTGTTAATTAGGTTGATAACAATGGCAAAAACGAATCAATATTTGGATATTTCTCAATCTATTAGTATGGTCAAATCATATTCGAGTATATTTACTTGTGGGGTAAGCAGCATAAGCTCATATCCAACTTCTTAGTTTCGGTTTAAATTAAATACACAGTACCCTGTACACATACGAAATGAGACTCATTATCATTCCTAATAATACTCATAAGTAATCAATGGGAAGATAGCACTAGGTAAACTAAGAGTTTTAATTGAGTTGATTTTTAGTTAGTGTAAAGTTAAAATAAGGTATTTTGACATCTTAATTATTTCTTTTTATTAATATTTTTTGTTTCTCTCTTTTTCTCTTTGTAGAAGCAAAAACACAACACAGTCACATCGGCTAGAGATCGGTGTCAACGGACCAAATTTCCTTCGACACGACGACATAGCAAATGGCTGGCAAAGAACTGGATTTGCAGTTGGGACGTTTCTCTCTTTGTTTCCCTCTCTCTCTCTCTCTCTCTCTCTCATCTACTACCATCTCTCTACCCACATTTTCGCACCTGCTACTGCAACTGACTTTGTGTTTATAAGTTGAATTAGAAAGCTCTTAGAAAAAACTGCCAGAAATAGAATCAATACATACCAGAAGCACATGAATGCATATTTGAAACTTTATGATGCATATAAAAACCCTTTGAAATATCAGAAACCTTGGAATGCAAACTAGAGATATCATAACGCATACCATAAACTTTTGAATGCATACCAAAACTTTTTGAAAGCATACCAGAAGCACATGAATGCACACTAGAAACCGTAAATGCAGAACAAAAGTATAATAATGCATACACTAAAACTTTGAGTGCATAACAAAAACCTCAGAATGTATACCCAAAATATCATAATGCAAACTAAAAACCTATGAATGCATATCAATGATAACACCTAAAATATGTGCTTTCTGCTCTCATTATTTTGGCATGTGTATGCTTTAACCAACGTACTAATACCACATTGTGATCTATTTTATCTAATATAAGTCAAGTGTTAGAAGCTATGAACTTCACCATGAGTAGGTCACTTTGGGCACTTTTCATAGGGTAACTATCATACTTGGTCATGGTTTATGCTTGTGTTGTGTTTTTAATAATGTTTCAACTCCCATACTCATCGTAAATCAATTAGGGATGCAATTTGGGGCTCGTCTGGACACTCTTGCAATTCAAAAAAGAGAGAGAAGGAGGCCAATCTACAAGTCATGGCATGAGTCAATGTCGTGACAATGATCACGGCCATCAACTTTCATGTTCACAACTCAAGATCATGGTCGTGATCTCCAGATCGCGGTTGAGAACATTACCCATAAGCATTTATAAAATGGAGGGTCGGGCATGTTGAAAGGGGGACAATTTTTCCTTCATTCCAGAAAAAAAAAAAATAGAGAGAAAATAAGGAGGGGGATCCTTGGACCTAGAGTGAGATAGAGTTGAAGGAGTTAAGGAGGAAGAAGAAGATTCTTGAAGCTTTGAAGGTAAAATAGTAGATTGAATACACATTAATTGATTTACCTACAAGAAACACAATAATTGATAGGGTGATTCAACAACTTTTCACCTATATACCCAAGGGATAAAAAAAGAATCCACTAATTTCACTATTATATTTTTCAATGCTTGGAGTACACTCAACCGTGAGAGAGGCAAATCGATCCGTTCCAATTCCATACGTATCTATAATTACCTATCTTCCTTCCTTCCTTCCTACTTAGCATCAGTTACGAGGTGTGAAGGAATGAAATAAATAGCAAATGCGTTAAGCAACATCCTCTGCCACTCTCTCTCTCTCTCTCTCTCTCTCTCTCTCTCTCTCTCTCTCTCTCTCTCTCTCTCTCTCTCTCTCTCTCTCTCTCTCTCTCTCTCGTAGAAACACAAGTCCACTTTATAAGTTAAATATTTCATCCAAATCCCGACAGCATGTAACATTCATTCATGATTATCGTTGTTATGGGGACGACTGACGAGGTTGACACTCTCAAATATTAATAAACAAATAATTTAGGTGAGATTTTATGGGTCTTTTCGATTGTGAAGTCATATATATAGTTTGCGATGCATGCAACCAACAGGTTTCCAACTTAGCTCTCAAGTAATTAGTCTCTTCACTCGCCCCTATATATGTTACGTACACCGCTAACTCAGCTCCACCTAATTTAATTAAGGATCGGAGTTCTGAAGGAAGCTATACTTCCAATGCATGTGTTAACTACAAGCTAACTTTAAAATAATGATGTTTTACTTGTGGAACTTTCAAATGAACTAAAAGAGAGGCTATGGTTGATACCAATTCAAGTGATTGGTATATGATGTGGCTATAGCTAAATTTATGACAAGTTTCTTTGATTTTTGGACCAAGTGATTATTAGAGGAATATGCACGCTCCATAGTCACCATTGTACTTATTTTGCTTCAACTGAGTCTATACTAGCCCACTTGTTTATGGATTTCTTTTTTTTTTCAACCCGTACGCGGGTATTATCACGCCCCCTCAAACAAAAGTCACTTACAAGGTCTTGAAGTTTGCACAGGTCCAAAGACAAGAATACTATGTGTTTAACAAATGGGGGCAACCGAGAATCGAATACAAGACCTTTCGGTCACAGAAGACTCTGATACCATGTCAAAAACTAGTTGGTCCCAATAACTCGAGTTGTTAGGAGAGGTTCAATCATGAATCATATACCACAACACTAACAACTTATACATTATGATAGACAAGCTCGATCCTTTCTCTTCAAAGTTCCTGATGGTTGTGCAAGAAGTATATAGAAAATTATACCGATCGGGACTTGTTGGGTTTCTCAATCCTAAAACCGCATCCATATATTTTTGTAATTCTTTGGTCTCATATACTCGGGTCGGTTCTGGTTGATTGATTGGGTCCATGGTTGTCACGCCGGCCGGTGTGCCACCGGTTGTACCTGGTTCAATCTGTATCGGTCGTAAAATCGGTGTGACATCACTAGTATGACCGGCATGATCGATATACGAATCTCTAAGTAAAATGACCTTATTTTAGTGAATTTAATTGATAAAAATTATTTTATTATTTATTTTATGAGTAAAATGACCTTATTTTAGTGAATTTAATTGATATTATTTGTTGGATTCAACTATAAATGTTTAGGTATTGACGTTAAATGTCATGTTTAAATATGAATATTTATAATTTTTATTTGTAATATTGACCGGCACAAACCGATATGTGCCACCGATCGAATCATTCCACTTGCTAAACCGGCACGCTGGCATAAACTGGTTTGATAATCTTGATTGGGTAGGTTTTTGGATTTGTATATTCATTCCTAGATATTAGTGAAGTTGATTTTGATGGAACTTTTTATACATTTTTGTACTGATTACGTTTTTTTATATCTGATTATGGGAAATTAATTTAATAATTGAAAAGTACATTTTACAATAAAATTACTCATCCCGTTGATTTAACACCTACGTGGAAGTCACATAATTGGCAGTCGAATGAAATTTGGCCACCGTTAGTCAACCAGTAATTATAAAATCGACATAAAGATCATAACATAAATAACATGATACTACCATACTTTGTGTTATAATTCCCATAACGTATAATCCTAGAAATAATTTTTTTTATAGTTGACTCAATTCTAACTACACTCACAATCGAAGGCTGACTCGAACTTTCAACCGAGGTACAATAGAGCAAGTATTTTCCGAATTATCAAATCCGGGCGGTCTATATACCCTTACTTCAGCAAACTACAAATTACCCAACGATAGAAACATTGTTTTAAGCTAATGAACTAAGAAAACAAGCAAATAAATAATATTTGCCCTAGTCTCATGTAAGTCAATGATATGATACTCTCAGCGGCGGATCTAGGGGCTGCTCTCGGGCCTCGACCCAGCCCTCCTTTGGATCCGGAGCTCGTATAGCCTTTGTATTTCTGATTTTAGGTATCAGATTATGTTTTCGTCGGGTTACGGCCAAGTCCTCTCTACCTCTTTTTCAAATGTGGCTCAGTGCTCTACCCTATCCTGGATTCGCCGCTGGATACTGTATTATGATTCGCATAGAGTATATACCATTGGGAGATCAAACTAGTTAGGAGTCCCTTTTTGAGTTGTCCTACCCGCCTAATAACTCTAACCGGGGAACGGAACAAACTACCGGATTAGGAGGGAAACCAAATCCACGCCCTCAATCAATGACATGGAACAACGTAAAGAAGCCAATAGCTCTCGTTCATGTCCCCTTTACGATGATTGAATAACGCCCTAAATTACCCTAATAAGGTATTCTCTCACCTAGGTTAATTGGGCCCAAAATGGAGAGAATTGATCAAGGACCTTTAGTTAGCATGATAAATACTCAATCAATATATAAACAATCAGGCCAATCACAACATAGAGTTTGGAATCACAAAACTGCAACATCCTAGACTAGAATTCACATCATCCAAGTGAATAAAAACCTACATCATTCCTAGAGAAAGAACTACAACTATGGAAGGGAAAACCCGTGAAAAAATAAGCTCCTTCTCCCTAGTTGTTTGGGATAGTATTGAAGATGGAAGCGGGCCCCCTTGCTCTTTTGTAGCTCAAATTCTCCTTTAATCTTTCATGGCTCGTTGCCTTCTCTCTCTACAAAGAAGAAGATCCAACTATCTCTCTCTCCAAAACTCTTTTTGAAATCTTCTCTCTCTTCATATTTATACTCGACTGTAGGGATGGATATTTGAACCCGTCCCGTCGGTTTTAACCAACCTAACCCACGACAGGTATCGTACTGACCCGCAATAGGGTGGGACGGGACATGGGTATCTACTTCCAACTTGCCTGCCCCGCCTAATTCATGGCCCATTATGTCTCAATTTCTTATAGTATATATTCATATTTCTCCTATTTTGACTTTTCTTCAATTAGTTAAACTTGATTTTTCAACTAGTTAGACTCGATTACTCATTCTATTATCACTATTTTTCATTCATAAAGTGTTTCCCCTTCGTTTTATAGAAAAAAGAAGAATTTTGTAAGTATTTTTTTCAAATAACATGTAAGAGTGGGAAGACTCGCCCCGCCCCGACCTGCAGTAGCGTGGCGTGGGGAAAAGGTATTAAGGTACCAGCCCCGACCTGCCCCATAGCCATCACTACCCGACAGTGCAATCTTCAAGGCTGCGTGTCATGATCATTATATGTGCAGTGAAACCGTGATGTCTACCCAATCTGCACCGTTTCATTTACGCACTTAATGGTTTCCTTTCATTATTCACGCCATGAGTCCACGATATCTGCACTACTCGTGAGACGTCCAAAGCCTACTAGGAACTTGTAATCTTCACGGTTTCTGCTCGTGAACATTTGCTCTGGACTGTGATGTATGACATTGACAGCACTTGCTCCCGTTTTCGCTCCCTGGTGTGAGCTACTACCCACGTGCGGGTTGTGTCAATCGTTTGCATGACCTATCTAACTACTCCTCTAAGCCAAGTATACCTCAGAATGGTATTGCTATAGCTAGTATATTGGCTACCAAAGTCATACTCCAGGGGTCTCGATACCCTAGGCTACTTCTCACTTCGTTGTTATCTAGTCAACCAATTTAGATTTTTGGGTTGGAGGTCGATTAAAAATAATGGTGGAAAGAAGCAAATATAAAGGTAAGATACTTTGGGGGTGTCACCCTCGCCCTAAACTAGGTTCATCATGTAAATGGCTAACTATGTTGGGCATATAGGATAGGATGCGGAACTCTCTAATCTAAAGATTTTGGCGATTACCCTCCCTCCTCCTAACACGTCCCACAAATATCCAATGTCACCTCAGTCTAATTTTACGTGTTATGGTTGCTTTCATAGTTCCTCTCAATAGGTTTAACATATCATGCATACTAGATCGGTGCTCCGGTCATAATGTGTGGGACCTATCTAGCATTATTTTAGAAACAAATAATTATACTTACAATATTTATAGACATATAATTATACTTACAGTGACAGATTTTGAATTTGTTGCATATAATATAATTTTAGAAATAAATACCGTATATGTCTCGAAATGTAAATAGTGTTTCTTGTAGTGCCACCAAACTGCTGCATAATATGTAAACTCATAGGTGGCTACAATAACTTTCTGATGCTCTGGGTAAGGATTGCACTGGAAAAACATAATCATCTTCCTCTCCCAATCGAGGTAAGCTGGTGCACTATTAGTGCCTGAAACAAGGGGATTGAGAGCTTAATCCCTCGAATCGGCTCAACGCCATAACCTCCTTCTTCTGGTGGCCTTCCTCCATACTCATAATAATCATTCTCATAGTCATTAAATGGAGCTCTGTTCTGCGGGATTACCTGACGATGTTGCTCCGTGTATTGGCGCCTCCACATATGCCAATCTGGGGTTTCGGGAAAAGCTTGGTACACTCGATCTGCTCTTGGGCCCTCTCGTTTCGCGGCTCTAGTTTGAGCTGCGACAACTGTTGGATTCTCTGGTGGTAGTGGATTACCCATTGGTTGCGTCTCCAACCTGGTGATTAGGGTATCCAGTCTCTGGTTCGTCTCAACCAGCTGACCTTTGGTAGTGTCCTGCTGGGCCTGAAGCAAGGCTCCCATCTGCGCGGCAAGCAGCTTCATAGCTTCTGCAAGGTTCTGACTCTTCTTTCCCATGAATGGTTCTTTGATTGGGGTTTCTTCTTCAGATAGCAATTCCTCCTCTTCTATGCGTTCTTCAATCAGATATTTGGACCTCATTCGACAAGCAACGGGTCCTCTCTCTTTCGATCATGCTGTGTTGAACCAGGCTTTGATACCACATAATAAGAGCACGGAGCCTGTACCCGTAGTTATCAAAGTACGCAGCTTCAAGAACGAACAATAGAACGTCTGTTTAGGGGGTTTTGTTTGTAAGGATAGGGTGAAATTGAAAGGGCAATCTCAACACAAATTTGGGAGAAGGCTCAATCAATATAACAAATAGAATCTCGACCACAATCAAGGGAAAAACTTGATTGATACACAGAGAAAGTTCAAGCCTCAAGCTCAAAACCAAGATAAAAATCAATATTCTGCTAAAAACTAACCCTAAAACCCGAGTTTCAGCCTTTATATAGGTATGGATAATTAAAAATAACAAAAACAGCTTAAACATACAAATTCCCGTCACCCAGGCAAAATATCCGGTCAGAACTAAAATTACCCGGTCAAGTATTTAGCCTCCACGACCGGGGGGCCTTCTGCCCAAAATGTCAGTCTACTGCAAAATACCATGTGCCCAAAATATCCGGTCGGGTATTTAGTATGCTCAGCCGGGTATTCCCCCTCCGCCAACCCTTCTTCCACTGTTGCTGGGGCCGCATCAGGATGTGATCTTGTTTATTGTTATATTAATGAATGTTAGGATTTCATATCATGCTTGTATTTGTCTACGAATTTTAATGTCGATCATGATCATTGATTGCTTTATTGTTTTTAATGCTTGTAATGGTCATTGATGTTTTCTATAGTATGAATTCTATTAATACCATCGATGCTCATGATTCTATTGTATGATACTATATTCATTGTTCTTAGTATTACCTAACAGGGATACCCCATTGATCCTACATTAATATGGGAGGATTGATCGGTCATATATGCATCGAGTAGTGTCAATGCTTCATTGTTAGATCATCAATGCTATAGCTCTAGTTATGGTTTAAAGAAGGCCTAATTAACTTTCTGCTATCCTAACTTCCTTGTTCTTTATTGATTACATAACGACATGAAACGAAAGCACGCATTAGCTAGTTAAATCACTATCACAAGAGGCGCATGAACGGGTAGAGAGTGGTCTTAGAGGAAGGGATAGGGTGTTGCAGTAGATGAACCATCGATACATGATATTAAAGAGCCAAAGTTTTCATGATTATCTTCAAGTTCACAATCTAGTACAATAACTTATATTTACTTTCATGCATCTATAAATCGAAACCCCTAAACAACTTTATTCTTCTTGCATGCTTGTTCAATTCGTGCATGTTATGATATTTGGTGAGAGTAGTTATGCATTAGAAGACCTCGAGGAATATGACCCTAGGCACATATAAGATTATCACTTGTGATTTCTACATTATGTTTTTGGCAATTTCTAATCATATATAAAAGCATATAATCATCTTATGCCTAGTATAGAGTCTTTTTTGTTTTTTAGATTTTCGTATGAATCCAGTACCAGAAGAAAAACTAAAAACCTAAAGATCATGGAAGAGATACTTCGAGAAGGAGGAGTTTCGAGTTCACCCATCTTGAAGACAAAGGAAGGAGCATCTATCTCAAGAGGAGAAGAACCCTCAAGCCCCAGCAACTTTAAGAAAGCCTTGGAAGAAAAGGACAACATAGACGAAGACAACTTTGATCGGGAAGAAGAGGGAGCATCTTCAACGCCAATAATGGGTGGAGAAGAAGGACAAAGACAAGTGGCCGTTCCACCAACTCTTTATGAATACCTGAAGCATTGTTGCGCCACCAACAACCATAGAGATTAGAACTCAACCATCCAAATGGTGCAACAAGCAGGTAAGTATGGAGGCAGGAATGATGATGATTCAGTGTGACACTGGAATACATTCTCAGAGATCATCGATCTCATACCGAGAGATGATGCTACCAAAGATGGGACTCGACTATGACTTTTTTTCATTGTCACTTGGAGGAGGAGCAATGCAGTGGCTCAACTACCATCCACCAGGAACCTTCACCACATGAGAAACCCTTTCACCAACATTCATCAAGGAGTACTTTCCATGAATCATAAACCCGCTAGTGACCCGCCCGCATCTCCAACCCTACACGAGCCACATGATCTTGACTAGTATTATGGTCTAAATTGAAGAGAGTATCCACACATATATATTTCTTGCAAATTCAGCTACCTTCCTTTCCTATCTTTCTATCAGTCCTTTGAACAGTCTATCTTTTCCACCATCGTACGTATTGAGAAGTCATCGAGAAAGAGAGGCAAGCCTTTCACGTGGAGGTGGGCTGACGAATTGCCCTTTTGCATGCAACTGCAAATCCACCACCTAATTATATTATATTGCCCCTTGCACTTCTACTACTACTTGACGTGTCTTTCAATTGCGTGACTTCGATTTTAATTTTCTTTTTTTCTTTTCCCTTGTTCCACAAACAAACCCTTCTTTTCCAACTCACAAATATAATTATATATAATTCACAAAGACACATATACGAGGGGAAAAAGGACTTTGCAGCTACTAATTAGTTTGTCCCCCGTGAAAATAAAAGGTAGAGATTCATTCATATTCGTGTTTGCTTTCCAAGTTTCCAAAGGCCTCATTTTGGTTACACCTGTTACCTTTGAATGAGGAAAGGAAACAAACATCCCAAGCTAAATTCATGCAAACCCACCACGTGGCGAGCTCAGAATCCATTCCTGTGTACAGTTGGATGTGCATCTCATCCACGATCCCAAAACCTAGACCATATAATCATATTCCTGCCACAGGACAGGGTACGAGGTGAAAACGATGGCTAAACAAACTGACAAGACCAATGACATTATTTATATCCAGTTGAGCAGATAATTTTACTTGTGAACAGATTGGATGTATAACCAAATTATGTATTTTTCAAAGGACTCTAAATTATATAATATCAACAAGAACATTTTAATCTAAATAATTTAATCCCTTATGAATACTATATGCTTATGGCAAAGAGGATAAGATTATGTTATCTGAATGCCTTATGCATCCACTTAATTTGTAGATAAGGATAATGTATGATATTTTGGGCAAAAGAATTAGATATATAATCATTCTAAGGATCATTTTGAATGACTTTAAATTATATAAAATAAATGGATATTGATTTTAAAATATTTATTCATATATTTATTGTAGAGAATACCTAGCTTGTGGAGTTATACAGGATAATAACATATAATATTATACCAAAATAACAGTTTGAACTTAGATCCAACACTTGATGAAAATTCAAAAATACTCATATAACATCTCAAATGTTCAACTTAGAATTCCAAAAATAGGGTTATGCGAATGGGGAAAGCAGAAAAGAGGCATAATTCGGAAAGTAAAGGAAAAATGGCATCGTGTGACCTCCAATTCGAAAACCTTACAACGAGTCGGCCCACAGATGTGTGACACCAATTTTCATCATCGGGTGCGGGTCAACCCTCGGCTTGACCCGAAGGATGACAACCTTGAAATGCAAAGTTGCCACAGCAAGACACTACCACAAGATAGCAATTATTTCTACCTATACTTTTTCGTACAAATCTCTTAATAGTACAAACTAAATTTGTATATTTAATATTGTGATATAAATTGAGTTTTTACCTCAAACTAAAATTATACTTTCATAACATGTTATGTTACAAACACCTGAAAGCACCGATACAATTATTGTAAAATTCGTCAATCTATATATAGTGACACACGCTTGCACTGTCTTAGGGGCAGTTGGTCATTAAAAGCTTTGCAGGTAACTGTTACTAGTCAAGTTGATTAAAAAGGAGGATTAAGAGCCGTAATCAAGCGGCTTGGCGGGGAACAACGGAACGTAATAATTGAGCAAAGGAACCATTCAACCAGAACCAAAACCCATCCTATCAATTGTCAAATTTCATCAGATCTCTTGAAATATTATGACAATTAAGTTCTGATAAGGATGTGTGCGTGTCTTTCTTTCTCTAGATGATCAGTTAATTTCTTCAAATTGATTTTTCCGTTTGATTTGTTGTTTGTGATGTAGTCAAGGTTGTCATTCCGTAGGTTGACCCACGTTAACTTTGGCCCGGTAGGAAAAATAGGCCGCACGTATTCGCCGGTCGACCGCTACAAGGTATCGGATTGGAGGTCAAATTGTGTAATTTTTTTTCTTTGGTTTGCGAAATGCGCCTATTTTTCAATTTTTCTTTTCGCCTAACTCAATCTTTGGAATCTTTAGTTAAACATTCGAATATTGATGTTATGTAAGTGTGTGTGAATTTTCACTATATGTTGGATTTAAGTACGACATGTTACTTTGTTGTAATGTTATATGTTATTACTCATATGTTAGATGAGATTTTATATAATTTATCAGAATAAGTATAATATAATGACTTTTTCCATATTTCCCGGCTAAAACGGGTGATCCATTAACCACTGACCCACTAGTTTGACCGGATCCGGGTCAACTCGCGAATTGACAACATTGAATGTAGTGTTTTATTTTACGTGGGGTGGGGTGAGAGAAGGAGAAAGTTCGAGGACAATTTAGTCATCCTAAAGAATAAAGATGATAATGGGAGGCGGTTTTCTTAAACCATTTTTGTTCTCGTTTTTAGCAACTTAAACTCATATTCATGTGAGAGATTTTTTGCAATCTTATTGTTATATCCATGATTTTCGGGTACTAATACATAGTATTCGTTTTGTATATTCAATATTATACCTAGAATTAACACCATGAAGATGAAGTGTGTGGTTACTGGTTATACTTATAGTTGCTTGATTGTTAAATAAATAAGGATTAAACCCAAGTTCTTTCACTATATATGCTAATCTATCTAATTTGTGACAGAGTATAGTGGGACAGGTTACGGTGATTACTACAAAGTAGTAATCACTAGGGGTGGGCATTGGGTGAGTCGGGTGGATTTTGACCATAAAATGCACCCACCCGCGCTTAAACGGATTGATAATTTTTAACCCACCACCCACCCACATTTAGTCTCGGGTTGGGTCGGGCGGATGGTGGATGATGCGGGTGGGTTTGTGGGTTCACCCACATCACAATTTATATAATATAAAGGAGTCAACTTGACATGATAATTAGTTGAAGAGAATCATCGAGGGAAACCAGAAGTTGAAATAGGGCGAAAAATGTCGAATTAGTTCTTAAATTGGATAGAAATTCTATTATGAAAGAGTTTTCTGCAGATTGAGACGATTATTAGGTGCAAGGAACTAAGGAAAATAATTCCACAAAGGAAATAACATTGATCTAGGCACAAGAATTAGAGGAAAAAGTAAAGGGAAGAAGAGGGGATCTCTATTTGGAAGGTTGGCTTTGAGGTTCAAACTCCAGGACCAGTCCGAGTTTATATCTAACGTCTCCACTCTCCTCTCTCTAGCGCCAACGACTTTGATTTTTTTGCTGTTGGGTTGAGCGGGTCACCCGCACACTCACCCACAACCCACCCACCACCCGGCGGATGGCTCCCAGCGCAACCCGTCACCCACCCACAGACCCACCCACTTAACGAAATTCGGGTCAAATGCGGGTGGGTCGGCCCAAATCCGCAGATGATCCGCCCGCATGCCCAGCCCTAGTAATCACCGTGGTTACTAAGGGTAAATTGGGTATGGAAAAATAAATTATATTAATTAATTTTTTAATAAATTAAATTTAAGGTAGTTACAAAAATCTATTAATTAAAAATCTCTCTTTCTCTCACTTCCGTAATCTCCAGCCAGATTTCCTTTCCATATTTTTCTCAATCTTTATGCAAAAAAAAAAAAAAACCAAATCAGTACCAATCCATTAGACAAACACTACCACTTTGAAAAATATCAATACCATTGCAGAAATAAATCTATACCATTACACGAAAACTACCATTGCAGAAATAAATTTATACCATTACACGAAAACTACCATTCAAGAAATAAAAACACTACCATTTCACAAAACATCAATACCATTGCAGATTTAATCACTACCAATGCGACAAAATCAATACCAATGTAACAAAATCAATACCAATGCGACAAAAATAATATCAATGCGACAAAAACTATACCAATACGACAATAACACTGCCACTACGAAAAAAATGACTACCATTTAAAAAAAATCACTACTGAAAAAAAATGACTACCATTTAAAAAAAATAATACCATTCCAATGGAATTCCTCCTTCCAATTCCTCCGTAGCCACCGCCCCGGCCGCCGCCCAAATGGCCACCCTCTCTGATTTTGCAGTAACCACCGCCGTAAAAACCCGGTGTCTCATTAATTAGTAATGACGTTTGGGAAAGGAAGGAGTTGGCGGGGGTGGGGAGGGGTGGGTCGGCGGGGGGAGGGGGGTGGGGTGGGATGGGATGGGATGGGCAGGGGAGAGGAGGGGGAGGAAGGAGGGAGGGGTGGAGGAGGAAGAGAGGGACGGTGGGGAAGGGGGGAGGCTGCCGCCTGCCGGCGCGTGGGTTTGGTTGGAAGGAGGAGGGTAGAATTAGGGTTTGTGTATATATAGAATAATCCAGTGTGGTTTATTTTTTGTTTCCAAAATTATCCTTGAGCAATCATAATCGTGAGATTAAAAAAAATAGGAAAAGATAAAAATGGATGGTGGATATTGATGTAGCCAAGGTGGCTACTAGAAATTTAGTAACCAAGCTAACTCATCCCAGAGTATAGTCATAAATCACAATAATAAATCGTCAGTTTGTGCGTTTTTCAAACTTATCGTGGATTAGTCTCGTTCTGATCAATAACACTCAAAATTTTTTGTTTTATGTTTTCGATCTTTTGCATTGTCAATTTTTCATTAAAAAACCAATTAGTATCAATGACTCGAGTTGTTTTGATTATGAGGTATTGTGTTCAAGTTATCACTTTCAAGAACCAGTTGATCCCGATAACTCGAGTTGTTGGGAGAGGTTCCATAATGGATCTTATACCACACACTAACACACCCTCTCAAATGAAAGTCAGTCAACTCATAAGGGTCTTCGTTTGCACGGGTCTGAATACAAGAATACCATGTGTTTCACAAATGGGGTCACCAGGATTCGAACGCAAGACCTTTCGGTCACAGAAGGCTCTGATACCATGTCAAGAACCAGTTGATCCCAATAACTCGAGTTGTTGGGAGAGGTTCCATAATGGATCTTATACCACACACTAACAGTCACGACCCTCAATATTGACCATTGTCTTAAAGCATATGATACGACGAGCAGTGGTGGAGCCAGAAAATTAGTCAATGAGGGTGTTTTTTCCATAACACAAAAAATCAAATGCATAATAGAAAATAAATTCTATATGAAATAAAACGTCATCAAAATAATAATGAAGATTCGCAATAATAGTTCAACGTATGTCACTTACAAACGAACCGAGGAATTTCATATTATTAAAAGCATTATAGAATACATTTCATGTACAAAGTAGCACACAGTTCTTGTTCAATATATGTCACTAACGCATCCTTCATTTAGTTATTGTGACGGTGGGATTTAGTAAATATCCTAGGCATCCATTTGAGAAGGTAGAGACTATTTAAGGAGTGTTTCTCTTTATCCTTACTTGTAAATCCATTCATAAATCATCCAAGTGTTGGATAACACAACTCTAACGATAGCTCTCTCCATTCTTGTGAGTCGAGCGAGTGAGTGTAAGATGATTTAATTCTCTAACGCGGCTTAAGTGCTAAAACCACTTGAAAAGATTTTAGTCTCTGACAAAACTCACAGGGTAGAAAGTAGACAACTCCATCAGTTTCTCCTTTTGCAATTGAGTTTTGTGGATTTAAACAATTGTTTAAATAAAAGTGTATTGCTGTTAATTGGTACAACACAAAACGTCTCCAGTGTAGATGGTCAGATGGGTGGTATGGGATTAACAGGTAAAGGCTCAATTATCTTGCAATTGTTTTCTCCAAGGGGGCTGCACGCACCCCCAAACTCTCTGAGTGGCTCTGCCACTGACGACGGGCTTGTCCCTACTTCAAATCTATGAGTTGACTTTTATATGAGGGGTCATGTAAAGGAAGTGGTTAAGATTCATGCATTGGCATCTTCGAACAACTCGAGTTATTGTGATCTGTTGGTTATTTTAAGGTCACCTGTTTAAGTTCTCACGGACCCCAACATTAATAGTTGATTTAAAACACATAGTATGGTGGGACTGTGTGAAATTTCAGCAAATGAGTTAGATTTCATTTGAGATACATGTAAGGAAGTGGTTACTAGAGTTATTTCTTCATTCCCTATCTCAATTTGGAGTTATCACCTGAGATTCCTCGCCTGGGTAAATTAGTCCGGTTGTATTCAATTTATCGCTCCACAATTTGAGTGAATCAAGTAATCAACACCGAACTGAAGATGATAACCCACCGGCCACCTCTAGATTAGTCGTGTGGTTTCTGTACTTGATGATCTAAGAGCCAAAGAGACTATTTCTAGTCAAATCTTCGATTTCCAACGAAACCTAAGACTAGCCTTCTTGGCTTATCTTGAACACCAAAAAAAAAAAAAAACGAAACCTAAGACTAGGCATGCACTCCCGGTTTTAAGAATAATCAAGAAAGAAGACATTATTATTAATATATATAAAGCATAAGTGAGTTTACTGTTGCCTAAACTCGCAAGCTGATTGGGCGGTTATATATTTTACATTTTGATACCCCAAATTTAATTAAATATATATAAAGCATAAGTGAGTTTCTGTTGCCTAAACTCGCAAGCTGATTGGGAGGCTATATATTTTACATTTTGATACCCCAAATTTAATTAAATTACAACTAAATCACTATAATGTACATTTTACATTTCGATACCCCAAATTTGTTTTTAATGTAAAATCATTGAACAATTATGTTTTGGTATCTAAATTTTATGAGATTTTCGTACCTACAATTTTTTAAAATTTACATATTGGTCCAATGTTTAGATTTCACTTGAATCCATAAATCTAATTCACAAATCCTTTTGAACCAATCCATGAATTCAATCCACCATAACGTAAAAGTATAAATTTAATTAGTTTGTAGCATACAAGATGTTGTATCACTCAAGTGTAGGAGAATATTAGACCATTCTATATTTGCTAATTACGTGAAACTAAATAAATTATGAAAGAGAGACGACTCTAAAATATTGCAAGAGCGATTTTATAAGCTCATTTAGTACATTTACGGGGTACTAAACAAACTTCCATTAACTACATTACATGTAACAAAATATGTGACATCTACATAAGCAAGTGTCAATAAATTGCTACAGTGAAAATGATTGATTGTTGTATTGACGGCCAATTAAAAAATTTGGTCAAAAACTTTCCATCATCTACTTACTCTTTGTTTTATTTTTCACTCAGCTTCCAACTATGCAAATTACAGTTCGGTACCTAAACTTAATAGATCTTTAGATTTGTAAAATAAATTTATTTTTTGGGCATATAAGTCCTCAAAGTATTGATGGAACATTAAATTTCAGTACCTAAACTTTTGTGTATCACATTTTAGTACCTAACCTTTTGAAGTTCTACAAATAGGTCTAATTTGTGTATGTGTAATTAAAACACCCTCGAATAAATGGGTATCAATACCCAACTCATACACATTTAGATTATGAAATTAAATATCCATACCCTACCCAAACCCATATACAAATTTCCAAACCCATATATAAGTTTCCTATACCCTACCCATTATCAATGGGTCTACTTGGGTTTAGGTAAATATCATTTATTAGCCAATCTTTTCAAAAAAAATTAAATTGGATGTTGACTGTTATATATCTCTTTTCAGTCAATATCATATTGTCAAGTCAATAATACTAACGAAAGTGTAATTAATTTTAGACTATTCTTACCAACAAAACACCATAATAGACTACATAATACATGCTCGTTACTAATTAAAGTTACAATGAAATTACTGTTGCATAAGAGTTTTTTAGTTTGCACCACAGTCATTCTTCTTTTGCTGACCCGCAGGATTAATCAACAGTTCAACACCAAGGATTCATCAACGTCATATGTAGCTTCAGTGGGGATTATTACTTACTACATGGAATATGTTATATTTGGGGGACCTTGGCTACTTAAGGTGGGAAAAGTTAATCTGCTAACTTGAAAATTCGTTAGCAGATACTAACTGATATTCAAAATACATGAACTAATATCCAAGTACTAAAGTATCTAGAGAGCACAGACTAGTATTCAAAGTTTGCTGACTGATATCCACCACGAATCAACTATTATCCCAAATTCACAAACTAATATATAGACAACCCAGAATAGTATCCATATAGTACATAATTAGTATCCAGATAACACATAAGAGTATCCAGATAACATATAAGAGTATCCATATTGAATACTAGTTAGTTGTTTGTGGATATTAGTTGGTATCTGCTATTTGGATACTAGTTTGTGATATTTTGAATACTAGTCTGTGCTATCTAGATACTCAGCAGACTTGGATATTAGTTCATACATTTTGGATATTAGTTAGTATATACTAACGAATCTTCTAGTTAGCAGAATAACTAGGCTGACTTAAGGTAGGTTTGGGGTATATTTTAGGATTATTATGTTTATGAATACGAGTATTATAATATAATTAGTAAATAGTAAATACTTCATTTAATACACGTATATGTACCCGTACGTATTTTATCCATTTAAAATTTATGTATCCGGATTATTGTCAAACTGTTTAATTTTCGTTTATTTGATGGCTCTCGTACTAAACACGTATAAAACACGTATACCACGTTTAATATATGTACGTATTTTATACATAACTTGCCCGTACCGTATTTTACTAACTATTCTATTATAATTAGGGATAATTGAAAGTCGGGGTGGGCAATGACCCAATTCACACCAGACCAAATTGTACTGAATCAATATTTGGATCGAATCATATCATATTGAATATATTTCATTTCTATTTTGGTCTTATAAATGATTTTAAGTATGAAGAATAAATGAATCGAAATTGGATTGGTACCAGACAGAATCGAACCAAATGAACCAAACATATTTTTGGTCTGGTTCTCATCCTTTGTTTTATGTCCGATCCTCTTAGTAAATTCAACTAAGTTCTGGACCGAATCGGATGATGCCCACCCCTAATTGAAAGGGACGCCGAGTGGAAGGAAGGGAATAACTATTATTAAGTGTTCAAAAAAGGGCCGAGTAGTATTAGAATTTCTCGGCATGCTTCCTATAAATATGTGATTTGGTCTTTGAAAAAAATGTCTAATAACATTTTAGTTAAAATTCTTTTATGAATTTTAGGAGTAGAAGTAACACAAAAATAATAATGCCACCAAACTTATCAAATAGGTTTATACCATCACGCCAATTTAGCAATAAAACCAAGATTCTCAAACCATGATAGCCAATTCACATGAAATGGTTGCATGTTACAATAGCCGATTTCATGGCATCAAATATAGAGTTTCAGAGAGATTGATCCCTAGAACTTTGGATGAAGGATAACTTTGAGTATAAGTGGAATGATTGAGTTCAAATGACTGAGTGGGTTGTTCAATTAGGCGTTGATTTTATATGATGAATTTTGTCGTATTCTACTTTGATGAAAGCTGACACTCAAGTGTGGCGGTATTAGATTGAAATTCCAATTGAAATACCAGGAGGTGAACTGGGGCAGAAGAGAGGTAAGTGTTACGCTAGATCATTCTAATTATCTAATTAGATTTAGCGGTGATTAAGTCATTTGTGGTTTAGTATGCTGCTTGGATTTACGGATACAATCAATGAGTAATATGGCATTAGGATTGAGTGTGAATGGTATGACCATGAAGACTCAGCTCCCCTGACTTTGTCATATTTGGCGTTGACATAATCTAAGAGCTTAATAATTTGATTTTTTTTTTTTTGTTTGTAAAAAGACTCAGGTTATGTATACCACTTCTGGTTGTATTGTCTCGTATAGATATAAACTCAATCAATTATATAATTGCATTGAATTGAAATTTTGGAACCCCTTTGGCTCTGGGTTCCACTAACCTACACAATTATTGATGTTTAGCTACTCACTGAGAAAGAAGAGCATATGGTTACTACTTACTAGTGTTAGGAGTAAATACTACAAAAAAAAAGATACTAACTAGGGAAGAAAACACTAGTTAAAATCATAAAAATCCTCGTAAAATGTTATTAATAACGGGATTCTGCCCCTCACTATTACGATATAAAGTCAATAACAAACGGAGCAGATCAGATTAATAACTGATGGGTCAATAATCAATCAGTAACCTCTTCCCATGTCCCCACGTGTTAGTGCATTTTTGTTTAAATTAAATGCGAAAGGGCAGTAAGGTAAAATTTCACTTACCTCTATTTATTGCTGACGATGACTTTTGACCGGACCACATTAGCGCCTCCTTCTCTCTCCTCGAAAAACCTCTAATTTTCCTTCCATTAATCTTTAACAGACGATTTCTCACTCGTTTTAAGTCGGATTTTTTTTTTTGCACAGTTAGATCATATTAATTGTGCTTTTCAAAATGATATCCACTTTGATATTTTTTGGACACAAAAAAATTTATCAGTTATTACCAGTCTATACCATATGGTGTTGACTATACCATATGGTATTGACTGGTATTAAATAAGAGCATACCATATGGTATGAATTTGCCACATCAATATATATTTTGTTACCACCCAATACCATATGGTATAGTGTGGTAATATCATGGTAAAGGAAACCGTACCGGACATCATACCGGATTCCTTTCTGGT
Organism: Linum tenue; assembly: GCA_946122785.1. NCBI lineage: Eukaryota > Viridiplantae > Streptophyta > Magnoliopsida > Malpighiales > Linaceae > Linum > Linum tenue. The sequence continues at coordinate 50,518,327 of CAMGYJ010000011.1, read as the reverse complement.
AGGGTATTTTGTGGTACGACCGTGGTTCAACCGTTTCATATCGGTAAATACCGTTTTAGTAATAAAAAATATTTTTTTTATCAAAAAACCGTGCCGGCAAAATCAGAGTACCGTTTCGGAGTAATACCAGATGTATCGGAATATGCCGGACAATTTTTCAGCAATTTGCAAATGTGTACCAAATCATATACATGTTGAAGAGAATTTTATTGGAAGAATATAACTTTATTGAGCAACGATGTACTAACACTTTATTAAGGTTTACTAATTCTCATCCTAACTTTTATTTTAACAAAACACAGTCTATGATCATTAACAGATAACTCGGGAAAAAGAAAATCATGATTAGTGTTTTGTTGCACATGACAATGGTAACAGAAACAAACTCAAAGCACCCACAATCCCCTGCAGGCTGCAAGTCATCTCACTTCACTGCTTCCGCCAACCCATTATGTATCTTCAAAGCTAGCCGAAATCACCCTGCCCCTGATCTATTAATATTAATTTCTATCCAAAATCAATTATTTATCACACACAATTTTCTTTTGCTCCAGCCAACCAACTAATTCAATTGAGAAACCTGCAAAAACGAAATGGATATTAGAATTGAATGGGAGAAAGAACAGGCGTGTGATGGCGGGGAAAGGGACAAACTAGGTTCCAGTGAGGGGCATGTTGACGGATGATATACGTAGCGGGTGATGGTGTCGCCGGAGATTGAAGAGCAGAAGGTCGCTGGCAGAGAATATATGGAGGTTGCTTATCGACGACCTCAGTGGAATCGGGAATGAAGACGGCGACCACAGCGGCAAAGACGAACGGCCGGGGTAAGACGACGAGCAGGCGAGGAGAAGACGGCGAACGATGAACATGGATCTCTGGCTGGGAGAAGACCAAAGCAGAGGCAGATCGACAAACACGGCGAATGGCGACGACCCGCACAGATCAGGGGGAAGAAGACGGAGAGTAGATTTGCTGGGGCTGGTGTGGCGAACTGCTGCCTCCGATAGATCTGAACCGGCGGCATGATCAGAACCGTCCGGTATTTCGCGGCAGGCCGATTCCACCGCAAATACCGGCCGGCACGGCAATCTGCCCATGTTTAGCTTGCCGTTTCGGATCTGGTCCGGTTTCCGGTTTTACCGGTTCAACCGGCCGGTCCGATCCGGTATCCTGGACCATGGGTAATATCAATATATATTGGTATAGTGTGGTAATATCAATATATATTACCTAAAAGAAAGGGGAAAAAACAGAATGAGGGAGAGAGAAAAAAACTTGTCTCAGTCTCGTCTCATTTCATCTGCAATCAAGAACACCAAAAGCCAAAAAAAAAAGATCAGAATTGAGGCCAACGAGTTGATGAAGACAAGAAACGCAATGAAAGACGGTGACTGCAATTTTTATTCGTCGATTGTTAGAGGGAAAAAATGAAAAAGGAAGGGAGCATATCTAGATTTGAAAAGGAGATTGTGAAAGAAAAAAGAAAAGAGAATGAAGAGAGAAAGAAAACGATCCAGAAAAGAGATTGGAAAAAGAAAGAGAGAAGGAAGAGTGAAAGAGAAAGGAGAGTTGCAGAGAGATTATTTCTCTCTCCACCTTTGAAAAACTAGCTATTAAATGCGGATAAAATAAAAAAACATTAATGTGAAAAGGACAAAAATACCATTACCCATCCTGCATCAATCTCAGCCACATGATTGATCCGCCCCTAAATCTACGGCTCCGGGTGAGTTACTCACAGATCAGTAACCACAGGTTACTGACCGTATCCCAAGTCATAACAAACGGCAACCTATCATCCCCACATTAAAAGGTATATAACAACAACGAGATTTTTGCTTTCCTTGAAAGTTTCAATGAGTGGCAAAGAGAAATTGTAAGAAGCTCTTTCAACTCTGCATCCATATGGTTTGGATCATGGTGATGAACTATTATGTTTGTTGAATCCTAAAATTGATAACCAAATTGAAATTTGATCTCATCATCTGGATCCTCCTCTGAATGCTTCTCGAGTTAGTCACTTCTTCTGATATGCTTCTCCACTTTGTATAGGAGCTTTTGCCACATGTAAGGTTACTTCACCAATGATAGCATCAATTCTTGCTCCATCAATGGCAAGGAATGGCTTTCGAAAGAGGATTGGATACTCTTTGCTTGTCTCCATGTCGATCACAAGGTAGTTTGGGAAGAAAATGAAACGGGCCAACTTGGGTTCTTAAGCCTCAAACGACTCCAAGGGCTCTGCAACGGGTGTTGTTGGCTAACAGGATCTGTACATTGACATACTCCATGTTAGCTATTCCCATCTATTCAGATTTATGCAGTGGTAGTTTGTACACTCTTGAGCCAAGGTCACCTAGACCTTTCTCCATGTGACGGTCATCCAAGAGACATTTGATGATGATATGCCCAGGATGCTCCTTTACTTCATTGATTGGGATGAATTATTTGTAATCCCAAGGGGTATTCTTGATCGTGTTCTCCTTTTCTTTGACCCTATAATCTTCCTCCATGAAAATTTCGAGCTTACCTTTAAGATCCCACCATGGAAATCATCTTCTCCTATATTGGCATTGTCACTTCGGCTCCTCCAAAAGATTATTTCAGATTTCTAAAGATGGATGGATACTCAGCTCTTTTCTTCCCTTCTTCCTTTTTCATGATTGGAAAACCTATGGTTGCTCCCATCCTTGTTGTGATGACTCTGACTTCATCCTTCTTTGAATTATTTTCTGTGTTTCTCACCTTGCCACTTCTCGCATGTCACGAGCACTGATGGCATTCGTAGCTCTACCTTTTTTGTGATCGATGTAATTCCCCAATCACTCCAGCATATGGACAATTTTTGTGAACCAACGCCATTTTAAAAGAAAAAATTCACCCAAAATTTAAGAGAAAAAAATATATGGCTCTTACCATGAACTGATAAGAGTTAGTTTAATTTATATTTTTTTATGGTTACACCTGTTCATTTGAATTATATATAATATAATATATTGAGTGACTCGCTAAAACTACATTACTAACTATGCCCAGTGTAAAAAAGACATTATCAAAGTATAGTGGCACAAGTGATAAAATATTGAATTCACGGGTCTCTAGATTTACTATTACTCAGCTTCAGTTTATTATTCAGCAAACATATTGAGATAAGAGAACTACAACTTATCTAGCAAAGTAGAGTTAAAGTTTATCTAATTACAGGTTTAGAACTCGCTCGGGTATCGGTTCTCCTTAGCCACTAACCAGATTAATGATTGATGATTCTCTAACTTGATTCTTTGTCATTCATAATATAAAGAATCCTTGACTAGACCTTGAATATCAATTAAAGCAATCAGGCCCTTTTGAGTCGATTGCCCTAGAGTGGCGTATCTTCTCTAGCACAATCGACTAAGGTTAGACTCCCACAATAGGGTGAGGTCCTCGCTTAATACAAAGCAGTGAATCGAATCACTCTCGCACAATCAATCGAGTACTATCAATCTATGATGCTCTATGGACCTAATCGGGTATTCCCTCTCATATAATCATATCAGAATCAATACTCGACTAAAGCAGAATTGAACATCCAAACATGCATAAAATAAATATGAACTCACGATCACATTCGATTGCAGCAAAATCTTGGAAAGGAATAGTCTTCCCTCTATTCACGGACCAACGTAGACTTGACTGAACTATTCATGTAACACAGTTACCCATGCATAAAGATCAAGCCAGAATCAAAGACCAAATAGTCTAGGTCCTCACCAGGATGTATAATGTGGAAAAGAATCACTCACTCTCGACCAGTGGGGTCAAGACAAATTGATACAAAAGATGTGCCTACTCAAACTCCATCCTATCATCTCTTCGCCGTGATGGCAGCTTCTAAATGCTAGAGTTCAGAGAATGAGTGTCACCGCTAATTTTTCAGGAGTACTTGATTGGGTTGTAACTAGCTATACTCTAGGGCATGGAAAAGGATATTTAGGTGGTAGAAACACTTACAGCACACGGTTCCACAATTCCCTACCAAGCCAATCACAACAATCATTCACATCAATCTTCCTCTGTTGCAGCTGCTTTTATAACCTTTAAGCACAAGAGTGAAGGGGATTACCAACATTTAGAGCATAATCAACTTGGGTGGCAGCTCTCATTCTTTCTTTTTTTCAATTCTCTTTTTATATATTTTTTCCATTTCCTTTAAGAGCCAACAACATATGCCACCTTTTGAACCTTATGAATACATGCTCAATTCCAATAATTTATCCCCATACTTAATTTCACAATCAGCAACTGTCATGTAAGAATTGCTTTGTGAAACCTTCTGGTAATCTCAGATGAGCTTCAAGACACATATGTAACTCTTCTCTTATGCAGACACAAAAAAGAAGTGTACACGACTCAAGGGGGCTGACTATGGGCTATGACACACCGGGACATTCAATTTTTTCTTGGACTAATCCTATGCCTCCATCTTCCTCATTAGTGGCAACATGAATAATGCTACATATCATGATAAGAGGGATCTATCACACAAGAAAGGAATGATCGGGCACAAATCTCACATGTATCCATCAAGAGGGATCAAAGGTCGTGCGATCTTGGTCTTGGTCTTGCAAATGGACCCTTTCCAAGTAGCTCCTCGAAGTTGGGTTAAGATGGCGCATGAAACTCATGACTGGTACAAGCTTCATCCACCACAACTTCATCCCTAACCTGGACATCAATTGCTTTATTAACCCCCCCCTTCCTTCTATAGAATTTGGTTCTTCCCCTCGTGGAAGAACATGAAATTCCTCCTCATTTCTTCCTTCCTCCTCCAAAACTTCTCCTCTTACCCTTTATTCCTCATCTTCAAGCACGGATTAGAGAGCAAGTCTCTATGCAAGGTTCTTGATAAGATTAGATTGCATCTCCTCGTCCATCTCCATCTCTTCAAAGCGGGAATGGGGAAAGGTGTGGTTCTTGATCATGATCATCACGATAGCTCTCTATGAAAAATTCTGTCTACTCCACAGTATTCTCTTGATATGCGGCTTCATCCTCCTCTTCTTCTTGTATGGTAGCAAAAAGGAGATTCTTGAGCAAGTTGTGCACAAGATTGCTCAACCCATTTTGTTTGTTTCGCTAAGCGTTGAACATCATCCTCCATTTCAAAGAGAAAGGAGTAGGGATGGACAGTGGACTGGAAAGCCATATTGGAGCAACCTCTGTCAATATTCTTAATTGATCTGTCAGTAACCCGAACAAACTGCTCAACAGCAAGCGCGAAATGGCTCTTCGACTCCGGATGTGGAATGTAGTAGGGCTGGCTATTTGGACCGGGGTCGGATGAAAAACCGGAAACTGGACCGTATAACCCGGACCGGGACCGGATAGTAAACAATCTAATACAATCTTTGGGCTTAGATTTGAGGTAAAAAACCGGATAAAGACCGGATAAGAGAGCTCAACACCCAAAACTTAAGGGTAATTTGCATAAACGGTCACAAACCTTTACACTTAGTACAAAACTTAACCAACTCCTCACCCTTTTAGGCCTTAGGCCACTCAAATTCCCACAATCTCAATATAAAATCAAGACCGAATTGGGACCGGACCGGGTCAAGACCGGACTGTATCCAATCCAATCTTCGGTCCTTATATTCTCAAAAAACCCGGACTGGACCGGATCAATTTGGGCCAATTTAACCGGACCGGACCGTATAGCCACCCCTAGAATGTAGCATGGATCTGTAGAATGCCCTGTGAATACTGCCATGACTAACTCCATATCAGATGGCCTCACTGGTTGTGGAGGGAAATCTTCTTGATTAGGTGGTGGTTCTTGAAATTCCCAAGAGTCTAGTTGCGCATTGTAGAAAGGTGGTTGTTTTCCTGGATCCTGAATCTTTAACCTTCTCTGTAGTGGTTCTCGGGGTAGTACCAACCGGATGTTGGTTGATACCCCCACTACTCAGAAAAGCCATAGGGATTCATGATTTATATCTGCACAACCAAAAACAAAAACACACAAGTGAAAAGCAAGGGTGGAATAGAAAAACAAAAGAAAAATTGGCTAAATTAACAAACTACAATCTTTCCTAATAATCTAGAAAGTTCGTGGCAACGACGCCAAAATTTTAACTTGCTGAAACTACACTCCTGACATGCTAAGTGTAACAAAGACAAGATCGCAGTATAATGACTGATAAAATATCGAATCCATGGGTCTCTAGATGTACTATTACTCAGCTACAGTTTATTATTCAGCAAAACAAATTGAGATAAGAGAACTACAATTACTTCGGCAAACAATAGTTAAAGTTAATCTAATTAAAGGTTGGAAACTCATTCACGTTGATTCCCACTAGCCACTAACAAGAACAATAATTGATGATTCTCTAACTTGATTCTCTATTCATTCATAATGTGTAGAGTCCTTGACTAGACCTTGAATCTCGGTTAAAGCCATATAGTTATTTCTCGTTAACGTTAGCCTTAATAGAATTACATGTAAGCTAATCGTCATTCCACGTGTTTGACACATCAGCACCATGTCAATTAAAAAAATAATTTATAATGGTAAATACTATTTTTTATCCAAACATTTCACGGATTACAAAAAATTAGCCAAACCTTTTATAATGTTACAAAATCCTTAGCCAGTTTCTTTTCTTAATCACTCCTCAACTCAAATTTCCTTCGCACTACTACTAACATTCATGTTAACATATCTTAGTTGTACAAATATTATTTTCAATTCTTGAGTCGATTTCCCTAGAGGGATGTATCCTTCTCTAGCACAATCGATCAAGGTGTTCTGATCTAGACTCTCTCTATTGGGCGAGGCCTTACTCAATACAAAGCACTGAATTGACTCACTCTCTCATAATCGGTCCAGTATTATCAATTTATGGTGCTCTATTGACCTAATCAGGTACTCCCTGTCATAGAATCAAAGCAGGATCAATAATCTCAACTAAAGCAGAATTGAACATCCAACATGCGCAGATTGAAATTTGAATATGAACTCAAGATAATCAAGAGAGAGTACTCATACAATCATCTCATCAAACAAACATAGCAAGGGTTCCTCAAAACCTAAGTGAATGGAAGTTACTCTATAGAGAAGAGAGAGAATGCAAAATTTGATCTAGATCTTCAATCTCCATCTCCAAGCTTGATTCTCGAGCTCCAATGATGAAGAAATTCTCTAAAACATCTCCCGAAATGTCCTCAAGTCGTTCTCCCTCTCTAGGCTTCGTCCCATTGGTGGTTGGGATCCAAAATCCAACTCTCCCTCTCCATAAATCGCAAAAACACATTCATACACATAGCATAGGACAAGTTACTGCCCCATGTTACGGATGTAACGTTTGGGCCGGGAAATGAGAGGACAAAAAAGAGTAATTATGGTGCTATCATTGACTCTCTCTTCACACTCTTAATATCAAATTCCCGAGCAATAAGCACTTTCATGTTCTCGCTCTCGCTTCGCGAACTGGTTACTTAGTTCTAAACTACAACTTTGTTTGATTGGATCCGATGTGATTTGATGGGTATCAATCCCTAATGTTAAGTGATCGAGTATGTATTCACACGTGTGTCATGTACAAATGAGGAATAAGAATCAAATAAAAATTTTCTTAAGGCTTCTTCTAACAACTCAAATTACATAGTATAATTAAATTGAGTTTTTGACTTGTACAGACTTTGATTTTATGGTAAGAAGCACGCCTCCTAGCATCAAGCAAACTTTTCATTGAACCTGACAAATTACAACCCGACGCCAAAAGTTCCCATACAATGAATTCCTTTGTTTGCGTACAGAATCTGCTACGGTAATTGCTAAGGAAAAGGGCAAAGAAAGAAGCTCACATAAGGTAGTGCTTGGCGTCCCAGTTCCCACGTCGTATTATTAGTGATAAATATAATATGTGGAGAGGGCAGAGTATAAGTAATCTTGGCTTTGACATTATATATGTATGAGGATGAGTGGTCGACATCTTCTATGGATTACTCTCTCCCCTTATTGATATCCCATCTAAATTCTCATCCCTTGGAACTTTATATCTCTCTTATCATCAACAACAACAAATCTAGCTCATTGGGGAGATATAGCTAGATTTTAGGATATATCTGCTTATGGCCTCCAGTCAATTTGCATGTATGGTCACTAAACTTTGTGTCACTCACAAATCGGTAGCTGCAAAATCTAAGAAAAAAAACTCAAAAAGTCGCTATATTTGGTTTTCGTCTCCACGTCATTTATATGGGGAAAAAACAAAACTCAAAAAGTCGCTATATTTGGTTTTCGTCTCCACGTCATTTATATGGGAAAAAACAACTATTAGGAGGGGAGCACGAATCTGTTAGAATTTATGAGGTGATATTTTCTTACATGATTGTAGATAATACTAGTTCTGAATTGGGTTGGCATGGTTAAAAGCCACATTTTTCTTGTTGTGCTCACATCACAATGTGTGAGAACGTGTGCTTACAAGAATGCATGATTGTCGGAGTGCCTAACACGACCTGATGGTTGGAGGCTTTGTAAGTACGTTTACACAGGTGTTATATGAGCATCATAGTCGGGTTGAAAAATGGGGTGTGATGCAATCTGGGTAGGAATCTATATGTAGTGACTCGTTATTGTTAATCTGGCTGATTTGCTTATAATCCAAATCATTTGGAAGGAAAAGCTAACAAGATGAAAGGAGTCACGTATGTTATATTATAGTTTGTGGACAAACATGTATTTCGATTTACCATTAAATATTGGGGTAAGCTTAAAAAATTCAAGAATACATGCCAATTGTAGCAAACCATACATTACATTTTTTGTTGTAATCTCACAATCCTTCATGTAAAATACGTGTTTTTTTCAATTAATTTATTCGACAATCTATGCTTGTCATTTGTTAATAACCCTAAATTTTATGGTATTATGATTTCCCTTGCTATAAGCACTTAAATTTTCGATCTTTTTTCCGCGTGTACTATGTTAAATTGTACGGTGTTCATGTTCCACCACTTATACTGGAGGGTGCTTAAAAACTAGTTTTTTTTTTTTGACAAATGCTTAAAAAAAAAAACTAGTTAATGGGTTTGATTCAGTTCATATATTTGGCCGCATTTTGCTAACGAATAATTATTTAAATGGTGGTAATATAATCATGTGATATGTACCAAACTCATGGTATGAGTTGTAACGGTTAGGGGTGGGCAACATACCAGATCAAATAAGTTCAAATCGAAATTTACATTGAAATTAACCAAATAATGTCATTAGTTTTTATTCAATGAATCATCCTAATAATTAAGGTGGCAACCGATTGAGTCAAAATTGTACTTCTAATCCAATTTTATTCCTTAATTACCTTTTCCTTTCTATCCAAAATCATTTCGATTTGGTGGGGTTTTGGATCTAATTGAATTGCTACAACCCTGCAATATAGCAAGAGGAGAGGAAATTAAAAGTAACTAAAATGTGGAGAATTAACATCAACAAAAATAAAAATTACAAGCAAATCGCTACATGAAGGTCCATACCATAGAATCCTACCAAAACATTAGTCGACCCACTTGACAAAATTTCGTCGTTGTCAAGAATATCCCTCAATAATTACTAAAAGCAAAACCTATTACTATAGGTATAGAAAGACCCAAAATCCTTCTCCTTTTTCCCTATGGTTTGACCCTCTTTCTCCCTTTTTCTATCGAAAATATGCATACTTCTAACTAAAATCTAGTCCTAAAAAATTAGCATAAAATTAATTTTTTGTAAGCAATTTTGTTACTAATATTGACTTCACAATACTATATTGATTGAAAAGAGATATATGGAGGTCAATATCCAATTTAAAATTTTTGAAAATTTTGGCTAATAAATGATATTTATCTAAACCCAAGTAGACTCATTGATTATGGGTAGGATATGGGTGACGTACAAATGAGTTGGAAAGTTTGTAGATGGATTTGGGTAGGGTATGGATATTTACTTTCATAATCTAAATGTGTATGAGTTGGGTATGGATACCCATTTATTGTGTTTTAATTACACATACAAAAATTAGACTTATTTGTAAAACTTCAAAAGTCTAGGTACTAAAATGTAATACACAAAAAAGTTTAGGTAATAAAATATAACGTTCCATCAATATTTTGAGAACTTATTTGCCAAAAAAAAAATAGGTTATAAATCTAAAGATCTATTAAGTTGAGATACCGAACTGTAATTTGCATAGTTGAGGCTTAATTCATTTTATGGTGATATATTTAAGATGCTAATTATTTACTTTTTATGGAAAATAGGAAATTATTTATTTGATATGTATGATTATTGAAATTTCATGTATAATTGTTGAAAATTCTAGCCCGTGTGAAAAAGAAAAACACTTGAGAGAAGCAAAAGAAATACAAACTGGAACTCGCTTAAAATTTCATGCCTTCAAATCCCATAGTGAAAAATGATGACTTTCTAAAAAGTATTAACCATATATATTTAAAATTAATTTGACTCGACATTGAGCTTAAAAAGTTAGTGGTTCATGGTTCAATTATTAATTCTCTAGACTGTTGGTCAGTCGGGTATAGACTCGCTCATACTTGTGATTAGAATACATAAAAATAGTATACTAATTAGGGTTAGATGAAAAAGAAAAAGAAAGAAATAATGGAAGAGTTATAGGCGAGTGAAAAATGAAACGAAGAGAAAGTAGATGATGGAAAGGTTTTAACCAATTATTTTAGTTGGCCGTCAATACATAAGTCAATCCTTTTTATTGTAGCAATTTATTGACACTTGTTTATGTAGATGTCTTATATTTTGTTACATGTAGTTAGTAGAAGTTTGTTTAGTACCCCGTAAATGTACTAAATGAGTTTATAACTTCGCTCTTGTAATATTTTAGAGTCGTATCTCTTTTATAATTTATATAATCTTTCACGTAATGAGAAAATATAAAATGGTCGAAACTTCTCCTACATCTGAGTGATACAACATCTTGTATGGTACAAACTAAATTTATACTTTTATGTTATGGTGGATTGGATTCATGGATTGGTTCAAAAGGATTGGTGAATTGAATTAATGGATTCAAGCTAAATCTAAACACTGGACCAATATGTAAATTTAAATAATCATAGGTACGAAAATCTCATAAAATTTAGATACCAATATATAATTGTTCAATGATTTTATATTAAAATTAAATTTGGAGTATCAACGTGTAAAATGTACATTATAGTGACTAAGTTTTGATTTAATTAAATTTGAGGTATCAAAATGTAAATTGCATATTATGGTGGATTGGATTCATGGATTGTTCAAAATGATTGGTGGATTGGATTCATGGATTCAAGTGAAATCTAAACATTGGACCAATATGTAATTTTAAAAAATTGTAAGTATGAAAATTTCATAAAATATAGATACCAAAACATAATTGTTCAATGATTTTATATTAAAATTCGGGGTTTCAAAATGAAATATAGTAACTAAGTTGTGATTTAATTAAATTTGAAGTATCAAAATGTAAATTGTTATGCAGCCGTAACCTCACTCTACCTTTATATATTAATTAATTAATTAATAGTAATAACTAATAAGTAATAATAACTAATGGTTAAAAGTGAAAATCACACCCGAAACTTGGAAAACTTGGCTCCCTCTTCTTCTTCTACCAATTAACAGAGGAAAAGAATAGTGTAACAAACATTAAAACGTGGACACACACAAGTGCCAAAATTCAGTCCAAATGCAAAGCCAAACAAATTTGGTGAGTGGTAATTAAGAACGTACGTGTGATTAATTCATTCAAAGTTGTGATGATGATGATGGATGGCCATCTAGAACGGTGGACGGAAGGAAGGAGGGGCCCTTCTTCCCTTTCTCAACCAACGGCGGCGGCGGCGGCGGCGGCATAAGACGTAAGTAATGAAGTTATCATCCCACTGTTGGCTTCTCATTCGCAGTGAAGGTGTTTATTTATTTTTTACATTTCCATTAGAGTATAGGTAGATTAATTATGATTACTTGGGCGACCAGACAGTAGCCCGTCGTCCACGTTGAAATTGCAGATGTGATGTGACAGACAGCCATTTGTTCAATTTTACGGCGGCGACGTGACAGCATTCGCTTGCCGATCGACGGTGTTCACGTTCCTCACGCCACCACGATCTAGTAGCTTAGGGACTTCCCCGCCCCACTAATCTGTTTTTTGCTTTCCCTTCCCACTGTTTTTATATATTATCTTTATTATTATTATTAACACAAGTGCTTAGGACGTATAACTTACAAGTGTACTCTGGCTTGGAGCCTTGGACCGAAATTGATTCATATGCCCCTTTAAATAGTTTTGATTTGGTTGTGTTTAGATTAATTCCAATGTGGATGGGCTCCAATTTGATTTATTTAATTAAGTACACAAATTTAGGTAATATACATCATTTCACTAACCGTCTTCCATCAAAACAGAGTGGATCCCGTGAATGAGGCCTAGCTTAGCGGGTGAGTTGCACATTTCTCATGGTAAGGTTGTGTGTTCGATTCCCAGTGACGACACTTCTCCTTCCCTTTCATTGTAAGTAACGGTGGTCATTCCGTCGGTTCGGTCGAGTCCAAACCGAAATGATGTACATACCGGGTCCCCGAATTTTACCAAATCTCAAATCGAATTAATTTGGTTTGGTCGGTATAAACTGAATCATAATTCGGTTCGGTTTGGAATTTCACATAAACCCGAATTTGTGAAACTATTTATATTTTTTTTTCTTTTAAATTATTTTTTATCACAAATATAAACAATAAATATGTAGTTATATGCATCATCAATAATAAAATCAAACATTTGAACACATGAGTCATAAAACCCTAACATGATTCAAATATTTAACTCTCAAAACAAGTACAAACATTAAAAAAAATCCATCATTTGTAGCTTACAATTATAGTTATTCAGTTTTTCGGTCGGAAATTCGACTCGATTGAAAAAACCTTGATTTTCGAAATATCAATATTTTCCTTCGGAATTTCGAACAAAATAGCATTATTTCGGTTTTGTTTCGATTTAATTCGATTTCAATTCAGTTCGGGTTTACCGAACCATTTGCCCACCCCTAATTGTAAGGCCTCTAGTAACATTGTAAGTTGTAACATGTTATTATTAAAAAGAAAAGTAAACCCCTCTCTCTCATTCTTTAATTTGAATTTTGTCTTGCCCTCTTTATAGCTCTAGCTCCATATTTCTGCTTTCTAACACTATGTTTTCGAAGGAAGGGAGGAAAAGGAGGAGAGGTTAGAAAAATTTGGAGGGGAGGGAAATTGGAGAAAATTGGAAAGAAAATGTTGTTTCATGGAAGAAAGTGGGAGAGAAAAATTATATTGGGAATTGTGATATGTATTATATTTTATTGATGATAGAATAGTTAAATAATTTAATTATATAGTGGAGAAAAGAGAAGATAGAGGAGAGAGGGCAAATAAAAAAAAAGGAATTAATGGATAGTGGAAGTTTTCTCTCCAAATTGGGGGTTGGGTTGAAGAGTAACCCTTTTTCTCCAAAAAAAAAAAAGTTTGAAGAGTAACCCTTCTCCCATTTCCTTCCCTTTACCACTGTTCCGAATTTAGAAAACAGGGTTAAGTGTCTTGAAATTAGAGCTTTCCACCAATTTCTTACCCTCCTCTTCTTTTCCTTCCTATATGAACAGAGTGTAAAGGTTGTTATCGACTCCCTATGGTGACAAGCGGTAACTCTATCTCCATATTTCTGCTTTTTAGGGGATGTTATGAGCTCCCTATGCTCTTGCTCTCCTTGCCTCTGTTTAAGGAATTTTATCATACTTAAAAGTAAATTTGAAGCACATCTCAATTTTGGAACAGGGCCTCCACGATCCACTGGACAACCCTACTTTTTTGGTTGGTTGGGGCAGTTACTCATTTTTGGAACAGGGCCTCCACGATCCACTAGACAACCCTACTTCTTTGGTTGGTTGGGGCAGTTACTCGGAGTTTGGTGGCTAGCCATGATCTTCTGCTCTCATTGTACTTCAATCTCTCTGTCTCGGCTCCCTCTTCCTCTCCAGTTTGGAACAATTCATTTCACATCCTTGGCCATCGTCATGTAATCTCATGTACGAGATTCACTATGATGGACGTCTTTGAGCAATTCCAATTAGATGTCGCTGTGATCGGACGAGCTGGTGTTGGTCTTGGTGCTACTCTGTTTGGTTTGGAAGCAAGAGGTATTTTGGATGTTCTAAATTTGGATCAAGTGTTCATATCCTTTGAGTGATTGATTTCATTCTTTGTTTTTGCTCTTCATCTATGTTTATTTTCAACTGATTAGCTTGGGACGCATTACTCTAGGTTTGAATCCGGTGTATCTCTGTCCCTCTCTATAACTGATCATTCATAGTGCAATGCAAGGCCCCTTTGTAAAAAAATTCCTTCAACCTAATTCACACCTTTAATGTCGGTGTTTCCACATTTTTGTTTGTTTCATAATAAATAAAGAATAAAAAAGTAAATTAGATTGAGTATTCATTTTCTTTGGAAATCCAATACCATAAGCCTTATTTTGATGTAGACTAAAACAAATTGGATATAAATCAGCCTCAAAAGTGATATTACTCAACTTTTGTTTAAATTGTAATAACTCATCATTCAAATAACTCCATCCCGCTACAAAATCACTGACTTGTAATTAGTGGTGAAGCCATGAGTTGAAACTAAGTGTGTACATTTTTCATAATATAAATAAATAAAACAAGAAGTGAGTACAAATATTCTTTTATCGTGTCAAGGGTGATGAGATCAATCCATTTCTTAAGCACATATGCAGACTTTTTTTTACCATAACTTATCGTATGTCTCGTGAGAAAGTCAAAACTCTCCTATTCTATGGTTGTAATTGGCTAATGAGTCCTGAACTTTTCTTCGTTTCTTGTGGAAACACTACAATAGATAGGGATGATAATAAAACTCGAACTCACGGGTATCCCACTCGATCCAGTTCGGTCAACGTGGGTAAAACTCGTGGTGACGGATTTTGGGCCGGGTTTGGGTTTAAACTCGTTCATTATTCAATGGGTTGGGTTTGGGTTTAGGTATACCAGCTCCATGGATACCCGCCCACACACATATAATTAATTTTCCTGGTATATTCAATAACTAATCTTCTTTACATTTGTGGAAACATGTCTAATTTTTTCTTTCTAATTGTGTAGAATGAAGATATTATCGAGTGGAGAGTGAAGAAGTTTAATTGACAAGGAGTAAGAAGCTTTCAATTGATTATGTTATTTATGGATAATTTGTGATTTGCTTCAATTTTCTTGAGTATTCTAGATTGGTGTTGAACAATTTGTATGGTTAATTTGTGATTTGCTTGAATTTTCTAGAATTATGTTTTATATATGGATACTTTGTATTGAGAGATTTATATTTGATTTATATTTTGATAAGAACTTGTTATTGTAAAATGTTTACGACAAAAGACCATGGGTACCCATGAACCCGCGAATACCCAGCGAGTTGGGTTGAATTTGAGTTTTCCAAATCCAATGAATTTTACCTCGGGTTTTTTCACGAATAAATCCATAGATTTGAGTTTGAATTGGACAAAACTCGATCTAACCGACACAATTACCATTCTTAGGTGGTTGGGAGATCAAAGAGCCGGAAATTAGGTTGGAAAGAAAGAAATTAAAGTGATGTAAGATGGTTTGTTGGGGTTTTTCGTACATTGCCGTGCCGCTCGAACTCTCGATCGTCCTCTTTCTCTCTCTCTCTAACTCAACTGTTTGATGATCACCTTTCAATATACGTACGTACCCTGTATTTTTGTACGTACACTTTACACATATCTACTACACGTCAACTAAGTAACCAACTCCATAATTACAAAGCCCCTTTTCTTTGCTTTGTTACGTACCAAATCGTGTGTTATTGTGTATCCTCCATCCGCCATCTTGCCTCTTTGATGGGGGGCAGCTTTCTACCCTCTTCTTCATCCTCATTTATTGGTTACTATGCTTATTTTCTGGATCCTGTGATAAAAAATTCTCTCTCCCCTAAGCAAATAATAATAATAATAATAATAATAATAATAATAATAATAATAATAATAATAATAAACTCGTCTCTAACTAGACAAATCTCACAAACATGGGAATTTGCGGTAATTTGAGTCAATCTCACATACGTGAAAATTGTAATTACGGCACCCATTCTCACATCTTCTTTTTTTCACGACAAATTCTATCCCTCTTCTTCCTCTTCCTTTTTCTCTTTCTTTATTTTCATAATTTTCCTCTTCCGTCTCTCACACAGGGATAAATTGGTATTGTAATAAAATTCCACATTTTAAAACTCATTTTACACATGAAATTTTGGCCAATTTCAACTTACAATTCTATAAAAAAAAAATAACCAAAGTTAAAGTAAATTCTCACATTTTTCAAATTTCCACACCCAAACAAACACTTATGGAACATCATGAATCTTACTATTATTAACCACGCACATTATAATTTACTATATTATGAATAGGGGTGGAAATCGGTACGGTATCGTATCCCAATACCAAATACCGAAATTCCGAATACCGAATTACACCCTAAAGTCAATCCCAATCCCAATCCCTAAATTATTTCGGTATCTCAATCTCAATCCCTAAATATTTCGGTATCCCAATCGGTACTTTGGTATCTCAATCGGTATTATCGAATACGAAATTAATTATCTTTGCAATTAATAATTAAATATATAAATTATATTTTATTGTTTAATTTAGGGGAAAAGACTAAGCAAAGAGTTTTGAATTAGGATATTATTGAGGAGAATAGAGGAGAGGACAGAGGAGACATCTCAAGTTCTTGTCATTGATAATCTTTAATTTGACGAATTGGAGGTTGAGAGACGACTATTAGTAGTGATTGAATGATCTATGTATAATTAAATGACACTTTTGGTGGTTGAGAGTCATGTAGAGAGTCTAGTTGAGAGGATAAAATTCAAACTAGCTTATATTTCGGTATTTCGGTATATCCTGATCCCAATCCTGTAATCCCTAATACCGAATAACAATTAAAATTCAATCTCAATTCAAATCTGAAGAAATAATATGTGTATTCGATAATACCAAATATAGACAAATTCTGTACGGTATTCGGTATATCCCAAATACCGCTACCAAACTTCCATCCCTAATTATGAATTCCAATTACCGATTTTGGATTTTGGAGCATGAGAATAAGTAATAAATGGGGGTTGAAACAGTAGCAATAAATAGTACTAGTACTAGAGTAGAGGAGGTAATAATTTTATGTGGTTACAATAAGAGGGTCGGGTGGGACCGGTGAGATCTAACATTTGACTAGAAAGAATTGTAAAGATTGATTGTGGGGTAAAACCGTAAAACTGATTCTGGGCTTTCCCTGTTATGATGCTACTGTTGGGGTTGGGGCTTCATGCTTGACCGCGCCGGATCCCATCAATTATTATTTGCCGTGGGATTTCTATATCGTACTCGTACTTGATTAACCGGTTGAACCGAAAATAGTGAAAATCGGACCTAATCTAGAACTGTACGTGTGTTGGAAAATCGATTGAGCCAGCCAGCATCGGCAAGAAGTCGAACAAGCGTAATGTGATAAATTGGTATGTATTGATTCAGCTGTCGGCATGCTATTTATAATATAAAAAATAAGCCCACATTAAAGGAAACGATGTGTTTCCAGTTAAAAGGAAACGAGAGAAAAAAGCATAGTGCAAATTATCAAAACCCTAATAGCCTTGTCTATCTTCGTTTTCGTCGTCTGTCGAGTTCGAGACGAGTAGCGGCCAATACCTCCAATGATACGCTCTTGCGGACAAACTTTTTTTACAATTCTAATCAATTGCTACATGTTTAAAAGTGACCCAAATGGACAGTAGAATAGAAACCCTTTTGTTGAGAACACAAGCAATCGATGCTGTGGAATCATTCCCGCACAAGTTGCAGAGGAAACTCTTAAGTATCGATAGGATTAAAGCTTTGATGATTTCGTAGATTTGTATTCTTGGAAATTAAGTGAATAAACACAGACAAATTCCACCAACCAATAATTAAATCAATGAATAATATACTAAAAATGCCGTCCTTGATTTTTGGTTAATCAGTAGAAACCAAGTGGGAAAATCAAAGAGCCGGAACTAGTAGTAATCAACAAAATTATTCTAATTACGTCTGGGTTTGGACCACTAATTAAATTAATTTCGTTAACTACGGAATCTACTTTCTGTCTCTCTCTCCCTCTCGAATCACTGATCCGTGTAAAAAGACTGGAAATTTAAGATTCGTGTACAGGAAAAAAAGGAGTGCAAAATGGGGAGAAAGAGATAAACTGAAGTGGGAATTTAAAACAAACAAAACAAGAGTAACTGAAGCAAGCCCTGTGGTGTGTTACTGTTCCTGCTGATTCACAGCTTTGACCTCTCCTCTGTTTCCAGTTTCCTTTGGATTCTTTTCTAATCTTCTTGTTTTTTCTCTCATCTCTCTCTCTCTCTCTCTCCCACCATTTGAAATCCACAACAACCAAGACCGTGGAGATATGGGATAAATTTGAGAAGTAAATTTTTATGCATGAGGTATATATCATCTCTTTTGTCTTGTTGGTTGAGAAGTTTTATGTTTGGATTTTGAGATCCCTAATAATATGATTTTTTCAAAAATATCATTGTTTAAAATTTCTTTTTTACAAAAATAACACTCAGTCCTGAAAAATTCTAAAAATAGCATCGTTTCTCGAAAACCATCACCCAGCGGTTTTCGATGAAAACCGCATGGTTACGGGATGGTTTTGAAAACAGCTCGGGGTGGGGGCGGTTTGGTCCAAAACCGCTGCCCAACCCTACGGTTTGGTCCATGAATTTTTTTTTCTGAAAAAATCCTAACTTAGGTGGAAACTTCAATCGAACGTATCTTTGTGTTCGGGTATCCGATCGTCGCGATTTTTTTTTATTCCACATAACTTTTCGAGATCTTGTCAGCCGCAAACCGCCGAATCCCGCCTTCGTCCCAAAATAAATATCGTTTGCTACCGCCGGGTGGGGTGGCGGTTTGCACCCAAACCGCTCCAACCCATTGCGGCCGGCAAAACCGCCTCCCCACCTTGCGATTTTCGTGAAAGCGTGCTATTTTTTGAATTTTTCGAGATTGGATGCTATTTTTTAGAGAAAAAAAAATTCAACAATGCTATTTCTGAAAAAAGTCCTAATAATATACATTGGTACATTATTAATTTATGCACTCACGCGACAAACTTTAAGTATGACTCCCAATCTTAATGTGATCTAGAATGAAAATAGGCATACTAGTTCAGCCAATAATTTGTTTGAAATTAAGTAGGCTCCCACTAAATCCCTAATTGAGTGGGGTGAAAAGAAACTAACATAATGGCCCATGCTTCCCGATACAAAAATTGAAAGTAGATGAAGAAAAATAGGCCAAAATTAGCACCTGGAATTCAACGACCAAAAACAATTAGCTCCTGGATTTTGTTGCACTCCATGCAGTTTTATTTTCCTCTTCCAAAACCGTATGATACCCGCCTTGCGTATCATTCACTCCCTTGCAAGTCACAACTGCACAATTCATTTTATTTATGATGTATATATAAGCTATTTTATTTTAATACTCAAACGTAACAGAAAATAGTAACAAATAGAGAAATTAATCCCACTCTCAAAACACCTTATTTTTTTTCAATTGAAAAAAAATCCGTTACAACAACAAACAAGAAAAGAAAGAAAGAAACGGTAAACACGCCACACCTGAGTCAATCGCGTTTATGCTGGTTTTGTTGGTTTCAGGGCTAAAACATTTTAACCCTTTCAATAACAGAAGTTAGTTACCCCTTTTTACTATCAACGACTTTAACCGCTTGTTTCCCCTTCATCATTTTCTTTTTATATATAAATACTGGAATATTACGGGAGTCAAGACACAAGAGGCTTCATGTTCAACCATGCCAACTTCGACATTTTTGAATACCATCTCAAGCCACAGTTAATCTCAATATCTTCATCTTTTTCTCTTTGTGGTTTGTAAAAAACCAATCCGGAAAATTTTCGTAATTAAACTGAAAGAGTTAATTAGGGTTTTCAAAAACGGATGCCTCGTAATTATTAATATTAATATTTGAAATCATAAACAAATGCACGATGAAAGACGAAGAAGCGGATCTGGGTCAACCGCCTTTGACCATCGAAACGACAGTACAGAAGGCTGGAAGCGTAATTTAGCAGCACTGCCGGACGGCCCCACCTCACTCTTACACAGATAGGTAACTTATTGTAATTTTATTATCATTTTTCATTTATTTTTATTTATTTTCCTGGGTTTTCGTGTTTGTTTAATGGGAGAACTGCTCTCTTTCTCTCTCTCTCACTATATTTCTTATGCTTTTTGGCTTTTGCTCTGTTTTATATAAAGCCCGCACTCGGCCTTTTATTCTTTCGTCTTCCCTCTCGCCTAAGGGGAAAATCA
Source organism: Linum tenue (assembly GCA_946122785.1). Taxonomy (NCBI): domain Eukaryota; kingdom Viridiplantae; phylum Streptophyta; class Magnoliopsida; order Malpighiales; family Linaceae; genus Linum; species Linum tenue. The sequence goes on along the minus strand of CAMGYJ010000011.1, from coordinate 50,497,820 downwards.
AAGGATTTCTGGGGAAAAAGACAACGCTGAAACGGTTCGCCGGAGCGCTGCCGGAGGAACAAAAGAAAAGGAAAGAAGGCGGGGAGCTTCCGTGATTTCAGTCTGTTGGAAGAATGAGGACGAGAAGAGGCGTTTGTTACCCGAGGATGGAGGTTTGTGGTGTGGAGAAGAGAGTTGTCAAAAGAGCGAAACGCGATTTCTCCGCCACCGCCGATGAGAGTCTTGCCGGAAAGAGGCAGAGACTATCGCCGGAATCCGAATACGGAAACCACGGCGGCGATATGTTCGACGGCTTGCCCGACGATCTTGTCCTCTCAATCCTTGCCAAGCTTAGCTCATCCGCTTCATCGCCATCGGATTTCATCAACGTCTTGATAACGTATATCCTCTCTTCTCTGGCTCCGGCCCTTTTCTCCTTTTTTGGTTCTCCGCCGCTAGAGATTCGTTTTCTCATGATTTTTTTTTTCCTGGATTTGTTTTTTTCCCCCCTCAGATGCAAGAGATTCAACGGTTTAGCCCTCAATCCGCAAGTACTGGCGAAGGCTTCACAGAAGACTTTCGCGATTAAGGCGAAGAACTGGTCGGATTCCGGTCACCGTTTTTTAAAGCTTTGTGCCGACGCCGGGAATGTTGAAGCTTGTTATACTCTTGGAATGGTAAGCGAAACTGATTTTTTTTTCTTTTTCTTTTTAATATTTGAAAATAAATTCATATTTATTCTTCTCGAGATTTCGATGGACTCTTTCCTTTCCTCTTAACAATTTTCCTTTTTGGCGCAACAGATTCGGTTTTACTGTCTGCAAAATCGAGGCAACGGCGCGTCGCTGATGGCCAAGGCGGCAATCAGTTCTCACGCGCCGTCACTATACTCGCTTGCTGTCATCCAGTTCAACGGCAGTGGCGGGTCGAAGAGCGACAAGGACCTGCGAGCCGGAGTAGCTCTCTGCGCACGCGCCGCCTTCCTCGGCCACATCGACGCCTTGCGGGAGCTCGGCCACTGCCTGCAGGACGGCTACGGCGTCCGCCAGAACATCGCCGAGGGACGGCGGTTCTTGGTCCAGGCGAACGCCAGGGAGCTAGCGGCGGTGCTTTCCGACCCGAACAACGGGCTCGCCACGCGCGCATGGCTCACGTGGAACTCCCACGCGCATCCCAACAACCCCAGCCGCGGCAGCGCCACCGCCGCCGCCGCCGCTGCCGGCGGCCCCGGGTGTCCGCTTCTGAGTGACTTCGGCTGTAACGTCCCGGCGCCGGAGGTTCACCCGGCCAGTAGGTTCATGGCGGAGTGGTTCGCTGCCAGAGGCGGGGCGCCGGGGGCAGGTCTGAGGCTTTGTTCGCACTTCGGATGCGGGCGGCCGGAGACGCGTAAGCACGAGTTCCGGCGGTGCTCCGTTTGCGGGACGGTGAATTACTGCTCCAGAGCTTGCCAGGCTTTGGATTGGAAGCTGAGGCACAAGGCGGAGTGTGCTCCAGCGGAACGGTGGGTGGAGGAGGACGGTGAGGGGATGGACGTCGACGGCGGTGCCGACGGTAACGGTGACGGAATGGGGGATAGCTAGGAGCGTTCAGCGGGAGAGAGGTTAACAAAAAGTGACGGCAGGTGGAGTGTTTTTTTGTGTGGCCTTGTCGGGAAACGGAAAGGTAGTAAGTAAACGGCGTCAGGAAACGGCGGTGTAGTGGGAGATACGATGAGGCCATTCCTTGGTTGGAAAATATTAAGGAAAGTAAAAAAAAAAAATAGAAAAAGAGGGAAAGTTAGAAAGACAAGAAAGTCCTTTGTAATTGTCGTAGAAGGGCAGAGGAAGTTGTTTGTTCCTCTCGTTTGTATAGAGGGGTAAATCGGAGAAAACGAGGGGAATTCTTTTTCCAAGTTCTCATCTCGCTCTCTTTTTTTGCGGTAATTTCTTCTCTTCTATTCCCTCGCGTCATATTTTCACCCGTCCTCTTTTTCATGGTTCGTGAAACCATATCTCGGTGGAAAACTATAAAAATCCGTACAGAAAGTTAAACTTGTAGTTTAGCCGTATTAATGGTTAAGCTACGGTTAAATCATGGATTCATCATAAAATATTCAATTGCTGAATTTTTCGATATAATCTTCGGTACAATCTCACAAACATTGCTTGTTTCTCACCTTTTGGTGTACCATGGAGTCAACACTCAACCCTAGGTCTATGAACTCTTTAGATCAAAATGGAGTAGAAGAAAATTGCCAACATTTAGAAAAAAATATATAGTACAAAAAAAAAAACTTCAATTTTTTACATTTTCATTTTTCAATTCTCTCATGTAGTGTGGTAATATGAACGAAGATAGAATAAGCTTGGACCTTATTCCAAACCTTAATGACTTAGTACATAGAAGTCATAATTTCCGAGTATATGTTCTATTTGAAACAAATTAGGGTTATTGTACCAATCGAATGCTAAAATTTTAGTTGTATTCATGGTCTTAGATATTTTTATCACCTATGTTGAGAAAATGAATCTGATTCGAGTTCACGAACTCGAATAATCTTAGGGGTTAAAACAAATGGGGATCGATGTGGGTGATTAGGGGGAGAGTAATTGGAGGATGTTGGTTTGGGCAAAAGTAGGTGTGGGGGGAATGGGATGAACAACCAAACTCCCCAACACACACCCCTCACATGCAGAAAAGAAGAAAAAACCCTGCAAAGTTAATATTATTGGTTAGTTTGAAGCTAAATTGGCTTAGCTTTGGGGTAAAGATTGGAAAACAAGAAACAAAGCCCTACACCAATTATATAGTTTGATGTTCAAGAAAAGTCAAATCCAAAGGAGAAAAAGAGTAATCCTTGGAGAACATGGATTTATGGATGGGCAGTCCTTTTGGCTTTTTATTTGGAGGACTGGCCACTGGCTAGGCCAAAACCCAACAAATAGCACACCACCAAAAAAAAAATTGTATAAAAGAAAGAAAAAGTGGTAGTAATAAAGTAATAGGAATGATTTTGTTTGATTATTGTTGTTGGGTTTTTTTCCTACACTGTTATTTGGTCAGATAAAGAGAGCAAATTTTGTTTTAAAGAAAGGAATTATTATGTGGAGAAGTGATTCTCCTCATTCACAAACAAACCCATCAATGGATTGACCAAGAACAGTAAAAGAAGAGGAAATGGGGAAGGAAGAAAGTGGTGGGGGAGAGAAAGAAAAAGAAATTTGTGAGGAAGAGAAGAAAATGGGGGCAAGGCAAGTGGTGGTGTGATGGGGAGAAGAAGTTCTTGTGCTAAGGTGGTGGAAGAAGTGGTTTGTGTCTTGAGCTTTTGAAAATGTAACTTAATATTTTTTTTTCTTGAATTATTGGTAGTCAACTAATCATCAATGAAGCAAATCAAGGAAATAAAATTATTTTGACAACCACATTTTCAGAAGGATTTGATCGGTTTAATCTTGAAAAGAGATGACGATATTCTGAGTTTTTGTAACCAAATTATTTTATGTGTCTGATAGTCTTCTTGCTAATTCAAATTTATATTTAAGTTAACGATAGAAAGAATTGGCAAGGTGATTCAATTAAGAAGGAAAATTGTATAATTTTTTTTTGGGGTGAAAAATGTATACTATCATTTTGTAGTAAATAAAGTGAAACCCCAAAGAATTGGCAAGGTGATTCAATTAATGTAAAGTGAAACCCCAAAGAATGAGGAAGGTGAAATGGATTTGTAAACGAGGAAACCGTAACTATCATTTTGTAGTAAATAAATTGGTGCCCATGATTCGATGGACAAATGTGCCAAAAAAAGAAAAGAAGCAAAGGAAACGAGAGAGCATCTAATAAGGGCGAGATATTCATGTCATATATTATTCTCTTTCACTTTCTATATTTCCCTCTTCTAGATTACTTTCCCTTCTAAAATCTCAAACTACAGTACGTATTTCGTGTTGGTTTCTGAATTGGGTTCGCCTTTTAATTTACATAGAGGCATAGAGCATATTTTTTTTTGATAGCAAAAGACACGTACTGGGATTCGAACCATGACCATTTTAAAGAAAAGCAAAGATCACAACCAATCACACTAAGTACATTTGTTGAGGCATAGAGCATATTGTTTGGTCAATAAAATAATTTTACTTGTCATTTGTTTTACATACTTTTGTTCGTTTTCATATCATTATTGACTTTCATATGATATTATTGAGATTGAAAATTTAAAATGACGTGATAACATTATAAGAGAATTACAATAAAATAAAACCGTTTATCAAAATATAGCACACTAATATAACGGGGCAATACGATACGATGATGATGATCTTTTAACGACACGAGCAATATGTCTAACCGATTTTGTGAAACTGATTGTATAGTTTCTGTTTTTAGTTTGTACATCATACCATCGTCGACTTCCATTCGTGCATGAACCGTATATTTATTGACATAATAATACCCGGGCGGTGTCGAAAGATTAGATGGTTGGGGCTTGTGAAGGTTGGTGGTCCAGGCCCAGCCCATTTAATGAGATTAGTTGGGGAGGGTTTCTGCTCAGTCCAGCTGTGGCTGAAAAGGAATACAGCCACTTTATGGAGGCAGGCAGAGACTTTCCAAACCCAAATATGCACACCACGCCCATTTCCTTTTCCTCTTGCTTTAGGGCAGAATATATCATCCTTGGTTATTCATTTGTGTCTAACTAGATTTAGCTTCTTGATTTAGAACTAGGTTGAAAGAATGAGATAAAAAAATATATTATATTTTACAGTATTTTTTTAATTGTCTTGTATCGGTTTTTTTTTTAACTCGAATTGTAATTTTTTTTGTTCACACAAGGAATGAGTTTATTGTGACCTACAAACAGAGTTGCACTTGTGAAATTACTTGGAAGATATTAGGAGTTGATCAATGGTCATGGCTCACCCGGTATCCAATGAATGGGTTTGGACATCCGTCTGGTAAGGAAGAAAGAAGTTAACTGACGAAATTTATCTATTTGCGTAAGTGATCTAAGAGTCAGTGCGCAGATGATATACATTTCTGACATATTTTGAGATTTTTTTTCGTCCATCTATTACCACTCAATACCATTATAATAACACGTGGTGCCATTTTGTATCACCTTCGCACTTAACTCAAATTTTGTAATGTATTGTTGAGAAGGAACTGATTCATAGTGATCTATTCTACAAATTTATGGATAAAAAGTGTGAGGAACACATATATAACCTTTTACCACTCTGGTATAGCCGTATAGGGGTGATACCTGAAGGTAGATAATGGTGAAAGGTAATTAGTATATTCCTATTATCATGCACACAATTATTCTAAATTATGATATATTCATACCACCATGATAGAATCTTGTGCGGTTACTAAACATTATCAGCATACCATGATGTACACTGATAATATATAACCTAAAATAATATATAACCTCAAAGCTATATATTAAAAGAGTCCATAATAAAACATAGGCAAAATACACTTGTATAGCCATAACTTTCACGTTTATACCAATAATAGCCACTTTTGAAGAAATACACAAAATAGCCATTTCCGTCTAATTCTTTAACGGTGTCATCTAACAGACTGACTGGATTAACGGAATAGCTGACCTTTAACGGAAGACCTTTTTCATCAATATGAGTACCTATTATAATCTCCACTTTAATAAACCATGTGTATATATAGTCTCTTGATAATAATCATTGTGTCATTGCAAAGATATTTACTTTGATCCATATTTCTCAATAAAATTTCAGGGCATCCAACTCCCTTCTTCAATTGAATATGATATCATTCACTCAATACTTTCTAAATTTCCCTCCTAAAAGATTGCACGTTAGACACTTGATAGTGGATAAGAATTGCGGCAAACAAATTCCTTACTTTATATCCAGAACCCTGAAAGGAAACTTCTTCCAAGATGTCACTCCACTCATCATCCGGCAATAACCCAAGAACATTACATGGTTATTGAAATGAATCATAAACTACACCATTAACTGTTCTAATTTCTTCATAAGAATGACAACTTTTGACTACATGCGAAGATAAATTCTTTCTTTGTCTGATGGAGGACACTTATATAATCTTCCAATACACACTTTGTTCTTCCTCATTAACCACCTTCTCAATTATTGGTCCAAATGAAACATTGAGAGAACTCCACAAAGTATATTTGACACATGACATACACAACACTTAAGATGAACTACATCTAACATCAGACTTAACAAATTCTTCAGCATGCTTCACCTGATGTTATGTAGCGACAATCTAGAAATGCTTTAATCTCATCAATATAAACAAAAGTTATGAAAGAATTTCCTTGGTTTTGGGGTTGTTTTCCATTACCACCTATTAAGATTTCAGAGTCGCCATTGCTTTGTCTTCATAATTGTCAATATATATAAACAAATACTTGATAGCCCTTAAATAAAATAGTAAATTAATCGTATAACTCGAAATGTTCAATTAACGTAATAATAAAGTAAAAAAAAATCTATTGAAATATGAAAGCGTTATATATTGGCTATTTAAATTTGATTTCACCGTATTTCGATCTATATTTCCAAAAGGTAAGTTTATGGAATTTTGGTGAACATTTTATTCTCTTGGCGTAGTGAGTTACATGTCTAAATTAATAATATGTAGAAAAATCATAATGAATAAGCACACAAGCCTTACACGCTCTGCAAAAATTTCAGAAAACCATTTTCCCTAACTAAACTATAACAATACAGTAGCAAAAATATTGATAATAAAATGCTCCTAATCCTAGCCATGATAATATGGTTAATCATATAGCAGCTTGATATCCTATGAGAATATAGTAAATACTTTGTTACAATGATAATATGAAGAACAACTAATGAAAAATAGTTCCGGAGAAAAAACAAACTGACACGAGAAGACCCCATTATAATTTGCTTTGAAGTATTTACTTATGGGCATATTCAAAACCTATGGAGAGCTACTTTCGAAGAGGAAGGTTCACTTCGCCATATTTGTAACACAATGAAAATTTTGGTTGGCGTTAAAAAGTATATGCACCTTTGATTAACTAACCACCCTTAATCTTGAAAAGTTAATTAGCTACCTATCATATTCTTATTTTCATACCAAAATATATAGTCATCATGATAAATCTATTTAACATTCAACAATTTTTAAATGCCCTTAATTGACTAACCATCCTATTCAATATTCATATGCATATTTCTCTTTTTTTCCCTCCCTACGTGTAACATAGCTTTAGTTGATTCATGCGTGTAACATAGCCACACCCACAGGCCTAAAATTTATAATAACAATTAATAATAATTAGCCGCTTGCTTGGCCGCCTGCTTGGAATAAGTAGAGGACCTAAAGTCCCATATCCTAACAATACATATAGTGCCCTTCAATTATTTTCGTGTCCCAAGTATGCAAGGAAAAGAAGAATGGGCCTGGCCCAATTTATTCAATAAATGCACAAGTAATTTACCAAAATCTCCTGCCGTGGATTGCGCAGAGAGCTAGGAAAGGGGAACTAAGGGGGTTCCGGCCAGGAACCTCCATATAGTATTGTTAGGACTAGCTAAAATTCTGGTTTATAAGAGTTAAAATTGACTAGCACCAGGCCCGGCGTTTTGGCCGGGAGAGGTTAGATTGAGAAGATGGTATATAGTAAAGAACTAGCTTATTACCCGGCCCGTTGACCGGATTACTGTATGTTACCCACTTGTGGAATGGGAGAGAAAGCAAGTGAGAGTGAAGAGATTGGGATTCCACTTGATTAGGACCGACCCACTAATCCAATTCTTCCCGACCCGCCCCAACCTACAGGGTCAGAAAGAGTCAATAAGAAAATACGAACGGGGAGGATTAGTCATATATCTTGACTCTTCAGAAGTGGGTCAAACAGGATCAAGGTTGGGTGAGGGCAATTTTTAGTGCTAAGCAGAGTTCTGGGCTGAATACCTTTACTTAGGCCTAGAAATTGGTGCTGATGCAGAATGCAGTTTTTATTATACCATCATCAATCATCATTGAATTAGTCCTGGGCATCCCTCCCCGTTGTCGGTCTGAATTCTAATGATGGCTTCATTCCTTGCACCAGCCATATCAGCGAGTTGCCATCTCGAGCATGATTTGCCTATGTACAAATAATACAATTAGAGTATGAAAATGAATTCAATGAAAAGGAAAAGAGAATTCTATCACATGCCAATAAATACACACATAATAGTTGAAGCTAAGTGAAAGTCATTACTCGCACATCAATTCTCAAAAATTACAGACTAAACATTGGCTAGAATGGCACTGAAACTACCAAGAATCATGGACGAAACAACTTGTCAAATTAAATAATCCTTATACTGAAACTACCTTCTAACTTGAAATAAGAATGATCACAGTTCATAGCTCTCTTCTCACTATGAATTGGTTGCAGCTCGTCCTTATCACTGCCTCTCAAGCTCAATTCAAACAGAATAGAGACCGTTATGTAAGATAACCATATTCTTACTGATCATAATTCCTTTCTTCACTCCATTTTTTTCGGAGAAAAGAGTTATCCCCCTCTCCTGCATTTCCCTTTCCCCCTCTCTTCTCCCTCTTCTTCACAAACCGATCCCTAAACCAGCAACAACAACACAAAAATAGCCTTCGCCTCTCCCGTCTCCATCTATTGAACGCGTTGGTGGCAAGACAGGACTGCAGAAGCAAAATTTTCTAAAATCAAACTAAATTTTTTGAAGCAGACTCAACCACGAAAAAAGAGTAAAGCAACAATGCAGTAGAACCCTAAATTTAACTACAATCAAGCACATATCAGCAAGATTTTCGATTTGTCTGAGAGTTAACTACACGGAGAGAACAATTGATGCATAATTGAAATGCTCCAAGCAAGTTGAAGGCAAACCATAACTTTAGAATTTGGTCATTATAATAACCTTCAAGTATTGATGCTTCTAAGAACTATCATGTCCAACCCCCACTTATACAACTACGTAGCCATAGTAATTGGTTGTATAATGAGAAATATTACAAAGAAAACTACATAAACAACCAATGTAAGTAAATATTAAAACTAACAACTGATAAAACTTAAAATCTCTCTATTGGTATAAATGTATCTATTAGTAACTACTATGCAATCGAGTATATATGATTTTTAGGCACTGAATAAGAAAAGTATAGATGGCTCACAAATGAAGACGTAGCAACCGAAGGTAGCACACAAAAACCAAAAATAGAAAAAGAGATAAGAAAAAAGGCGAGAAAAAGTCAAACAAAGAAAAAGCCCACATAGAAATACCTTGCTAGCTTTAGGGACTCTCTGCCACAACAAACAACCTTCTTAAAAATCTAACACCCTGAGACATCAAACAAACCTCCCACGACACTAATGTATGGCATTCCTATTGTCCAATAGGTTTGCCCAATTTAGACTTCTAAATAAATGGACTTTTCACCATTAAACCAAAACTCACAATCATTAACCGTTAATGCAAAGACATACATTTCTGAGGCCAATCAGAACATTTAAGCATAATTTTTAGTTGAAAAGAACAGCTAAGTATTTAGCTAAATGATATAGTAGAATGGACACAATCTGCTACCTACTAATGATATAAACGTGTACCGGTACCATCGTTGTATCCTGACTTGCCATTTGCAACGGGCACTTTGAAAGACAGCTGCATTTTAGAGAATAAACACCCATAAGGGCGTTACGAAACCAAGCTTAATCCAAAATCTTCATATTCCACTTCGAAGACTCCATTTTCAAAAATAAGAGAGTTTAACATGTCAAATCACTCATTTGAAAAATCTCAAACAACTATTAATCAATGCAATATAAAGGCACGTTCCAAATTATGTACTTGTAGGAATAATCCCAAATAATTATCAATTAATGCCCCAACTACCTAATGTGCAGAATAGCCCTGGAGCTGTGCTGTTGTTTGCGTTGGTCTACCTTCAAACATAACATAGTTGCATCACGAACCAAAGCAATTAAGCAAAAATCTTCATATTCCAAGTAGAATGACTCAATTCAATTTGGCCAACGCTTTATACATATTGTTTACCCCTGGACCTGTTGCACTTGCGCCTTCAGATCTTCGTGAACACAATACAATTGCGGAGAGGAGGCTGTCAACGGAATAAAAATTGTTAATTAAGTGAATCACCATACAACTAAACAAACGCGCTCTTCTTGATTAGCTATCAAAATAGTGGGCGTCGCTACAATCCATCGGTTGCTCCCTCTGCGCCTAAGTTGTAGATATTAGGTTTCAGTGAGAACTTTGAGTACATGAGGAGATATTTTGTAGTGAAGGAGATGACCCGGCGAGTAGAATAGGAAGATTTGGAGAGGCTGCGATGGGCAAAGCAGTTAAAATCGAGATTTTACCTAAAATCGAAAACTGTGGTAAAATCAAAATCGTATAATCGAATCGTAAAATCGTAGGATTTTAAGTACCATATAGAACATAGCATATAAGAATATTAATAAGGTAAATTATTAATATCACAAAGACATATAGCATTTAAAATGATAATTCAGAAGATTTTTTTTCCATAAGATAATTCTCAAGATTAATGTTCCAAAATCACTATTTTAAATGTTATTTAATGTGTAACTCAAAATAATACATGATGAAGGGATATAGTTCATGGGTTTGGCTCTTATTTTCATGTTATGTCTAGGTTGTTTAACTCAAAGTAATATTTCGATATCGTCTACTAAGTATGATTTAAAATTAAAAATAATTGAACTCCAATAAAATAAGTAATGTTAGTGGCTTGGTACAAATATATTCATTAATAAATTAATTAGTTAATAATGATGTTAGTTCTTACATACTTCCAATATTAGGACAGGTGTTTTACCAATAAGTTAAATGGGGTGAAGGGAAAGAGATTAACCGAACCCTAATTTTGTTATTTTTATTATTTTTGAATATTTTTATAATAGAAAAATATCTGAGAAGATTCCATTGCCCTTTCCGCTGAAACAGTTATACTTATTTTAAATTGGCTCAAACCACCTATTTTGTTCTTTTACGATCAAAATCCCGATTTTAAACGATTTTAAGGTCCACCGATTTTATAGTAAAATCAAGATCGGAATCCCTAAGTAAAATCCTAAAATCCTACGATTTTACGATCAAAATCCCGAATTTGACTGCATTGGCGATGGGTGCACGATTAGTGGGCCAAATAACAGTTTGGGCCCGTTTAAATGAAAACATATTTTTACTTTCGTGCTCAACAGACCGACCGCACTGGCATCTTCTAAATTTACCCCTAAAAAATTGCTCTGTACGCATCAAATTTGAAATGGAATCCCTCTTTTCTCATTTCACATTTCACATTTATATGATGTGTAGATTGTGATGAGTGTAGATGTAGACCTGTCATTGTCCTACAAATTCATTAACACGCCAAAAAGTGGTGAAATGAGCCAACCTATTAAACACAATCTTGTATAATGATCATTGGATCCAATCATGCCAGATTATGAAGAAGTTTAAAATGTAGCGGTTATCCCGACTAAAACATTAAAAGAACCAGTCTCATATAGTTTGCACAAAGATATAATTTCTCCATAGTAATTCTGAAAAATAATATTAATTTAAGAAGTCAATATTGCTTCTACATGTTTAATATTGCAATTCGATATGCAATATTCGAACCAGTGATATTTGGGCTGCAATTTTAGGGTTATTGTATATTTATAAAATAGATAGAAATTTAATTTAAGTATTAAACTACAACTAAAATAATCAAAGTATTAAAACACCAAATAAGTACTTACGGGAGATTCAGTGGCCAACTAATCGTTAAAAAAGTCATATGATTTTCATAATTTAGGTTCGTGTATGTTTGAATTTAAATAGATACAACAAATATACTTAGTGTGATTGGTTATGATCCTTGCTTGCCTTTAAAGAGACCAAGGTTCAAATCCCAGTGCATGCCTTTTTTATGAATAAATAAATAAGAAAATAAGCAATTGTGAAGACCAAAATGTCCTTCCTATAATCACTCTCGTTGCAGGAAATTTGAAATGGAGCAACAATTTTCATCATTCGGCTTTTATTTATTATCTAGACTAGATAGGGTGTGCCTACGGTGACATGCATGTCACGGTGACTTGCACTTTTCGATCGACCTTAGTTAGGATTAGGTCGACCTCATTTAGAATTCGGTCGACCTCATATAGGATCTGGTCGACCTCATCTGTTGTTTCAATGTAAAAACAGTTCATGGTGCCTACTTTGGATATTCATACCACACAATTGGCTAGATGGAAATTGAAGACTAATGACTTGTTTTGAATCTGGAGTGTCCCTCTACATATTGAAGTGATTGAGAGCTTGATAGGAAGTCCAGAAGACCATTTTTGAACCTCATCAAAAGGCTATGCCAAAACTGGGAAACTGCTTGGAAATGGCTAAGTCTGGCAACGTGTTTGTGAAGCCTATTTTGGAGCTCAATTCGAGAAGCATGAATGCGAGTAGAGTCCAGGAGCCTCTACCACGTTAAATTAGGTATGTTTTTATACAAATTCAAGGCATTGGATGAAAGATTGGATATCTGTAAGGCTTCAAACAAAAGGCTCGAAGTTGCTACGAAGGCTGTTTTTCTGGCAGCATGCTTGTATTAAAAAAAACAGCATTAAAGATATTCAATCTTTCATCCAATGTCTTGCCTTTGTATAAAAAATACGTAATTTAACGTGGTAGAGGCCCCTGGACTTGACTCGCATCCATGCTTCTCAAATTGAGCTCCAAAGTAGGCTTGACAAACACGTTGCCAGACATAGCCATTTTTAGGCAGTTTCCCAGTTTTGGCATAGCCTTTTGGTCAGGTTCAAAAATGGTCTTCTGGACTTTCTATTGAGCTCCCAAGTACTTTAATGTTTAGAGGGACACTTCAGCTTCAAAACAAGCCTTTAATCTCCAATTTCCATCAAGCAATTGTAAGATATGAATCTCCAAAGTAGGCATCATGAAACTGTTTTTACACTGAAACAACAGATTAGGTCGACCTGATCCTATATGAGGTCGACCGAAAACTGCATGTCACCGTAGCAAAGTCCTAAAGGATATGATAGAGGCTGAGAAATGCACATAATGTTTGTCTATGTGTCTCGTGCTCAAAATTTAATAAAAGAAGTTTCTTGGTATTTGTTAAAGGCCATTCGCGACATATAATTAATTGTCTCTAAATCCTTCAGTAGACGATATTAGTTGAATATTAGAGGTGTTTCACATAATACTTACGTAATCAACATTAAGGATGAAAGAAAATGATTGTTCTATGATATAATTTAATATCTTTGTGAATTTTCCCCAGTAAAAAGCACATTTGTTGATCACGACGCGAGTAATGGATATGAATTCCCAGGATTTAAAATATGTAGGATATGATGCAAAGTTGTGACTATAATAGTTAGTTGGAGAACGTAATGTGAACGAGTGATTGCCTAAATGACTCATATTGCATATACGTCTTGGGTCACGATTTGGATCGGGTTGGATGAAAATCCATATGATAAATAATTTAGTTTCAATTTATCAACACTATGTGAACAAATGACATGTATAATAATTAAAATAAGATATTTGTGGTGGAGGGATATATATTAAATATATAATGTAGTATCACGGGTCGGTTTGTATAAGCTCGACTTATAACAATCCAAACCCAAACACAACCATAAGGCTTAGGTTTTTAGAAATTTAAAGCCGCACCCACCCATCAAATTAAATATTCATGGATATCACGAATAGGTCGGTTTTGGACGGGTGTGTCAGTTATCGGTTTGGTTTGTTCACCCCTACTAAAAGCCACTTATTTTTTGGTTGTAAGTTGAAGAGATTTTACAGATAGTCTTCACTCCAACATGGAATTAATTATGCACATGATGGAGGAAGCGAGTATAAAGACCCCATATTTTTTGGTTGTGAGTGTGTGCAAGAGATTTTACAAATCGTCTTCACTCCAACATGAATTTAATCATGCACCGAAAAGAGGCTGGTAGGATTAATGATATTAGCGTTGAGTTCTGTTTCCTTTTGATTGTCCTGTTAGTTTTAATTGTGGAGCAAAAGTAAGTTTAGTAGTTTGGGGTAGGATATGGTGACTAGGGGTGGGATTCGGTACGCCGGTAAACGGTTTACCGTTTTACCGAACCGTTTACCGGCGGTATCGGCGGTCGAGCGGCGAATTGGGTGGGTCGGTATACCGAAACCGGTATCGGTAAATACCGACGGTAAATCAGTAATACCGAATACCGAACCCCAACCCTTCCTTCTGTGCCCTATCCATCTGCTACATTCCAGTACCCAGTCTTCCCTTTCGGAAACAACTTCTCTCTACCATCAGCTGCATTTTCGGCGACTTCTACCCTGGCTCCGACGCCACCCACCTCTTCCAACTCCTTTGGTTTGTGTTGGTTCATTTTGCTTTCCTGAACTTGTTCCGAGATACAGCTTCGTCAAATTGGGATCTCGGGGAGAAAAGATTCGCGTCGATGTCGGCCAGCTTGGCCCTGGCATTGTCGACGGTCTCGTGGTCCGGGCGCTCGACTCCGCCGCCGTCTCTGTATCCTCTTCGAATAGTGTATTGTTTCCGTTCTGTTGTACGATTTCCCCGGTAGCTTCTTCTTCTCCGCCGGGTTAACAGCTTTGGCCGTCTCGTTCTTCTTTCCTCGGTTCCCGCGATATCGGCGTCCCTGTCGTCGGCCGTGCTCGCGAGAAACACCTCTCTACCGCCGACGGCCCCGCTTCCCCGCCTCCACCTTCCCGCTTCCCCGCCGATGGCGACCTGGCCCTGAAACCCTCTTCCTTCCCTCGGCGACTTGGAGGTAAGGCAGAAACCCAAATATCCCCGCCGACACATACAAACACTGGCTAGAGATCATGGATAGCATTACCTTACTTCCCGGTTGAAAAAACCAGGTAGAGATCATCCACCGTACATTTGTAGTAGTTGCTGATTGTTGGAAACATGAAGTAAATGGAATTCTGAGTAAAGTTTGGATAATTGATTGTTGAAATAAATTAATGGATTTGTTAAGAATGCATGGTTGTGAATTCTGATCGATGATTTGTCAAAATATTTGTTAAAAAAACCAAATTACTCACTTTCACAAAGAAATGAACAAAAATAGGAACAAATTGGCAAATGGTGAAATGATACAGCAATTCATGCTCCTGGTATTTAGTGATAAGGGCTGTGCTTAGCTCCACTTTCTGTAATTATTTTATTGTTATTATTAGCTGTTAGCAACGTCATTAGTGGGTTAGTGGTTCCTTCATTGTAGCTACAATCAGTTCCAGAGATTGGTACTTAAAGCCATTCTCCTAGTCTATGTAAAATACAACTTCAATCCTCTACATGGTATCAGAGCTACCGTTCTGATCTCCTTAACCCTAAAAACAAAAACCCTCGTCTCTCTCCTTGCTATTCTTTTTCGCCGCCCTTCTGTTCCTCACAATCATGTCTGGCGAATCTGTGATTAACATCGACGATGCCAACACCGTCATTACGCTGAATCCCGCTTCTCAACTTCCCACCAAACTTGATGGCGACAACTTTCCCACCTGGCGTGCTCAGCTATTCACGCTCCTCCGCGGCCTCGATCTCCTCAAGTTCCTCGATGGGAGTCATCCTCAACCGGCTGCTGATGCTCCCGCTGCTCGTCGACGTTGGTATCAACTAGGGATGGCAATTATATCCGTATCCGCGGGTATTCGACCCTACCCAACCCGGTCAACGAGGGGAATCCCCGCATTGACTGGGTATGGGGCGGATACGGGTAATACCCGCAAAGAAACTCGTGGGTATGGGGCGGGGATGGATTTGAGTGCCTCCGCCCCATACCCATACCCATATCCGCCCCATCATTACTTATGTTATATATAGCTCTAGCCCTAGCCCTAGCTAGTCTTTTAAAGTCTTGAGCCGTCAAGGCAACGTTGAAAGTCGAAACCTGTTGCAGCTCCTCCCATCTTCCATAGCCTCTCCACGAACACCGCCCCTCCCTTGTTGGCTTCCTTCAATTCATCGGATCGGGTCTTCTACGCATCGTCCGTTTAACAATCAGCAGTGTACCCGTGGTAACTGGTAAGAATAAGAACATATGCTCCGTTTTTCGTTTAATCAATATATTCCTCTTTCTGTTTCAACAGTCTATTCATGATCTCATTTTAATCAATATATATATCCTACGTGCAATGAACATGTAACTTCGTTTTGGGATGGAAGAGTATATATATATATATATATATATATATATATATATATATATTCTTTGATAGGGATTAGGGTATATGATAATCATCATGACATCATCATCATGTTTTGTTAACCCACAGTGCATGCACAGGCGGTGAAAAAGAAAGGGTAAGCACATGATTATCATCATCGTTTTTTATTAACCCACACTGCATGCATGTAGCAGCGTTTTTTTTCTGTTAAAGCTTTTCCATGTTATTTTATTTTCTAAATTAAGGAGCAGGTTTTTAATATAATTTCTCCTATTTTAATCATGTGACAGATGGCCAACAAATCATCAATGACTACACAAGAAGATTCTGGGAGTCCTATGATCACACCACCGATTTCTGCTTCCACCCCAACTTCAACTCCTGTGGCTGCCCCTGTTGTTGGTGATGGTGCCAATAATCCACCTACCAATCAAGCTGATGATGCGATGGATGAAGGAGCACTCAATAATAGATTCAAGAGTGAAGCTTGGAACCACTTTACAAGGTTTAAAGAAGGTGAGTTGATCAAAGCTAGATGCAATTACTGTAAGAAAGTTCTTACAGCGGGTGCTAGAAATGGTACAAGCCATCTGATGGAGCATTATAAGAGATTTCATAAGAATAAAAAGGATATTAGACAACAATTTCTGGTAAAGAATGTTTCTGGGCAAATGTCTACCAAGTCAATTTACAACTTCAGTGAGGAGGAGGCTCGTAAGGCTTTAGCTGCTATGATTGTGTTGCATGAATATCCTCTTGCCGTAGTTGATCATGTCTACTTCAGGAAGTTCTTAAGTATCATTCAACCATTGTTCAAGTGCCCATCTCGAAACACTATCAAAAGTGACATATTGAACATGTTCAAGAGTGAGAGGAAGGACTTAAGGAAGTTGATTGCTGCAAATGAAAGTCGTGTGGCAATTACTAGTGACATGTGGACAGCTAGTAATCAAAAGAAAGGATACATGGCAGTGACAGCTCATTTCATTGATGCCTCATGGAGGATGAGAAGCTATATTCTCAGGTATGTATAATTGAATTAAATAATATTGATATAAAATTTATAACCAAACTATAATACTAATTCCTTCTTTTTTTGTTTGTTTGTCAGGTTTTGCTATGTGCCATGTCCACACACTAGTGAGGTTCTTGCAAAGGCTATCCACAAGATCTTGTATGCGTGGAACTTGGATAGAAAGCTATCTACGGTAACTTTAGATAACTGTTCCACTAATGATCTTCTTGTTGAGTTGCTGAAAGATAAGTTGAATCCTCGTCATTTGGTGAGACATGGATCTTTGCTGCATATGAGGTGTTGTGCACATGTACTGAATTTGATAGTTAAGGATGGTCTATATGTGATTAAGAAAAGTGTGGAGAATGTTCGTGACAGTGTTTCTTTCTGGACAGCAACTCCCAAAAGGCAAGAAAATTTTGAAAATGCAGCAAGACAATTGTCTATTGAATTTGACAAGAAGTTGTGCCTTGATTGTCCAACTAGGTGGAACTCCACATATTTAATGCTAAAAAATGCATTGGAATATAAGGATGTTTTCCCTAGGTTGAAGCTTAGAGAGCCACAATACAAGAAGGTGCCTTCTGAGAAAGACTGGTCATTTGCTAAAGAAGTTTGTGACAAGTTGAAATTGTTTTATGAGGTGACTGAGTTATTTTCTGGATCACACTACCCTACTGCCAACTTGTTCTTTGACAAGATTTGTGATATCAAAGTGGCTTTGTCTAATTGGTCATTAAGTGAGGATCCATTTGTTTCTGAGATGGCTGGAAAGATGGTTGAGAAGTTTGAAAAATATTGGGGGACAAGTCATGGCATCCTAAGTGTGGCTGCAGTTCTTGATCCAAGGTACAAGATGACATTGTTGAATTTTTACTATCCGAAAGTCTTTGGGTATGAATCTAAAAATGAGATTGAGAAGGTCCGTTGCTTGTTGGCTGATTTAGTCAAAGACTATCAACTAAAGTCTGATGCAAGTAAGGAGGGTTCAGGGTGTTCCCTTGATGGTTCTAGTTCAAGTCAAGCCACTGCAGGGAGGATGAACGAATATGACTTGTTTGTGGATAGACTTCTTGCACAATGTTCTGGTGGTAAGAGTGAGTTGGACTCTTATCTTGAGGAAGCTGTTTTGTGTAGAAGTGATGATTTTGATATATTGCTTTGGTGGAAGGCAAATTCTTCTAAGTATCCAATATTGGCTTTGATTGCGAGAGACGTGCTTGCCATTCCTGTTTCTACAGTAGCTTCTGAGTCTGCATTTAGCGCTGGTGGTAGATTGATTAGTACTCAACGAAGTAGACTTCATACAAAAACAGTTGAAGCCCTCATGTGTACTCAAAGTTGGCTATTGAACCATGTTAGCGAGGAAGGTAAATTGATATGCTTACATACAAGTATCTTGATATTGTTACATCTTACTTTCTAATTTTATTTTACTTTTTTGTAGAGGATCTTTCTGCACTACCATGGGATACAGTGTGTACAACGAATGAAGATGAGGATCCAGATTTGAATAAAGCCCTAGCAGGTACTGTTTTAAACTTGTATCTTATTTAGCTAGATAATATAAAATGAATTTTATCTAATGCTTCTTTCTCTATATATTTTTTATAGAGCTGGCCATTGCTTCAGATGCGGATTCTGATGATGAATTCCAAATTTGACATGGATTCTTTATATGTACGGTTTCAAAAACTTCTCCTCCAATATTATAGTTTATTTCCATTAAATTTGTTGATAAAAATTGGTGCCCATGTTATTAAAAATCTCATGTTATGGCTTTGTGTGTGTTTACAGATATGGATAAGTGGGAGTCTGGGAGATAAATTGGACTATTGGAGTGGTTTGCATTTGGACAAAGTGGATAAGGAGTTGTAGGTGGTAGTTTTTATGTTTTTTCATGATTAATAGACTTTGTTTTTCTACGAAAGAAGAATTTTGGAGGATAACTTGACATTTATGTGTGGATTTTTATTGTTTATGAGGTGTTTTAATTTGGAGATGAATAATTTGATGTTAGATTATTTATTGGTACTTTGTTATGGAACCTGGTAGGAGTTGGATGATCTAATTAAGATTACTAGTGGTTCTTTATTAGGTTTATCATTGATTAGGTTTGATGTTTCAACCCAATAGTTATATGTTTTATTGAATTCAAGTGTGGTAATTTAGTTATAACATAATCAGATGTACGGGGCGGGGATTACCCTCGGGTATCCGAAACCCGCGGGGATGGGGATGGGGATGCAAAATCTCCCCCCGCATGGGGATGGGGAGGGTATGGATTTGATAATTGAAAATGGGTATGGGGATGGGTTTAGTACAATCCGCCCCAAACCCGACCCATTGCCATCCCTAGTATCAACAAGACCAGCTGATCCTCCATTCCATTCTTGCCTCCATGGCCCCTGGCGTATCCCCCTATGTCTCGGCCGCCACTTCTTCTCAGTAGGCCTGGACCATCTTAGAACGAATGTTCGCAAACCAATCGCGCCAACGCGTCATGAATCTCAAGGAGAAGCTCGGCCGTGAACGTCAGGGTAATCGGCTTGTCTCCGTCTATCTCCAGGCTCAGCGCTCAACCGCCGCCGAGCTCTCTCTCATCAACGCACCCATTTCTAATGAAGCTTGATTCTGCACATTCTTCGCGGCCTTCGCGAGGAGTATGGGCAGTTCTCGGCCGCCATTCGCGCCCGGGACAATCCGATTGCCCTTGAAGATCTGCATGACCGACTGGTCGACTTCGAGGCCGATCTTGCAGCTGTTCGCCCTCCACCCTCCTCTGCACCGACTACTGCCTTCTCCACAACTCGCGGACGCTACCACTCTCCTGGGCTACGCTCCGCGCGTGGGTCTTCTCAATCTCGGTCTCCCTCCGAGGACTATTATCGCCGTTCCTCCAGTCCGCGCACACCTCGTCGTCCCTCTCCTTCCCGCTCGGCCCAACATTACCACAGTGGCTCGTCTGGTCCTTCCCTCCTTGGTCGTCCTCAGGTGGTCTGTCAGTTCTGCGACAAGCCCGGCCACACGGCCAAGGAGTGCTTTCGTCTTCAGGGCCGCCCACAAGTACATCATAAAGCTGCTGGGTCCTCTTCTTCCTCGGGGTGGCTGGTTGATTCTGCGGCCACGAATCACATCACCCCTGATCTCGGCAATTTATCGCTCTACACCGACTACAATGGCCCCGATGAAGTGCTTATAGGCGATGGTTCAGGTCTGTGAATTACACATATCGGCGATTCTTCTTTGCCTACTGCTGTGTTACCCCTTTCTCTTCGTAATGTACTGTGTGTACCTGCCATTAAGCGGCGCTTACTATCCGTTGCTCAGTTATGCAAAGCTAATCCGGTGTCTGTTGAATTTTTCTCTGACTCTTTTGTTGTGAAGGATCTGGCTACGGGGGCGCACCTGCTACGCGGCCTGAATAAGGATCTAGCTCCCGTCCGTTTGATTTACTCTATATGGATGTTTGGGGTCCTTCCCCCGTTGTTTCTCATGACAATTATTCTTATTATTTAGTCATTGTCGATAATTTTTCTCGATACACATGGCTTTATCCACTTTCTCGTAAATCTGATGTTCATCAAACTTTCACTACTTATAAATCGATGATTGAGAATTATTTTCATACTACCATTCGCCGTGTGTACAGTGATGGTGGGGGTGAGTTTCAAAAGCTTTGTTCCTTCTTCCAAACCCATGGCATCACTCATCTACTCACCCCACCACACACACCTCAACATAACGGTCTCGCTGAGCGTAAACACCGCCATATCGTAGAGACGGGTCTCACTCTTCTTCATACCGCCAATCTTCCCCTATCCCTTTGGTCCTATGCATTTCGCACCGCCGCGTACCTCATCAATCGCTTACCTTCTTCTTCCCTTCGTGGTGCTTCCCCTTATCATACATTGTTCAACGAACACCCAAACTATCTCAAACTTCGGGTGTTTGGTTGTATTTGTTATCCATGGCTCCGCCCGTACTCACCTCACAAACTTGCCCCTCGTTCTCGTCGCTATTTTTTCATTGGTTATTCCCTCACCCAAAGTGCCTATCTCTGCCTCGACCCTCTTACCGACCGTGTCTATGCTTCTCGTCATGTCCAATTTGACGAGAACCAGCTACCTGGCCTTCCTATACCTCCCTCGGCTTCCTCATACTCCCCACCCGATTGGGTCGCCCTCACTACTCCTCCCGTCATTTCTTACCCCCTTCCTGTACCCGCCAACTCGCCCACTATCCTCCCCCCTCCTTCTAATCCCTCCGTCCCTTCTCCCACTGCGCGATCCTCTGCTTCTGGACATCCCCCTGCCGTGGCGTCCCCAACAGCCTCCTCCTCTCATGACAGTCAGCCGCCACCACCTCCTGCTAAGCCTGCCCGCCGGCCCATTACACGTAGTCAGACTGGTATCTTTCGTCCCAAGAAGTTATTTTCTGCTGAGCTCTCTACTTTTGATGTTACCCCTCGTTCGGTAAAACAGGCCTTGGCGGATCCGCGCTGGACCTCGGCCATGTGGGCTGAGTTTAAGGCCCTCTTGGCCAATCATTCTTGGACTCTTGTCCCGCGGCCTCTGCATCAACATATTGTCGGGTGTCGCTGGATTTTTCGGATTAAATGGCGCCCCGACGGTTCTATCGACAGGTTCAAGGCCCGTCTGGTTGCTCAGGGCTACGCCCAGCGCCCTGGCATTGATTTCCATGAGACCTACAGTCCGTTTCTCAAACCGGTCACCATTCGCACCGTTTTCTCTATTGCTCTCTCTCACCAGTGGCCTATTTTGCAGTTTGATGTCAATAATGTCTTCTTACAATGCTCTCTTCATGAGACTGTTTACATGAAGCAGCCCCCAGGTTTCCAGGACGCTGCTCACCCTGATTATGTGTGCCGTCTCACTCGCCCTATCTATGGCCTTCGCCAGGCCCCGCGTTCCTGGTACACGGAGCTGTCTGGTTTTCTCGTGCAAGAGGGCTTTGTGAAGTCTAAGTGTGATGCTTCCCTATTTGTTTATCACAAGGGCTCGGTGACTCTTTATTTCTTGGTGTACGTCGATGATCTTCTCTTAACAGGAAATGATGCGAGCTCCTTGTCTCAATTTCAAGCGCGGCTGTCTGCTCGGTTTTCTCTGAAAAGTCTGGGACAGGTCGGCTATTTTCTTGGTGTTGAGGTCCTCCCCACAGCCGATGGTTTTCTTCTATCTCAGCACAAGTTTGTCCACGATGTTCTTGCCAAATTTGGGCTGTCCGACTCGCGACCCGCACCCACTCCTCTCGCATCCACCGCGAAGCTTACTCTCCTTGATGGATCACCGCCGGCCGATCCGACTCTGTACAAGCAGGCCATAGGCTCTCTTCAGTATCTGCTCATCACGCGTCCCGACGTTGCCTTCGCCGTCAACAAACTATCACAGTTTATGCATGCTCCTACTCAGCTTCATTTGCAGCATGTGAAACGGCTGTTTCGGTATCTCAAGGGTACCTCTGATTATGGCCTACGGCTGACTTCTACATCTTCTCCGACAATCACTGCCTTCGCCGATTCGGACTAGGCTGGTGACCCCGATGACCGCACCTCCACCATGGTGTATCTTGTGTACTACGGCAACAATCTTATCTCGTGGAAATCGAAGAAGCAACGCTCTGTTGCACGCTCCAGCACGGAGGCCGAGTATAGAGCGCTAGCCCATGCCACGTCCGAAATTCTTTGGATTCGCAACTTACTCAGCGAACTGCATCAGCCACTTATGTCCAACCCCACCCTCCACTGCGACAATCTCGAGGCCGTGCACTTCTCTGCCAATCCGATCCACCACTCACGTATGCGGCATCTTGCTCTTGACTATCTATTTGTTCGTGATCTTGTTCAATCCCAGGAACTCAGCGTACAGCATATACCCACTGTCAATCAGCTTGCGGACGCCCTGACGAAGCCACTCCCCATTGCCCGGTTTCAGCTACTTCGGTCCAAGATTGGTGTCGTCCCGATCACCATCTTGCGGGGGCGTGATAAGGGCTGTGCTTAGCTCCACTTTCTGTAATTATTTTATTGTTATTATTAGCTGTTAGCAACGTCATTAGTGGGTTAGTGGTTCCTTCATTGTAGCTACAATCAGTTCCAGAGATTGGTACTTAAAGCCATTCTCCTAGTCTATGTAAAATACAACTTCAATCCTCTACATTTAGCAATGCACTATGTGGGTCTTCCTTCCCTCGGCGACTTGGAGGTAAGGCAGAAACCCAAATATCCCCGCCGACGGCGACCCGGAAAACCACCCCACGTCGTCCTTTGCGGTAATTCGGTAAACCGGTTTGTAACCGTTTACCGGTAATTCGGTAATCGGTAAACCGGTTACAAATCGGTATCGGTAAACGGTAAACAGTTTGGCCACCCTCGGTATACCGAAACCGGTAAATTCGGTAAACGGTTTACCGTTTACCGACCGATTCCCACCCCTAATGGTGACTACCTTCAAAATGGTTTGATTTTTGACACCCCCTTCTTATTGGTACATTTTTCCTTAATCGTTTGGTAAGTATTAATGAAAGTTGTAAAATTTAACACTCACATTAAATACTCATTGAGAATTAAATACCCCATATTAATTACTTGCTTTTTGAAATTTAAACCTATACTAAACACAATTCTCTCTCCAAAAAAAGCAAATCATCCCTCTTCTCTCCTTCCTCTCATCATATGCTTCCGCCGTTATGATTTTTCGATTTCTGATTTTTCAGATCTGACTTTTCGATTTTTCAATTATGATTTTTGTACCACTACACTGATATTTGTACCACTGTATTTAAACTCATATATGATATTTTGTACCAGTGCACTGGTAGCATTACCAATGCACTGGTAGAGATACCACTACACTGGTAGCGATATCAGTGCACTGGTACAAATATCAGATCTGAATTTAAATGTAGTGGTAGAAATATCGGTGCAGTGTTACGCACTGGTACATTTTTTTAATGTAACTGTACATTGTTTTAATGTAACGGTACATTTTTGCGGGTGGCCGGAGGAAGTCTGCCGGCGGGATTTCACCGGAGAAGTGTGGCAGTCGGAGGCTGCTGGAAAAAGGAAGAATAAGAGATAGGGAGAGGGAATTGTATGTAATATAGGTTTAAATTAAAAAAGACATGTAATTAATATGGTGCATTTAATTTCCTATGTGTATTTAATATGAGTATTAAACTATATAGATTACATTTAATATTAAGGGGGTGTCATTTTTTCAATCATTGAGGTTAGCAACCGATGCCTTAGTAGTTTGATGAAATGGAAATGGAAGGTCATTTTTGTATTGAAGTACAGGTTGTGGTTGTGATTGTGTTACGATGGAATAAAATTGCTCTTTGTGAACATTGCCGATTTAGAAGATTGGAACTATTATGCAGAACTGTAATCAACTACGTAGCTAATAAGCCTTACTGTCACTAAAACATCTCAGATCACTCCAGGTAAAGCTTCATGCTGCTCATTGCAAACTCCAGCAGTACGATTTCGAATACTACCCAACTAAAACAAACTCTACTTACACGAAAACATTCTCTCGCATTATCATTTCACGCCAAAGCAGTTCTTCGAGAAAACATTTCTAAGGAAGGGCTTATAGATTTTCTACACTCAAAGAGGTCTAACCATCAGTTTCACCATCAACAACCACGGTCCAAACATTTCAGAGACATTCCTAATCCGAATCCGACGACGAATCGCTATCCTTCTTATGCTTAGTTCCTCCATTCGCATGTTCTTTCTTGACTTCACCCTTCTCCCGCTTGAACTCCTTCTTGATCTCATCAACCGGCACCAAGGGAAAGTAACCGACCAGAGGGTAACCCTTCTGGCTCCAGCCCTTCACAGTCTGATTATACTTCGCCGACCACTGTGCTGCAGTCGGCAGAGTGGACTCCGCAATCGAGTGGACAGAAGGATACCTGTCGAGAATGCAGTACACCTTCACAGAGTTACTCACCACGACGTGCTTGGTCTCCGTCACTGTGTAGATGAAGGCGGCTTTGGGACCTTTCGTCCGAGCCTCGTTCACAAGCTTCTCGGCCTTCTTGGCTGCAGAGTGAAACAGGGACTGGGCTTGGCTGACTACCTGCTTTGCTGCTGGTGGTGCCTGCTTGTCGAACTTGGCTGAAGCTTCGTCCACCTGTTGAATCGAAGAGAACTAATTTCATCAGCTCACATTATCAAGTAAGGATTTGCTAATTTAGTCCAAGCCCTACTGAACATTGCATCCAACACAAAGATGAATTCATCAGTACATCAAACTGAAGATGGAAACATCGAGCAAGAAAATGATCCCCAATTCTCCTAAAGCGTCCTTAATTCAAGCTCTACAAGAACTCTCCACATCCAAAGAGAAAATGGCGCAAACAAGTTTAGGCTAATGTCACGCCCAATAGAAATTAAGAGCGGAACCGATGCATAGAAATTAGAAAACCATCTCAAGCTCAAGAATTCCAGGTTAGTTGAACTAAGCAGATGTATTATGACTAAATAAATGGACATTATGAGCAGAAACACGAACAGAAAATCAGCTATCGCCCAAATCCACCTAAAACCTCTCTAATTCAATCATCTCAAAACGAAAACTCCACAACCACAGGTTATTATAACGAATTCCCGATTAGGTTTTGCACAAATAGAAATCCCCAAACGAGGCGAGGGGCGGTGATCTCAATAGAAAAACAACCGCTAGCGGTGAACCAAAAAGGAGACCGTCCGGCTTACCTTCCTGTCGAAGAAGACGAGGACATGATCGGGGACGCCTTTGAATTTCTGGTAGACAGGACCGACGACGGACGCGACGGCGCCTTCGACGTTGCCGACAGT
Source organism: Linum tenue (assembly GCA_946122785.1). Classification (NCBI taxonomy): domain Eukaryota; kingdom Viridiplantae; phylum Streptophyta; class Magnoliopsida; order Malpighiales; family Linaceae; genus Linum; species Linum tenue. The sequence continues at coordinate 50,471,728 of CAMGYJ010000011.1, read as the reverse complement.
GGATCTCAGCGGCCCCGAGTTCTGCTTCGCGTAGCCGTACAGACTGGAGACGGTAACCAGCGCCTTGATCGCCGCCAGCCTCACGATCCCCAAGTGCTTCAGCTCCGGACCGCCACCACCACCGCTCTTCGCCTTCTTTTCCGACTCCATCTACACACACACCGACAAACAACAAACCAAGACGGAAATGAGAAATGAATGAATTAACAAAAACAACGAAACGAATTTCCCAATCACACGCAAAACGAGAGAATCGAAGCGAAGCGAAGCTCTCTCTCTCTCTCTCCCTCTCTGTACGTACGTACCTTCTCCACGGCGGAAGCAAAACGTAAAGTGCGTGGGAAGGAGATTCCGGATTCCGTTTTTTTTTTGTCTCTAACTGAGGGAGCTTTCTTTCTTTTCTCCTTGGGAGTGAATCCTTTCCTTTCCTTTGTTCTTGTTGCGAAAGTGATCGAGTATTACTACTAGCTTCCTTCCAGAGAGATCTGCAAGTGGCGCGGGTTTTATAAAGCGGGCGGGTGGTTTCGATCGCAGCCGCTGGAATGATCGGAGGGCTGAGAATGATGGAAGAGTGTTGGGAGTGGGGTCCTTGGGTCACTTATAGTAACGAAGATTGTTTATTGGGTGTGGGGCTGGTTTTAGATTTGGTCCGGGTGAAAGTAGAGGTTTCGGGAAGGACACGTGGAGGTATTTAAGAGGAGGGATATGGTAAAGTTGTCAACCCGCGGTTGATCCACTTTGACCCTGACTCACTGAGAAAAACTGGTCGCATACACCCTATTGGGTCGACCGCTGCAAAGTACTGGGTTGGAGGTCAAACGGTATTGTTTTATTTTCTTTTGGTTTGCGAAATGTGCATATTTTTAGATTTTCTTTTTTTGCCTAACCCAATCTTTTTAATTCGAAGTTGGAAATTTGAATATTGATGTTACATAAGTGTGTGAATTTTCACCATAAGTTGGATCCAAGTACGTCAAGTTATTTTGGTGTAATGTTATATGTTATTATTCATATGTTTGATAAAATTTATAATTTTATGAACAATATAATTACTATTTTCATATATTCGGGTTAAACCGGATAAAACGATTGGCCTATTAATCCTCAACCCACTTACTCGATCAAGTCAACCGGCTAAACTGGATTGATATGGTACAAATGCGGGGGAAGGTGGGGACGAGTGATGTTGTCTCGTTTGCTTAGCCAAGGCAACCAACCCCACGCCCTTTTTCCTCCCTTCTTGTTTGCGTTGTGAATTCGGAGCGGTTAGCAGTCCCAAGTGCATACCAAAGGTGCCGACATCACATGGGAAATGAAGTTTTGAAACTTTCCTTTCGACATCAAACTATGATAAGAAAGAAAGGTTTACCAGCAGTTCACTACAATAAAAGGCAGCCGATAAGCTATCGACAAGAACGTTTCACCTAGATCGTTTTTAATGGTCAGCAGCAGTGCGCAAGAAAAGAAAGCCTGGGTGTAATTATTTTATCGCTTTCTTTCTTATCCTCGACGGATAACATGCACTGACCAAAGGGGAAACGCCAAACCAAACTCATATGTCTCGACTACTTATCTGTCTATTACCACACTACAAAACAAACGTAACGAAGCCTCTCCTTCCCGAGTCAGTCAGGAACTCTGGAACTGACTATATAACCTGATCAAGCAGTAAAAACGAACTTCCCGTATAGGCCATTTTTCCAACTCTAAAGAGCTGCTTGTGATTTCAGACGCTTGAACTGGATTATGGGATCCTTAACCTGACAGAGGAATTAATTAAGGAGAAGAAGATTCAAATTTGACACTCCAGTTAAGTATCGGGAAAAGGCAAACGGGAAAACGAATGCCGCATTGAGCTGTGGGATATGTACGTACCGTGCTGGATTTCCTGCCTTTCCTGTCTTGAGAAGATCTGCTGCAGACAGCAGCTTCCACATTTCCACTCTCCCTCGAAGCAACCAGCTGTGCAGAAAACCCAGCAAAGGTTGCATTAAATCAAACTACTTCATTAGTCTTTACCTCAGCAAGGGTTACTTCCTTGGAATATGCAGTGTTACTCTTTACCTCAGCAGCAGCCCTGCTAGTTGGGGTGTTCCCATGTTCCCTAGGCTTCGAGACAGTCTGCTCAGTCCGGATAGATCCCAGCTTTGTCCGGGTCAAATCCGAACCCACCGAATGGACAGCTCCGCAGGTTGAGTTATTATTGTCTCTATGTTCAGTTCCTGAAACCAGACATGACAGTTAGTTACTTAGGAAAGGAATAACTCGATAGGTGGATAGACTTTGGCTAACCGGATGTAGGCACTTCTGGTTGCGCTGCTGTCCTCGTTTGATTTTCATTAGCGTCGAGATCCTGGCAGAGATGCAAAAGAGGGGTTTTGTCCAGTGTTTAGAATGTAGTAAACGAGAACGTATCGATGTCATTGTTACTGCAGACAGTAGTAGGTTATCACCATTGGGTCGCCTTGGAAAAGGGCTTGCTTCACTTCCATGAGCTTCTTCTCAGTCGTCCAAGAGTGGATCACACGCTTGCCTACGAGAGACAAATGACGAGAATTCGATCAGTACAATGTGATGAAGCATGTGGAAGGGAAACAATAGAGGTGGTATTATGGCTACAGAGTATAGACAGAAACCTAATCTGCGGCTGCCTTTCGCTTCAAGGTAACCGTCGTTGGTCATCTTGTTCATCAGTTTTCGCACGGCAGTCAGATTGCAGCCTTCTCCTTTAAGTTCACTCTGAAGCTTTGGTACTGTCACGTAGGTCATGGGAAGCGCGTGGTACAGAGCCTGGGATGTGAGGAAAAATCAGTCGCAAAATCGCAGATATAGGCTACGTATGTAATTTCAATCTAGCTGCTGAATTCTGGAGATTGAAGAGAGAACTTTACCTTCATGTACAAGTAATCATCGACCTGTGTGGTTTTATCTCCGAGTTGTGCTGCTTGGCCTTCCATTTCTTCTTTGACCATCGTGAAGTCGAACTCAGATGTCTGCTGTGCCAAAACAGATAACTGGATCATTAAAAAACTCAAAACTAGACTGGGAAAGCCAGTTGAAGGGAAAGCGGAGAAAGTATTCAACCTTCTGCTTGTTTATGGTGTAAAGATCCGTTCCTGCTTTTGATAGAACACCTTGGTTCACAAGCTTGTCGATGATTTCTGAGATTAATAAAAAAGGGGGATGTAAGAAACAAGTTGAGAAGTAGTAGCTCAAGTACTTGAAAGGGCTTAGCAAGCAGTCTTTTTGCCTTAGTGGTTTTCAGGTAGTTTACCTTCGGTCAACATCTGCATTGATGGATCAAATATCAAGAGTGAGAACTCAGAGAGCAAGGGTTGAAAACAGTAAACTGCATCAGCTAGAGAATTTTCGTACCACTGTGATATCTGTGAAATGGGAGAGGATATCAGTTAGTTCAATGGTATCACGATGGTAACTATTAACCCAGTCCTTCACCCTAGCAAGCTGTTGCTCATCTTCCTCCGGATCTTGAGTATCATCTGGGAACAGGTAACATATCTAAAATGAGAAAAGGGCTCCAGTACTTGCAGCTAATTAATTTTCAGTTCAATCTATGTTAAGGTGAGATTTTATGGTGGAATATATTATTGGTCTACCCATAGTCTAAACTGAAAGGGTTACCTTGATCAGGGATGCCAGAATATATTTCTGTTTGCTGCTGCTTGCCTGTTCATATGGACCAAACATTACATTCTACCAACATTCTTACTAAGGGACTGTGAGCTAACAGGAGTTTCTCTGTAATTACCGGCTGGTGCTACTATGTACCGGTCTTCTGATACATTACCCTGGAAAGCCATGAAGTTAAGATGGAATATTAGACTACATAACTCTGATCAGTTTGTTTATCCACGAGAAACCATTAAGGAAGGCTAACTTGAAACATAAAGGCCAAAATTATAACACTTCACCTCACTGTCAGATTCGTCAGAAGAGTCGCTGCCTGGATCAGAATCAGCTCCTAAGTTCACAGCATTTTCTTCCATGTCCTCATTTCCATTGTCACATGGATCGAGCACACTTCTTACCTATAGAAATTTGCTTAAACCACCAGTTCAATTTCCTCTACAAGATGAAGCGTAGCCAAAACACTGAGTCTTACCTTGAGAGCCAACACAAAATGCTTGCTGTTGACGTTTCCAACCTCCATCGTTAGAGAACTTTTAGTCCATGGATTGTGGGCATCTTCCTCTGAGCTTCCCTTAAAAAATGGTGGCTCGTAGTCTGGAGGCTGCAATTTTCAGAATAATTTAGTGGCACTTCTCTAGTCTAAAACAAGTTAATTGTGAAGTGAAACTTTTATTATGGAAATCCTTAGGATCATAGAGTTACTCATATCTAGAAGTACAAACAATGGATAGAGTCTTCTAACAGCAGGCATACCGTGATATCGTCATAGTAGAGGAGTTTCATCAGGATAGTGCGCTGAAAACAGAAACATAACTAGAAGTCAGTACATAGATTGATAAACCTGCAGACATTTTTTTTCATCCACTGTACCATTTTATCAAGAACAACTTACCTCCTCCGGCATCTTATCAAGAGTTCTCATCAACTGAACAAGCGTGCGCACCATTTTACAAGCTGAACTCCTCATCTGATTAGGAGTGCATTCAGCCACGGAGTTACACTTGAAGCTTCCTCCCTTTTTCTTGTTTCCAATTCGGTTGATGTTCATGGAGACCTCTTGACTATCAGAATCAGAGTAACTGAAGGAAACTGCAATAAGAAGAGAACCATTATAATCGCTCCTTGAAGACACTTACCAAATCTGAGAGATGCAAAATGCAAACGGTAACAAAAGCCAAAATTGGACATCACTCAGAATCACCTCCATGGAGTTTTACTTACATGTGTACTCCTCGATCATCGGTCCGTCTATTGCCTCGCATACACAGAACAAAAGCATCTTCAGGTACTTTTTCTGTAATGCGTCGTAGACACCTGTGGAAGAAGAAGGTAAACAACAGTGAATTTAGGTTAAGCAAGCCGAAACCAGGTGAGCAAGATAATTCCGTCAGAAAATTGCCAAATCTGGTGACTACCTTTCTCCATCCAGTCAATCAGTCGACGAGATTCAGCATCCATAGGCATCAACTTCTTGATCTTCATCTCTATTCAAGGAGCCATAGTTTGCAAAACGGGTGGGGAAAAAACATCGACATAATTTTCTCAAATTCTGAAGGGAAAATGGATTTGAAGCAGAGATTCTAGTTACCTAAAGCAGGAACGTTTTTATCGGTGAAATACTTCTCTGGAAACAAGCCTCTGATGTAGCTGATATTGAAAATCGCTATCCGCAACAGATTTCTCGTCTATTGTAAAAAAAACAAATTCAAATAAGGGCACTGCGAGTCCAGCCGAGAAGCTACAGAACAGAACAACGACGATTCAACAATTTCTCTGGAATAAAGCTCGAAGACAAGCAGCAGTACCATACCTGCTTAAACGCGACAATACAGAAGGAATACGAGCAAGGATAGCGCAAAATCATGATCGAAATTTCAAATGGATTCCAGTTTCCATAATAATCGAAAATCGAAGGAGCTAGAAATAGTACTAGAGCTTTCACTGCGAGCCAAAGAAAATTTTCGCAACGGAAGCATGAAGGCAAAGCGCCATTATCTCAATAGAAACCAGCTTATGCGAGAGACCACAGAAAGAATCCGAGCAAAACAAACAGACGAGAGCACACTTCCAGTAAACAGAGTACCAATTCCATTACTAGCTAGAGATTACCACAAAACCAAAGAAATCGCAAGTAAACTGAGCATCAAGTAGTACAGAAGAAGAAGACGAGATCTGTATTCTACACAAGACGAAGCTCACAATGCGGGGTTCACCGAACAGAACTATCTTCTACGCTATACATATTCTAATTGATATAGACAGATGGGAAGAAGAAGAAGAAGAGAAGCAGCGACGGGATTGGAGTTTGGATACCAGTAGAAGGGAATCCTGCTCGGTGATCTCCGCTTCTTTCACCTTCTGCGCGACAACCTGAAACGGGAAGTATCAAACAAAGCGAAGTCAGCTCGAGAGGAATTTGAGGCGAAGAACAAGTACAAAATCAAAGGGACAGAGTTCTCTCTGAGCTAACTACCATGGCGGTGGAGCTCTGAGGAAAGAGATTTCGTCGTCGACAACGAGATAGAAATTGAGAGTGTTCGAGAGAATATTTGAATTTTGAAATGAAAACAAATGGCGAGTGAGAATGGCGATGTTTGGAGGATCCTTGCGTTAAAAAGGCAACGTTGCCTGCGCGAGCTAGCGAGACTAGAGTGCGTGAATGAGTGTGTTAGACTTGGTTACAGTATTGCAGCCAGACATGGAAGCTTGGGGGACACGCACCAAATTTCGCCCGGGGCAGTGGACCCCACCGTACGTCAGCGTCCCTCAGTTCTGTGGACCCCGCTATATTGTGTTCCCGTTTGGGCCTATTGGGCCTCGTCCATTTCTAGAAACGGAGCGACTTCCTTGTGATTTTCTTATTTCGTTACAACGTTTCCATGAATTATGATTTAAATTTTTTCGCCCTCGCATGGATAGAATACTAGCATAACTCGTTATTGCTTCGCGTTGAGTGAGAACATGATATTTAAAAGATTGATGATTTGAATTTTGACCTAAAAATAAAGAGCTTGCCATCTACAAATCCATGCAGTCGACGAACGCTATCGAGCAAATGATTTCTATGTTTAATATTATCTCTAGTTTGTATTCTTTTTGCTTTTTTTTAAGTGCATCTTGATTCTCCTTTTTATGAATTTTTGGGAGTAATCGCATGTTTGAAGAGGTTCAACTCACTTTGGTCTGGTCGAATTAGGTTGAGTACCCATGAGTTTGGGTTCAATTTCATTCTCAACAAAAAAGGAGAAATTAACAGACATTAAAGTAGATAAAACTCGCTCACGAACCAAAATTCGGCAACATCATGTTCAACTCTCTTTGATAAGCTTGAAAATAGTTTGTAACAAATTCACAACCGACCGGACCCGCCAATTACAAAATTGATCAGGTTAATTTAGCTAGGTTGGATACCCATAGGTTTGATTATTGTGGATTTTATGGGTTAGCCGCAATGTGTAGTGGATAATTATTTACCACAAAAATCATTATTTTACTACCCACACTCAACCCAACCCACTACCCACAACTTGTGGGTAACCAGTTGAGAGTATGGTTACCCACAATGAGTGCGGGTTATCCAAAACCCACAACCCAACCTTCCACTCCTAGGTTCAGCCCAACCAATTGGGTTAGAAGAGGAAACTGGGCAATTTTTGGTCTGATTACAAGGCTAAACCGTCACAACTACAACTTTGGTGAACATAAGAATATCATCCATCACCAAACTTCAGAAAATTAGTCCATTGAACTTATTTTGTTTTGTCACAATGGTCAGCCGTGATCTATTCCAACATATTTCCGGACGACAAAACTCCATCTTTCGGCAAATCATTTCCCAACAATAACATGAGCCAATCCAACCCAACCAACCTTCACTTCAACCCGTCTGATAACTCACAGCCAGATCATAAATGGGAAGGACACACACAGCTAAAACAAATACTAAGAAGATGATTGATTGAAAGTTGATCTCAAAACCCAAGTGATTTGGAGGAAGTTCATTGTAAGCTCCATATCTTCTATCCTAGACAATGTTCTCCTGTTTTCAAGAAAATTCAGCCACAAAGTCTGAGCCCAGGATGTACCCATAGCGGAGTGGTGTTAATTGCATATACAACCTAACTAGTTTAAACTCACCACAACAAGGAAAGTTTGCTAGGCTTAGAAAGGAGGCGGAGGAGGTGGAAGCTGGCTTCGGGACCTTGCGGACATTGCTAAAACAGTGGCAACTCCGGCAACAAGTATGATCCACCCACAAGCGTCATATATGAGATCCTTGGTCTTACTGCCCTTTTTGTTCCTGGAACCCTGCGAGAGAAAAGGAGAAAGAAAGGTCATATATGAATGATTTCTCTGAATGGCATGAAACTGAAGACGTAAAAAAAGATAGTAGATCGTATGCACAATGTAACTACCCATATGAACCTGGTACCAAATCATATATTGACTTCAACCCTACGAAGTAAGACATTGTACATTCAGCAGCTTAAGTGTGCATGAGCAAAAAATAGGTAAAACTCGCATATTTTTTACAGACCAATCACGACTTTTGGTTGTTAAAGGACGACAGAGTCCGTTCAAAAGCAACATGAGTACTTGATAATGCTAATCGAAAAGGAACACTAGGTTATCGCTAAATAAACCTATGAGAAGGTAAATCCAACTTAACTGATTGATCCATCTACTCTAAGAAATCTAAGGTTAGCTTAGCCCAACTTCTTCAGCAGCTATATTGCACAAGGACGATTTGATTGAATTCATAGCCAAGGGAAGAAGAAAGAATGAGCCTTTCTTACCAGTAATGGTAGTAAAATCAAAGGGGCAGGCCAAAACCTAACCCTACTCTTAACAGCTAGCTTTTCCTACATGAACCATGTAAAGCTAGTAGATTGTATGCTAATCCAACATGAGGACAATAATATTACCCGAATTGAGTTCAACAAGAATGAGAACACAGTTCAATTGATGGATCCATCTAGTCCAAACAATGCAATATTAGCTTACATCGCTGTGGCCTTGAAACCTACTAAATTAAGTCACTGAAGCTTTAAGTAGCTTCCATATGCAAGAGTGAAATACCAAGAAAAACTGACCATAAACTGTTCCTTAAATTTGTGTTCAGATTTGAAGAGTAATTGCAGTGTTCTTTAAAAGAGAAAATATATAAGCTTCTATCCATCAAGCAATACACTTGATAACACCTTCGTAAAAAGGTACCAACAGAGAATACTTCATGATAAATGCATTTGTAAGAGATTATTAACAAAAGACATCCTAACCTTGGTTGTTGAAGAAGCAACAGAGGCATCGCCCAGAGCCGGGTGACCACCAGCAAAGGCCTGCCTGTGTATCTCTGGTGCCTGGAGGAAAGAATTTAGTCAGTTAAATTCAATGAGAAAGAGCAGCATAAGTGCATAACTTCTGCAGGAAAAGTAAAAAATTAACGCAAAGTGGTAATGGTTAGCAGAGCATTGACATGCCATGGACTAGAATCACATTCACAGCTTCAACAATCTTTGGCACTCTGCTAAATAAGCGGTACCATACTTCGCCAAGAATGAGAAGTTGACATCTTCACATATATTTGCCAAATCACAGATTTCAGATCACCAATGTACTATTCTACTAAATCTTTTATGCCTCCATGTGACTGGATATCTAGCTACGTCAGGGCATTACCAACTCCCAACATAATCTTTAAAGCATACCTTAGAAACCTCCATCAAAGACTGCTGATATATCAGATTATTCGGAGCCTGCATTATCCCAATCATAGCATCAGCTCATAATCTTAAGACCCATACCAATGGCATACTCTCAAAATGCCTAAATCCCTTTGCAAGTTTTTCTTTTACCTCATCCAGAGCTCGTTGATAAAGCTGAGCGGCTGCTGAAAAGTGTCCGTCTGCCTGATCCGGATCAGGAGTCAGGAATGCGAGATTAGTCTCCGCATTCCCCATCCCCCACAAAGCTTCATGCTTTGAAGGGTTTATACCCAGAGCCTCCTCAAACTTAGATACAGCCTCTTCAATGAAAACAAACCGATCAAAATCAAAACCACCACAATGTCAGCCGCATTTATAAAAATACAAACCTATAATTAAAGCAAGCGGGGCTCAACTCCAAATAAGATATCTAGAAAAAGCAACCATAACTCAATCAAAACCAATTCTCGGATTCGTTTGGCAACAAGGGACTGTTTGCTATGATTTTGAGAATACATTTTCCCATACCATTTATCATCCGAGACATTGCTTCGGGACCTCTCTCCAATTGGCATAATTGCAGCAGCGCTCCTCCCCACTTCGTTAAGTTCTGCAACAAAAATTCAGAATTCGTCAGAAAAGCGAACACCAAAAGGAAAAACATGAAGAGACGAGAATCTCAAAGTAAAGGTGAAAAGTACGAACGTCGGCGTCCAGAGGGTTCTTGGCGTAGTTAGCTTCAGCAGTCTTTCGCGCCTGCTCCATGACCAATAGCCGAGTGAAGTCATCTTCGGAGAACTCCATTGTTGTGATTGCAAAAAGGAAGCTGCGAGCTCCTCTCTGCGAGCGTTTTGTTTAGGGTTTAACGGAGGTTTATGAGAAGAGTGCGGTTTCGTTCCCGTGAATGGAAGTATAGAATAGAATCCACCGCCACGGCGCCACGCCCCTGTCTTGTGGAGAAGCGAGAGCGAATCGGTTCAAAAGATTGTCGGGTCGAGTAGAAATATCAAATATCAGGAGTTTTGGGCTTGGGATATGCGGTAAAAAGCCCATTCAATGAGTCTCAGAAATTATATGGGTGAAATACTGAAATTAGAATTTGATGATTATAAGAAAGAAATTAGAATTTGATATGATTTTGGGCAAATACCACTAAAATATCAGAGGCTGCTGACATGGAATTAAAAAATAAAAATTAAGAAAAAGGTAAAAAACTTATAGGTTCAAATCAATTATAGTTCTTTGCCAAAAATACAGTTATGATTCATATCAGCCACCAGCGGAGCAAAACCGATGGAGTAGTGCAGGATAAGATCCGAGAAATTTTCATGCAGGTACTGAGCTCGACGACTCCCCACGGTTCCTAGCCCTACCTAATTCCTTCATTTCTGTAAGTGTCACATCCTATCATTTCGAATACCAAAATATAACTATTTCACATATATATTGTTCGGCATGGACATAAAACGCAGGTTAGTTTAAAAAAACCCTTATTTAAAAAACCTTGTAGATATCCGAAACCTTACAGACATGACTTATTAATATAACAATGATGATGGGAAATATCGGTTTTCCCCAAATACTTCACATATCATTTATAGCAACACAAAAAATAATTTGCATTCTCATAGCACAATCCGCAGATAAATCCATCATCACATCATTTTCACATGCATAATTTTAACCCAAGAGATTCACACATTCACAGCCACAAGAAACAATATAGATAATGCCCTCCCAGAGAGCTAGGCATATAGCCAAGTATGTAATGTCATCCTAGAGGGCTATTCTCGTAGCCACTTCTTCACCAAACCGAGTGCACGACAAGGCGACATTTTATGTTAGTTTTAGTGACCATATGATAACTTGTTAGCTTCATATACATAAACATATAACACCTCGTCATTTATTTCATATCATCGCCTATCTTATCTTTCTTGTCACACAAGGCACCCGCCTTTCCCATCCCCGATGACTTACTAGCCACCCTCTTCTCCATTCATTCATGTTCAATTATTCACTATTTCGAACACATCATCATCGAGGCTCATCATGCTTCCCTTCAACCACACTTGCATCACAATCATCACAAATCCACTCATCCATGCATACACATGTTCATCACATTTCCATTGCAATATATAATTAACCACACTGTAGCGTATCATCATGTTCAGGCAATATATCTTGTATTTGGGTCGCTTCATGATCCAAATGTCATGATCATATTAATTAAGCTACTAGATTAGTGCTTCAATTTTGTCTTGTATTTGGGCCTTGAATTATTGCTATTAATGCTTTAATTTTGTTTTAGTAACACTAGGACAACGTTTATTCATTTAATACGCTTTTGGGATTGTTTGGCGCATTTAAGTCAAAGCATACTAGTGGACCACTTGGGAGACGAATAGGACATCGAGATCTAGTTGTTGGAGGCAAGACTCAAAGAGTGACGGACTAACAAATGGTGCCCTGGGATAAAAAACGGTGACATACCCACCATTTGATGGAGCACCCTCTAATTTGTTAGAAAGTTACCTTGGAGCTTCCTGATTCACTGGACACGTATTTGGAGCACTCTGATTGGCTAGATGGAACTAGAAGGATGAGTTTCTCTCCCCAGAAAACCTAATCCAAGGCTTATAAATAGGTTCTTGGAGGTAGAAATTGAAAGCAAGTGATGAGGGGTCATGGAAGGATCGCTACTCTACCCATAGATCGACTCACATGAGCTAGAACGAAACCTACCGAGAGGGAAGAATCAGCTCTAGAAACGGCGGTGATAAAGAATCCCGAGCTCGTGAGAGCCTAGGTTCTTCTGTCAAAGTCGTGCGGCCACAACTCAAGCTCGTATAACTTGAATCGATCTTCAAACAAACAGTAAAGTAAAGGATACGTGGGGATAGATACTCGCAACAATCAAGTGTGATCGCTTGATTGATAAGAGTCTTGCCAAACTCTTCTAGAATCTTCAACATAAAAACTCAAACAAGGGTCTTGCCCTAGCTATGGAATCTACCAAAAGCTAAAACAATAACCATAAGCACTCGTGCTCCATGAGGTAAAAACTTCTCTAAGTTAATTTTCATTCAACAAAACTCTCTCTAATCCCTAAAATTTGTGTTTACAACCCTCTATATAGCCCATGGCAATTAAAATAATCCAAAATCCAAAAAGAAACAAAACTTAAACCTAAAAGAAAGGCCAAACTCGGCCAAACCCGCTCCAAACTCGTGTAATTTGTTGTCTTGCCTCGAGGGGGGGGGGGTCTCCTCGACGTAATACCCGGTCTGCCTTAAAAATACCCGATCGGGTTTTTCCCCCAAAAAAATGGCCGGATATTTTTCTACTACTTGAATCACATCATCGCCTCCCCGTTGAAGAAGTTTTTCCCTCAAATCTTTCCATCCTGGCTTCCAAACAAAATTTCCTGTAAAATCAGCACCAAGAAAGAAAAAACATTATCCACAATCCCACGGAATCAAGAGCTCAAACAATCGATCAAACATGGGCTCCAAAATCATGAATTTCAAAGCTCAAGTCAACATGAATGTTTTCGTGAAACATCTAGCCAGGTTCCCAAACATAATTTGTTGCTCCAGCGATATCCAAACATAAAGTTCCTCGTCCAAAATCTCCAACCTTCACTGGACTCAAGTCTCCACCATCTGCCTTCTTGCCTTCACAACAATCAGTTGTCCAAAACAAGCTACCAAATCTCAAAGCTTGAAGACTCCTGCACAAGAATTCATTATCATAGTAATCGTAAAAAGGATACGTGGGGATAGATACTCGCCACAATCAAGTGTGATCGCTTGATTGATAAGAGTCTTGTCAAGCTCTTCTGGAATCTTCAACAGAAAAAATCAAACAAGGATCTTGCCCTAGCTATGGAATCCACCAAAAGCTAAAACAATAACCATAAGCACTCCATGGGGGGAAACTCCTCCGAGTTATTTTCATTCAACAAAACTCTCTCTAATCCCTGAAATTCGTGTTTACAACCCTTTATATAGCCTAGGGCAATTAAAATAATAAAAAAATTCCAAAAAGAAACAAAAAAACTAACCCTAAAAGGAAGGCCAAATTCGGTCGGACTCGAAACCCGGTCGCGTAATTTCCTGACTTGCCCGGGGGGTCTCCTAGACTGAATACCCGATATGTCTTAAAAATAACCGGTCGGGTATTTTGGCCAAAAAATGGTCGGGTATTTTGCTGGTGCCCGAATCACATCAGGCGGCCTAGACCTCGACTTCTCTGTTGTGACCACCAATTTCAAAGGTATTCTGGGGAATTTGTTTAAATTGATGATCGCCAAGAAACCCTTCATCATGGCTAGCTAGTTCCTTTAGTTGCATAGGTATGTAAACCCTAAGGGTCCTCGTTATGTAAAATCGACGTTTAGGCTTTAATACGTTTGTTTTCATTTCATATGTGTTGATGCTTGTCGATTCTAATAAAAGCTTAGTCGACCTTGCACTCCTTCAAGGTGCAACAATCGAAACCCTAGTCACTTAGGACAATACCATACATGGTGGCCCTATTCGATCGAACAACGTGATGCCTCAAGAGAGACATCCAAAGGGTCCTTGTCGCCCATTAGTCTGGGTAAATGCTTCGGCATAAGGTGGGATTAGATGATCTAAGAATCAAAAGCTTGTATGCCGATCATCGAGGGACATGTAACAATGAGACCTAGGGGGAGCTTGCCTATGTAACGCCCATCCTTCTCTTATCTCCCACTCGCCTAGTAGCTATAGATTTACTTTCTGCCCTCCTTCCTTTTCTTTTACATTTGTTTTTCAAAACTGGAGGCACCTCAAACTCCTACGTCATTTCTAAAACCAATAGAGCCATACTTTGCGACCGGAGTAAGTGGTCTGTGAGAGACCCTAGGGAAATAGGATCCTGGCCTTAGGGACAGGTAAATTTGAGAACGACCTATAATCCTCTATCACCAGTCACTGCCTCTTCAATCTTCGCCGAGAAAGTCTTCTTCTTCCGCCTTATACAACTAGTTTTTATGCCTCTCGACAGCTCGAGTAAATGGTAAGTCTTTCAAGTCTCCATCTTTCATATCATCTCTCAACTTTCTAGTTATCAGTTCCCCCACTTACCAAACTTCCTAGTTCCTAGTTCAGGCTTACCTATTCTCTTATCTCCTCCCAATCTCAACTCTTATTCTTTATTCTCTCAAGTCTTCCCATTTCTCATAATCTTATCTCCATTCTCTCCGACTACCACCTCTAACAGAATTACTACTTCTCATAATGACAGAATCCCACTCCCACCCCTTCTTTTATGTTAACTAGTAAGTGCTAACTCTTTATCTCTCATAGTTTCTTTTCAAATCCATAACCATTATACAATAGTAACCATCACACCTCATTAAGTTGGGATGTACATGGGTCGGTTGGTTCAGAATTTCAGATTTAACCATTTTAATCATCCGAGTCATACACTTCAGTTTTGAGAACACTAGATCCAAAGCCACCAAAAATAGTTAGGACCATGCGGTTTGTTTTATGATTGGGTTGTATTGAGTGAACAATAAGGGTTAATAGCATTTTCTATCCCTCTACTATCGCAAATTAACAAACGTACCCCTCTACTAAATTTTTGCACAAACATACCCTTTTACTATTATAATGTAACTAATATATCCTTATGTTTAATTATCTGTTAAACGGCCGTTAAATGGGTAGGAAAATGACCAAAATACCCATTAATTAATTTTAATTAATTTTATCAAATGTTTATTAAATCCAATTAAATATTAAAATATCTCCTACATATCCACTCCTTTCGTCTACCTCATTCCCCAAACCCGTCGGAAGATACCCCACCGAACACACCATCAGCGGCGGCGGCACTCAACACTTCCGTCCCAGCGGCGGTAGCAAGTGGCACCGGGTGAGATGACGACATTTACAGCACCACTCTTTACACTCCAGCCCCTCGCCAGTCGGAATCCATGATAAAAAATTATCATGCATGCTTTGTTTGTTCTCTTGATCCAAGAGAAGAAGAAGAAGAAAACTTACAACGAACTATGGGAAACAGAGAGCAAAGAGCTTCCCTTTCATGAATTCACTTAGCAGTTAGCATCTCTACATACGCACTAAGAAAAACAGAGAGCAAAGCTTTAAAAAAGTCTCCCAATAATCAAACGAGAAAAGGTGAGGCGAATTCCCTCTGATCAGCAACAAGAAGGGTCGCCATCCACCAACTGGAACAGAGTATCTCACAGATGTCGGTCGGCGGTTCCGCCTAGAAGTTATCCACCATGGCGAGAACCTCCTCATTCGACTCCAAATTAAAATCCCCAATCGTTTTCACAACTTCACTGCTCAGTTCCACAACCACAGGCTCCACCGCCATTACCTCCGCCCGTCCGCCGCAACAGCTTCCCATTCTTTCCCTCGCCCACGCGGCCACGCCGCCAAATCCGACAGTCGCCAATTCTGCCAAACCTGCGCCAGCAGGAACTGGAGAAGGAGAGTAAAGTGACGCCGCTGATGGTGTCTTCGGTGGAGTTGGGGAAATGAGGTAGACGAAAGGACGAAGGGGTGATTTAGGTGTGTTTAAATATTTAATTGGGTTTTAATAGAAATTGATAAAATGAGTTAATATTAAGTTAGGGGGTATTTGGGTAATTTTCCATCTCATTTAACAGCTATATAACAGAAAATTAGACGGAAGGGTAGATTAGTTACGTTTTAATACTATGAGGGTATGTTTGTACAAAAATTTAGTAGAGGGGTACATTTGTTAATTTACAGTAATAGAGGGGTAGAAAATGCTATTAACCCTAAATTTAAGTAATAATCCAACCCAATACAAAAATATGCAATAGTTCCATAATTGTACACAAGAAAAACAACATTGTGAATCATTAGTTTTTATTAACTCTACGTTTAAATTTTCAGTTGAAGAATGTATTAGGTTAGTGAGACTACGAGAGTTAAAAAGGATAAAATATCCTAAATTCCTCATATGATGATTTCTCTCTCAAACTTAGTGATTTCTCATCTTCATGGAGTAAACTCTCTTTTCATCGGGAGATGAAGAACTCTAGTCGTGTATGATAAGAATGGTTAAAGGTGGCAAATGAATTGATCTATGGATTGGTAGATCAATAGATCAAATGGATTAGTGGATTCATAGATGCTATGAGCCTATGCCTACCAGGTTCCCTCGCGGGAAAAGGAACCAACCTTTTGGCGGGAAACAGAAGGAAAGTTCCGGAACTCGATAAACTAAAATTCGTTTTCTGGATTTAGATTTTGAAATTTCGGATTTATCCTTCATTTCACCGCCCTAGAAATTGCAGTCGGAGCAACTACTATGTGTTCTCGGGCGTTCTCTTTACTGTTCGGAGCTTTCACTCATCAATGGCGGAAGAAGAGGAGATCGTGGAAGAAGTGTCGATCCGGACGGAATTCCCTGCCGCCCGAGTGAAGAAGATAACGAGGCTCGACAAGGAAGTCAACAAGGTGACATCGGAGGCTCTTTTCCTCGTCTCGCGCTCCACGGAGCTTTTCCTTCAGTTTCACGCTGAGAAGTCAGCCGAAGTCGCCACGGAGAAGAAGCGGAAGATTGTGAAGACTGAACACATCCGAATCGCCGTCAAGAGGCACCGACCGACCAACGATTTCCTCTTAGACTCGCTTCCCGCGCCGCCAGCTCCTCAGTTGCAGAAAGAGGATTCTGCAGGTCGTAAGCGCGAAGTTGCTAACAAGCAGCCACCGACTGGAACTCGCCGGATCGACGCTTTCTTTGCGAAATCAGCGAGCGGTGCTTCCGCTTGAGAATCGCCGGTAGATAGCTGATCTTTACCTAGATCTCTATTGTTCTACGAATTAGGTTCTGTTTGGATTGTAAGGTGATTTTCCTTCGAATTCCATATTAGGTATTTGAAATTTCGAATGCTTGCTTGTTGAGAGTTGATATCGAAGAACAAAGCTGTAAACTCATTTGTTAGGTTTACCAGAACTGCAACTCTACATCTTCATTTTAAGAATAAATCAATCTCAAAGCAAAGTTTATTCGATCAAGCATATTACAACGGCGCTCATCAAACTAACTAAAAGGAGGTTAAATGTGCTGCAACTATAGCATAGACAATTTATGCAAAAGTCGAGAAACTTGGTTGCCTGAAAATGTTGAGATTACTGAAGCTGTTTCTTCTTGACATCGTGGAGGAATCCCACGACGAGTAGGAAAAGGAAATTTAGTTTCTTGCATTTTCTTTTCTTCCTTTGTGTTTTGAGTTGCAGAATAATTTATGCTGTTGCTACCCAAATGTTGGATGCTCATAGACAGCCTTCCTGTTTGAAGGGGCGGCATAGCTTAAACATCCATTCAAGCTTCTGTCGGAAGGGGGTCGACTGCTGGTGCTTTGTCTAGAACTGAAGGGGGGTTGAGGTTCTACTACTTGGATCTGCACCTTCTTTGTTTCCTGCTGGGGCATCTCATGTCAGGTAAGAACACAAAGACGGATGGTCAGGATATGTATTATTTCGTCTTTTGACTCGACCTATCTAGACGAACTAGGATTATCTGATGAACTATGTATTAGAGCAAGTTGTAGATAGATTTTACTTGTATGGATAGATTCAGTTTTGTGACACTCACCTTCTGCCTTCGCTTCTCGTCCTCTTTCTCCAGCCTTACTATGTTGTATTCTTCTATCATTGCCTTGCCATCAAAGGTACCTATATAAGAATCTTAGTTTTCTGTTTGAAGTCCATTATGAAGCTCAATGGTAAATCACTCTGGGTTGAGTTTCTAAGATTACCTGGAATCTTATTGACTAGGATTCTGGCCTTTTCTGCACATCGCAGATTCCTGTGAGCTCTTCGGCTGACTGAATACCAATTCTCATCCTGAACTATATGTGAAGCGTTAGTTAGGATATTCATATTGAGTTGGTAGAATAATTATGTTGTTGATTTGGTCAGTTAGAACTTGACCATGCGTACTCTTCCAACCAGCGCTCTTCACTTCTCGCCTGTATCAACTTTTCAACCTTTTCCATTATTATCTTCCTGCTGGAACCTTCATGTGTATACTCAGTTAGTGCTGAACCCATCAACTTAAGTACAAGTGTCATTGTAGTTGTAGTAAAAAAACTCTCACCTTAGTTTATAAGGTTGATTATTTTTTCCATCTCTGATCTTGAAGGTATCTCCATGTGTGATCTGCTACATATCTCTTCCAACTCACTTTGTTTCTTGACGAAGATCTCCTTTGTATAATTGTATTGCTTGCTTTTAACCGATCTAGTCGTCTAACTTCAGCTTCAGCCTTGAATGATGAAACTAATTGGTTGTTAGAAACCATTTGCCTCCGCATAGTATGATTTTATCTTGTGTTCACTGACTAACCTCCTGGATTATATTTAGGGCAAGGCTTCGTGGATCCGACACTTCAGATGATGATTTGCGTACACAAGTTAGTGATGTGAAAGAATTGTCCGCGGTATCCATGAGATTTCGAAGGTTTGTCAAAGCTTGTCCAAGATGGTAAAGCTGCAGGTTGAGAAACTCATGTTGGATAACTTTCCTTTTGCTGATAATCTGTTTCTGGGAAAATCAAAACTTGGACGATATACACTGTTTTGGAAGATAGCAATATTGATTGTCACCTTCTCAGTGCGGTTTTTGTTTCTCTTCCTTTAGAGATTCCAAGGTACTGTTCAGCTTAGCCAATATGCTGTCACTTATGTTATTGGAAATGCCGCACAACTCATTTAGAGTTGGTTGAACCTTTTTAATTATCATGGAGGACTCCATTCCTAATATAGCATCGAGGTTCCGGATCGTGTCTTCTCCACTTGCTGAAGCCTGTCATTCTTTTTACGGAGAAGAAAGAGGAAGCTTTAGAATCATATACCAATGTGCATTTGCTGTTTGAAGTTTTAAAAAAACATGTACCCAGTCAACTATTACCTTATCTTTGTGTAGTCTTTGCAGCTCACTTTGGTATTCCTCGAGTTTCTTCAATGAAAGGTCATTCTCAGTTAATATGATGTTAGTTAATGAATCATCATACCTGGAATGACCTGCAATCTCTGCTGATATTTTTTGTATTTGCCCTTGCACAGCCCGAAACTGGTTCACTCTAACCTCTTTCCTGAGACGCATCTCTCTCAAAGCTGGGGTGATTGCATCCAACTGCTCCTTCAGTGTTCCTGATACTTTCTCAGGCTGCAAAGAAAAAAAGGAAAGGTAATGCAGTGAATACATACTGAAACGTTCTTGTAAGGATGAGCAATTTCTAGCTCCTTTGCCATAAAATCCCAATCATAAATTATCTGATAGACAAAACCACAGATCATATGAGTAGTATCTTATTAACAGCAATAGAAAATAATGCCAGTGGTTGAATTTGTGGTAGCCATTACACTTGTGATCTCGTTAGGAAACCTTTATGTGACTTGCCAGAATGGCAGTTTTCAGGTTAGCTTTCTCTCTTGTATACGCTTTTACGTTAACATCTTATCCAAGAAATTCATCAAAATTTCTGTTACAGAAGTGACTTATCAGTATCATGATTCTGATGCTGTTCTGGGCTGGGGCTTGCTTTCAAGACGAGAGAAAGAAGAGGGAAACAGGAAGTAGGAGGACTGTACAACTCAAAGGTTAGCCCATTACTGTGTATGAGAGGTAAGAGCTACTCCCCCCCATTCTTCTCAACTAATCAAATTTTTGTGCAGTTGGTTATTGTGCTGGTGCTGGTACTAACATAGAAATGTATAAGATGGTAAGCCTTCAAATCATAGACTTTGTCCATCTCTTTCGATCTGAGCTCAGCTCACTTCACAACTTCCTATTGTATGAGAAACACACAGCAGTGGGAAGATAGTTTGTGGCAGAAATCCAAGTCAGCTAACTGAAGTGATCTCTAGCTATCAATTGGCTGAGGAATGAATTCCCGGAATAAGCCAGGCAAGGCTCTGCTGGTATTTGATAATTTTGTTTGAACTCATCAAAATGGCAGCTTGCAGTTCAGATCTCTCGTATACATTAGGTCATTCATTGCGTCAACATGATATCACATAAACCCATCAAACTTCTGATACAATAGTGACTCATTGGCATCATGATTCTGCTGCAGCTTTTCCCTTTGATTTTCTTATGAATGGTGTGTCACAAAATAAGTGGAATGTGCAGCAAGTATTATAATAGATTTAGAGGTAGTTGAATGGGTTCGAACCCTGGTCGACCAAAGGTGTTAAAACTAACACCATAATTTGAAACGGTGCCTTTTAAGGCATGTGTTGCTGTTAAGAATACCAATATACCACATCGCTTGTTTGGCGATAGTTTACCATCTTTATAAACCGTAGCCGTGACCAGTCTATTGTCCCTTCGGGGACATCCGATAAAATTGGAACGATACAGAGAAGATTAGCATGGCCCCTGCGCAAGGATGACACGCATAAATCGAGAAATGGTCCAATTTTTTTTTTAGTAAAGCTCACTTGCAGAATCCACATAACCATAGACGAATGAAGTGCTCAATAAGCCAGAGAAGTTTCTGCTGATATTGAGTCCTTATTTGGCTTTACTAAAATGGCAGTTATCATCCAAAATTCATAGGACCACATATTATTATCATCCAAAATTCAGTGGCAGAAAGAGCCCACTCGTTTTCTGGAAACACAAATTGGTGATATCAGAGAAGCAGAAGCACCAAAGTACACATGCATCGATATAGTTGCGGTGTTCCTACCTGATAGCATCTGCATGAAAACTTATCTCACAAACGTCCTAGGCTTTGCTGCAACAGATCTATACAGGATTAGCCAAAACACTTTGGGAAAATCATTAAAAAATATACTTGAGTTTAGGTTACATTGAAGTTTCGCGGTTAATAAAGTCTGTCAACCCACTCACTGGCATCAAGATCAAGCATCTGCATGATCGTGAACGTTACATTTACATCGCAACAGCAAATGGATACTCCCAGGCCGATCATATTAGGAAGCACCACTATGTGTGAAGGTACGTGCCGGCTAGATTGTGTAGCTTTAAATCGAGCCATAGTGACTGGAATTTACCTTCGCTGAAACCTTGCCTACTGTAAAATTTTTTCATTGCCCGAGATGGCTTGTTTGATGTTTAAGGTGAATGTAGAAGCCTCGTTCTGGGTTTGCCATTAACCACATTTCCAAGCTTGCTAATGATTCTAGCCATTTTATACTTAGTAAAATTATAGCTTGCCTGTTGAGGAGTGAGGTTGATGAAGGTGCGTTCATAAACTTCAATCCGAGCTGGCGCCTGATAAGTAGGTTAGGTAAATGAGGATTTGGACCCAAACTTGTCAATAAACAACCAATTGTCTCTCCATCTATATTGAACAAATTTTGCAATTCTGCGTACACTTTTTTGTAAAGCAACTATCCATCCTACAACTAAAACACCCTAATAATAAAATTTTATGAAATTTCTTGGCCATAAGTTAAATTCATATATGTGTGATCTATCATTAGAAAATATGATGGAACAAATAAACAAAATTTGTATACATCTGTTTCATTGCTTCTCGTATTTACAATTATTCTACTTTTTTTGCAGCAACGAGTGAGGAGATCAAGGGATTGGTCTAGTGCTTCTATCGCTGAGCTTTAACACAGATATCCCAGATTCGACATTGATTTCATAATACGAAATTTCATCACGATTCGTTGTAAGTGATGTGTGCCCAATCATTATTCTGTAATGATACGAACATAGAGGAAAAACTGTCACGACTATGCAACTCCTGTGTAGAACTAGATAATTACCACCATGAAAGCAGCCAAATGATGTTAGTAACGGACGAGCTTCTTTCTGCTATAGGAGAAGCAAAATGCAACTAAAGATGCAACAAAGGGTTGAGTTCACAGAAATAAGATAGAATCAACTTCTATGGCGAAACAGATTTGGTTTTCCAAGCTAACCACTACAAACAACGTCAAAGTAGATTAAACACCTTCCATTTTCATCATTACCCCCAAACTTACAACAGGGGCCAACAGAAGAGGGGATTTCAAAACACTAATTGAAACACGAATCAAACCCAACAATTGCCATTTCTTTCAACTGCCAATAACCGCTATATCTCACACCTTACCACCCGATCAAACCAGCCAAAGCCGACAGAGAGTCGGTCAAATTCATCCAAACAACGAACCCCAAAACTAGAAATCTCCCAAACAAATGGATCAAAAAATGTGGGAAAGAGAAGGGAATAACATCTCATATGTTGTCAATACTAAACACGGGCTCCCCTATTTCTTTTTAAACTAAAAAGCTACTTCATAGATCTGCTCTACCAGGGTATCTGGGGAAGGGAATAACATCTCTGATGTTGTCAATGCCAGTCGCAAAGAGTATCATCCTTTCAAAACCTAATCCAAACCCGCTGTGTTTTATGGTCCCAAACCGGCGAAGGTCAAGGTACCACTCGTATGGCTCCAGAGGCAACTCCATATCCAGAATCCTTGCATCAAATGGCACTCATTAGATCCAAGTTGATTACATAAACTCAAACAAGCTAACATGCACTTGCGTACCTTTCTTTGATCACTTCATATCGCTCCTCCCTTTGACTTCCACCAATCAACTCTCCAACCTAGAATCAACAGAGCAAGTCTTTAAGTGAACTACTACGAAGGCAGCTGAAACTTAGTGATGTAAATTCGGAGGTGTCAATAGAAGGATGAAATAATATTAACCTTTGGTACAAGTACATCCATTGCAGCAACTGTCTTTGAGTCATCATTGAGCCTCATGTAGAAGGCTTTGATTCCCTTTGGGTAATTGTAAACAATAACAGGCTTCTGGAACTTGATCTCTGTCAAGAACCTGAGCAGATGATGGCCAGTAATCAGTACGAGAAAGACAATTGGATTTTTTTTTTTTTATGAACACAGCTAAAGATGTAGACGTTTTTGCATGACAATACCTCTCATGTTCAGAAGCCAAATCAATGCCCCATTCCACTTTGTTCTCAAACTTCTTACCACCCTTCACAGCCTCCTCAAGGATTTCCACTGCTTCTGTATATGAAATTCGTTCAAAAGGAGTAGATGCCACCATTCTTAGACGGTCAATGCAGACTTTGTCGTAAAGCTTAGCCATGAGCTCCATGTCATCAGAGCACTTATCAAGTAGCCACTGGGACATGTACTTTACATATGCCTCTGCACAGTTCATGTCATCCTGCAAACATTTTGATACACGAATCATTCCTTAACCCATTAGAGCAACATATTAAGTTTAAGACAGAATGATACATCTTCATACTCCATTATTTTCTCGGTTGCTCGACTGCAAAATTGAAGGAACTTGAAAACGCCAAGAATAAACTACATATATAGTAGTTATACCTGAAGATCTGCAAAAGCTATCTCAGGCTCCACCATCCAAAACTCAGCCAAATGCCTTGAGGTATGAGAGTTTTCGGCTCTGAAAGTCGGCCCAAAAGTGTACACATTGCCGACAGCACAAGCATAAGTTTCAACTTGCAGCTGACCAGAGACGGTCAAGAAAGCTTGACGTCCAAAGAAATCAGCAGCATAGTCAATCTTCCCATCCTTGTAAGGGATACCGGGCTTAAGTTTGGCTCTCTCTTCCAGCTTTGACAAATTCTCCTTCCCTTTGTTCAGTTCAGCCACTTCAGCCCCAATTTCAGCCTTGCCAGCTTTAGCCTTCTTGAGTTTGGCTACTTCGTCCGCTTTGACCTCTACAACACTCTTAGCTGCCTCCACGTCAGCCTCAGATGGTGGAGGGTTCTTAATCAAATCTTTCTCTAGCTTCTCTGCTTCGCTGATTATCGTGGTAACTTGAAACATTTCACCGGCCCCTTCGCAATCACTAGTGGTGATGATTGGGGTATGGACGTACAGGAAACCATTCTCTTGAAAGAAGGAGTGCGTAGCATAAGCAAGAGCATTACGAATTCGGGCAATTGCAGAAATCTGAAGCCACAACAGCATTACCATGTTGTGTCAAGTCTATGAGTCTCGAATTGGGCAGCAAAAAGATTCAGAAAAAAGGATCAATCTTTCAATCACACAGGAGGTAGAGTTGAATGCTTTTTTTTTTTTTTTTTACCGTGTTGGTTCGGGCACGAAAGTGGATGCGATCCCTCAACTTCTCCAGAGTGAGCCTCGTCTTGGGAATCGGGTACTTGGCCGGGTCAACCGGGCCGACGTGGAGGACCTTCTCGACCCGGAGCTCAATCTTCTGCTTGGCACCCTCAGGCGGAACCTTCAGCAAACCCTCGACGGAGACGGAGGTTCCAGTCGCCACCAAATAGCCTAGGCCCTCCTCTACGACGCCGGCGTCCACCATGACTTGCAGATTCGCGAGGCAGGACCCGTCGTTGACTTCCAAGAAGGCGAATGCGCCCTTCCCTTGCTCCCTCCCTGTCTTGACCCATCCGCCGGCGCGGATGCGCTGCCCGGCGAGCCCAGCTCCGCCGTCGGGGCGGGAAACGATTGATCGGATTGGGACCCGATCGGAGAAGGGATGCTTCAGGGCTAGCCCGGCCGCCGCGTCGTCGGTCAAGGTCGCGCTGGCCAGCTCCGCCACCGGCGGCGTCGACGTTATGTCGCCCATCTTCTTTGGCGGAGGCGATGGGAATTGGGCTTTGGCGCGTTTGAGAGATGAGTTTTCCGCCTCGCTCTACTGAGGTGAAAAACTCAAAAACCCTAACAACTGGTTTGGGTGTCAGTTTATCGTTGTTTATTCTAGGGTCACTTGGGTTGCTTTGGTTTCGAAGTGACACGTGGCAGCATCAGATGGAGTATGAACGGTTGATCAACGGTGGAGAGTGGACTCCGGGCTTCTGTAGGGTGGATTCCGACTCCCAGGAAAGCCAGAATCTGTTCTTTAGGTCTGAAATCTGAATTCCACTGGACTAGTTAGAGTAATTACCAAGCTTTTGCTTTCCCTTTTCTTGGGTACGTTTTCTTCTTATAAAGTAAGTTGATTAACAAATAACAAGTCAGACAAAAAAGGGGAATATTTTGATTATTTTCCTAGTTTAGACTACAAATTGTAGTTTTTCCTCCTATACTAAAGGAAGGCAAAGTTAGCAAGTTACTATTCCTTTTATTAGTTTATAGTTATACAAGAAAATTACCTCTTGACGAAGCAAATAACTTAAATTAGGATTGCCCTGATTCCGTTCTTGAAACAGAAGGCCCACATAATCTGAAATCCGGGCCCACTAAGCCAAGTCCCACGACTGAGATAGGTCCAATTTCAGCAGAGCTTCGTCCTGCTAAATGCTAATGACTGCTGGGAGAAGAAAACAGGATTGAATGTAGATTCTTCTACTAAAACCAGCTTAGTCTACCACTACAGTTCCGTGAGATTAGCCGAAACAATTACACTGGATCTCAAGAAAACAAACTACAGTTCTGTGACGTGTTGTACAGTTCGCTTCATCATCTCATGCTCCACGAAACTCGTAACTTTCAATCATAAGAAGCAGAAAGAAGACGAGGTTTAAACCTGGCTTCACCAGATTGCTCCCAAGTCACTTCAAAGCAGCATCCTCTTTCCCAATCGTGATAATGCTGGGGGAGCTCAAGGCCTTTTGTCGAACAATCAATGTGTGACGTGTTTGGTTAATGAACAAGAATGTACAGTACAGTGTTCTGCATCATCGTCATCTTCGCCGCCACCAATCAGGAACTCTCAATCGATGACTTCTATGTAAAGCCAGCTGGACACCTGGAAGCTTCCGCCTCAACTGTCTCCAGAGCATGTCCACCGCGTCTCCCTTTGCCGGAGGGAACTGGAATTCGAAGTGATGGGAGATGTTCTTGAGGTTCCTCCACATTTCTAACCACTTCTCCTTGGGGAATTGACTAAGCTTTTCGATCAAGAAACCTGGCTGTAGAGCCTCTGAGTCGGAGAAGAAGAGCGAGCATTGGGTGTAGTCGATTTCATCCTCGAAGGGAAGCTCGATTTTGTCGCTGACAACCACGGGTACACAGTGGCTGACGATGGCATCAAATAGCCGGCAAGATGAAGGAGTGTCGCCTGCTGGATGCAAGCAGAACTTTGATGATCGCATCCCTTCTGTCGACTGCATCCATCAGAATAGAAAGAAATGTGAGTGGGCTAAAATGACAGTATATTGCTCACGTTGGGGGAAAACCATGGAACTAGATGTTCAAAGCAGTGCACAGAAGATCCTACTGAATCCGCAGATAAATACATCCAGAACAATACTTACAAAGTTCAATTTCTATATATTGAGACTTACTGCTTGTATTGCATGAGTAGTAGGTCTACCCCGCTCATATCTAACATGCTCCTGACCAAGTAATATCTTCTCCAAGTTAGCACGCACTTTGCCTTCCTGCAAACCATAACGACACCAATCACAACTTAACTCTAAGAAAATAGTTGATACACAGAGCAAATCGGAACTAGGAGTAAAGCATACATCTTTTCTGACTGTGCTCCCGCGGAAGAAAAGAAGGGTTTTGCGAGACTCGTAAGGATCTTCAGCAGTGTCATTTGTGTAAGTATCAACAACATGGACATAAGGAGCTACGATGTCTTTACTCAGAGTCGACAGAGATCTCGGGTAGCGCCCGAAATCTGCAACGATCAGAATCGATGCATTCAACTCTTGCCGGAGAAACCTGAAGGCGTTTGGATGCGTCATGGGAATAACATGGTCTCTGCCTGCAGATCTCTGCCAATACTTAGAGTGGTGCAGCATGTCCATTATTTCAACCTAGAATCAGAAAGATCAAAATATAGTCAGATCAAGCAAAACCTGATTAAGAATTAAAGCAACAAACACAATAACAAACGACTAGCGTTCACAAATAGTGGAATTAGAACAAGAAATATCGTGAAGCTTTAAACAATGAAAGCTCAGACAATTAAACTCGTGGAAAAAATGAGGAAACAAGAACCATCCATCACCTACAATCACCGTCACAATCGAAGGAGATAATGCTTGGTTCTGATATATTGATTCCTTTCATTAAGAAAGGACTGACACTGAATCAGAAACAAGAAAAGACCATTCATCAACTAGAATTCCTTTCAAAGGATCAAAATAATGCTTAATTTCAATCCCGATTGATGATACCCTTGACTAAGTAAGAAAATGACAACTGAATCAGGAGCAAGCTTCACTGCTTCAGTCTCTACTTCCCTGATGAAGAAAATAACATCCCTAGAAAATTCCCCTCTTTTCTTTTACTTGCATCTGTACTTCCCATTCTGTCACCGCACATTAAGCTTACCAATAGAAAGGATTCAACACCAAAATCAAATTCGCAATAGTCCATATCCATCAAAAACTTCAGAATCGAAAATTCACTAATCTATCAAACCCCAATCCACAATTCTTTCCTCTCAATCCGAAACTCGAAATTCCGCCTCAATTCTCAGCAAGCCAAGAGAAAGACGAATCGAATTACGGGGGGAAATCAATGATTACCTGCAATTTCCGATCACCTTCCGTCGCCGGATCCGTCATGTTATGCCCGTGCGTGTTGAAGCTCAACGACGAGAAGAACGGGACGTAGAAAGCATCCGCCGCCTCCGGATCCAAAACCCTCACCGCCTCCCTCCCTCTCCCTTCGAACAAGAGCGAAGCCATGAGCCAGTACTCGACGCTGTGCTGCTTCCTCACCCCGGCGTTCGCCGGCCACCGCGGGATGTTCTCCGCCGTCACGGGCTCCTCGTTCTGCGGTTCCTCCGTATCCATCATCCCTACGTGGAACCTCCGCGGGAGATCGTACATGTACACCTTCAGCGGCTCGTAATCGCAAGAAGCATCCGGCGATTCTGACCACTGGGATCGTTGTTGCTGCGGGAGGAGAGTGAAGAAGTAAGGGCGGAAGTCGAGAGATCCGATGAATATGGAGTAGGAGAACGCGAGGAGGAGGAAGAAGACAACGGAGAGGATCACTTTGCCGTACATTTTCGGCAGCCGGAGAGCTTTGCCGATCTCTTCCTTCTCGTTCTTAGTGATCTGTAGCTCGTGGCTCATTTTTTTCTTCTTCTTCTCAGAGATGGATCAGTCTTCTTTTTTCAGTTCGTCAACCGACCGACCGATTTTAGTGGTGAAGGCGGGGCGACGACGAAGGGTAAAAATAATCCCGCGGCTTATTATCGATTAGTGGTACAGCCG
Organism: Linum tenue; assembly: GCA_946122785.1. Classification (NCBI taxonomy): domain Eukaryota; kingdom Viridiplantae; phylum Streptophyta; class Magnoliopsida; order Malpighiales; family Linaceae; genus Linum; species Linum tenue. The sequence continues at coordinate 50,443,205 of CAMGYJ010000011.1, read as the reverse complement.
GTTTATACCACTTCATAGTTCATACCGATTTTAGCAAAACATGTAAGTAACTGTATAGGTGTCAATCGGGCGGGTTCGGGCGGGTTCGGGTCGGGTTCAATCGGGTCACGGATTAATCGGGTTGCGGGCCAAGCGGGTTGCGGGTCAAGCGGGTTTGGGTTGATTGGGTTGTGGGTTGATCAGGTTGCGGGTTGATCGGGTTGCGGATCAATCGGGTTACAGGTTGATCGGGTTGCGGATCAATCGGGTTCGGGTTGATCGGATTGCGGGTTACAACAGGTCGGGTTGCGGGTTGTTCGGTCCAAACCATTGAGTTTTTTTTTTTATAATTGGTTATTACATTAATTTAAAACAAACTCACCGATCACCATATAGCAATGAAAAAAAACATGAAAGTACATTATTAAACAAATGAGTGACTAGACATTGCTTGAATATATCATAAACAAATTTTATGTTGCTAGTTGTTGGTACCTTGCAGAGGATTCCTTAAATAAATAGTTGAGCACTTTCTCACAAAGAACAAAGGCCATGAGAAACAAGAAGCAGAAAGGAGAGAATGGAAAAAAGAACAAAAGGGCTGAAATGTAACAAAGGCCATGAGAAACAAGAAGCAGAAAGGAGAGAATGGAAAAAAGAAGAAAAGGGCCAAAGACATTTCAGCGCCCAGGAAACGAAAGGCAGACAGCCCAGCTGCAAATACAATGGTTCAGAGATTGAAAAGCTGCAAATACAAAGTTTCATCTAATTATTACACTAATTAGAGATGGGGCTTGCATAGAATAAACAATCACACAGAATGATTGCGAACTTATGAAAGCTAGAACCAAACTACTTTCTTTCCTCACTACCAATAACACTAGCTTCTTGTTATAAAGGATTAGCGTAAGGGAAAAAGATAGTAACGAAAGGGTATTGAAGGAGGATCAGCAGTGTTCCAACCAAACTCGGTTCAAAAAGAAAGAAAGAACAAGAATAGACAAAGTTACAGCCTAAATATACATTAAACATAAAAGGAAGAAGAACAAATGATGAAAAGAAGTTACAGTTGAATAAGCTAGCTACTCTCCTTCCAACATTGAAATGGTGCCAGGGGAATAGAGTGACCACCAAAGCAATTCTTATGTAAGTAGTTGTTCCAGATTCATCTAAGCTTCTGTTCAAGATGTCACAATCCCAAATCATAGAAATGGGCACAACACTTTGAGAAACCTAATTGGAAGAAAAAACGAATTTCATCCAAATAGAAGATGCATACCCTAAATGTCACCTCTGAAAGAATAGAGTTCAAGCTTTCTCCAGCTCCTTTTCATCAATAGAATATTGTCGCTCTTCCTGCGATACAAAAGTTGTCGACCAATTTCAGATCCATGTGATGGTTAATGAGGAATAGTTAGCAATGATTTGGAGTGGTTCTAGCCGTCTAGGGTAATGAGCAGAAGATTTGCCAGTCGGAGCCACAAATTAGAAGATCTGAGAGGGAAGTATAACAAAATGCCCAAATCTACTCGCCTCTGCTTAGAATTTTCTAGAGGAGAAAAAAACAAAACGTATAGAAAACCAATCCAGGAAAAGTAGAGAAAGAAACAATTGAAAGTTGAGAGTAGGTTATAAATGGAGCATACTGAAGATTGTGCTCTTGTTGTAGCCACCCAACTAGAATCTTTGTTCTTAAGAATGAAATTAGGGATTTGGTTTCAAGAACTTCACTCTCTTCTCCGCTATTTTGGCTTTTTGTTTATGGAAAAATGTTTTAGCTTTTCTTGAGTCTCTAGCTAGCAAAGAGATTCAGTCGACTTGAAAAGTAAGATTTGGCCTAGGAAATAAAAGCCCGCTCTTATTTTACAGTTCCCTCCAAAATGGCTTTTGTCCGCTAGAGAAGACCGATATTTTTCAGTAGAAGTCAGATATTTTCCCCTTTTCCATTGATTAAAGAAAATAAATATTGTTAATAATATATATTTTTTGGTCACGGAAAATCAGGTTGGATGGAGGGAATTTTCAATTTTGGATCAAATATTGGGGGAGGGGGTTTTCAAAAGTTGTTTAATGGGTTTGGGAGGGTTTTTTTTAAAATGGGTTTGGAAGGGAATTTTTATTTTGAGAAAATATTTGGGGGGTTTTGAATTTTGCATTAAAAAATTTTCCCTCAACATCTAGTTCTTCCTTTTTTTATATTTATTATTATAGTCTATGAATGATAAATTTTATATGGATTGACTAATTTGTTGTTCGATCCGTTGGTCGAAACTCGGAATGTCATTTGAATATGAAATATTTAAGATGTACATTCACAAGTTAAATTAACCATTAAAATCAAATTAATTAATAAACTATAAAAATCAAAATATCTATAGTAAAACATAACCATGAAGGGGCCTTAAACCCTAAACCCTAACCCTATAACACCATTTTAAATCTGAAACCTAAAACTAACCTTAACCATCAATCATACACTATCCTAAATCACAACATTAAGTAATTAACCCTAAAACTAACCTCAACCCTTAACCATAAGTCCATAACCCAAACATGCAAACACTGAACTCTAAACCATGACCCTATACCCTATACTATAGTTATATGTTATGAAATTGTTAGTATATGCTATAACGTATGTTGTGTGAAGAATGTAAGTTGAGTCAATTTTATATTCGGTTATTGAGAAGAACATACGTCCTATGACTCCAAACTCTAAACCACGGATCCACTACCGCATACCCTATACATTATAGTTAGTAAATACTCTGTTTACTAACACGTTTAAGGCTATGTAAGATGTGACAATGTTAGCTATGGATTTGTATCCTGCTATTTTTTAAATGGTAGAACTTAGTAAGCTAACTGTTATGTATCTTCTTATGATTGGAGTTAGGGTATGAGTTATGACTTATGTACTATTATGAATCTTCGTATGCTAGGTTAATATTTTGAGAATGTTATGTGACCAGTTGTATTATGTGTGGAAAAAAAATGTTGTAATTATTAGGTACTGGTATATGATTGGCTTAATTAAGTCAATCATGTTTTTCATATGTATGTTTTATATATATATTATTTATATACATTAATCAAATGTAAGAAATATTGATAACCCTCCTAGGATTTCTACTTATCTACCGAGACAGTGAGACTATTATGTGATTCAATTTAATGACAGTAGTCATTTGTCAACACAAAGTAAACTTTTGTTCTTGGTGGGAAAGATGAAAAAATAATATACGTAAACTATATATATATATTATCTACATATAATATTTATGCACAAAAATATATTATGTAGTATTATTCGTGCCAATCGGGCGGGCTCGGGTTGGGTTAATCGGGTTCGGGTTAGTCGGATTACGGGTCAAGCGGGTTCCGGGTCAAGCGGGTTGCGGGTCAAGCGGGTTGCGGGTCAATCGGGTTGCGGGTCAAGCGGGTTGCGGGTAAAGCGGGTTGCGGGTCAAGTGGGTTGCGGGTCAAGCGGGTTGCGGGTCGGGCGGGTTGCGGGTCTTTGACTTTTAGTCCAATCGGGTTGCAGGCGGGTCGCGGATCGGGTTGGTTGGGCGGGTTACTCGGGTCGGGTCATGTTTTGACACCTATATAAGTAAGTAGGAGTGGAAATTGGGATGGGTAGTGATTAACCATTACGATACTAACATATAGGTAAGTAGGGGTGGAAATTGGGATGGGTGTGGTTATCCGCCCCGCAGTGGGTACTTGGGTAATACCGTAGTAGTTAACCACTACCCGCTGCGGGTTGGTGCGAGTTGGTTGTAGATACCCACAAAAAATTCTCGTTAAATATAATAATATGATAATTAAATATCGATGTTGTGTTTCTTCTCAAACAAAAACATACGTAAAAGAAAGTTAATAAAGTGTTAAATAAATTATAAACCTCGAGTACAATAGGTTAGTTAGTGTAAATTCAGAAGAGATGGATTTGCCAAGAGATTTGAAGATAACGGAGAGGCGGAGTGCCTTGTTACCAGACAAACATCGTTGCATGTCACGACACCTCCTATGACAACAACAACAAAACACAAAAGTGGCTCGCTAAGTGGAGGCGCCAGCTTTTAATGAATCGATTATTTATCCATTCTCGGCCATAGTATTGTATTGTTGGTAGCTGGTTGCATGTTGTGTTGTTCGTGAGTTTGTGGAGAAATGGAGATGAGTTTGGGTATCAGACTAACCTTTATAGATTATTCCCCTCTTTTAACGAATCAATTAATTTATCTGACTATATCTATTGACTTGGTTTTGTTATAAAATAAACAAATACCACACGGACAATGCTTATTTGATAAAAGTATCTCACATGAACATTGCGTATTGACTTGGTTTTGTTTTATAAAATAGGTGCGTATTTGATTTTGGTAGATACTGTAATTCTTAATATTCCAAGTTTCACAAACTAATATAACTAATGTGGTTAATGTGGGTTACTAAGTATTTTGAAGAAATAAATATAACTAATGTGGTTAATGTAGTTTTGTGAGTAAACCGTTGTGGTTAGTGATTAACCACTAACTACAAAAATCAATATTTTGTTACCCAACCCAACTCACTATCCACAAATTGTGGATATGGGTATCCACAAAGTGTGCGGTTTGGGTAACCCGCAAATCAAACTTCCACCCCTATAGGTAAGTGTAAATTATTAACAATTAATTAAGGTTGTCAACTATGTTAAGCCAGTTGGTTTGGTTGAACAAGTGCATAGAGGGTTAATGGTCCGACCGCCTTAGCCTTATATATCTAAGATATATAAAATAAAAAGTTATTATATTTTTCATAGATTTATTAATTATATCAAATCTTATCTAACATATGAGAGCATCCATAATAATGCAATTGCAAGTTCAATTGCATATGAATTTTTTTCCCATCAATATTTTTTCAATCCAACTCATATGAATGTAATTGCACCCACATCAATGCAAATCCACTTACAACTGCATATGCAATTAAATGGCCCGAAGCTGTGGCTTAAACTGCACATGTCATGAGTACGTGTCCTACTGCAAGGCATGACAACTCATGAAATGTGGCTTGGAAAACCTCATTTAGTTGCACATTTCAAGGTATTTGGTTGTGCGACCTATTTCTAAATTCATGAGTACGTGTCCTACTGCAAGGCATGAAAACTCATGAAATGTGGCTTGGAAAACCTCATTTAGTTGCACATTTCAAGGTATTTCGTTGTGCGGCCTATTTATACATTCCACATCAACAGATAAAGAAGTTGGATGAGAAGAGTGTTAAATGCAATTTTTAGGCATTTATGTTGAGTCAAAAACATATAAATTATACATTCCGATCTCCAAAAATATTGTTATAAGGATGTTGTGTTTGGAGAAAGCAAGGGGTGGCATACTGGCATTGGCAGTCAGAAGTACAACTAGTGTTGACCAAGAGTGTAAGGGAAGGAGATGAAGAAGATTGGTATGAATTAGATGCAAATGAAGAGTCTTCTGCTAAGAATTGTGAGGGACTTGTTCACCAATTATAAGGGACAAATTCATGGGTCTACAGATTTTGAGGGACCAAATTCGTGGATCCCACGGACTTGAAATTCCACTTCAAGAGGTGAAATTTGTGCTTGGGTACAAAATACATGATGACGGTTTACCATTTTATCCCCACTTATATTTTACTAATGACCAACTTGTCCTCTTTTATTTACTAATGACCGACTTGTTGTGCCTACTAATTTTGTATTCAATCTTCATTATCATTCATTACACGAAAGCGGTTGGAAAGTACACTACATGATTAATGAATTTCATTGTTGATTAGAATGTTCATTTATTCCAATTATGGTAGTGTGACGAGGCTATGGGATGGAAATTGGTTTATAGCAAAACTTTGTAAAAATAAGTAATGGTCAATAAGGGCACTAAAGTAAATTTCTAATATAACCACAAATATAATTATGCCAAATTTATAATGAAATCCAACAAATAAACGATGGTTTTGACCAAAAAATCAAATGGAGCAATTACATCATATATCCATGATTTTATAAAACTCGGATTTTATATCTATGTTAATCTCTTCAACTGATCGTTCTCTTCATTGATTAATAGACCGACTAAATACAAAACCTCAAACATCAAAGTTTTTGTACCATTTTCCATCCATTTTTTTATGTGCTCTTGCCTTGATCTTTGTTTGCCGGCGGTGAGAAGGACAAGAACCCAATGGTTCCCGGCGTTGGCCGAGACTTTTGTCACTAAATATCCCCTGGAGTTAGTGAAAGAGATTTAAGATGGATGAATGCGAAGTTCAAACGGATTGCTTGTTATCCGTACTATAATGCAGGAGGGAAAGTTAGAGAATACAGATGGGGGACACATGTTAGGAGATCAGAGAAATCTCTAGGATTGCAGGGCGGGTGATATGGTTGTTTTCGGGGCTGAATACAGTAATAAGACAACACATACTCCGTGTAATTAGGGGTGTCCATTCAGGTTTACCCGAAATCGACCCGATTATATACATTTTCAATTTTTCGGGTTCGGGTTTGTTTCGGGTTTCGGGTTTCGGTTTTTTGAATTCGGGTTCGGTTTTGCTTATCGGTTTTTCAGGTTCCGGCTGAAAACCTCCAATGAATAGAACTCGGCCTGTATTCTTAGGCGTTTGGGTTTTTGGGTTTCGGTTTTGCTTTAACCGAACCCAAACCCGAAACCCGATAAGGAATTTTCGGGTTTCGGTCGAAACCCGCAAACTCTTATCGGGTTCGGTTTGCAGTGATTTTCGATTATGAGTTTTCGGGTTTCGGTTCGGGTAACCAAACCTGACCCGAACTGACACACCTACGTGTAATTAGTCTGACAACCACATGCCTTCAATTTTTGTTATCCCTCAATTGAGGGTATTCCTAGTAGGGAGACAACCAAAACACAAGAATATACAAGTAGGGATGACAATGGGGCTTGGAGGACGAATATCTCAATAAGTAGTGATGGCAATGAGGCGGGACATGGCGGGTATCTCAATAATCCATGTTGTCTCACGGTACTGTGGGTCGGAGCGGGTAATACTCGTGCGGGTATGAGGCAGGTGGGTCGATCCACTCTTACATGTTGTTTTTTGAGTTCAGTAGCGGATACATAATAGGGTAAAGCATTGGGCCACATTTGAAGAAGAGGCGAAGAGGACTGAGCTGTAACCCCAAAAGCACTGAAACAAATACTTAAAATCGAAAATTTATAAGGGCTATACTAGCTCTGAATCGAGGGGAGGGTTGGACCGTGGCCCGGTGGCGGCTCCCCTTAATCCGCCGCTACTAGAGTTGGCAAAAACAAATTGATGGACCCAGTATTCACTGACATGATACAATACGTCGTTTCTATCAGAATAATTACCAATAAAAACACAATTAGCATACCATATCCCATGTGACACGTGGATGCAAGCTAGGCTAGTCATTACTCATGGACTTGCTCCCTATTGATTTCTTCTGTAAGTTTTACCCATTAACCCACACACATAAAGGGATAAAAGGTGAGTGTCTTTGTCTTTATATTTTACTATCCATCCATGGTTGATTGGGTGATAAGCCTTCCGCAATACAAAGTCTCCGGACTCCAATTCCCTCAACGTGGATTTAAAAAGAGGAAAGGGTTTGTCCTCAAACAACCACAACCTCTCATCTCCCTCTAATGCCACGTACACATGGGAGGGATTAAGGGTACACATACAAGTACAACTCACCCAAATGGCTAACTCATTTTTACATGGAAGATGGAGATGTCTTTGTTTACCATCATCCACTTCACTCTTACACCTGGACGTGAAAGGCACAAGGTAGGTAAATGTGGTGTGTTTCTTTCTTTACCCACCATCCATTGCACATTAGGTTGGTGGTGAGATGAAAGAATTTTTTATATTATTTTATTATTTACACGCCATCTACGCCAGAAGCAGGAGGCACCTATAAATAGGACGCTCATTTATGCTTTCTGGGCGGTGGATTCTCGATTTGAACTTCGAAAACTCTCTCTAGAGCCGGCTCAATACGCCACTCCCAGTTACTCTCCTCTCAATACTGCCTTGAGCTTCGGAGCAGGTCCCCGCCGACCACCGCCGGCGGGTCCTCTTTTGCAGGTGTCCATCTCGGAGGCTATTGGCGGACGTTGGACAGGAGGAAGATCGGCGCTCACCGGACCTCAAACACATTGAAGCAGGCTCCTCGGAGCTTGGCATCAACAATTGGCGCCCACCGTGGGGCCCGGTGAGATTAATACCAACAAATCGTCAATCCAGCAAGACGAGGTGGACATGCGGGATCTACAACTCGAAATCGGGATTCGTCAAGATGCAACTGCAAACATCAATCGAGTTGCTATCTCCAAGCATCGAGGATCCCAACAAGATGGAAATGCAGGATCTGCAACCCGAAGAAGGGATTCGTCAAGATGCAACTTTAAACATCAATCGAGTTGTTATCTCCAAGCATCGAGGATCCCAACGAGATGGAAAGGCAGGATCTTCAACCCGAAGAAGGGATTCATCAAGATGCAACTCCAAACATCAATCAAGTTGTTATCTTCAAGAATCGAGGATCCCAACAAGACGGCCATGCATGATCTGCAACCCGAAGAAAGAACTCATCAAGATACAAATCCAAACATCAATCAATTTGGTATCTCCAAGAATCGAGGATCTTCTGACCATGATTGAGTTGTGTCAATCTTTGGTCCAAAACTACGGGCCCTCAACCCCACTAGTTCCTCCGTCGATTTGGCGTGAAATCATAGGATCCTCAAGTTCTCTCATGGAATGGCGCCTTGACATCAACAATTGGCACCTATAGTGAGGATTGTTGAAAAGTTCCATCAACAATTTGCGCTTGCTATGGAGCCCGGTGAAATTTTTTACAATTTATCATTGTCAACGTCAAACCCACTAGGAGAGATGATGGAGAAACCTGATGCCGTGGAATTCACAACGAGGCCATGGGGGCACCAATTTAGTTCCGCCTCTCGTAAGACCTACGTTTTACCGAGGAAGCCCATGTGGTCTACTTTTTAAGTAGGCACACCTCCATCAATGAGGTCAAGGGTTCAATTCCCCACACATTGCCATTGTGAAAAATGACATACTTTTTCACCCACAATGCTCTACTCCCCGTATCTTCCAAATCCCTGATTGGACAACTGCCTCATTGTAATATCAAAATTACAAAGGCAATCTCACCATTTTACCTCAAGTGTTGAAAAGCTCTGAACAAGAGAGAATTTTTGGTAGACCCAAAAACTATTTGGTAACCCTTCCTAAACTCTCATTTTCAGTTGCTATTATAATTCTCTTATCATGTTGCATCATAACGTCAAATTATAGTCCTTCTCCCTAATACACGGACAACACTAAATACACACAATAAGGCTGCAACAATTGGCACTGGTAACCTGCAATGATTGGTTTGGGTCGCCTACCATCATTGGCACGATTCTCCATGGTGCCCACCACAACTGGTGCGGCCTGCCTGCCAGTAATCGACACGGCTTTCCATGATCGCTCGCCATGATGGTGCTTCCCGTCTACCATAATTGGCATGACTCTCCAACAATTGCTTGCCCAGTTTGTGTCGGTATGCATAACATGACTTACATCACTTACCTAGTGATCTAATTACCAATAGAAAACTCAAGTCTCAACCTTAATTTTTCTATTGGTAAGGGGACAATTGATGGACCCAGTATTCACTGACATGATACAATATGTCGTTTCTATCAGAGTAATTACCAATAAAAACACAATTAGCATACCATATCCCATGTGACACGTGGATGCAAGCTAGGCTAGTCATTACTCATGGACTTGCTCCCTATTGATTTCTTCTGGTAGTTTTACCCATTAACCCACACCATAGTTAGTAAAATACGGTACGGGAAAGTTACGTAAAAGATACGTACGGGCATTATACTTCATCTTTAAGCTAAAATTACGTTTAATAGTACGTTAATAGTCATAAATATATAAAATTAATCATTTTAAAAATAAATAAATATATAAATAATAGTAAAGTTAACAATTTAATTCGTAAAATACGGATAATAAACGTGTTATACGGGTTTTATACGTGTTTAGTACGGGAACCATGAAATGAACGGGGGAAATGAAATGGCTTGACAATAATACGGATACGGAAGTTTTAAACGAATAAAGTACGTACGGGTACATATACGTGTATTAAACGGAGTATTTACTAACTATGACCCACACGCATAAAGGGAGAAAAGGTGGGTGTCTTTGTCTTTATATTTTACTATCCATCCATGGTTGATTGGGTGATAAGCCTTTCACAATACAAAGTCTCCAGACACCAATTCCCTCCACGTGGATTTAAAAAGAGGAAAGGGTTGTGTCCTCAAACAACCACAACCTCTCATCTCCCTCTAATGCCACGTACACATGGGAGGGATTAAGGGTACACATACAACTCACCCAAATGGCCAACTCATTTTTACATGGAAGATGGAAATGTCTTTGTTTACCATCATCCACTTCACTCTTACACCTGGACGTGAAAGGCACAAGGTAGGTAAATGTGTGTTTCTATCTTTACCCACCATCCATTGCACATTAGGTTGGTGGTGAGATGAAAGAATTTTTTATATTATTTTATTATTTACACGCCATCTACGCCAGAAGCAGGAGGCACCTATAAATAGGACGCTCATTTATGCTTTCTGGCCGGTGGATTCTCGATTTGAACTTCGAAAACTCTCTCTAGAGTCGGCTCAATACGCCGCTCCCGGTTACTCTTCTCTCAATACTGACTTGAGCTTCGGAGCAGGTCCCCGCCGACCACCACCGGCGGGTCCTCTTTTGCAGGTGTCCATCTCGGAGGCTGTTGGCGGACGTTGGCCAGGAGGAAGATCGGCGCTCACCGGACCTCAAACACATTGAAGCAGGCTCCTCGGAGCTTGGCATCAACACAAATAAATTGTGAATACAATTGATCCATCAAGAATGCTTCTAATTGATCCTTAAATTGTCGAAATCCGAATCTTCATTTTTGGACCACGAGAATTAAATATTGCACTAGTCGATATTGCATAAAAACACTTTATTTATGAAAATAGTGACAATAAAATGAGTAATTTAGTCTAACTAGTTGAAAGATCAAATCTAACTTGTTGAAGAAAAGTAAAAATAAGATAAATATGAATTGATACCATAAGAAATTGAGATAAAATGAGTTAAGAACGGGGCAGGGCGGGTAGGGTCAGAAGTAGATACCCTGTCCTGTCCCACGCTACTGTGGGTAGGGTAATACATGTCCCATCGCGGGTCAGGTCGGATAATACTCAACGGGGGCGGGTTCACATTATCATCCCGTATACAAGACCTTTGCAGGTTAGGTCACAAAACGAAAAGGAAAAAAATGTTGGTCGACAAGTGTACGAGCCGCGAGCCTCTTTTGCCACGAGATGGGCAGTCGTGTTATACCTACACGGAGCGTAATGGAACGATGCACACTGAAATGATGATCGTAGCACGCGAATATCTTGCAAGATAGTTGCGCTCTTCACGTACGTCGAATCCTTCGCGTTGACCAACCGAATGATGACCTATGCATCACCACAAAACAGAACGTTAGTAAATGAACGAGTCAGACACCATCACATAATATCATGGAGAGCACATAAGTCGATAATGAAGGGGTCATAAAGGAGTGGATAGTAACACCCAAACACTATAAGTTTATTTTACTATCTGTAGTAAAACCAATGAAGCCAATATCGTCGCCAATTTGATTTCTGGTGCCACCTTCAAAATTATGGCCTATTTTTTTTTTTTTCAAATAGATTCCTCCAAAAAGAGGCAAAACAAAGATCATTGTTCGAGACAATCTATCTACTACGTAACCAAGTAACATAGTCAAACCCCGCCAGTAGACGAGGCGGCAAAATCAGAGCTTTACGCGCTACCAAATGAGCAACTTTGTTGTTCGAACGCCCTACAAAAGTCACAGAAGCTACTTGAACTTCTTGCATAAGCATAACGATTTCCCGGAGTAGAATACCAATCTTGGAGTCACAATAATCGTCGGCTTTGCATTTGTCGATTAGAACCTTGGCGTCCCCTTGAATCTGAACATTAGTCAAATGGCCAACCTTGCATTCTAGCAAACAATTCCGGAGCGCCAAAGCTTCTAAAACATAAGGGTCTGAGCAGCCGTCGTACAGTTGTGCCTTTGCTCCAACGATATCATCGGAAGCATGTTGAATGACATAAGATACCGAACCTACCTCCCCTGCACGAGTCCCTGCATCAAATGAAACACAATACCTCCCCGTTGAGCAACAGGGTGTTGGGATGAATACAGTTGGGAAGAGATGGCACTAGTCGAAGAGGATTGAAGAAGAGCTGTGTCATTCTCCGCAACTTGGTGCTTCCATTGAGCTGCAATAGTCTCAAATCTGACCCGTTTGTACTCATGAAAAACTGAGCACCGATTTTTCCAAACCCTCCATAATAGAGAAACAACCTGCAAAACAAGGTAATCCATATCCGGCCCTGTTTCTTTAGATAAAGAGTGTCGAAGAAAACCAATGAAAGAACCTTTATGCCATCTCCCAAGATGCCTATGCAGTCCCACCGTCTTCCATAATCGACGAGCTGTTGGACATCGAAAGAACAAGTGCTCTATTGGTTTTTCTTTGCGACCACAAACTGGGCAAATCGGAATAATCTCCATCCCTCTAGTTACTAAAGCTTCACGAGTGGGAATTATACGATGCACACATTGCCATAAAAAGAAAAGTAATTTGGGAGGAACCTTTCGACTCCATAACCAATTCCATAGGTTCGGATCCATGTAATCAATTATGGGTTTAGAAGAAGGAGGTCGTTGCTGTCGAAATGCAAGATGGAAAGCAGACTTAACTGAAAACTTACCATTCAGCTCATAATGCCAGATTAGAGTATCTGGAAATTTTCTATGCGCAAGAGGAATCCGTTGGATTGAAGAGATGGACTCCGCCGAGAAGAAATGATGCAACGCAGCCAGATTCCAAGTTCTTGAACCAGGATCAATTAAAGCAGACACACATAAGGAAGGGTTAATAATACCTGTAAGAGATCCGCAAAAGCTCGAATGCTCAACCCATCACCCACCTGCCACCTAAGCCCCTCCTTAAGAAGTGCACGACCGAACAAGACACTGCACCATCCCCAGGATGGGTTGCTGCCAACCCTTGCACTCAAGAACTCTCCAGATACTCCAAAATAACGGGCTTTGTAAATCCTTGCCAGCAAGCTAGTAGAGTCATGAAGAACACGCCAAGCAACTTTGGCAAGTAATGCCTGATTGAAACATCCGAACTCCCGATACCCTAATCCTCCATCTTGCTTTGGTAAACATAAAGCCTTCCAAGATCGCCAATGAATCCGTCTTTGTCCTTGAGTCGCACCCCACCAAAAGCGAGCCATGATAGCATTCAGACGATTGATAATCTCACTAGGCAACCTAAAACAAGACATAATATAAATTGGAAGAGCAGCGGCCACCGATTTGAAAATTACTTCTTTTGCAGCAATGGACAAAGTGCGATTTTTCTACCCTTGAAGGACAGAGATCAGCCTCTCTTCAACAAAGCGAAAAGTGTCAACCTTCGAACGCCCGAGCAAAGAAGGAAGCCCCAAATACTTATCCTGCAAGCCGAAGGATCCAACCCCAAGAAAGGCACTCAATTCTTCTTGATCGATTTGGGGTAAATTAGGACTGAAGACTACCGCAGACTTTTGTAAGTTCACCTTCTGGCCACTGATTTCTTGATATACAGGAAGAAGAGTAAGAAGATTATCTCCATCCCTTCGTGAAGCTCTAAGAAATAGAAAAGAATCATCGGCAAAGAGCAGGTGAGAATCATCCTTACTCCATGTAGTTCATGAACTTGAATAGCCTTTCTGATCATAGCCGTAAAACCTTCAGTACAAACAGCGAATAAAAGAGGAGATAAACGATCCCCTTGGCGTAAACCCCGTGAAGAGGAGAAGTACCTGGTTGGTGACCCATTAATTTTCACAGAAAAAGATGTCGTAGTAATGCACTCACGAACCCAATGAATCCAAAGAGGAGAAAAATCAAGCTTCTTAAGTATGGCAAATAGAAAAGGCCACTCGATTCTGTCGTACGCCTTCTCAATATCTAACTTAAGAGCCATGAATTTCTCTCGGCCTTGGCGCTCGTGAGAAATGAAATGCATAAGCTCATGAGCAACCAACACATTGTCAACAATTTGTCGATCTTTTACAAAGTCATTCTGTTCAGGGGAGATAAGATGTGGTAAACAGGATCCCAGCCGAGTAGCAATAATCTTTGTAATAACTTTGTAGAGAAATTGACATAGACTAATGGGACGAAGTTGAGAAACATGCTCCACCCGTTCAACTTTAGGGATCAGTGTCAGCCAAGTATGATTCATATTTTGTAGCAACTTTCCTGTTTGAAAGAATGAGGAAATCGCTCGAATTACACTATCCCCAACAATTGGCCAAAAAGACTTGAAGAAACACCCTGTGAAACCATCCGAACCTGGTGTTTTTAACTCACCCATGTGGAAAATAGTATGTTTAATCTCTTCAGGCGTCACTGTAGCAGTGTGGGACAAGTTCATAGAATCAGAAACCAAAGTCTGAATAGGAAGCTGAGCCACCCTTGATTCCACCCGCTGCCAAAAGTCCATGCTCAAATCATCTGTAGTGAATAGATTTTTATAAAAATTGACTGCTAATTGTTTGGCCTCAAGAGGTTCTGTTGTCCAAGTCCCATCAGAATTATAGAGCCCTTGAATTCAGTTTCGTCGTCTCCGAACGCGGGTTACTGTATGGAAGTAATTGGTGTTCCAGGCTCAAGATAGGGTGAGTAACCTTAGGGTGAGTAACAATGAGTAACCAAATCTGGACCCTTCTTTTAAGTGACTGCAGATCTAAGGGTGGAGAATTAAGGGAATTTATTTTCCCTAGTTTTCTTAATTGAATCATATCTTCTTCATTCTAACTCGGATTTCAATTTTTTTTGCACAGATAGAACGAGTTCGTTGTGCTCTACAAAATGATATTCATTTTCAATATTTTTTTAGAAAAAAATTTTCATCCCTCTCGTTACCAACTCCATACCATATGGTATCTCCTTCATTGTTTAGTCATTTTCGAAAATTTTTGCACAAAAGGAACAATTTAATCATATGATCTATTGGATTTCAAAATTTTCTGGGGGAAAAAATTTCAAACCTCTCGTTACCAACTCAATACTATACCACCCTGGTATGAGGTGGTATTTTTCATACCATATGGTATGCTGTTATTTAATACCATATGGTATTGACTGGTATTAAATAACAACATATGGTATTGACTGGTATTTTCATACCATATGGTATGTTGTTATTTAATACCAGTCTATACCATATGGTATTGACAATATCATATGGTATAGACTGGTAATAACTGGCAATTTTTTTTTTTGTTCCAAAAAATATCAAATGGATATCATTTTGAAGAGCACAATTAATCTGATTTAACTGTGTAAAAAAAATTAAATTCTGAGTTAAAACGAGTGAGAAATCATTAAAATTTTCCCTTAATCCGTTAAAGATTAAGGGAAAGAAAATTAATGATTTTTCCAGTAGAGAGAAGGAGGCGCTAATGTGGCAGATTCTTATTGGGTTATGTATGGGGTTACTCATCACAAGGTTACTCACCGGATCTGCTCCCGGTGTTCCGGTCCCCACTTTGAAGCCAAGAAACTCGTGATCGTTGTCGCCAATATAGTTCTTCCGCAGACCACGCAGCAGCAAGTTCCAATTCAGCATGGTGCAGCGTTGCCCAATCGACCGGGTAATGGTTTCTAATAGTGTAAACATTATGCTGTAGAGTTTTGATATGGCGAGCCGAGTTAGATGTGCCTCGCTTCGCTCAGTGGAAAAACTTAGGTCTGGCCGTCTTCATCCAAGTCCATAACTGGAAACATGGAGATCCTCGTACCGGTGTTGCCCACACTTCCGAGACGATGTTCATGGCTTCTGCATTAGTACCTCAGCGTGCGTCGAACATGAACACTGGTTTTTCAAACTGAGAATCACTATGCTAGTGATAAAGGATGGGTCGATGATCACTCCCATGATCAGGAAGATGTTGAACAGCACCACGGGGCCATTGATCAAGCCAAGACAACGAGAAAAGAAATCGATCCAGCCTACTGTAGATAATAGAATGATCAGAGTGTCTATTCGACCAAGTAAATCTAGGGCCTTTAAAACCAATGTCCAACAAACCTAGATCATCTACCAAATTTCGAAACGGCAATGCACGCTGCAGATTGAACTCTCTGCCTCCTTGTTTTTCAACCGAACTGAGGAGCTCATTAAAATCACCAACAATCAAGAAAGGAACATCAAGCGAAGAACAATAAATAGATAGAAAGACAAATTGTCGCCGTCTTATAGCTTCATCACACGAAAGATAAACGAACACAAGCACACAGCATGCCCCTTTTTTTTCCATACACAGCATGCCCCATTCACCAATTCTTTTCTGAATCGCTAAATGTCGCCCTAAGAATTCCTAAACCTCGCCCTAACTTAAAAGTCAAATTACCCAAATACCCTTAATGAAAATTAAAAAAATGGACCAGCCAAACAACCCTTCCCCTTCACCCTCCTTCCCACGCGATTCCCTTCCTCTCACCCTCTGCAATCAATCCGCCGCCGGCAACCCCCTCACCCTCTGCACATAAAACCCGCCGCCGTCAACCCCCACCCCTTCTGCAATCAATCAACCGCCGGCAACCCCCTCACCCTCTGCAACTAAAACCCGCCGCCGGCAACCCCCACCCCCTCTGCAATCAATCCGCCGCCGGAGAAGAAGGTCCCGCCGGAGAAGAAGGTCGCGCCGGAGACTTGCCGTCCTCCCGTCGCTGTCGACTCGCTCCCGTCGCCAGCCTCGCCGCCGCCCTTGCCCGTGCCAGCCTCGCCGCCCGCGCCTCTCCGCCCACCAGCCTCGCCGGAGAATGTGTGTTTGGGATACCGACCGCAGTCAAACCGCGGGTGGGCCGACGGTCAACCGCTGGTCGAACCGCGCGTTGACCGCGGTTTGACTGCGGTCGACCCATTTTTTTTTAATTCTGTTTTTTTAATTCTGTGTTTTTATTATTCGTTAAATAAATGTTAATAATAATAAAAAAAATTAAAAAAATATACTTAATAAAAAGAATTTAGTTATATTATTGATAAATGTTAATTTAGTTATAATGATAATTAATAATAACGTATTCGATAAATGTTAATTTAGTTATATGATATAAAAATTTTAAAAACATATTCGATAATTGTTAATTAATGATAACAAATTTAAAGAATATTATAAAAATTTAAAAATGTGTTTTTATCATTTTAATAATCAAAATTTCAACGTAATTCATTTATCTACTTAATTATTAATAATTTGACCTTGATTAAAAAGTAAATAATTATTACATAGAACGTAACATAAATGTTAAAACTGTTAGTTTTATAATTTTAATTATGAAAATCTTAAATTAATTACTTTATGTACTCCATTATTAATAATTCAAACTTTTTTTTGAAGATGTCTGTACATGGAATGGGTAAACCGGATATGATTAAGGCGAGAAATAAGGAGAGAATGGAAGGTCGTGCTTGTAGACTTACGGCGACTGGTAGGAAGGAAAATGAAGAAAAAAAATCCACCTAAGGTTAGAAGGAAGAAGAAGAAGGCGGATGTAGTGCGTCCTGACGGCCACCCTACTGTGGGGCAGTTGTCTCTTAGTCGAGGTACTACCAGTACTCCTACACCAGATAGCGCACCGGTATGGCAGGCTAATTGGAGTGATTCCATTGACGAGGATGATGATGATGACGGTGATGCTGAGGTTGGGAATGCCCCAGATGCTGGTGATGATATTGTTGATGTTGCTAGTGATCGTGCTGGTGATGCCGAGGCTGGGGATGCCCCACCTCAAGCTGATTTAGGCGTGGGGAAGACGGCGCGGGTCGGGATATCTTCTACTGCCTACTCCCACTTCCGTGGGCCCGATGGACGCTATGCGTCCAGACCTAGTAGCGAGGATGGCGGAGATGGAAATAGGAAGAGGAAGACCACGAGGAAAGATATGTCGTGGTTTCTTACAGCCTAGTCTCCGATGTGTTCAGGTGGACCAGTGATTCCCGATGTGATCCCCTAGCTTTGGAGGTCACATTGGCTTTGTACTGTGGAATTCCCCTGAGCAGGACCGTGGAGTGTTGGATGGCTTCCATAGGCCGAGAGCTGTAGAGACTTTGAGGCGATATAAGTGGAGTGCAGAGGGTTCCAAGGAGATGGTTGAAGCCACATGATTGTCTCACTTGACAGTGTGCATGATGCAGCATTTAGACAAGGTTCCCCTTCCACTGCTACCTCGAACAACATCAACCTCAGAGCTTCTAGAGTGACTTTCGTATTCAACTCTCGAAATGGTTTTCCATCCGCTCGGAGCAGCTTCTTTTGTCGGGAATCCTCTAGCAGCTTCCTGATTTGAAGGTGTTGAGCCTCAATGTAATCATCGTTCTTCTTGTATACCTACAGACAATGAAGAACAATTAGGAGACTACTAAAACTTATGTGTGTATCAATGAAGATTTATTAGATTACTAACCGTGTCGACTGCGGCAGTAGATGATTGAAGCCAGTTCTTGAAGGAGGAATGGGCAGCTTCAACAGTATTAGAGCTTGTGTTACCCAAATGCCGCAGTTGATTGGTATAACATTTAGCCCACATGTGTCTAACTGGTAACCACTCAGCTGTCATATACCCCCAAAGACGTCGGTACTGTACTCCCCAACTACGTCTGAAATTCTCTAAGGCAGTATCCATGTCTTCCACTGTCAATGCATATACAGCACGTTGCCAAGACGCCATGATATGATCCACTGTCGGTTTGGCTGCATCTATACCACAATGAGTCGTCCTTCGCACTTCCATTAGACACTTTGCTCTCACATTCCTATCCATATGCCAAAGACATAATATATGAGTCGATGATGGAAACATTACCCCCACGGTCTCAACCAATCCTCCTGCCTTGTCACTGACAAACACATCTGGAACAATGGGGCCAAGAAGATGTTGCAAATGCGTCAGAAGCCACTGGTACGACTCCTTCGTCTCGTCGTACACTATTGCAGATGCAATGACAAAGTTCAATCCCACTGGTGTCATGCCGACAATCTCAACCCAAGGCATATCATACTTATTGGTCTTGTATGTTGCATCTATCACGATCACATAGTGCCAAGCTCGCAACATCACTATTGACTCGGGGTGGGCTAGGAACAAGTGTGTAAGCACCATGGTTGTCACGCCGGCCGGCGTGCCACCGGTTGTACCGGGTTCAACCGGTACCGGTTAGAAAACCGGTATGACACTACCGGTATGACCGGCATGATCGATATACGAATCTCTAAGTAAAATAACCTTATTTTAGAGAATTTAATTGATAAAAATTATTTTATTATTTATTTTATGAGTATAAAAGTTAAATATTGATGTTATTTGTTGGATTCAAGTATAAATGTTTAGGTATTGACGTTAAATGTCATGTTTAAATATGAGTATTTATAATTTTATTTGTAATATTGACCGGCATGAACCGGCACAAACCGGTATGTGCCACCGGTTGAACCATTCCACTTGCTAAACCGGCACACTGGCATAAACCGGTTTGACAACCTTGGTAAGCACGTTACGATCGTCCATATACTGCACATAGTAACCCTTCTTCTGCACCATGCGGAAAGTATACTGTAAGGCTGTCATCTGACCAAGCTCTTCTTTCCTTATCTTGTGACACTCGTTATAAATCTGCTTTCTGTTGTGTGTTCCATTTACACCTTTTCTGTCATTCACTGCCTTGTGGATATTCCTTGGTGGGACACCGGCTGATCTAAGCTCTCTGATGTATTGCTTATCCTCTGTAGTCAAAACATTCCTTCCCTTTGATCCCTCCGGAAATAGCTCCAACTGATGATTGTGGAAACCCAAATTAGCACCAGGATTCTTTGTATTTGCCACCCCTAGGATCAACCAATATCCATCACCTGACAGCTCAAGCTTGATCTGAAACTCGCACCCCAACTTTTCAGTAGATGTAAGAGGCCTCGTTTCCTTACTCGGATTAGGTTCCTTCGACTTCTTCTTCCTACCATGAGTGCAATGTAAGTAATGTCGCCAAGTACCTTCATTCTTATTTTTTTTGTTCGATGCCCTCACCAAATAAAACCCAAAACCCTCTGCAATCTCAGGGGCTGCTTCATATGCTTGCAACTCCGTAGTGTATTTCACGCCATCAATGAAATCCGAGGTGTAATCATGGCCATCCGGATTGTAACTTCCAATATCCTGCAATGTTATCAGTATTAAATTTAATAATCATCATAACTTCATATGCGAATCTATTATTTATGCAATAAATTTAATATTAATTTGTAATGCAAAATCTAATCTTAATTTTCTAGATTAACACCAAATTAAATCTAATCTTAATTTAAGGCCAAATCCTTAAATTTAAGATTATATTAACACCAAATCTAATCTTAATTTCTAATGCTAAATCCTTCAATTCCAAAAATAATTATGCAAATAAATCTAAAAAATTATATAAATCAAAACCCAACAAATTATTTCATGGAACAAATCATAAATCATATAAAAAATAGAAAATTATTCAACGAAAAAAAAACCCAAAAAATGCCCAACCGCAAGTGACCTGCGGTTGGACCATGGCCGGACCGCAAATCACCCGCGGTTCCCATTTTCTGTGTTTTTTTTTTCAGTTCATGTTTTTACCTCGTCGGAGTCGCTACTCATGATTCAGACGTCCTACCGACGATATCGGCTTCAAAATGACGATGAGAGATTTTTCTCTCCTTATATAGTGTTTTTTTAGTCCAAGTGATGTTTGTTTGAGAAAGGGAAGGTAAAGAAGCTAAGGAGGTTAAAAGTGTAACTTTGATTCTTTTTAGGGCGACCTTTAGCAATTTTAAGGGCGACCTTTAGCTACTCCATTTTTTTACAAAATTGACTTTAGAGGCCTTATTCATTTTGACCGATGAAGCCCATAACGAGGTCAGGTTTCGGGCTCGTGGGAGCACAGCCCAAATCAATACTTAAAAAGGCCCTAGGGTTTCGCACTATATATAATCCTAATCCTCATCTAAACCCTCTTCTCTTCGCACTTCGCAGAACGAGTAATATCGCAGCCGTCCTCGTTTCACTCCCGCTGCCGCCATGGTAAGCTACTAAGCTTTCCCTATCTTCTCCTTCTGTCTGATCTCTGCATTCCTCCACGGAGACTCATGTTTCTCTAATCCCTCGCTGTGTGCGTTTGTGGTTTCAGGTGAAGTACTCGAGAGAGCCCGAGAACCCGACTAAGTGTAAGTTCACGGCCCGCGCTTAGGGTTTTATTCTGAATGCAAATCTCTTCTATTCTCGTTTGTAGGGTAAGAATGGGTTTGACGGTTCGTTTATCTGTCTTTTGCTTTTGTGTTTGCAGCTTGCAAGGCTAGGGGTTCTGATCTCCGTGTTCATTTCAAGGTGTGTTTGCGATCTGAAATTTCTTAGTTTCTGAACCGAAACCATTTCCTTAGAGTTGGTTTTAATAAAGCTCTTTATTTTTGTTTAGACTGGTGAGACGGAATGCTAGAGTCATATTTTAGGGTTTTGTCATGATGAACATTTGTTTACTTACCTGGTTTTGGTTGGATCATTCTTTAAATAGCTAAATTTCCCAGTAGAAATCTCTATATAAAGACGTTGTCTATATAGTTGGAATAGATTAATCTGCCATTGCCTTCCTTAGAGTTTTTCTGCTGGTTAAGGATGTGGGTTGCAGCATTTAGGTTACAGTGTTGAATCAAAACCTGGAGCTTGTTTGCCTTTGTGGACTTTTGCTGATTTCATAGGGAAACCTTGGCATTCCCTTCATTCATGGGGCAGTATCTTTTCTTAGTTTGGAGCATATCTGTACTCAAATTTAGTACATGACGTTGTATCATAGACCTTTGTCCTTGTGGGTCTTTTAAGATTCGGCTTGGTAATTTCATGTTATTAATGGTGTTGCAATGTTTTAATTGAGTAGAACACAAGGGAGACAGCGTTTTCCATTAGGAAGTTGTCGTTGGTGAAGGCCAAAAGTTACTTGGAGGATGTCATTGCCCACAAGCAGGCAATTCCTTTCAGGAGATTTTGCCGTGGTGTTGGCCGAACTGCTCAGGCTAAGAACAGGGGGCACCCCAATGGACAGGGTCGTTGGCCCGCTAAGTCTGCTAAGTTTGTCCTTGATTTGTTGAAGAATGCAGAGAGCAATGCCGAGGTATGTTAATGTCAGACATGGGCAAGATATACCTGCCCTGGGTTGGTTTTCTGGTTTCTGCTAATAATCAACAAATCGAAATACAATTCTATTAGAGAAGCCCAGCCACTTATTCATGCAATAATCTACCAACAGAACACTACCTATGGGGAATAATCTGTTTACTTCTCCTCTCCTTACTGTTTGGTAAATTAATGCAATATTCTTCTGTAATTTTGCAGGTTAAAGGTTTGGATGTGGATGCTCTGTACATTTCGCATATCCAGGTGAATCAGGCTCAGAAGCAAAGACGTCGTACCTACCGTGCACATGGAAGAATCAATCGTATGTTTTTATTACTTCTCCCTTCCTTTTGCCAGCCCTTCTCTCATTTTGTTATTGTCTGATGTTTTAATCTCTCTTTTCTTTTCATATTGCAGCTTATATGTCCAGTCCTTGCCACATTGAGCTCACCTTGTCCGAGAAGGAAGAACCTGTCAAGAAAGAGGTAATATAGTCTATCTTCCCCTCTACTGCATTCTGAAGATGGTCAAAACTGCCTAATCTTCCGTTGCTATTCTGTGTTCTCGTTTGTTTATGCCCTGTTATTTGCTATTACAGCCCGAGACTCAGGTGGCAACTACCGGCAAATCAAGGAAGTCCCAGGCTTTGCGAAGTGGTGCATCTTCTTAAGCTTGTTCCTACCATCCTGTGTTGTTTTATCATTTCGGAGAGCTTTGGTTTTGTCCCATCTATTATAGAGCTGGGAGAAGTTTTATTTAGAAGGAAGCGAATCGAACTTGATGAATTCTGTGGATCTTTGTCACTCCCCTTTTATTGTTCTATCAGTAATTTTGTCGCCAATATCGTTGTTTTGCCTGCCCTCTTCGAAGTTAAGTTTTGCCAATCTAAATGAGTTATTGCTCCTCTCAATTGCGTAGCTGGAATGAAGCTTCTGGCATGACATGCCTCTCTTGTCACTTGGGAGAAGTTAATTGACTTTAGGCTTTAGCTCGTTATTTTCGACAAAGTAAGGCGATGGAAGATGATTTTGTCCCCTTAGTTCAACATTTTTTTTACTTTTGTGTGTATGTTGAAACCCTAAACTTCTAACAGTGTGTGGCTAGTTGTAAGGTGTTGTCTTCTTCCTAAGCCGTAGTTTAATGCAGTTCAATGAAATTAGTTGAAGCTTATGATTCATTAGTTTAAGTTGGAAGCTGGAATATCTTCGTATATCCCAAGTCAAGTGTTTAACATGAATAGGTATTGTAAAATGAAAGATTTTAAAATAATACGGAAGGTTGTGTCAGATAAGTCAATAGTATTGTATTTTCTGCTTCGATCATGGTTTAACTTGTTCAGCATGAATAAAATTGTCTATTGGTATGCACTCAGTCGATATGGTGCAGCTTCACAAATCCCCATTACCGTTAACACGAACCTACCAACAATCATCCACGATGGGCCCATGACCAATCTGGGCCCACTAAGAAGTAATCTCACAGGCCATGATCCAACTTTCTCCGTTCGGCGTTTGCCTTTCGCGAATATCTGCCGATTTTTCATTTATTGTATCTATTTTCCCAGAGGCCAGGGAGAAAAAGAAGAATAGATCAGCGGAAGACTATCCCAAGACTGTTACTCACAGTTCCCCGACTTCTCTATTCCCCTTCTCATCGCTCTCTCTGACAGCCGCCGTTACTCACAGTTCCTCCACCGCCGCCGATCTGTTCTCTCCTTTCACGGTGAGTCTCTAAGTCTCCCGCCATTATCTCCGTTTACTCGGTCACCCAATTTCTCTTCCTAATTCCATTCTACCCGGATTTTAATCCCTAGAAATCCACGACGAAACTGTGCATCTATCTCTAAACCTTTGCCTTTTTTTTTTCTTTTTTTTTTTTTCCCCCTCATTGTTTCTGGCTTGGGAATTACGATCTTGCAGATGGACTGGCAGGGGCAGAAGGTAGCCGAGCAGCTGATGCAGCTCCTGCTGCTGGCCTCCGCCGTGATGGCGTTCGTCACCGGTTACATCATGGGATCGTTCCAGACCATGATCTTGATCTACGCCGGCGGGGTTGTTCTCACCGCCTTGATCGTCGTCCCCAACTGGCCTTGCTTCAATCGCCACCCTCTCCGCTGGCTGGATCCCCTCGAGGCCGAGAAGCACCCAAAGCCGCCGCCGCCGCAGCCCGTCGCTTCCAAGAAGAGCAAGGCCAAGAAGTAGGGTTTCTGAAATTTTCTGCTTCGTACTAGGATTCTCTCCTAGTGGGGAATTATGGGTTCAATAGAAACTAGAACAGAGTATTTGTCTGGGGGAATTTGCCATGAACTTTTCTACAGATTCCAGCTTTGCAAACACAAAAAAGAATCACAAGAATAGCTTTTGAGTAGGCATGCTTTCACAGCTTTCTGATTTCTGGGTTGTTTGCCTAGGGCTAGATTAATCATCTAGGAGGTTGGTTCTTTCAATTTCTATTTACTACGAGGGCAAATTCGATACCAAGGAATTGGTTTTTTGAAGTTAGTTTTCATCAACTCCACTGATAATCTGTGGTGATCTGGGGATGGATTCGCTAGGTGATGGTGTTTATCAATTCTACAGCTACGACCAAATCGGGTTTGGGATCGAGTTGAGTACGAATTCGCTACAGAGTGATTGCATTTGATCCGACTGCACTCTACTGATAGAGCCAGCCTCTTGGATCAAGAGTGCACAGTTTGCAGGCAGCACGACGGATTGATCTTCTTCCGAGATTGCCTTCTGTGCTTCTTAGGCTCCAGTCTAGGGTCTGCTTGCTTCTTACCCATATTCCCAATCTTGAATCTAAGCAATAACGTAGGATAGTTGTAAACCAATGCAAGACCCATTCAAAAGGCTGTGGAGAATGTGCACCAAACATCAATGATAAAATGGATACCGCTCCCAATGCGTTATAAACCAATGCAGAAAATCGAATCATTTCTCGGTCCTATTGCTTCTCAGCATATCTCTAATCTGCTAAAGTTTGAGAGAGTAAACATTCCAATAACGAACTTCACCATCTCAAAACACTTTGGAGCACTTAAATTTGGATCAAACCTCGGGAAAAGTTTGATGAAGTGACTTCTTACGAGAAACCAAGGTTAACGGAATTTTCTGGTGGACTCGGCTTCAACGAGAATGGCTCAGGCTTCGGCTGCTTCATGGATGAAAGCACCAGCAAATCATTGACATTAGCCATTGGAGGATCCAGAAACTTAGGGGTCGTTTGGTTTTGGTGATAGTTTGGTTGGGATAGTTACAATATATGCATTGTCCATAATGCATCGTTTTTCTGAATTTTCTGCACAAACAATACAAGCATTGTTTGCTTGATTTGACACAAACTATCACTCAAAATGAGTGATAGTTAAATCTCAAGTTTTTTGTGAGATTGTTGAGATTGTTTGGTTTTGTTTTTGTTCCAACTATGACCCTACTTTCTTATGTGTTTTGTTTTTTCATATTAAAAACAAAGGATAAAAGTGACATTTCAAGCAAAAAAGTAATATAACTTATTTAAAACTTTAATAACTATCACAGAAACCAAACGATGTAAACTACAATACACCAATTTTCGTATATACATGTATATTATTATGCATGCATTGATGACAATCTATCAATTTAACTATCACCAAAACCAAACGAACCCTTAGTAAAATGTTGGATAATTATGTCATTTATTATAATTAGTAAAATATAGGTGAAATTTATTTTGAAATTTCATCTCAATTCTTTGGATTTTCTATAATTAGTTCCAATTCCGTAGAATTCAAAATTTAAAATTAATAATAATTCATTTTAAATACCAAACACAAAAAGATTTCATTTCAAAATAAATTCTTCAAAACTTATATATAATTCATTTATCTCGAACCGTACATGGCAATCTAGTAACTTTTTGCCGCCAGCTGAGTTAGCTCTTCTCCCTTCTATTTTTCTTGCGCTCTTTCCCGCTGCAAGATAGGGTGCATAACCATGGGTTATGCACCCATCAATAACCAAATCTGGACCCTTCATTTAGAAAATCCAGATCTAAGGATGGAGAATTAAAGACTATTTTTATTTTCACTAGCTTTCTTAATTGACTCATATCTTTTTCGTTTTAACTCGGATTTTAATTTTTTTTGCACAGATGGAACGAGTTCACCGTGCTCTACAAAATGAGATCAATTTTCAATATTTTTTTAGGAAAAAAAAATTCTGGCCTCTCGGTACCAACTGCATACCATATGGTATCTTCTTCGTTTTTAATTCGTTTTTGAAAACGTTTGCACAGCAGGGATGAGTTCATCATGATCTACTGGATCTACAAATTTCTGGGTGAACAAATTACAGGACCAAAAAATACCACACAATACCATACAATACCACCCTGGTACGGGGTGGTATTGTATGGTATCTTCTTCGTTTTTAATTCGTTTTTGAAAACGTTTGCACAGAAGGGACGAGTTCATCATGATCTATTGGATCTACAAATTTCTGGGTGAACAAATTACATGACCAAAAAAGAACACACAATACCATACAATACCACCATGGTACGGGGTGGTATTGTGTGGTATACAATGTTAAAAGTCGTAAATTACAATTAATATACTTCTACTATCATGTATTCAACCATCCTACAGTATTGGTTTGTTCATACCACCATGATACGTTTTTCAAAACATAGGTATGCTTTTATTTCAATACCAGTCAATACCATATGGTATAGGCTGGTAAAAAATGGCTCAATTTTTTTTGTTCGAAAAATATATTTAAGTGGATATCATTTTGAAGAGCACAATTAATCTGATCTAACTGTGCAAAAAAATTTAAATTTCAACTTAAAATGAGCGAGAAATCGTCCGTCAAAGATTAAAAAGGGAAAAATTAAAGGCTTTCCATGAGAGTTAGGATGCTGATGTCATGCTGATGTGGACGGGTTACTCATGGTTACTCACCATAAGGTTGCGCCGCCGCCCTACCTCCTCCATCCGCCACCTATTGAGCCGCCGGATTAAAAGAATTCGCAGTTTCCCCTTGGGTAAGTCCACTCGAATCTCTCTCCTTCTATATTTCCTTCACTGGTACTCCCAAATTTTATCTGCACCCCGGCGAAAACCTAGCCTCCTTACCTCCCTATCCCACTTGCTCACTGATCTGGTAGCTATACCGAGAGCTTGAAGATCGAGGGAAATTTCAGTTTCCGGTTTCTCAATGGAGCTTTGTTTTCCCCCTCTGCAGATTTGAATCTTGCGATTCCGTCAGCTGTAGCAGAACAAAGCTATGGTATAGCAAATTTTTTGCATGTCTGAGTTCTTCCGTTGATTCGAGTTCCGTTTTCAATTTCTCTCCATCGATTTCTCTTTGGTGCGTTTCTTTCCCGCAGTCGGCGCTCTTCAACTTCCATTCGTTTCTCACCGTTGTGCTGTTGGTGATTTGTACTTGCACTTACGTGAAGATGCACTTCCCAGCCATACTTGAACACAAAACAGGGTTCGTGCTTGCTGTTACCCTCTCTACATTCTGTGATTGATTCTGCAGAAGCCTTAATCAAGGTTTTGATCACCACTGTGTTTCGTTGTAAACTACAGGTTTCGTGGTTTCTTCTGGAAGGCAGCAAGAATAGGTCAGTCTAGCTACCCGGATCATTTTGGTTTCTTTTGCTTTTTTCGTTTTCGGAATTTATTCTGCACCATAGCTTGTTTGTAGTCAGGTCATCAGTTGAGTATAGAACATTTGAGTGGTATGGGTTGATTAGCAACGCGTGATGCCTGTAGCATTTGGTGTGGAGTGAAAGCTCTGTAGACTGTAGGAATTAGAAAGTATGTCAGTTGCTTTGGATTACTCAGGTCAGGGAAATGCTTCAGTATAGCTGTCAAGGTTAGGCTTGAAATGAACACAAGCTTCGATTTTAGGATTTAATCATCTCAATGATCATTGCTGACTACAATTGCGCTTAGTGGGAGCTTACCCTAACATGAAAACATGCATCTGACTATTTTATTGCTGAATGCTTTCACATAATTTTCCAATCCGTTTTAGCGTGTTTCATGCTATGGGCATGCGGTCTAAATGTGGTTGTCTCCTCTGGAAACGATTGATTATCATAAGCATCAGATAAGCTGTTTTGCTAATTTAAGTAACTGCTTTAGCTTAAAAGGTCTTGGTGCTCTGAAACTTGCCGATCTACTTGCTCAGTTACAGTTTGATTTCAGAACTTGACTCTTCGCTTTGTGGTTGCTAAACTAGGTGAACGTCTGAGTCTGTGGATGGCAGCAGGATGCTTTGGGATGGGTCTTTCAATCATATTTTTTTGAGCAATGAACTTTGGGCCTTTGTATTCAGAAGTACGTCAACCTTTCCAGCTGAGTAATTTTAACCTCTACTGCTTGAGAACCACTTACAGTCTTACAGATGTATCCATACATGGTCTAGTAATGTGTTACTTTACAGGATAGAAAGCTGTTTTCCATTCATCTGATCTCTAGATTAGATACTATCATACTAATAAAGCCTTTTTTTTTAGTGTTAGGGATTTTGTTTTTCGGCAGCTCCTGAGACTTGGTTTGCTCTTAAAGAACTGAATTAAGAAAATCCAACTCATTAGACGGTCTGTCAAGTGAGGCGAAAGTCATGTCTTTGTTTCTCCGATCCCCCTCCTGCATAAACTAAGCAGATCAAGTTGGGTTTCTTTTGTTAAACTGAGGTAGAAATCATAGGGGAGTGATCATTCGATTTCTCGAGGCGATTTATGTTATTGCTCCTTGTCAGCCACTGCGTTAATGTTTCATGCAACTTGAGCTCTCACATTTGTTGTGAATTATTATCTCAATACATTCAGAATAACACATAGGTATCAGAAACATCGGAAAACAAAATGATGGCAAAAAAGGCAGAGAGTGATATTTCAGCTGACTATGCATAAATAGGCACTCCGATTCTCTTTGAATCCACGATCATAGAATCCAAGCACATACATTATTAGCTGCCTCCCCTTGTATGTGTGGCTCAAGTAGAGTTTCTTACTGAAGAAGAATGGAGATCATATTGAAATTAGGACCCCATAAGTCTTCTTTGTTTAGCCACCAGGGATACAACTCACGGCGTACACCGTGACCTTGTGCTTGAATCTTCTCAGAACCAGAACCCTAGCTTCTCCCCACTGAAAAACAGACAGTATCATCTTCTTCATAGGTTTCTTCTGGTCGTTCTTGTTAGCTGACATGCTGATGTCGTCATCACTTTTATCGTCCGCTTCCCAGTGAAGTGGATAGCTCCTCAGAAACACCCTCCTGTAGCTGTGGTCCTCATCCCGAAAGCTCTTCGTTCTCACCGTAGTTTCCTGCATAGCTTTGCTGCTCTCTGTGTTTTCTGTAAGAGGATGATCTATGAACCGTTTGAGAATTGGTGGGGGGGTTTTATTTAGGGCTTTTTCAGAAGAGAGGAAGAGTCAGTGGCAAATATATTACAGCTAATGTTGGAAGGATATTACTAAGTAGGGAGGGACATAGTGTTGTCTTTTGTATTCCCTAGAAATCATCGTAGGTTTGTTAATAGTCTAGTTACAGAAACGGTCATTGAACTTTGGAGCAACTAACAAAATGGTCATTCAACTTTGGTCTTCAATGTATTTAACAACCTTAGCAATAATCTTGCCCTAGTGTATATACCAGCTTTTTTAGGTCACTAAACAGTCTGAAAACCAGCTTCTTTTGGCTGGGTAATTAGGGCTCTGGTTCGCGAACAGAACTCGACGAGCCTGCTTGCTTACCAGACTTGGGTGAGTTGCGATGCTGATTTTGGTATCGTAGACGAAAAATCAAGCGGATATGATAACCATTGTGCGTGTTAATGTCGATGAGTTTTTATTTCAAACAACGAGTGATCGATTTGTTAGTTACCTCGAAGTTGAATGACTGTTACAAGACGCGATAATCCAAATTATCATATGATTGGTAGATTTGAACCTGACAGGGCTCTGCCAGTGTGAAACAGCAAGCTAACACTCTAGCATAACTGTCTGTTTTCTGCCTCCGTTTGCCGGCAACCATATGGAATCCCTGTGGTTCGGCTCTTTTTATAAGCCTTTTGACATTAGCCACAACCTTGTCATATTCTGCTCACACTAGGCATTATCTTGTATTTCTAAAGGAAAAAACCGAGGTCTTAGGATAACTTACAAGAGCTAACAGCCATGAAAGAGAGAAGATTTAATAATATGTTGAGATGGTCACCAGCAGTGGAGCTTTAAAATACAAAAAAACATCTAAGTTGCTGGAATATACAGAACTTCTCGTAGAAATCAATGACAAAGGATGGAGGGAGGCACGCCAACTGGATCATGGAATCAGATTAGATTGAAAAAATGAGTAAGTTTGCTCCGGTTTGTACTGTAAATTCGAAAAGATTTTTTTCCAATTCCATTGGTTTACTGAAGAACAAAGATGATCGGATCGAGACTAATTAAATGTGTTTTTTCCCCTTGTTTCGGTCTTGACATTTTACTTAGGTTTTTCGTCGATTCTATACTAATTGTGAATCGAATGAATCCGTGTGTCCTTCGGTTGGAGGGTATGATATAAGATAAATGATCACTTCAAAGTTTCTGAAAAGGTCTTTCTATAAGTTATAACTATTGGAGTCTGAAATTGTCTCTGGAAATCTGAGTTTTACATTACTGAATATTGGTTTTTATACAAGTACAGCAGCAACAGAAAATGCAAATCCTACGTAGAGGTTGCTATAAACAAGGAACCACTCAAACGGTAACATAGTGGAGGATCTATTCTGTTCCACTTAATACTCTCTCTTATCACGCCCCCGCAAGTGGAACCTCGACGAGGTGAAACTTGGAGCAGAAAGTCCGGAAAGGAATGCGAGACAGAGGCTTCGTGAGTACGTCAGCAAGCTGATCGGTGGCTGGAAGATATCGCACATGTAATTGCTGCTTGTTGACTCTGTCCCGGACAAAGTGAAACTCGATTTCAAGATGCTTGGAGCGTGAATGAAAGACGGGATTATGAGCTAGATAGGTTGCTCCCAGATTGTCACACCAAAGAACAGGGGCTGTAGTGGACTGTCCAAGCTCGGTGAGAAGAGCTTGAAGCCAAATGACCTCGGACGCTACCGTGGCCAGAGCTTGATATTCACACTCGGTAGATGATCTAGCAACAGCCTGTTGCTTTCGTGTAGACCAGGAAACCAAATTCTGCCCATAGTAGACTGCATAACCAGAAATCGACTTACGATCACGGGGACAGGAGGCGAAAGAAGCATCGGAATAACCATGGAGCTGTGGCTTGGAGGATCGTTGGAAAAGAAGTCCCTGAGTAAGTGTGCCCTGGAGATAACGGAGGATTCGCTTCACGGCGGCCCAATGAGCATCGGTCGGACATTGCTGGAATTGGGACACATGGTTGACAGCAAAGGATATGTCGGGGCGGGTGAAACTCAAGTACTGAAGGCCCCCCACAATGCTCCGGTAGAAACTTGAATCATGGAAGGCAGGAGAGACGTCTGATGCACTTTGGATCAGCTGGTCAGCTGTGCAGGGTGTAGTAATAGACTTCGACTGAGACATCCCGGACCTGTCCAGCAGTTCCAGAATGTACTTTCGCTGACTGAGAATAAGACCGTCAGATGTGTAGTGGACCTCCAAGCCGAGAAAATATGACAATGGGCCAAGATCACGGAGAGCAAATTTAGACCGAAGATGAAGCAGGAGCTGCCGAAGAAGTCCAGAATCATTGCCTGTGATGACTATGTCATCCACATACACAAGCATATACAGAACAGTAGTGGGAGTGCGGTAGATATACAGGGAAGGATCAGTCTTGGAAGCAACAAAACCAAACTCACGAATGGCCTGAGATAAGCAGGTGAACCATGCCCGCGGAGCCTGCCGCAAGCCGTAGATAGATTTCCGCAGACGGCAGACATGATCAGGACGGTCGGGATCGACGAACCCGACGGGTTGCTGCATATATACCTCCTCCTGCAAAGTTCCATTCAAGAAAGCATTTGAAATATCAATCTGGTGAAGGGGCCAGGAGTTGGAGACCGCAATCCCGAGCAAGAGACGAAGCGTGGCCGGCTTCAAAACGGGGCTGAATGTTTGGCCGAAATCTTGACCGGGAATCTGTTGGAATCCACGAGCCACGAGCCGTGCCTTCTGCCGCTCAAGGGAACCATCAGGGTTGGTTTTCTCAGCAAAAACCCAACAATTGGTCAGAATATTGCAATCTGGTGGAGGGGGAACCAAATCCCATGTATGATTGCGAATGAGAGCATCAAACTCCGTGTTCATCGCGGCACGCCAAAGGGGAGACTTAAGAGCCTGCGCAGCGGTGGTGGGTACGCCAGTAGGAGTGGCGGCAAGGAACTGACGGGGTTTCAATTTACCCGTTTGTGTCCGAGTGGTCATTCTTCGGGGAGGAGAGGGCTGGGCAGGAGCAGGGATGATGCGGGGAGAAGTGTTGAATGGAGGTCTGGACGAGAGAGGGTTTGGGGAAATTGGTTTGGAATGGGAAGGGGGAACGGAGGTGGAGGGGAGAGACGGGGCAGGGGAGGAGACAGGAAGACGGGAAGGGTGATTGCGACGGTGATATTGAAGGAGGGGCGGTGGAGAGGATGGAGCAGGAGGTGGTCGGCGACGGTATTGTAGAAGGGGCCGAGAAGAGGCTGTTGGCACAGTGGGCTGAGGTAAAGGAGCGGGTGAGGTGGGCTGATTGGGCTGGGTGGTGGGTTGTGTCGTGGGCTCAGGGGAGGGGGCGGACGTGGGCTCAGTGGGCTTAGTGGGCTGAGTTGGCTGAGGGAAGGAAGGAAGGTCTGGAGGCTGAGAGGGGGATGGGGGGGTCGTGGTGGGCTGGGGGATGGTAGCAGGCTGGACAGAAGAAGAGACAGGAGGAGAAGGGGATGGGCCGTGGAAAAATGGAGGATGAGGCAGGGAAATAGGGTCGGGTAGAAAAGCATCAGGGGAAAGGGGATCGGGCGAAGTAGGAGGATTATCTCGAAATGGAAAGACCGATTCATCAAAGAGTACATGGTGAGAAATATGATAAAACGATAATACGACACAGTGATTTACGTGGTATCCCCGATTGACGGGACTAGTCCACGGGAGAGCTCTTGCTCTCCAGGCTGAATTCTTATTATTGATTATGTGTTTATGGCCGGCGGCCGTACATCGTACTTATACCCTGTTCTACACGTATCTAGGGTAATTGTACATGGACAAGTAATTAAACAACATGAATGGGCCGCAGCCGCTCCAAGCTTGCTGGGCAAGTTTTCACTTGGTTTGGGTCGAGGGTGCTGGCCCATGTCCATTACTCCCCCGCAAGCTGCGGCGTGAAGGTCACGAACGCGCAGCTTGGACAGTAAAAAACGAAAGCGCTCCGCACCAAGACCCTTGGTGAACATATCAGCCAACTGGAGATCAGTATGAATCTTCAATGGAGCAATGTCATCAGATTGAACTCGTTCACGAACGAAGTAGCAGTCCATCTCAACATGCTTGGTGCGCTCATGAAAAACTGGATTAGCGGCAATATGGAGAGCAGCTTGATTGTCACAATGAAGTGGAGTGGCACCATGCTGCGAAACCCCGAGCTCACGCAAGAGCCAACGTAACCAGAGAACCTCACTAACTGTGCTAGCCATGGCTCGATATTCTGCTTCGGCTGAAGAACGAGCAACCACGTTTTGTTTCTTGGTGCGCCAGGAGATCGGGGCACCACCAAGAGTGACAACATAACCAGTAGTAGATCGCCGAGTGGATTGACAACCGCCCCAGTCGGCATCACAATAGGCAACAAGATCAAGCGAACTGGTCGCAGAGAAGAAAATACCCTGGCCTGGCGCCTCCTTAAGATAGCGAAGGATGCGATTGGCCGCTTCCATATGAATACGAGAGGGAGCATTAACAAACTGACTGAGGATATTAACCCCATAGGTGATATCTGGGCGAGTGACAGTCAAATAAAGTAACCGCCCAACCAGCCGGCGATAGGCAGCTGGATCAGGATGATCAGCAGGCGTTGGTCGAGTGAGATGATGGTTTTGTTCAACCGGAAAAGCACTAGGACGACTTCCCAACACACCGGAATCCTGCAGAATGTCTAACAGATATTTTCGTTGACTGAGAACCATCCCTTCCGGCGAGCGCGCCACTTCAAGACCAAGAAAGTAGCGCAGGGGCCCAAGGTCCTTGATGCTGAACCGTGAATGAAGAAAACCTTTAACCTGAGAGATAAAATCTAGGCAGTTGCCGGCAAGTACCACATCATCCACATAAATGAGAGCTACCACATGGATGCTCCCCCGGCGAAAGATAAATAAGGAGTGGTCAGCAGGCGATGGCGTAAAACCCAACTCACAGAGGGCAGTGGTGAACTTCTGGTACCACTGTCGCGAAGCCTGACGAAGACCATACAAAGACTTGTGAAGCTTACAGACACGGGTATCCCCAGGGGCAGCAAAACCTTGGGGAATGCGCATATAGACCTCCTCTTCCAGATCACCGTGGAGGAAGGCATTGTTGACATCCAACTGATGGATATGCCAACCTTTGCTGACAGCGACCGCAAGTAGGCAGCGAACAGTGACAAGCTTAGCCACCGGGGCAAAGGTATCATGAAAATCTACACCTTCAATTTGCGTGTAGCCCTTGGCCACAAGTCGTGCTTTAAATCTCTCGATAGTACCATCAGGAAGAAATTTGATTTTGTAGACCCATTTCGACCCGATAACACGTTTCCCAGGGGGCAAAACCACAAGACTCCATGTGCCATTTGCTTCAAGAGCATGTACTTCAGCAATCATGGCCTTGCGCCACCGTTCATCCTTGATGGCCTCATGAAAGTTGCGAGGTTCCGGATTATGGGCTACAGCTGCAAGGAAAGCACAATAATTAGCAGAGAATTTATCATAGCTCAAGTGATTTGACAAAGGGTACTGAGCATGAGTGGAAGCATTTCCTGTGTAATAAATGTCCAGCTTTTTCGGGGGAATGCGTGGCCGATCACTACGTCGCAGCGGAGGGGGATCCGCAGCGACCGGGGAAGGCTGGTGGCCAGCCGACAAAGAGCCAGAAGGGGTTGGGGCAGCCGGGCTGGAGGTTGCTGGGCTGGAGGGAGACGGATGGGCCGAGGAAGGCGTTGGGGCAGCTGGGCTCGAGGGTGCTGGCCCATCTTCAGAAACAGGAGCGACTGGGCTAGGGGAGAGAGCTGGCCCATCTGTGAAAACCGGAGTGGACCGAGGCTGTGGTGTACCTGTAGCAGGGGACGGGCTGTGGGCCGAGGACGCTGGCCCAGGATGACAGGCGGCAGGTGCAGGCGGCCCAGGCGGGTGTGCTGGGGCAGACGAGATGGATCCATCACCCAAGTCCTCCACATCACGGTGAAAGACGTCCCTAGGAACCCAATGCATCTGCTGCGAGGTGCCTGACTGAAAGGGAAACACATTTTCATGAAAAATAACATCACGACTAGTGATGATCCGCCGTGCAGCCATATCATAGGCACGGTACCCTTTTTGACTGGCCGCGTAACCAAGGAAGACACAGGCGCGGCCTCGTTCATCAAACTTACCCAAGTGCCCACGTGTATCTTTGCAGTAAACCAAACAACCAAAAACGCGCAGATGTGTATAACTAGCCGGCTTGCCAAACAGAACCTCATAAGGTGTCCGGCCGGTGGCGGTAGTGGGGAGTCGATTGATCAAGTAAGCAGCAGTGAGAACACACTCACCCCAGAATCGAATGGGCAACGAGGCCTGAAAACGAAGTGCACGTGCCGTCTCAAGAAGATGACGGTGTTTCCTCTCCACTACCCCATTCTGCTGCGGTGTATCGGTGCAGGATGTCTGAAGAAGAATCCCAGCCTGTTCATAAAACTCACGGAGTGATGCAGTGTTAAACTCCGGACCATTATCCGCCTGAATTCGTCGTACCTGTTTACCAAACTGAGTACTAACCAGATTACAGAACATACGTAGATATCGACCAACTTCGGATTTAAATCGAATGAGGTAAACCCAGACGCCACGACTAAAATCGTCAACAATGGTCAAGAAGTAATGTGCACCACTAAGTGAAGGTGTGCTATAACCACCCCAAATATCCAAATGTAACATTTCAAAACAAGAGGAAGTATGAATTCCACTAACAGGAAACGATGTCCGAACTTGCTTAGCCCGAGAGCAAGAATGACAAAGATCAGTATTCAATGTCTGAAAACCAGGAATAACAGGCTGAAGTTTAACCATAACAGAAGATGAGGGATGCCCCAAACGAGCATGCCAAGGAACTCGAGGCAAGTGTGCTTCCTTAGTGACTGCGTGGGCTTTAACCTGTTGACATCCAAATAAGCGTAGGAAGTAGAGTCCATCACGAATCTCCCCCTTCCCAATCACGTTCCTGGATTGTAAGTCCTGTATGATGCAAAAATCACCAAGAAATATTAAAGCAACCCGATGTTCCTGACATAACCTGCTTACGGACAATAGATTGCAGCGAAACTCGGGAACACACAAGACCCGATTAAGAACCATCCCATCATCCAGCCGAACAGATCCCACACGTCGAACCGGAATACTGGCCCCGTTTGGTATACGCACGGGTTGACTAGGAACACTCGGTTCATGAGAAAACAAGAGAGATTCATCCATGGTTATATGCTCGTTACAACCAGAATCTATTAACCATTCAGTACGGTTAAGAAAATTGTACGTACCCGCCATGTGGCTGGAGGGATCAGTACTCTGAAAAGATTGCCCACCAAAGTATTGCTTCAAAAGTTCCAGCTGCTGCACCGAGAAGCCGGGAACGGGACTCGCCTCTGCTTCCGCCAGGGATGCGCGCGGATCGCGACTCCGAGAGCGCCCAGCAGCACCGTCGCGTCCCGCGTCCTTGTTGCGCCGCCGATCGGAGCGGTCCGACTGCTTGTCACGATCCCGCGGCGGCCATCCAATTAGTTCATAGCAAGATTCTTTTAGATGGCCGACTTTGAGACAATGCGTACACTGAGGCTTCTCTCGTGTAGTTGAGCCACGATCACGATCACCAGCCCCGCGATCACGAGAGTTGCGGCCGCCTTGGGAGAGCTTGTCCGCCTCTCCACGAGTAGCAAAAGCTGCGGCCTCAGGCACAGGTTTGCGGCTTTGCGTCAACGTCCGTTGCTGTTCATCATTGTAGACGATTCGAAAGGCCTCAGGAAGCGTTGGAGGGCTGGCCATGGCGAGGATTTGACTTCGAACGGTCGCAAAAGAGTCGTCAAGACCCAGAAGAAAGTCGAGCAGCCTCAAGCTTTCGTTCTGGTCGCGACAGCGACGACCACAAACGCAGATCGGCGGCGGTAAGATTGACTGAGTTTCTTCCCATATCTTCCTCAGATTTGTGTAGAATCCAGAAACAGATTGTTTCTCTTGTTGAAGCAAGCTGACATGCCGACGAAGTTCGTATGCTCTCGTCAGATTGCCTTTGCTGAAGCGGTCGCGGAGGTCCTGCCATATTTCTTCCGCCGATTTTGCGTGCATGACACTGCTGCGAAGCTCCGGATCCATGGCTGTCCGCAACCATCCCTTAACTAGGGCATCGCAGCGAGCCCAGGCGCGGGACAAGGGAGTGTTGCCTTGAGGACAAGGCAGCGTACCATCCACAAATCCCAGCTTATTCTTGGTAACCAATGCGTCTTGCATCTCAAGGATCCATTCACTGTAATTGGATGGAGTCAACAGGCTGCTCACATGAAGATGGCCTGTGCTATCAGATTGATGAATGAAATACGGGCTGTGCAGATCGACTTCGTTGGCTGCCGAGCCAGAACCAGGCGTCGTTGACATGGGCGACGTCTCTATGCTGGAGTCTTCGCCCGACATTGAACTGCTATGATCCGGATCACGATCACAGCTCTGATACCATGAGAAATATGATAAAACGATAATACGACACAGTGATTTACGTGGTATCCCCGATTGACGGGACTAGTCCACGGGAGAGCTCTTGCTCTCCAGGCTGAATTCTTATTATTGATTATGTGTTTATGGCCGGCGGCCGTACATCGTACTTATACCCTGTTCTACACGTATCTAGGGTAATTGTACATGGACAAGTAATTAAACAACATGAATGGGCCGCAGCCGCTCCAAGCTTGCTGGGCAAGTTTTCACTTGGTTTGGGTCGAGGGTGCTGGCCCATGTCCATTACATGGCGACTGACATAGATACGACCAGTTAAACGGTCAAGACAGCGATAACCTTTATGGAGATGGCTATAACCCAAGAAAACACAGGGAGTAGAACGAGGTTGAAGTTTATTAGAAGTGAGAGGACGCAGCCAAGGATAACACAAACAACCAAAGACACGAAGATTGAGAAAAAGAATCAGAACAGCAGAGCACTCGTTGGAGTCTACTGAGGCTCTGATACCATGAAATTGTCTCTGGAAATCTGAGTTTTACATTACTGAATATTGGTTTTTATACAAGTACAGCAGCAACAGAAAATGCAAATCCTACGTAGAGGTTGCTATAAACAAGGAACCACTCAAACGGTAACATAGTGGAGGATCTATTCTGTTCCACTTAATACTCTCTCTTATCAGAGTCTAGTTTTTTCTTTCTTTTTTTATAGGCTATTGGAATCTAGTTTGATATCAAATCATAGGTAATGTAACACTTTAGGTGAATCCCACATCAACAAAGCAAGAGAGAGATTCATGGTTCATAAGTAGGAAACCACCTTAACTGAAAAAAGACGTGTTTTGGGTGAAATGGAGGAGTTCTTACTTATGAGAACTCTGAAGTTAAACGTGCTCAGTGTGTTGTACAACAAGGATGGACGATCTTATAGGAAATTATCTTCAACTACACCCCAAGTCAAAAACCGTGAGGTTTGCGAGTTGCGACCCTAAACGAACAATATCTGTGTCGGGAAAATGTCTGAAATGTTACAAGTAGCAAATCTTGGAAACAAAAATAGGTTTTTTTTGGTTACACATAACGGGTCTCTCATTGACTCAATAATATGGCTTTTGATAAAAACCTTCATGCAACTATAAGTCTATAATGAGTCTACGGATTTATGGAGCAGACAGCCATTGGCAAGCTTTCATGCAACTATAAGGGGTCGTTTGGAGGTTGAGATTTGAAGTGAGGTATTTAGCAAATACATGTAATGATAAGATTAAGTCGTTTTTTTGGTTCACTTTGAGCTAGAATGCATGCATTACCTTTTTGTTGGGCCCACCTACAATCACTCAAAATGAATGATTATAAATCTCTACTAAAAGGTGAGATTGTTAATGAGGGATTGTCTACCCTACTTTTTGTTTCATCATTGCCCTTCCAAACAAAGTATTTTCCTAATACATGTATTGAATCAATACATCAAATGATAATACACTAATTGGCCTAATACATCAATTTGAAGAATCACAACTTCCAAACGACCCCTAAGTACCCCTTCTTCAACATGTTCAGACCGAAGCGCAAGCAGTCCAAGAGAGTCCATGTCCAAGCCCATGTTCGTCGATCCAGGAACCGCGACGGCGATCAAGAAATCAGCCGTTAAAGCCTCCTGCATTCTGCTGGTCCGGAGCCTCAGCTGCGGCGGCGGCGGTGGCAAGAAGAAGCGCAGCCGTCGCCACGACTTGACGCAGCAATATGTAAGATGCATACAAGAAAAGAAACCATATATAGTCATTGTAAGAAAGAAAGAAACAAATATTGTTCATTTGCTTTGCTTGTGAGTTGTGATATCGATTTTGGGCTTTCGTCAATTTGCTTTTCTTTTTAATGGTATGAACTATGAATGCTTGATTCATAAGTTTGGCTCTGTTCGTTTGATTTGCTGTAAGATATCGGTCACCTTTTGTAGTAGTGTTGGGGATCAAGGTTGTCAAACCGGGTTATACCTTTGCGCCGCTTTGGTAAGTGGAATGGTTCGACTGCTGGTACAATCGGGTTGTATCAGTTCATGTCAGTTTAACAAAATATATAAAAATTTGAAAATCTTTAACATCCAATGAATTTAATCATATATTAAATATATTTAGGATAATTAGTACTTACAATCCAACAAATATTATCAAATTTAGCTTTTAAATTCATAAAATAAATAATAAAGAATTTTTATTAATTAAATTCACTAAAACGATGTCATTTTGTTTAGAATTCATAAATCGATCATATGTCGCGATCATACCAGTAGTGTTCATGCCGGTTTCATGACCAACACCGATTGAACTAGGTTCAACCGGTCGGCATGACAACCATTTCAGGATCACCAAATTTGATAAAAATTAATTTGATAACTAGGTTCAACCGACCGGCATAACAACTATTTCAGGAGCACCAAATTTGATAAAAATTAATTTGATAACTAGGCTCTAGCGTATCTCCCAACGCTAGCTAGCTAACTCCAATTTGCATTATACTCTTTAAAGTGATTGAATTGAGAGGATTATTGATAAGGTAAAGATGGTAAAATCTAGTTATATCTTTTATTTTCATCATTTATATTACTACATAATTTTTTATGAACATGGTTCTCTATTTTTTCATATATATTTTTCCGTAAGAAATTATTTTTGATTTTAAAGTTCCAACCAATGATATGCTAGATGTTTGATAAAAAAAAATGATACGCTAGATATTGTCCTGCTTGATCGAGTCCAAAAAGTGTGCAAAGATACTGTTTTCAGGTTGTCAGAGTCCATAACCAGACCTGCCAGACTTCTTGCAGGCTGCAGCTTATGAAGATGAAGTAGAAGTGTAAAGTCGGCATGTTGCTGCAAGTGAAGGCTGCACAAGATGAAATGCGTATCGGATTCGAATACGATTCGCCATATGGGAAGTATTTCGAGCATTCGTCCAAAATGCACATTCAGCATAATGAACGAGTAAAAATCAGACTCCGGTCATACTAAATAACCAATGTGAAAGAGGCACAAAATGTCAACCATTGTAAAAGAGTTGGACTGGAAGCATCTGAGTTCTTTGGGATGCTAACCCTATGGCTTTCTTTTGATACCATCACACTTCACATATGTAGCTACGATTAGGTCGATTTTTAGCCAAATCCGGTGCCAAATAACAATGCTGTCATAGTTCTTTTAGAATATTTCATACCAGAGAAGGTTTTTGAACAACATAAAAGGAATATGTGACCTGCAAACCTCTGCCAAACCATATCTCTTGGATTAGAGCCAACAGGTAAAGTAGCCGCAACAACAGGTCATCAATAATCGTATTGCCATCTTCATCTCCCTCAGTCATGGTCTCCGCTTAACCATCGCCCATTTCAGTGTCCTCGACCATCATAATTTCGATGTCTCTGATGTCTCGCTTCAGCACATTCCCAAGCCTTCCGATAGCCTCTGTCTGCTGTTGTAAGACCTGTGCAAATTTCGAAGCAATTGGGCCCGAAAAGGGACTGGATTAAATGTGTGTTTACAGCGACGTGATGAGATCACAACCTTAATTGCATCACTTACTTCTTGCATATCGGCTAGACTTTGCTCGTCAATCTTCGTTGAGCCAGGGAGATAAGCAGAAGCTCCTGGACCAATTCCATTTGCTTGCGCACGAGAGAAAGTGAGTAAGCTTTGGATACTCCTGCCGAGTTCTGCTCCAGGACCTTTCAGCTGAGATTCCAAGTTCTTAATGGCAATTCTCATATGTGGTGAAATAATACAACGAGAACGTGATGCGGTCAGTAAATATACCTGTCTAATTGTAGAAGCTAGCTTCTCTGCCAACTCTGCTTCCCCTTTCGTTAGGGGCAATCGGCAACCCTTGCTCTCCAAAGCTTCAAGTATCCGCATTGTCTGGCAAATGCAAGTGAAGAAGCTACTGTGAGAATGGAGTTAACTATAATACAATGCAATGACAAAAGTGCAAACTTGAAAGTGATCCTAATTCCTAAACAGGAATAGGTGCGTAGAGTGGTTGGCAAAGATTCGGTCCCACTGGACCAAATCCACATTTCGATCAGATCAAACTGGATGAAAGTAGCTTCAATTGGGTTTCGATTCTCGAATTGAAAGCCATTTTGGTCTTGATCCCATTACATCTCCTTAAATACAGCGGAAAGATGGACCGAATTGGGACGGGACCTAACTGAATTGAACTGAAATCAAGATGGGACTGAACCGAATTGGATCTATTGCATGTTGATACAGCTCTGGTGATCCGAATCTTTCCTGCACTCCTAAAATCGATTCAGTCTGACCCTGGACCAAACTGGATCATGCCCACAAACATCAAGCCTATCTCGAAAAGCAATATGAACAAAAGTGGTATTAACACCGAGCTTTAACCAACAGATGATGATTTTCCACACGGAAAATTAAAGAGTAATTCCTACCATGCTCAGCAGCTATTTACAAAGAGACACATCAAGAAAAATATACCCTTAGAAGGCGCCTATGAAGGCTTTGCTCTTTTTGTCTCAGCCTATCAATCCACGGAAGAGTCTCTGCTTGAATATGCCGTTGAAGCTGCAAGCAACAATTTTTGGGTTAAGTGAAATTCATCTTAGAGGTTAAAAGTGATATCAGAGGAACACAAGGATGTTCAAGCAAATACAGAAAAGGAATCAGCAGTAAGTCCTAGCCTATCTAGCAAGAAAGTTTTCGAAACTGCATGCAACAATTATACACTACAGTGGTTTCTAACCAGAAGAAGATGAGAATACAGATGAGTAGTACCGTTTTCACATTGCTTTGGGTCGTTCGCAATCTCTCAGAATCTGAAACAATGACTTCATCTTGAAGCTGCATAAACAGCATATCCGAGTCAACGTAAATACTAAAGAATTTATACTATCTTTCAGCTTCAAGGAAAACATACATTTTTTCCTTTTGAAAAACAGCACGAAAAGGAAACTCAACGTGTTCGAATCTCAAGTATGATCAACATGATCATCGATCACTGCACATGGCAACGTCCCAGAAGCAACTTAGAATTTGGAAAACACTTGCATACAACACCATAATGCATCCATCGAACCCGTATAACTGACCTTGAGGCGGTTTGACAGATCTTTGAAACCTTGAGCAAGTTGAGGCCATAGACGCTCCCGGTCTCTACTTTCCATCCCTTCTAACTTCCCCATAGCCTCCGCCCACATAATCTAAAGAAAGCAAACTATTTCCCCACTCAGCAAATACACACAGAAGAACCAACTCTACAACAAATACGTAATGCAAGAACCAAGAGGCATAGAATCAAATGAACCCTCAAGTTAAACTCACATCTGATACTGTGGCAGGCTTGACTCTGAGCTGTGGATCCGTAACACTGAACAACAAATACTGAAAAGAGCAGAGAACAACGACAATAGCTCAGATTGCAGTCATTTCCATTTAAAAAA
Source organism: Linum tenue (assembly GCA_946122785.1). NCBI lineage: Eukaryota > Viridiplantae > Streptophyta > Magnoliopsida > Malpighiales > Linaceae > Linum > Linum tenue. The sequence goes on along the minus strand of CAMGYJ010000011.1, from coordinate 50,399,468 downwards.
GATCCGGAAACGGACCAATCATTCACTAGAGCAAGTTAATGAACCTTGAAACCATATTTAGGGTTCCCAGCCTCCTCCTTATAAGCATCCACGATTGCCTACCACCGATTCCGAAGAATTAACACAGATGTCAGCCACGAAACGAAGTGAAGTAAAAATATGTACGACTAACGAGAAGACGAAGGTGTAGGGAGGAAAGAAGCCATACCTGAATATCACGATCAGCAAGGGAGAAAGGGAGCGGGGCCACGGGGGCCATCTGAGTCGTCAATTGAGCATTGGGGAATGGCGTAGGCTGCTGAGCGGGGAACTGAGTCTGGAATCCGAAACCAGAACTCGGCTGCTGGAAGAGGGACGCCTGCTGCTGTTGTTGTTGTTGTTGTTGCTGCTGCTGTTGCTGTTGAGGCTGCGCAGAAAATGGCGTGGAGAAGAGAGAAGACTCGAATCCAGTAGCGAACGAGGAGGTGGACGGAGTGGCGAACGCCTGAGTCGAAGATGATGGAGCACCGAACAACGGAGTGGAGGAGGGAGTTCCGAACGCTGAGGAGGGAGTTCCGAACGCTGGGGTGGACGGAGTGCCGAACGCCGGAGTTGAGGACGGGGTGCCGAACGCCGGAGTAGAGGATGGAGTGCCGAACATGGTGATAATTGGAACTCCAGAAATCGGCGGCGGTGACTTGGTTCCTTACAGTGATGATGGCGCCATGAGCTTTTGAGATTTCAATTTCATTTTTTGCAGCTCAGGTGTTTGACGATTTGCCGCTCTATTGCCTGGCACTGCAGTGGTTCTGCGTATTAGCCGGTGAACAAACGACCCACCCGTCCAATCCGATCCAACCCACCCGTATTTATCGCTATAAGGAAGGTTTTGAGTTGGGTGAAGATTTTGTTTTATACAACCCGCCTCTTTTGGATTGAGTTTGGATTTTGGATTACACAACCCGTAGAACCTGACCCAACTCGTATTCCAACTATTGGTAGAAGTTTGTATCAAAAAATATTTATGTCGTATATAATCATACTTATGAGAAAATTAAAATACTTCGCCATGTTTTCTCTCATGATCTCCTTAATCTAATGCATTATTTGGCTTAAAATTTAGACATAAATTTAATATAGTTATGATTCACTTAATCCTTTTTCTTGTGTACAATATTAATAGAATAATATATTATGGGCGCATTCGTTTATAACTTTTTTAGCATATTTCAACAAATATCATAAAAAAAACCAGACATATGTTGTAGTAAATCACATTTTATTAAAATCTAAACAACATTTGTGAATTTTGATACCTTTCACCTCAGTTTATTCGTTTGTAATTTTAATTAGTTATAAAATATCATTTTTATGGTGTAGAATAATTACATATTTTGTGTTGGGTAAGGTTTTAACTTAAAAATATCGCCAAGCCGACCCAACCCAATTAGAAACAAATCGTAGGGTTTAAATTCTTTTGCATGGGTTTGAGTTTAATATTTCCCAAACCGTAGTGCATGGGTCGGGTGATTAAAATGGCTAAACCCGGACCACCCGACCAATGTACACCGCTAATTACTATCTTCATTTAGGACAAATATCACTAAAAAAATTATTTATATTATATAGGATAAATGACATGATTGGTCACTGAGATTATTAAAACATGTCAATTTTTTCACTAAAAATATTTTATTCCATTTGTGATTACTGAAATTACTAAAAACTGTCAAGTTTGGTTACTCTCCATCAAACTCAATTAATTTTTGATTATGTAACAATAAACTCTTTGAGTTAACCAGACCATCCTCTAGCCAATACTACACAGCCTCCTACTACTCAACCAGACTCGCCTTAGGAAGAATGAAGCTATGTAGATAGGACTCCACTTTTGTACATGTCGTGGACATGTTTCGGATCTTAGGGGTTGTTTGGAAGTTGTGATTGTTAGAGTTGTGTTTGTTGAATACATGTATTGATTGTGCACAATACAATGTTTGGAAGTTTCAAAATGTAAAACAATGCATGCATTGTTTTAGGTAGGTCCCACCAACAATCACAAAAAATGATGCATTATACAATCTCAACTAAAAGTTGAGATTGTTGGTTTTAGATTTGTGTCAACTTTTTCTTTCCATTTATATCCCTAATAGTTTTTGTCTTATTCTAAAAGTTGAGGGTAAATGTGACATTTCCCCATAAAATAACTTTATGTAAATCAATGCATAAAGTAGAATCTCAACAACCAAACAATGTATTGTTAAAATGCATACATTGTATCAATACATGTATTTATATTATGGCGATTCATTACAATGCAACGATTTAACATTCACAACTTCCAAACGACCCCTTAGTATTGTGGTCTGAGTTGTAGTCGAATGTAGAAGTTTGTAATTGTATTTTTGGGAGTCTTCGTACTTGTGTAGGACATGGGTCGGGTTGGGTCGGGTTTTGCCAAACCCAAACCCATGGGTTTATCTTTGAAAAAAATCCGGGGTAAAACCCACTGGGTTTGAAAAACTCAAACCCAACCCAACCCGTTGGGTATCCGCGGGTTCATGGGTACCCACGGGTTTTGTCGTAAAAAATTTACAATTACAAGTTCTTATCAAAATTAAAGTCAAATATCAATCTCTCAATACAAATTATCCATATATAAAACACCATTCTAGAAAATTCAAACAAATCACAAATTAACTATACAAAGTGTTCAACACCAATCTAGAAAACTCAAGAAAATTAAAGCAAATCACAAATTATCCATAAATAACATGTTTAATTGAAAGCTTCTTCCTTTCAATTAAGTTTCTTTACTCTCCACTCCATAACATCAACTTCATTCTACACAATTAAAAAGAAAAAATTAGACATGTCTCCATAAACATAAATAAGATTAGTTGTTTAGAATATTAAATATATCAAAAAAATTAATTATATGGGTGGGCGGGTACCCACGGGCCGGGTTTACCTAAACCCAAACCCAACCCAACCCGGTGAATAGTGAACGGGTTTAAACCCAAACCCGGCCCAAAACCCATCAACACGGATTTTACCCGCGTTGACCGGGTTGGGTCGGGTGGGTACCCGTGGGTTCGGGTTTTGTTGCCATCCCTAGCCTCGACATTGTTTCAGAAGGGGGTTTGTTGGAGATGAAGAGAGAACGCGAGAGAGGAAAAGAAAGGTAAGAGAATTGGGTTCGGAGTAGGGAGAGGGGAAGACGGCGAGGCGACGACGACAGATGGTGGCGGCGGTGTAACAGCCTGGGTCCAGCTGGCAAGAGGCGTGCTATATTGGCAAATGTATAAATAGGGAGAGTTCACGTGTATTGCTCATCTTTTTGCCCAACTGTCAAACTATAGCTACTTTACCAAATTTCAGTTAGATAGATATCAATAAACAGCTCTTCTTCGTCTCCATTCCTTCCCAAATTTCCCTTCTTCTCTTCTTCTCGCCAGATTCCCACCTTCGATCCTTGCAAAGTGGTATCAGAGCTTCAATCTGGCAATGGCTTCTCACACCTCTCGCATTGTTGATTTGGAGACACAGATGGCGTCTGTTCAGCTTCAATTGGAGTCCCAACACCAGGACTTGAAGACCGCCATTGCGGAGCTTGCTGCGTCCACCAAGGATAATCTCGATGCGTTGGCGGCGTCCTTCGCTCGCAGTCATGAGAAATCTCCAGTTCGTTCGCCGCCGCAGTCGCAAGCTCCCTTCGCCGAGGCACAGCATTTTCGTTCTCCACAGCGGCGACCGTCGTTGTTGGATCACTATCCTCGCTTGGAGTTCTCCTACTTCTCCGGTTCTGATCCTCACGTTTGGGTGAGCAAGTGTCATAAGCTCTTTCTCCTCTACTCGATTCCTGAAGAGCAGAAAGTGGATTTGGTCTCGTACTATTTGGAAGGGCGGGCTTATACGTGGTTTGAGGGCTGGTCCTTCCGTCGCTTTCCGTTGATTTGGGGCCATTTCGTTGAGGAGCTCCTTCACCGGTTTGGGAATCGTGATCAGTTGAATGTGGTGGCGGCATTCAACAAGCTCAGGCAGACGTCCACGGTTGCTCGTTATCAGGAGGAGTTTGAAGATCTTCGTTCTCGTCTTCTCCGGTTGAATCCTGAACTCAATGAGCATTATTTCATCTTGAGCTTTCTGGGAGGGCTCGACGAAGAAATTCAACCTCGTGTTCAGCTACTTAATCCGCCGACTTTGGCGTGTGCGTTTTATCAAGCGCGCCTGGAGGAGTCCGCCATTGACGCTCGCCGGAAGAAAACGCGTTCTGCTCCTCCCAGTCGGTGGTCTACTTCTTCCCCTTCGGCAGCGACTTCTTCTTCTCAGCGTGAACAGCCTCTTCCTTCCCCGTCCACTGGTGACCGAAATTCTATTCCTCGGGGGCAGGGCCTCTGCTATAAGTGCGGTGATAAGTACTTCCATGGCCACGTTTGCGCCAGGAAGAAACAGCTCCAAGTGATGCAAGCTGAGGAGCAATGTCAGGAGGTGGACGATGGTGACGACGAGTTTCAAGATGCTGAATTGGAAGTTACTTTACAGTCTATGGGGTCGGGCTTTGCTGGGAATTCTCTGCTTATCCCTGCTACTTCGGGTCGTCGTGAGGTAACAGTTCTTATCGATACAGGAAGCTCCCACACTTTTCTCAATTCTCTTAGAGCTCAGGAGTTGAACTGTAAATCAGATAGTATAGCACCAATGAGGGTGAAGGTTGCAAGTGGCCATACGTTGTTGAGTGATTCGGTGTGCAGGGGATTCAGTTGGAAGATGCAAGGGGAGGAGTTTGCTTTTGATGTTAGAACGCTTGATCTCCCTGCTCATGATTTGGTTTTAGGGTGGGACTGGCTTGAAACCATTAGTCCATTTCAAGTTGATTTGAAGAAGAGGCAATTGGCTTTTGAATGGAAGGGCAGGACTCTTACATTGTAGGGTCTCACAAAGGAAGGCCAGTGTAAGATGATTTCAGGGCGCAATTTGCAGCAGCTTCTAAAAAGCCCCATGACTCAGCTGACAGGAGCTGTGTTCTCCCTGGAGACAGTTTCTTCTACCACCATTACACCTCCTTTCCTGGAACCTGTTTTAGCCAAATTTCCAGATGTTTTTGCCACTCCCACATCCCTACCTCCTGCTCGTTCTTTTGACCACACAATACCTTTACTTCCCAACACCAAACCCATCAATATAAGACCCTACAGATTCCCTCACCATCACAAAGCTGTTGCTGAAAGGTTGGTTGAGGAAATGCTCCAATCTGAATTCATTCAAGAGAGCCACAGTCCTTATGCTTCACCCGTTTTGTTGATTGGTAAAAAAGATGGTACTTGGCGGTTTTGTGTGGATTACAGGGAGCTTAATGCCAGTACAATCAAGGATAAGTTTCCCATCCCTCACATTGAGGACTTGTTGGATGAATTACACGGGGCAGTTTTGTTTTCGAAGCTGGATCTTCGGGCGGGCTACCATCAGATTCGCATGCACCCTGCAGATCAGTTTAAGACAGCTTTCCGTACTCACCAAGGGCATTACGAGTTCAGGGTCATGCCCTTTGGGTTGACAAATGCCCCGGCAACATTTCAGGCTTTAATGAACCATGTCTTTGGTAAGTACTTGAGGAAGTTTATCCTTGTGTTCTTTGATGACATACTGGTGTACAGCAAGTCAGAGGCAGACCATGTGCAGCACCTTACTATTGCTCTACAACTCCTTCGGGATCATCAGCTGTTCGCCAAAGCTTCAAAGTGCTCTTTTGGGCAGCAGTCTGTGGAATATCTCGGCTATATTATTAGCAGGGATGGCGTCTCTACTGATCAAGGGAAGGTGGCTGCTATGACTTCTTGGCCTCGGCCTACCACAGTTAAAGGGTTGCGTGGTTTCTTGGGTTTGACAGGGTATTACCGGAAATTCATTAAGAATTATGGTATCATAAGTCGGCCTCTTACTGATCTCCTTAAGAAGAGCGGGTTCCATTGGTCTTCCGAGGCTGAGGAAGCCTTCCATTCTTTGAAATCATCCATGAGTCAGGCTCCAGTCTTGGGATTGCCTGATTTCACACAGCCCTTCATTTTGGAAACAGATGCTTGCGGTACGGGGGTGGGGGCAGTATTATCACAGCATGGCAGGCCTCTAGCTTTCTTTAGCAAGGCCCTCAGCCTACGCAACCAAGGGTTAAGCACATACGAGAAAGAGTATCTTGCTGTCTTACTTGCCGTCGATCATTGGAGGCATTATTTGGAGGGGCGTCAGTTCACAATTGTGACGGATCACGAAAGTTTGAAGTTCCTCTTGGGGCAGAAGGTACATACTGCAATTCAAAAGAAGGGTCTCGTAAAGCTTTTGGGTTTGGACTTCCAGATTAAATATAGGAAGGGGCGCTACAATGGGGCTGCTGATGCCCTATCCCGTGTTTTTGAAGATAATGTTGAAGGCAGTACTTGTAATGCCCTATCTTCAGTGCTTCCTGAATGGCTGGTGGAGATCGAGAAATCCTATGTTGGGGATGCTGAGGTGGCTGAGTGGATTACAGCAGCAGCAGTGAACGTTGCTGGCCCTTCCTTATGGTCTTTCTCATCTGGCATTCTTCGATATCGGGGTGCTATAGTGGTGGGTTCAACTGGTTTTTTGCGTTCCAAGCTACTCCATCTTTTTCATTCTTCACCTGTAGGAGGTCATTCAGGTGCTCAAGGCACTTACCAACGCCTTAAGAATTATTTCTACTGGCGGGGTATGAAGTCTGCAGTTGTTCAGTGGGTTGCTACTTGTGAAGTTTGTCAGCGTTGTAAGACCGAGACCCTAGCTTCTCCAGGCCTTCTCCAACCTCTCCCTATTCCCACCAGAGCTTGGCGCGATATCAGTATGGATTTTGTCGAAGGTTTGCCCAACTCGAAGGGGAAGCAGGTGCTGTTTGTGGTTGTTGACCGATTCACGAAGTCAGCACACTTCTTTGCCCTCTCGCACCCTTATTCAGCAGCTACTGTGGCTCAGATTTTCTTCGAGGGAGTTTTCAAATACCACGAAATGCCTTCCACAATAGTGTGTGACAGAGATGCCACTTTCACAAGTGTGTTTTGGACGGAATTCTTTCGATTACAGCGTACTGACATCCATTACTCCACTGCATATCATCCGCAAACAGATGGACAAACAGAACGGGTTAATCGTTGCCTCGAAGATTATCTCCGCTGTATGTCATTCCATCGACCTCAGGACTGGGTTGATTGGTTGGTTCTTGCTGAATGGTGCTATAATACACACTTCCACATCAGTCTACAGATGTCCCCGTTCGAAGCTCTTTATGGGTTTCCACCTTCCTTCTTTGGTTTGGGTTCTGTCTTGCCTACTCAGGTGGGTGCTGTGGAAGATCGAGTCACCAATTACCATCATTTGGTACAGCTTCTCACGCACAACATCACCACTGCTCAGAATCGTCAGAAACAGTACGCTGACAGAAGGAGATCGGAGAGAGTGTTGCAGGTCAATGACTGGGCATATCTTCGCCTGCAACCTTATCGGCAGGGTTCAGTGGTGGGTAGGCAGGGTAACAAGTTGGATGCTCGCTACTTTGGTCCGTACAAGGTGCTTGCGAGGGTGGGAGAGGTAGCGTATCGACTTGCTCTGCCTGCAGGATCGAAGGTGCATCCAGTCTTCCATGTGTCACAGCTCAAGCTCTGCCGCTCTGTTGTTCCACCTGCTACACTGCACCTCCCTGCTGTTGACTCTAATGGGGCATTGAAGTTAGCTCCAGGTCAGATTCTCGCTCGACGATTTGTGCAGCAGGACAATAGAGCTGTCACTCAGGTCCTCGTCCAGTGGTCTCATCAGTCTCCGGAGGAAGCTACGTGGGAAGACCTGCTCAGCTTCAAATCGCAGTTCCCTGCCTTCCCAGCTTGAGGACAAGCTGCTTTGAAGGGAGAGGGATTTGTAACAGCCTGGGTCCAGCTGGCAAGAGGCGTGCTATATTGGCAAATGTATAAATAGGGAGAGTTCACGTGTATTGCTCATCTTTTTGCCCAACTGTCAAACTATAGCTACTTTACCAAATTTCAGTTAGATAGATATCAATAAACAGCTCTTCTTCGTCTCCATTCCTTCCCAAATTTCCCTTCTTCTCTTCTTCTCGCCAGATTCCCACCTTCGATCCTTGCAGGCGGATCGGGGACGAAGGGATTGGGGAAGCGATAGAGTTATGTGTGGTGAGGGAGACTTTTTTGTTTTATAAGAGGGGGGTGAGTGTTTTTCCTTTTTTTTAATTAATTAATAAAGTTAAAGGAAATAAATTAACAAAATATTTATTTATTTGAATTTTGTTTTTTGCTGACATGGCACCGACCTGGCACGTTGGCCGTCCAAATTGACGGTCATCCAACGCATTAGCCCAAAATTGTATAGATGGTGTATACTCTGTGCTAGGATAGGAGTTTCAAATAGTTTGGGCCAAAATAGTAATTCTGTGGAAATTTCGTGCCAAAATAAGGTATTAACCCAAAACTTTCTATGTAAAACTCAAACAAGGCAGCATGACTAACTATATAAATCAAGTTCAAGAGAAACGACTACGTATAATGGTAGTTGTGTTTGAGTTCAATTATGATCAAAATAAATCAAAATAGAATAAATATCTTACTCGAAAAGTGGTTTGAGGATCATATGTACCTGAGTCTAATGGTTAGACTGAATGAGTTGAATCAAAATATAAACATACCAAACTAGACTAACTCAATGCTCAAGAACTAAATTCAAATGAATGACCTAATAGCAAGGTTCAAGAAAGCGCTAGGCGTAAGGTGAGCGTTGAGGCTCTGCCTTGCGCCTAGCATGCCTAGGCGTCGCCTATACATGCCTAAACGTTAAAGGTAAACATAGCAAAGTATCTCACACTTGTCTAGAATCACAAGTTTATGAACCATTATTATCGCATCTATCTCTCATTTCTAAACTTTCATCAATAGCACATAGTAAAACATAAAACATAGCGTGGAGAAATGAGTAAGAAAGAAAAAGTTCGAAAATAGCAAAGCACATTGAGAGCGAAGAAGCGCAAAAATGAAAGAAGAAACTACTTTTAAGATGTCGTCTCTAACTATATCTCAGCCTAACTATAGAGAAATCAAGAATGTCCTCCCTAGTAGCATATCAAAAGGTAGAAAGAAAACATTATGACATCATTTTGAGACCCAACTCAATGCTGACTAGGCACCAACGAGACTACAACGTGATTGTGACGCCTTCACAGCTACTTTTTACCAAAGTGACACATTTTTCTTCTGGATTGCACCTAGGCGAGCTTAAGCGAGTGCCTAGGCGGGCCTTTAAGAACCATGTCGTTCTGAAATCATCCACACTGTCACACCCTAAACTCGAATCTTGGAGACTTGGACCAACAAAAAAAATCTCAACAAGTTAAGGCAAACCCAATCGACTTGACTGCCAATGAGAAACTAGAGAGGAAGGAAGATAAGCTGTTTCAATCAAGTTCAATCATTTTCTTTCGCAATGTGGCAAGAAGGAACTGGAACACTTAGCATTGGCTTGGAAAAAACCTTAAATCTGATACAAGATTTGTCCCAGCTGGCACAGTTTACAATATCTCAGCTAGATGGATGCATGCAAAAACAAACCCAGTTCAGCTGCTCTACATAATATAACCCAGGACCTCATGCTCCAGATACTTCAACCATTTCCTGCTCCACTGTGCTGGGCGTAACTGGGTAGTACTTGTAGTGCAACTCACCGACATCGTCGCCAGATAGCTTCTTCCATCCATTCGGCCCAACATGATAAACTGTAAAGTGAAAGCCAAACGAATCAGGATCACGCTGAGAGCGATGAACAATCTATATACCGATATTATAGCTAGTAGGAGGGAGAAGGAAAGGTTACCGCTGGCAACTCCACCACTGGCTCCATCACGGAATGTTGCATGGTATATAGCTCTTCTAGCTAGCTCCGCAGCCTCCTCGATTGACATATCATACCGATACCTATAAGAGTTCAAATTCGTTGAAATACAATTGTTAAACAACATCCATTCTAAGACTCAAATATGTTATGTCCCTAATCTATTTCTAAGGCTAGGCTCTTATCACTGTGATTGCCCACATTATGGGATGGCAAAATGGTTTTCTGATTTCCGGTTTATTCGAAAACAAACCAACTTACCCAAAATTAATTGAAGCCAAAGGCCATGTCTTCATGAAATTTACTTGACCCATTACTGAAGTTTGATAAAATTAAATCACATGTTTAAAATTCTACCATTTTTACAAACTTTCATATCATTTTTGGCTTAGTTTTTCACTTCCACAAGTATAATGTTAAAAGTTTGGTTATCCAAAACCAAAATATTGCTTGCAGTAACCAAAATAATGTTTTTTGCTTTGGTTTCACGAACACTTGTTTTTTGGTTTTCAGTTAACCAAAACCAAACCATTCTCACCCCTCCTAGACAAATAAAAGAAGGAAAGAAACAAATGAGTACATTGCAAAGGAGCAACACTCACCCACTGTCCAACACACCATAAGCATACGGGGAGCCAGATCCAACAGAGAATCTTGGTCCTTTCAGCCTTCCTCCTTCGCTATCTACGTAATATAGACCAGGACCCTGCATTTTAAAAGATCCACAGCTTAAATAATTCCGCAAAGACATTACACAAGATCAGCAGAGTATTTGGGTGGATCATTACCGTTTCATCCCATCCAGCAATCATGGTCCCAACAGAGAGACCCATTCCACGGTAAGAGTAGAGTATGTTGGCGAGGAGCTTCGATGCCCCAGTAACCGAAATCCTCCTCTTATTTGCCAACTCATGCAGACGGCACTAAGTTACGCCAAAAACATTAGAATTAGCTTTTACATACAAAGACTACGGAATCTGAATAGAAATATCAACCATAAGAACTACACAGAACAATATAACACTGATAATAAGAGGAATCCTACATAAAACCATTGCAAGGGATGGTTACACTCTGAAAGAAGCCTATCTGTACAATGCGGATCCCTATACCTGAACTTTGATCGTTTCAACAGACACAGAACCTACACAAATGTATTTCATAACCAGCTTATAGCATTTGGCAATAAATTGATTAAGCTCCACAGTTTCATGCTTGAATGGGAATTCTAGACAATCTAATAGCCTCATTCACGTCAATAGCCAGTTAATAATTCAACTATGACCAGGTCTAAGCATAGAATCTGTGAGCATGTGATACCTTAATGCCAAGATTTCTGTGCCAGAACTGGCAGTCGGCAGCTCCACCAGCCATCGTACCAAGCATGTAAGGATTGATTTCAATGATCTTCTTCACAGATTGGGAAGCTGGAAAGACCAATATAAGAGGGTACTCAGCCAAGTGAAGAGAGAACCGCACTACATACATCATAACAGAATTAATTATACAACAGCTTGAAATAACATCAGATAGCAAAACTTACAGATATAGCCTCCCATGCTGGCTCGAGAATCCGCAGCCACCATGACACCTTCCTTGAAGATAAAAGCCAGCGTGGTCGTGCCCTTTGCTGGCTTCACCATCTGTATAGCCTCCTTCTGGAAACCATCGAACTGAAAACCCAAAAAAAAAAAAAACACACATACACACACAATTCAGAACCAAATTCTTTGCAGCAAGCAAAGCACATGAGATAGAACAGATTGAGAGCTCACGTCAAGAGTTGTGGGAAGGTCAAAAGCTGGAGCAGCGGTGAATCCATCGACCATCTGGCAGTTCGCGCCGAAGAGCGGCAGAGCCGACTCGAGACCAGTCGTGTCAAGCTTCATGATCTAAAAATTCAAACGAGCGAACAACAGTTCATATGATTCAGTACCTCTAAAAAGCGAGATTTCGGCTATTTAGGAGGACGAATCTAATTAGGGGGCAGAGAGACTAAAATTTGCAGATGAGAAACCCTAGAAAAGCTAATGCGAGGCGGTTTAGAAGGAGAAAGAAGGATCGAGTAATCCGAACGCACCTTCGGTTAGACTGAGAGCAGCTGGAGTGGGTAGAGTGACTTTTGCTCGATGATATCTCGGTGCCGGAGAAGAAAAACGGAGATATGATGCAGAGAATGGAATGTGGTCGGAGAAAGGGAACTGGGAAAGTGAGGAAAATATGCAGATCGATTTCTTGTCCCGCGGGCAAGAAGGAAGGAGTATTGGGCCTGGACTTTTTTCTAGGATAGCAAAATAGCGCATGGATCTGACCCATGACATAAATAATACAAGTTATGGCCCGTCACTTCGTTTCTCTATAATTGCTAGGGATGGCAATGGGCGGGTTTGGGGCGGGTTTTCCTAAACCATCCCCATCCCCGCTTCCAAATATCCAAACCCATACCCGCCCCATACCCATACGGGGAAGATTTTGCAAACCCATCCCCATACCCGTGGGTTTCGGGTACCCATGGGTAATACCCGCCCCGTACATCCAACATTATAATACATAAAATTTTACATTTAAATTTTCAATTATAACATTAAAGGCACCTATTATACCATGAAGTCGAGAAAGTGACAATAATTCTTAATATGGTTCAAAGCATTTTATCCTAAAATTTCCCTTAATCCATAAAATAGAGTATTACAATGTAATCCAAATCATTATTTATCTGACTCTAATACATATACTAAGCAATAATGAACTAATATAATCTTGCTAACACGAGGGAAAAGTGAAAGAGTGAAGAGAGAATTGAGGAAAATGAATTAGTTTTTGATTTGGGTGACCACTCAATTGCATTTCTACTAATTATTTTTTTTATTTACCCTCACTATCATCGATAGATTACTATTTCATCCATGTATTTTTTATATGTGAACAAAATTCTTGGTGGGGTGGGTATGGGTATGGGTATGGGGCGGGGGAGGCTAAAACCATACCCGCCCAATACCCATCAAACATTTTGCGGGTTTTACCCATACCCGCCCCATACCCAGTCAAAGCGGGGATTCCCCGCGTTGACTGGGTCGGGGGCGGTCGGATACCCATGGGCATGGGTTTGATTGCCATCCCTAATAATTTCCCAACGAAAAACAAATTAAAGTCAAAACGGAGTTGTCGTTCTTTCATAAACAAAACCTGAAGAAAGAATGCTTAGTGAGAATTTTGATAGCTCTTAAATTTAATTCTGAAAATGAAAACCTATTTAGTTACTTCATATTATTTTTTGGTCCTTGATTACTGCAATTTTTCATTAAGTATCATACAATTCTAATCATGACTATTTATATATATTCTGATACAAATCACAATATTTTTAATTTACTAATAAAAAAATACAAAATACAAGTATAAACATTTTATATTCCATTAGAAAGAATTAATAATGTGTGTACACTTGTTAGGGGTGTGCATCGGTTCGGTTCGGACCGGACCAAATTCATGAGAACCGCGATCCATTAGTGAAAAACATCTTAGGACCAAGGACCAGAACATCATTGCGTTTGGTCCATTTGGTTCAGTTCGATCTTGTCCAAATATCAGTTCAGTCCATTATTCCTTCAGTAATTGTCAAATTCATGTGAACCAAGGACCGTACTGCATTATACTCAGTCTGATACAGTCCGATCCAAACTCTTGTGCGGTCCAATCCAGGACCGAACCATTGCACACCCTAAATTGCCAGCCATGCAACAACATTATATAATAATGCTCAACATGATCACATGCTCTAAAACAACACTGACGACATTGCACAAAAGAGAACAATAAGAAATTAACAATAATGGATTTGAAAGTGGGATTTGGGACCAAGGAGAGAGTTGGATCGGGTTTTGTTATGATGTATGTGTTGAACCTTGGTTGAAGGATGTTGGAGAAGGCGGCGAAAGATGACGTCGGAGCAGGGTTTTTGGAAGATTCAATAAAAAAACTCTCTTCAATTTCCTTTCCCTTTCCCAAACCTTGGAGAAGAAGAACACGATTTGGTAATCGGTTTGGAAAAGTAGAACTCGATCAGATGGCCAGGTTTTAGCCTACAACGGACTGCTTTTTTGATTGTCGAGTTCTTCGTCGTCGTTGTTCCCTCTGGTTATTTCTTCTTCCTCTTTTTCGAACCAGAATGTCAATCCCCATTTCCTTTCTCCCTCCCGTGGCAATGACGAACACTGATGGCAGAACCCTTTTAGGCTAACAACGAGAACTTTATTATCCATATATTCTTCTTCCCATTATTGTATCTGCATTCTCATCAAATCGAAGTCACAGCCTCCTTTTCCTATTTGGTTGTCTATGAATTCCAGTTTTCGATGGGTTATTCGAGTTCATTTGTACCCCTGTGTATTTATCTTCTGCTTGGGCTTAGGGTTCCCCATTCTCATTAAAAGGTAGGATTTGGGATTGGAATTGCCCTGGTTCTTTGCGATTAGGGTTTGTACGGGCTACTTCCCTTTCAATCCGAGGAGGATTGTCGCCCAGACCATCTGCTTGGATTGTCAATCGGCAGCTGGAAGTCCCTCCTTAGCCATTAATTTTGTCTCAACATTGCAATGTCTCCCAAATCTAACTTTTGCCAGAGTCCTTACATGATAGTTGTCCTTTCTCCTTCTTGCAACACAGGCAAAGCCGATCTGAAGAACAGTTTCGTGTGGCAAAGACGACGGCTTTCTTATCCAGGTAATATTCTTCCTGATAATTTATATGCTTTCTCCAGTGAAAAAAATCAAGCCCCTCTTCCCCTTCTCCTTCCTACAACACTGGTGAAGTCAATTTAAAGAACTGTTTCGTGCGGCAAAGACGGCAACTTTCATGTCCATGTAATCTTCAATTTTTGTTGTTGAGTCCAGATTCCTTATGTTGTATTTGTTTTTGCCTCTCACTATAAAGCTCCACTCCCTCTCCTTGGTGAAATGAATATGGGAGTGGTAACATGTACCTTTACATATACTGTTACTGGTTTTTGGTCATTGTGAAGCTACTTTCTATTGTAATGCAACTGTAATCCACTGGCAATATAGGGTTTGGATTAGGTTCTAAGTGGTATGTTAAGTAAGCAGATCAGTAGTTGTTTCCACACACTTTATATCACTGTCGTTAAGAAAAGTTCCAACCCACTTAGGATGACAAAGGTGGCGCTATTTGGAACTTCAACATGCAATGTGCCACTATTTTACTTATTTCACAAAGAGCAAACCATAACTGCATTGCATATCATGTTTATGCCATGTACTGAAATGTTTCACATATACCTAGCACGACTTTTCCCTTTTTCAGTTCGAAAGTCTGATTTGCCTTATTGGATGTGCTTCCTCGGATTGTTAGCACTCTGCACTATATGTCATTATCTTACAATTGTTTTTGTATTTCAACATCACTTCAAGCAAGATTTGGTGCTACTAATTGTCGTCTACAAGATATTAAACTCCGCACGTTGTCTATAATTATCACAACAGACACTGAACATGAATACTCCTGCTTCCAAAGCCTTTTGTGTCTGGGGGGGTTCCTACAAAGTACAACAACATTATGTGGATTAGTTTATTAAATGTGTATTCAAGCATGTTTTAGTGGTATTACATTTTCCTCGATTCTATATGGCGAGTAATTAATTCCCAGGATTTGATCACAAACCTAAAAAAGTTTAGGTTCCATGTCAGGACCATTTTTCCATATAGGCTGTTTTTATCACAAAATTTGGACATATCAGGTGCCATAATTTTTTTTAGTTCTGAAATCGGTACGTTATGATGATTTGAATTTCTTTGTATCAACTTCCAGTCATCACTTCCTATATGGAATTTGTCAATGTTTATCTTTCATTTTCCATTAGTGTGCTAATGATATTACCAAGCTATGTTGTTTCCACTTACCAGCATCCCCAACTTTGTGTCTAATTTCTCCCCATAATAATGTTTTATAGGATTTGGTATAGTGTCATACTTCTTAAACCATCACTAGTGACTGAACACTTTATTTCCATCGTTTGGGTTTCGTGGTCGATAGTATCGATGAATACCCATGAAATTGAAGCTGGGGAGTCATCAATTGTCCGACACATTGTGTCGTGTGAGTTTCAATACCAAACTTTGGCATTTTATTCAAACCACGGTTTCTTATAAACGGGGATTCACTGACGGTTGGGTCATTAAATTGTTTGTTGTCATGAGCATAGAAACGTCGTGCTATTTTCTTCCAACCTAATGCCGTAACTAATGGTCCCACGTCGGTTGCAAAAGATGATGATGTATTAGCCAGAGGTAATGGGGGTACGTATCATAACGTGCAATTGTTTTTGGAGGATTCACATTCAAATATAGTTTTTTGTACAAGCATAAGCATTATGTCCAGATTGATAGTTTTTGGAAGGGATTAATTTATTTGGCTTAATCACTCAATCTAACCACAATTTATATTCATTGAATTTTGTCTGAACTTTAGAGTGACCTATCAAGAATTACTACTCGATTGCCTAAACTTGCAAGGACAAGACGACATGCTCTCATTGTCAATAGGCGACACCATTGTAGAATATAGAATGGTATATGTTATACTCGTTTTCTCATTATTTAACTGAATTTATTATTATGTCTTCCCAATATTCTTAAAACGGGAGTCATTTGTGTAACATTAAGTTGAAATTGTTTGGAGCTTATTTTAGTTGAAGTATTGGAGACCAAATTTACAGCGCTTAGTGCTGCCCGTAATAGATTATCACGTTGGATATACTTACATTGAAAAGGAAAAGGAGACTTTTTTTTTGAAACCAAAGGCCTATGAGTAAGTATTATAGTTTCTCATCTACATTACTTTTATGAGATCCCAGTACCATTAAGATTTAATTTCAGCTAGGCAACCCATTTAATTTACCTAATGTGATCCATGTTTTACTGATTGAAGCTAATGTTTTGTAAATATATTTAGGTTGTCCCGCTGTTGAATTTTTCTACGTAGGAGAGCCATATTACGCCTGTTCATTCTGTCGTGCTAAGATCTGGTGGTTAGAAAGCGTTACGAAGTCGCGAAATATTGAAACTCCACCCACCTCGACGAGATCCACCAGAATTCCTCAAAGAGCTTCTTGAAGGACAATTGATGATTCGTCACTTTCGTGAGTCCATCTGTGGGTACAATGGTGTCTTTACTTTTTTTTATCTCTTAGCGGTAAGGTTGATAAATCTATAAATGTTGGTCCTGGTGTGTATGTGTACTCAATTGGTGGTCAAATCTACCATAATATTGAAAGTCTGGTGCCGCCTGAAGGTTTGACACCAAAGTTCGCTCAGTTGTATATTCATGACACAACTTATGAGGTACAAAATCGTCTTAAGTTTTACAAGTTTGATAGAGAAGCCAATCCATACGTGATCACATTGTTCAAGGATTGCAAGACATAGTCAATGAACTTAATGTCTTAGTTCAGACATTTGGCACTGCAAGAGATAATACACGAAGAGAATGTTCAACAGGTTCAGATCAAGTGGATTGGTAGTCGATCAAGTGGGGGGAGAGAGTATGATTTACCTTCGTATGAAATTGCGACACTAATTGTTGATGAAGTCGGAGAAGAAACATTAGACATGATATTGTTGTTGTTCAACATAGTTTGGAATGCATCAAATAAAAGTCTACCATCCTAGTTTGATGGCGTTGCAATACCCCATTTTGTTTCTGTATGGGGAGGATGGGTGGCATTCAGATCTTACATATCATCATCAAGAAGAAACAAATAGTGAAGGAGACCATACTAGTTCTCACATACACGTGTTGCGGAGTCCAATTCTTTATTAATTGGAGGAAAATTGTTTCAGTAATATGTCAGAAATGCATATCCTTTGGTGGAAGCTGAGCGCTTAGATTGGAATTGTAACAATCAAAGAAAATTGCGTGCTCATTATTTCCAAGGATTGATGGATGAATTTATGAGAGGTGATATAGAGTTGAAATTGAGCGGAAAATATATCATTCTCTCTGCATCACATACTAGTAGTCCACGTATAAGTATGAAAATTTGCAAGATGCAATGGCAATTTGTCAATTCATAGGTTATCCAGATTTGTTTATCACATTCACATGCAATGCGAATTGGTCGGAGCTTCACTTCATGCTTGACTTGCTACAAGAACAAGATAAAAAAGACCTGAATCGTGCCGATGTTTTTGCTAGAGTATTCAAGATGAAATTGAATTAATTATTGAAATTAGGGACAAGAAAATCTTTGTAAGCACTTGTGGATGTAAATTACTCTATATTTGATTTCATATTTCTAATTATGGTTTTAATTCACCCTTGGGTATTAACTCTTCACCATTCTCATAACAAATACTGCAACCGAGTTCCAGAAACGTGGTCTCCCTTAGGCTCATCTTTGGTATTTTTGGATCTTGAAGATATACCAAATGGAATAGCGGATATTGATTCCATAATTTCAACAGAGATGGTATTTTTGGATCCTGAAGATTAACTGAATGAAATAGGGGATATTGGTTCCATAATTTCAGCAGAGATTCTTGATCCCGATCTAGATTCTGAATGCTATGAGGCCATAATTTTTCTTATGTTACATCGTTCATGTGGTTCAGTTGCACCAAAGTCACCTTGTATGAAAGATGGAAAGTGCTCTAAAAAGTTTCCAAAACAATGTTGTAGGCAAACTACAATAGATGACAATTGTTTTGCAAAGTATCGTCGTCAACGAAATGAAAGGTATATACTACAGAAAGGTGTTGCATTGGACAATCAATTTGTTGTACCATATAATCGATATCTATTACTGCAATTCCAAGCACATACCATTGTAGAATTTTGCAACAAGACAAGGTATGCATTTAAATTAGTATTGTGCCTCCACGTAAAACATATTTGGTGAAGCTGAATGCAGCTATTATGTTTAGTCCACTTAAGTGGTATTGTGAAATTTCATTGAAAATGAGAAGAAATGGTTTTTTCCTTGGTATCTTTTTTTTTTTGGAATCATTGTTAAAATATGATATATGCATATGGTCGTCTCTCTACTATGTTTTCTACTCCTTTGTCTAATTACTAAGTTGGCAAGTTCATCTATGTACATATATTTATTCTTAACCTCCCAACCCAAACAAATCATACTAATGAAGACTTTTTTTGCCATTATTTGAGTTGAACTATTATAACAACCTTTGCCCAGTAGTGAAATATTTTTCACATTTTATATTGGTCTCTCATCGTTCTAGGTTGAGTCAATTTTGCATATGCTTCATTATATAGGATAAGTTCTATGTTGCCTTTTTTGTTCCCCTATTGTCCTCATTGAATATGATTAATTTTATTTAATTGTGTAGGGCCATCAAGTACCTTCTTTTCAAGTATATTAATAAACCGAGGACCAAGCGATGACTACATTAACTGCAAATCAAAATGTTGCAGACCATGAAACAACAAGTAGTGATTCAAGAGAAGCAGTTCGTGTTGATGAGATCAAAGCTTTCATGGATTGTCGATATATAACTCCCGAGGAAGTGTGTTGGAGACTCTTCAAATTTGATTTGTATAATCCTTCGCCATCTGTTATGAGATTGTCCTGTCATTTGCATGGACAAAATAGAGTCTATACCGCCCAACATTTCAATATTGGTAATTTCGTTTGATATGATACAACCTCATTACTTTTGGGGTTGATGCAAAAGAATCATGATTCTTTCAGTGCACGAAAATACTCGTTTGTTGAATTTCCACAATACTTTATGTGGAATAGAAAGATAAAAAGCAAGAACGAAAGCAAAAAGTATGTATAGGGTGATTGTATTATACCTATCCATGAGCAAAAGAGAGGTATTATCTCAGGATGTTACTACATATTGTGAGAGGCTGTCGTAGCTTTGAAGAGATAAGAACTGTAAATGGAGTTTTGCATGACACTTTTCAGAATGTTGTTATGCTCTAGGATTGTTGGCAGAGCAACTGATTGCTTGAAAAAGTGTTATTGTGGGGTTCTGGATATAAAATGAGGAATCTCTCCATTTTGATTCACAATCAAATGTCAAATGTTGATGCATCATGGAATGATAATTGGGATATTGAGTGATGATCTTTTATTCCACCAATGAAGAATGCTGAATTTACTTGATCTCCAGTTATCTTCAGAGCAACTGAAAGAATTGTGCTTGTTTGAAATATAGAATATTTTGCAAAGGCATTGGAAGTCTCTCTCTGATTTTCCTGGTTTTCCAATTCCAAGCAAATGTAGTAGCTCTCAATATTCCAATCGAATTATGGCTGCTAAATTGAATTATGTTTCAATGGATTTGGAAGTAGCATGGTAAGCACAATATCAACAGCTAAATACATATCAAAAGGAAGCTTTCGGTGCAATCTTAAAATCTATTGAAGAAGATATAGGCAAGTTTTTCTTTGTCGATGGCTTCGGAGGGGCAAGCAAAACCTTTTTAGGGAAATCAATTTGCTTGAAATTAAGGTCTAAAAACAAAATGGTATTATGTGTTGGCTCATCTGGTATTGCTGCTTTATTAATGACTGGAGGAAGAACAACTCACTCATGTTTTCACATACCTATTGATTGTGACTCCACATCGAAAAAGGAAAATCATCAAAGAGATGCTAGCCTTGCTCCTTGTGCAGAAGAGATCCTCTTTTGGAAAAGGAATTCCCAATTCCTTGCTTGAAGATGAAACTCTAGCTTCTCCTCTTCTTTGGTTCATCACTTTCTCACTCTATAAATATGAAGAAGAAAAAGTTTCTCACACTAGGTCTCTCCCTTTCTCCTTTGGCTCAACCTCCTTTATATACCCAGGTCAGTCTTAGTTCACGGCCGTGAACTGAAAGCACAGACCGTGAACCAACGATGAAACGCGTCGCATCACTAAACTAAGTTCACGAATAGAGGTCTGAGTTCACGATCTTACGACCGTGAACTGGCTTGTGTCCAGTGAAACCCTTCTGTGCTCTAGATGTCTGGCAGTTCGCGGGGAGCGCCTCCAGTTCACGGTCTTAGTGACTGTGAACTCACAGCCCAAACCGTGAACTGCTGCTGTTTCCACCGTTTGACTTGATCTTTCGCCCTTTCGTCCAACTTTCGACTCCCCGGTTGGTTCCACCTGCCAAAGCTTGAAACATACCAAAACAAGGCACAATCCGGCGTAAAACCAAATCTCACAGAGTAAAAATGCTTCAAACTACTAAGCAAATCGGGGGTAAAAAGTGTACAGATTAGCCCGAATAAGATTGATGCAAGAAGCCAAGTCAAGAGCTGGAGCATGATTGGAAGAAAAGAAAGCGCAAGAAATAGAGGAGCCAATGCGCGTATGACATAGGAGATGTGAAGAAATGAGTCGAGTCGGTCAACTTTAAGGGCAATGTTGGTCTCAAGGGGGAGGGGTATGATAGAAACATGTTTCTATCGTATTTCTATTATTAATTATGGTAGGATAATTATTGTCAGGGTTAGTAGTATCCTAGTTGTATTAGGTTATTTATCAGGTTTATTTCAGTCTTTAGATATAAATATGTAATTGTGGTTTACGTCATAATCAATAAGAAGAATATTAAGAAAACTTCCAAACTCTAATCTTTCCCTATCTTCTCAATTCTCTATCTCTGTCCCTCTAAGATTTTGGCCGATTCTTTATCTTTCTCTTCTTCTTCCCCAAATTCCAATCTCAATTGCTAATTCCGTTCGTATAATCCCTAATCCCCAAATATCAAACCCGATAGGAACTTTGTTTCTATCAGCTTGTCTAAAAAATTTGATTATAGTATAATCAGCCATCTCAGCAGCCTATACTTTGGGATGCAGTATTTTCCCCACAACAAACCATACCATTGGACCACTGGATTTTTCATATGAATAGATTGCCAAGTCGTTTGAATTGAAAACCTTGGCATCAGTTTTCCCTATCACGAGACCTGCCCTCCCCACTGCATTAACAAACAATATTGAAACCATGGTATGCACTTAGCTTCCTCCATATCCAAGACCCAACAGAGTTTTCTGACAAATCCCACAATCATTTTTTTACAATACGAAAAGTTAAAATTTTCTAATTGTTTACGATATATAGATTTAAACTCCTATACTCCAAACGACCTATACTTCATAATCAATACATATTGATGCGACGATCCCATTCATAAATGCCCGATACACGATTTCTGTTAACGCTACTAGTGAATCATACACACATAAGGTCCTACCAATCTTATTGGCTCTATAAAATGATGAGACGATTGAATCGAATCCAAGTGCAAATAAATAAAATGGGGGTAGAGTTTTGAAGGTGAACTTATCTCAAAAATAATTCTGAACAGACATACCACTTTAGAATGGAAGAGATTTTGAAGGTGAACTTATCTCAAAAATAATTCTGAACAGCCATACCACTTTAGAATGGAATAATTGTCGAGTAAAGAAAACCTTCATCTACACATAATATAATACACCGAAGGTAAAAACGGGAGCCCCATTTCAAATTTCCTGCAACGAGAGTAAAAGTAGGAAGGACATTTTGGTCTCCACAAAATTCATTAAAAAAGACATGTACTGGATTCGAACCATGACCATTTTATAGAAAAACAAGGATAATAACCAATCACACTAAGTACATTTGTTGTATCTTTTTAAATTAAAAACATATAATAGCAGGGAGGAAAAAAACCCTTTCCCCATTTCAAATTCCGTGCTCCAGGAGCGTTTGTAGGAAGGGTAGAATTGGGAGTGTCAATTTTTTCTCTTTCCTCTGTGGAACGGGCCAACTTACCGTACACATGCGGATTTAAACGGGTTCAGGAGTGCCAATTTTTTATTTTAAGCCCTTTTATTTCTCCGTGGTGATAAAATGTATATGAAAAGGCAAAGACAATACTCATTTTTATTGCTAAAAATAAAAAATTTAACAATAAACTAATGCATAGTATCTAATGGGCTAACCGCTAACCATAAAATAAAAGAGTTGAATGAGCCTGATCTACACGAGATTTGGCCATCAAGTAAAAAAAATGAACATCATTGGTTTGCCATTCTAAAACAAGCTATTTTCTCTGACATAATATATATTATGCTATTATTTTATATCTTAGTGGCTAAAATATAATGTATTTTAAAGTTATTCAATGGTTCAACCTCGACCAACCGTCCAATTTTTATCATTTCAAATATATATTATATAATTATTTGATATCATAATGATCAAATTATAGTGTATTTTATAGGGAATCGTTTGGTATTTGTTAGTAAAAAACTAAACAGAACGATCTATTTGGTTATTTTAAACATTAAAACGATCCTAAATATTTTCAGTTCCTTTTGAATTTTTATGGTTTTATTCCCGAATAAGTGATGTGCAAATGGCGAATTGCAGTCATCTCTTTTCTTTCACTATTTTTTATTTTCAAATAGAAAGTTTAAAAGTAAAGAATAATTAGAATCTGGCATGAGTCGGTCAAACAGGCTGAATTTCAAGTTTTGGCCCGTTTTGATCAAGTCTAATTTATAATCACATGGTTCCCTGATACCCGATAAAAATCTCAATCCAAACCAGTTTGGCAGGTGAGTCCGTGTTTACCACCATTTTCTAGGGATACGACAACGACGGGTTCCTATCCCAAATCGTGTTGTTCGTTCTTGATTTCCTTAGATTTTATCATGGTCTAACAAAAACCAGAAAGCACAATGACGACAAGATGAAAGTTTTATAAAGCAAAGTAATCGACCAACGGGCCGAGTAAAAGCTAGCAACGATTGTGAGATACTCATTCCCGAAAACCGACGGGATAGGCGATTTTTTATTCAATTTTCTGGAATTCGGTTTCTATAAAACTTACTCCACCTCATCATATTACCATAAACAATATTGTTTTATAAGGTAACATGTACTTGTTTTATATTATTAAATTTCATATCTCACCTTCCTCCGGCCAACTGGCCGGGGCCCACACTAGTATAGTTCAAAGAAGCAAAGATGCCGATTGTGGATGAGAGGTAAGCGTAGCATCGCCGTAAGGCCATGGCCAACTCACAGTCCATGTCTGTTGTATGTGAATCAAACTTTCATGGGCCTCACCCATTTGTTTAAATAAATGGGCCGTGGTACTACTTGTAACTAAAATCAGCACAGATTATTGGGCCAGACTGCCGTTTACATGCTGGGCCAGGCCGCAGACTAACAGACTATCACTTTAACAATCCCAAAAGGTAGAAGTGGGGAAAAAATTGTCGAAAAGAATTGCTGGCTATGGGGTTCGAACCCATGCGCACTTATGTGCAGAAGATCTTAAGTCTTCCCCCTTAACCTCTCGGGCAAACCAGCTTACATGTTATTTCTTAGCTTTTTCTTTATTAAATTCATTTATGACGTATTGAAACTCATTTATTGAACTTGTAGTTGTCATATGCACAGAACCTAGACATCCCTTGCTTTTAAATGCTTCACATGCGATATTAATAAGTGATTGCGTATTTGCATTATTAGTGTGTGTGGTCGTCCGTACAAACTCTCACTCTCATTACCTCGTCTTCCCCACCAGAGTATGAGGTTTTGTTGGGAGATGCATCGAATTTGGCCTCTTCGACACTGGACTCTGGAGGGTACTACTGCTGGCCATGTTACACTCTAGTCCAAAATATGGTTAAATTGGCATAAGAAACAACACGAGAAAATCAATAGAAGATTAGGGACTATTAACGGAATTAAAAAACATGTTTTGATTTGATTCAGTTTGTTCCGATTGTAATGGAGTCACTACGGGAAAATGGACCTCTTGCAACACTCGGATTGCAACACAATTTAATAGGGTTGCGCTAAATAATTAATGACAACACATTTGTCTTGTGTTGCGTATTAGGTACTTTAGGCAACCCAAATTAATTATATGTTGCACTTGCCTACTATAGGCAACATTGATCTAAGAAATGGTTGTTATGTTGCCTATTTGTATATTTTAAGCAACACTTAATACATTAGGTTGCAAAATGTTAACTTTTGCATTTTGATAGATTTCTTTACCGCATCAATTTATTTTGTATGTCATGTTTTGATCTCTCTTTAATGTCACGTGGCTTTGAAGCAAGGCCGACATAGTTTTGCTTTGTCGTGTATTATGATGACTTTTTAAAAGATCAATGTTCCACTTTAAACACGTTTAACTTCAAAGTTACAAGAACTACTCCTCTATTTCACATCAAAGCGTGTAATGTCGATAAAAATTAATTATTTCTTATCGACCATGTATATCTCTCATACTTTATTGATTTAATAAAGTAATTAATCAAAGGCATCGAAAGGTAGAACTTCCCACCCACCAACAAGAAAAAATTAACAAGGCTACGAAATCAGTACTCCAGTTTTATATTTATCAGTGTTTATCAAATTAAAGAAGATAAGTTCATCCCACAAAAGCCACGACCCACGAGGCTCATTCTGCCAAAAATAAGAAAATAATCATATACTTAGTATCTTTTTAGTTAAATCAAATCTCAACTGAAACTTATAATGCACAGTTGGACGAAGTACTAAATGCACAAAATAAAAGAACTCTATTGGTTAGAATAGCATTACACGGATAGTTCCATCTTAACAATTAATTATATACCAATCAATGGTGTGGATTGACCTTTCATTTTTTGAAAACACATAAATTCATAATCTCCAAACAAGCATCCTAAAAGATTTTGGGAATCTGTGAGATTGAGTTTATTTCAATTAGTTTCCTTTAAAAGGAATTTAGGAATATGTGAGATTGAGTTTATTTCAATTAGTATCCTTTTCTTCCTTTAAGGTTTCCATAACCCCTTCGTCTCTCTTCTAATTGTGCAATAGTTTTTTTTTCCCACATCACAAACGTTGTACTTTTTCTTCTACCAGATTAACAATGGGATGACCTTCTTTCGGATTCCTTTAAAGAAAGAAGTTGCAGCCATTTACTTCATGTCACGTATAATGGTATTGTAGGAGATTCGTATCATGTCTTCAACCTTCAACGGGAAGTATTTCTTACATGCAAAGTCCAGGTTTCTGTTCTAATTCTTGATTGGCTTGGCTGATTTTTCTATGTATAATTGGATCAAGGTTTCATTTAGGGGTAGAATTTGCCGTGAAAGCAACATAAAAGGAGTGTTCTTTGGCGAAGAAGTGAAGGAGAAAACCTGGTGACGAGATAAAAGCAGAATCCTGAAATCCGATGATCGTAGCTGGACTCCGAGAAATTCATTAATTTTTGTTGTTCTTATAGTAGTAACGATGGTGCAGTTACGAAACTTTTTGTAATTTGGCTCATGTTATTATCAATATTGTATATGTGATTTATCATAAAAAAAAATACATTGTAATGGTCAAAATCATCAATGATATAGACATTTTGTGATGACGGTACTTGTCGCATAATATAGCTTTAATGACCGGACATATGGTCAATAATATTTACTTTATCCTACCACGTGTATTGTGTTATAACTAATACGTGACAAAACTTTTGTCGCAAAAAAATACTTTGATGACAAATACTATATAACCAAAAGTATAATGTGACATTCATTTTGTCACCAAAATATGATATTGTGACGAGTTACCATAATGAAAATAGATTTTGTGACAAAAGTGTTGTAAAAAAGGTGACACATTTGTGACAATTTAAACTAGTCACATTTGATTTATTTGATGTCGACACAAACTCGTCACAGTATATGGTTTTTGTTATAAGAGAAAATTGTCACAATTGGGTTAGCCATTTGTGACGATTTAGACTTGTCATATAAAATTTAAATGTTGTCAAAACTTGTAAAACCCGTTGCCAATGTTGTTAAAATGTGTTGGAAAAATTGTGAATTGTGTTGTCTAAAGTGGTGTTGCATAATGGGTAAGGATATGCAACCCTTTTTATTTTGGTTGCGAAATATTAAAAAATAGTTGCCTATTCTTTTTGCAACCCCCACTATATGCAACCCTAGTAAAAGTGTTGCGTTAAGATATTGCAACTCTTTTAAGACTTTGCGCAACACATTTTGCGAGTTGCAAGAGGCCATTTTTCCCGTAGTGAGTTCACTTACTTTTTGCTTTTGTAGCATCCGAAGAAATCAAAATTTAAAGGAAGTATTATTGTATGTGAGCATCGACACTTAATTCAACGGTACAAATTCAGTTTGGTCTTTTCCAAATTAATATTGGCTATGTCTGATTTGCTAATTAGACCATATTATCATAGTTCGTCCTTTATTCCAGGATCGAAGTTGGCGGAGCTCCGGGCCGGCATCCACCGACGACGCGAAGCATAGGGGGAGAAGGAATATCGGGGTAACTCATCGGCGTCACAGGTCGTACTAGTAGGCAGCGCCGGGATCATCAGTCGCGCCAATTGCGGTGGAGATCAGGTGGGCGGCATCGAGGTCACCTTCCACCAGCCGCCTGAAGTCGGATTTACCGCCAAGGAAGGAGATGAAGAAGACCCCGCTGGAGTCAATTTTTCGCGATCGGGGCGCTGTTTGTTGAAGGAGAAGAAGAAGAGGTTGTTCGCCAGGGAGGCGAACTCGAAGGCGGGTGCCGAAGCTCTCTTCGCAGGAACGTTGACTTCCTAATACACAACTCCTAAAAAAGGCCAAGTGTAACTAATGAAAGAGACTGCAGTATAGTGACACAAGTAATAAATATAAAATTCATGGGTCTCTAGTGTTATTATTACTCAGTTATAGTTTATTATCTAGCAAATCATATTAGCGTTTAATTAACTAAACTAGTCGACAAGCTAAACTAGGTTAAATTACTAATTACATGTTGGGAACTCACTTAAGGTATGATTTCCTCATAGATTACAGTTAGCCAAGTTGTAATTCACCCAATTCAATTCAGCTGACATTTACACTGCGAAAAGTTCTCAAACAGTCTGGAGTTTCGACTAAAGTGTTCCAAACCCTCTTGAATAGATTACCTAGCAGGCAACTAACCTTCATTGGAGTAACATAATAAAGACAATAAGATTCAAACTTCCTCTAATGGGATTTTACGCCAGTACAAAGCAGTGAATCGATTGACTCTCGCACGATCAACTCACTACTTCAAATTCAGGTTCTCTATTAACCCATGCAAATACTATCGTTCTAGGTCAAAGTTGAAACTACAGGAATGTGATCACTGATAAGGATTCAAGCAATTGTAAATAAAAACCTTAACTAAATATAAAATATTAATAAATCATGAATTCGAGTTCATACAACTCTTCCTAGCATACAAATCTAGGGTTCCTCAAAATTTAAGTGAAGGGAAGAATGCAGTATAACTTTCCAAGTCTTCAATATCTCGGCTTGTTCCTCGAGCGTTCAAGGCCAATAAATCTTCCAATTCCACTCCAAGATCGACCTCTCTCTTTGGTTCGTCACTCGGATGTTTAGATTCCAAAATTCAACTCTCCCTCTCCAAAATCCAGCTCACCCTCTTTAAAAATTGAACTAATTACTAATCATATTCTTTGTTCCACCTCGATTGAAGCTGACACAAAGGGTATATTGGAAGGTCTCAAATTAGCTTGAGAATATGATTTTGACTATGTGGTCCAATATGACTGTCAAGTTCCAGTTCGAGCTTTATCTCAAGCATAGGAGAAACCAAGGGGGTTCAGAGGTGTCCTGTGACATTGAGGATTTTTTAGTAAACAAAAAACCACATATATGTATCAATCATGGATCAAACTCATCACCTCTAGGTGATATAAGAGTGTCTTACCACTACACTTTCAGGTTTAAAAACTATCATAATTCAATTTATCACACTATAAACAAAATTCCCAATTGAAATTACCCCAAAATCAATTTCTCTGTCTTCTGGAGTTAGTTTTGACTCTACCTTTGTAGCTGCAAGTGTAGAAGAGCACTTTCAGCTCTAAGCTATATTAAGAACAAGTTTTGAAGTCGAATTGTGACGACTTTGCTAATGATTGCCTAGTTGGATAGATTGAAAAAGACTTAAGAGTGTAGACAACGAATGTATTTCACGTTTCTTTCATAATGCGAATAAGCATTGTGGTTGATTATGAAAACAATGATTGTATTAGTTAGATGTTTCTTTATTATTTATAAACAAATTATTTGGATAATATTAGTTTTAATTACATATATTAAATAATTACATAATTGTTTATATATTTATTAATTTATATTTTGGAAAAAGGACATATGTATTTTTAGATTCGGACTCCGCCATTAATTTCGAGATTCCATGAAATAGCGTTGGAAGCGTGTGAATTGGATAGTTGTATCCTCATATCCACCAATACAATATAGTAGAGTTTTATCGGTGATTGATGGGTAATTTTAAAAAGTTTAAAAGTGAAATTTGGAGTTGAGTTTTCGTTCATTTTTTGTGTTTAGGAATTATGATAAATTTGAAATAACGTAATTTTCTTTGTCAAATGATGAAGATGTTTTGACAAGGAAAAGACTATGTAAAGTTGAGTTAAGCATCCGAATTCTTTGTCAGGTATCATGGGGCACGAGAATCTATATAAGTTACACATGTGCAAAACCTATATTCCTGAAGACATGTATAAATTACTTAAAATTCTTGGATTTAAGGAGATCGAATAGTACAAATTATGGAGGAATTTGGTTTCTTCTTATAGCACGACGATAATGATGAGAATATCATGACATAACTGAAAAAAATCTACTCATAGTATGGTCAAGATTTTGATAATTTTATGGATAAAATACTCCATCGATAATCGTTAAGAAAAAACTTAATCGAGATAGTTTATTAACGAACAAACTCAAATATTCCGGCCAATCGGCCTAGTTAAAGTTAAGGTGATATCCAGTAAGTACAATTCTAGAGATGATTAGTTGCTCACCGACAATAAAATCTCATTTTCCAGATACCTGAATTATAGAGTAAAAGATCTATTCTGTAAGAAAAACCTTTGCAAAGTACAACAGTATTGCAACGGTTATCAACAACACCGACAGGCGACAAGAACACATCTCCCTCCAAGGATGGAATTAGAAGTCAAAATTTGGGCCTTCCAATTTCCAACCCACTGCAGTAGTACTGATGGTCCACCGGCCGGACCAAGTCAAAAGTATGGGCGAGATCCACCAGAGATTTGAAACGACAAACGTCGGCACGAAAACCATGCAGAAAATTTGCAAGTCAAAAGGATAATAAGGTGGTAGCTAGTCAGTTAGCCGATGACTCCACAAACCTCCAAGCCGTCCACAATGGAATTTTGCATGGTCCATGAAACCGTATCGGAGACTGTACCGGGAAAGTCAGTGGTAGAATATTTTATGGTAAAACCGTGATTTAATCGTAGTTCAACCGTTATACCGGTAAATACTGTCTACCGGTTTAGCCTCCGATATTGGTATTTCGTGGTTGAACTGCCGGTACGGTACGGTTTCATGGACACTGGAATTTTGCTATGGGAAATGGAGGAAAAATGAACACTTTCGTTTTTCTCGAGAAACAAACAGGACCATTGAATTGTACGTTCTTCTTCTGCGTGGACGATGGCTAGAAAGAAAACAAAGGCGGGCGTACGATATTGTTTATACTTCTTTCCCTAACAACTGACCAAAACAGTGAGCATCCTGCATCCATCCATCAAGTAGCCACGTGTCGGCGTCTGGTGATGCATGTCGACGCTACCAGGAATGAAATATTGTAATTTTGTGAAAAAATACAAGAGGGATTAATTATAGTTTGGATGAGAGTTCTTATGATTAATACTTCAATCTAATTTGTGGTTCAGTTAAATTATGATGGAGATACCTCTAGTCTTTGTAATCTCAGGATCGAAATTGTATTATCTCGTCACCAATTAATATATATCACCATCGATCTATGCCCATAGATACTATCATCCAGAAAACTAATCAAATTAAAGCCATAGGGAAAACTCACAATGGAAGGACTTAAAAACTCAAAAATTGTGATTCCAATTTTGTCTTTTTAACAACTATTCAAACATTATGATTAATTATTATTAGGAAATGGTCAACCTGGCCTATGTACTATGTCGTACCCCAATAAGGGAGACATATGGAATGTTAGAGAACATTAGTTAGTTTGGTCATATTGATAAACATATCATGTATCAATCCTAACTAATAAGTATTTGGGAATTTTGACAATGCGTTGAAGTTATTATAATTTGATTGTTTTTATCTGCTATAGAAATTACTTAATGGTTAATTACGTGATGTATGTTTATCTTACATAATAGTTGTATAATGTCATTACGAAATCTTTATGCAATTGAGGGTCTTTTTAACGAAATGAAAAAAAAACTTGCGTTATGTAACCTGTTAAATCGTTACGCAGGCCTTACGTGACGCTTCTAATTTAAATTATTTTACGTAAGAAATAACTGCCATTCCGTAACCTTTACGTAATATATATGTATGTTTTACATAACAGTTGTAAAGTGTCTTACGTAATGGACAAACCTTTTACGTGATTGGTATTAATCAAAATTACGTGATAAGTATTACAAATATCTTACATGAGACTAACAAACATTACGTAATTGTTATGCAATAAACATTTTATTTACATAAAGTAACCTAGTTAGCCTATAGCTAACTTATCTTTGGCTCCCATATTCCAACCCTAATTTCTCGTCGAGTGGATGATGAAGATCTATAATGCTATGAGTACTACTTAGTGGAGGTGAATTAGGGTTCAAGATAGGGTGCATAACCATGGGTTATGCACCCATCAATAACCAAATCTGGACCCTTCATTTAGAAAATCCAGATCTAAGGATGGAGAATTAAAGGCTATTTTTATTTTCACTAACTTTCTTAATTGACTATATCTTTTTCGTTTTAACTCGGATTTTAATTTTTTTTGCACAGATGGAACGAGTTCACCGTGCTCTACAAAATGAGATCAATTTTCAATATTTTTTTAGGAAAAAAAATTCTGGCCTCTCGGTACCAACTGCATACCATATGGTATCTTCTTCGTTTTTAATTCGTTTTTGAAAACGTTTGCACAGCAGGGATGAGTTCATCATGATCTACTGGATCTACAAATTTATGGGTGAACAAATTACAGGACCAAAAAATACCACACAATACCATATAATACCACCCTGGTACGGGGTGGTATTGTATGGTATCTTCTTCGTTTTTAATTCGTTTTTGAAAACGTTTGCACAGAAGGGACGAGTTCATTATGATCTATTGGATCTACAAATTTCTGGGTGAACAAATTACATGACCAAAAAATACCACACAATACCATACAATACCACCCTGGTACGGGGTGGTATTGTGTGGTATACAATGTTAAAAGTCGTAAATTACAATTAATATACTTCTACTATCATGTATTCAACCATCCTACAGTATTGGTTTGTTCATACCAACATGGTACGTTTTTCAAAACATAGGTATGCTTTTATTTCAATACCAGTCAATACCATATGGTATAGGCTGGTAAAAAATGGCTCAATTTTTTTTGTTCGAAAAATATATTAAAGTGGATATCATTTTGAAGAGCACAATTAATCTGATCTAACTGTGTAAAAAAAATTAAATTTCGACTTAACATGAGCGAGAAATCGTCCACCAAAGATTAAAGAGGGAAAAATTAAAGGCTTTCCATGAGAGAGAGGATGCTGATGTCATGCTGATGTGGACAGGTTACTCATGGTTACTCACCATAAGGTTACTCACCTGATCCATTCCCGTGAATTAGTTTGGAATTTTCAAAACCTCCATGTCGACAGGCCATTGGGAGAAAAGGGAACTTAATTTCAAACCGCATTATTTAATGTTCGTAATAATTAATGAAGTTCGTTTTCAATCTTAATCATGGAGGTGGAAGAACTTTATTCTAAAACCTACTAAAGTACTATAGTCCCAAGTTGGGGAATAATAAGTTAATGATCACCCTAATTAACGACAATATCATCATGATAGTGGGAGATTGAGTCAAAGGCCTAAAGACAAACTGCTTATTTTGTGAGGTGATTCTTGTTGGCGATGTTAGCTAATAGCTAGGGGTGGTGGTGGACAAAGTGTAGAAGGGTCAGAGTGTGAATACCTATAAATAATGAGAGCATTTGCATGTTAAATAGTATTATTATTGTTTCTTGTTAAATAGTAGTATTATTTTCATGTGTTTAATAAATTGTGTTAAATAGTATTATTATTGTTTCTTCTTCCCCCTAAAATAAACATAATATTTATAGAAAAAGGGAACGGCAGCGTTCGCAACTTAATTATTTTTCGTTAAAAAAAAAAACAGGAGCATAATTATTTGATGAGAAGTTTATAACAGGGGCTGGGAGGAGAAATGGAAAAAAGGAGATGAGGGGAGTGGGACGGCCGGAGAAAGAAGAGGAATTCCGTGAATTATGGATCTGAAGGTACTTATTGGGAAGTGAAAATGGACGGCGAAAAACATGACCACGTGGCAGGGTTGGCTAACCCCACCTTAAGAGCATCTCCATGCAATTGAATTTGCAATTGCATTTGTGTTTTTTATTGTTTTTTTTTTCAATTCAACTCTTTTTTTTTTCAAAAATGCAATTGTCCTCTACATCAATGCAATTACATTATGCAATTGCAAATGACCAAATGCAATTCTAATGTGAAACGGATAAGTTCTTGTGAGAACTCTGAAGTTAAATACGCTCACCGTGGAGCAATACAAAGATGGGTGACCTCCCGAGAAGTCACCTTGCCATGTATCACAAGGCAAAAACCGTGCGAGTCGAGATCTAAAGTGGACAATATATTGATCGAGAAAAAGTTCGAAATGTTATAATAATCTCCCGTTAGTAATTAGCAAGGAAAAACTTCCACACAATAATAAAAGAAAGCAGATGTAATCAGCATGGAATGCAATAATAGGAAGACAAGTTTAGAGTCAAATTACAAGTAGCAAAATGTTCTCACGAAACTCTTAATCCAACAATTATCTTCTACAACAAAGCAAGCAAGATGATGGGGTTGTTTCCAACAAAAAAAAGATGATGGTGTTGAGACTTGAGAGTGATTGGAGATACATATCAATTTGTCAAACAAGATATGAATTCCAAATAAATGTTATGAATAGTTATTCATTATTTGACATTGTTGCCCAAGTAATTATTGTACTCCCGTCGAATATGAAATGGTCACTCTCATTATTTGTACACGGACAAAAAGCAAACCAAGCGACGATGACAAGATTTTTTTTCCCCCAAGAAATGTCAAGAGAGAACCTATACAATCTACCCCAACCCTGCCCAACCCAATACATCAGTGAAGTCAACCCACAAAATCAAAGGCGCATAACTCTAAAGGGGAGAGTAACAGTGCTTTCTGCGCCACTCTAT
This sequence comes from Linum tenue, assembly GCA_946122785.1. NCBI lineage: Eukaryota > Viridiplantae > Streptophyta > Magnoliopsida > Malpighiales > Linaceae > Linum > Linum tenue. The sequence goes on along the minus strand of CAMGYJ010000011.1, from coordinate 50,365,244 downwards.
GGGCAGCACTGTTAGCAGTCCGAGGAACTGCCCTAAACTCTAAAGAAACAGAGACGGAAGAAAGGAGAAGGAAGCAATCCCGAAGCACCGGACCTCCAATGGAGTCAGAGAGAGCACCTTGACGAAGCTGACGAATCACCACCTCTGAATCTCCTTCTATGATGACCCGAGGCAGCAGTTTGGAGACTACAAGGGCGATGGCGTCCCTAGCTGCTAGGAGCTCCGCAAGATAGGGATCAGCAATACCGGGATGGAGAGACCCTAAAGCCAGAGCCACATGCCCATCTGAACTGCGCACCACAAGACCAGACGAGCACCCAGAAGGACGAACAGCAGCATCAAAATTGATCTTCACAAAACCATCAGGAGGAGGGGACCAAGACGAGAGGCGAGAACGGGAAGGCTGGGGCGGAGCAGGGACCAAAGGAAGGGAGGAAGACAGTTCGCGAACTTGGAAAAAACACTGACGAGCGACAGACTGGGCATGAGGCTGGACATGCATGCTCAAAGACCACCTTATTTCTAGACTTCCAGATCCTCCATAATACACAAACGTATAGGAGAATGTGGGTTTGGGGGTGCTCAGAAAGCATAACATGTCGCCACCAGAGACTGAAATTCACAGTCGGGGCCGAGGAGATGAAATCATTTAGACCCATGAGCGACCACAATCTTGTGGCCAAGGGGCATTTGAAGAACAGATGTTCAAGACTTTCCGGTCTTCTCCAGCAAACTGGGCAGCGAACTAGACAGTTTACTCCTCTGGACTTGAGTGCTACTACCGTTGGTAATATCACTCTAAGGCACTTCCAGATAAAGAACTTCAGCTTCGGAGGGGTTAGCATATTCCATGTTTTCTTCCAGATAGGCGAATCAATGATTTGGACCTGTGGTTTTCGGCTTGAAGCTAAGGAGAGCTCTAGAGCTAGATGGTATCCCGTTTTGACTGTGTATGAACCATTCTTTGTGTAGTGCCAAACTCTCGAATCTATTTGTTGGCATCTCGGGAGTGGGGTTTTACATATAAGATTTACCGTTATAGGATCAAAGCAATACTGCAGCCTTGGGACATGCCACTCTCCTCTATTTTCTCTGATAAAGAAGGAGACTCTTGGGGAGTTAGTTATGTTCGAAAGGCGCACCAACGGGGTGATGGGTTTGTCTGCAATAACCCACTTATCTTTGAAAGCCACAATGTCTTGCCCGTCTCCAACTTGCCATCTTAGCCCTTGGAGAAGGAGGTCTCTTCCAAACAGAATACTCCTCCATTCCCACGAAGGATTCGAGCCTAGGTTAGCATCCAACACTGAACCATGCTGAAAGTAACGACCTTTATAGATTGAAGCCAGGAGGGAATCCGGATTTTGCCAGATTCGCCAGCATTGTTTTGCTAACAATGCTTGGTTAAAAGCCCCAAAGTCCCTGAAGCCTAGACCTCCAAGAAATTTACTACTCGCCAGGCTTTTCCAGGATACCCAGTGTATTGGGTGATCTGCATTTTCTGCTGAACCCCACCAGAATCTTGCTACTTGGCTATTTAGTCTTCTACAATTCTCTTTCGGGATCTTGAAGCACGACAACCCATGGACTGGAAGATTGGTGGCAGCTGTTCTAATCAAAATGTCTTTCCCAGCTTTAGAGAGAATCCGCTGTTTCCACCCTTGTAATTTCTTAATGAGCTTCTCTTCTATGAAAAGGAAAGCCTCTCTTTTTGATCTAGATATGATTGAAGGGAGTCCCAAGTAATAATCTTGTTCTCCAATGCTTCCCACTCCTAATTGTCTTCCTAGATCCTCAGCTAGGTCTGGATTCGTGTTTCGACTGAATAAAACAGCTGATTTTTGTAGGTTAACCCTTTGGCCGCTCAGGCCTTCGTAAACTTGGAATAGGGAAAGAACTGTTGAGCAAGACTGCGAGGTAGCTTCTAAGAAGAGATAAGAGTCATCCGCAAAGAATATGTGAGAGACCATCGGGCAATTTGCCCGGATTCTGACTCCTTCCAAATACCCTATTGCTACTGAGTGTCTTATCAATGCAGAGAATCCTTCTGTACAGATAGCGAAAAGGAGAGACGATAGGGGATCTCCTTGTCTAAGTCCTCTTGAGGGCCGGAAATAACTAGAGGGGATTCCGTTCACCAGAACCGAGTAGGAAACTGTTGTGATGCATTCTTTTATCCATGATATAAACTTGTGATCAAATCCTAGTTTTTCCATTACCTCAAAAAGGAATGGCCATTCCACACGGTCGTAAGCCTTTTCCATATCTAACTTTAGTGCCATCCATGTTTTTTGACCAGAGGTCAGAGTTCGGAGATGGTTACCAACATTTGGTAAATTGCTAAAGTTATTGATTTACATTGCATAGTTGTTTAACCTTTAACCATTTCATACCACTAAATATCGTCTTTTGATTTTACTTGTGATAGTATATTTTTTGGTCGAACCGTAAATTTGATTTTTCAATCTAGGTATTATCGGTCAATCGAAAATTCCATTATAGACTTACGGAACCTAATAACTTTTGTTGGGATTTTTTATTAATGGTGTATGCATGCATTTTATTTATCTTTGGCTAAAGCATTATAGTCACTAATAAGTTGGGGTATTATAAAAATGGGTGGCTAGTCAAACCAGATTTCGGTTTCCTCGTAATGACAGAGAATCCGAGCCTTCTGGTGAGCCACTGTATTTCCTGTTCTCTCCCAAAATCGCCACTTCACCTCTCCTCCTTTTGCACAAGCCATAATCTCCTCTCACACAGTGTCGATTTCCAAATTGATCTTCTCCTTCCCCTGCAACTTGAATATGAGACTCTGGCAGTCTGTCTCCATCATCACTGGGAGTAATTGGTGCCGTTTCACAAGCTTCAGCCCCCAAAGGAAATCCTTCGCCTCTGTCATTTCCGGACTCCAATTAGTTCTTGTACGACACACTACCACCATTACAAAACCTCCATCTTCATTCCGAACTACTAGACCAAACCCCGTTCCCCCATCCTTCAGTATACATGCATCCACGTTCGCCTTCAATCCTCTGTCTGGTCTTTTCCATTTATAGCTCTAATTCGATCATACCGGCGATAAGTCCGGCCCCTGGGCACTTCGATACTCCTCCAGGTAATTTTGAGCTCTCTCGACTACTTCCCACTCTTCTAATTTCTGGTTGTTGAAATGATGGTTGCTTCTTTCCTTCCATTAGAACCATATTGTAATTAGGAATTCATAGATCTCCTCATCCTTTGCATTCTCCAGTATTTCACACAACCATTCTGCACAACTTCGATCTTCACCCATTTTGAACATCTTGCTTAGGAAACTAGGTCTCCATATCCGCCCTATCCAATCACACTCTCTGGTTATATGTAATTGGGGTGTATTCATTAGAGGTTAGGGTATAGTATCATACCCCAAACTCGATTTAATTCATGGTCTAGATAGAGATATCTCACTAGTAGTACCTGACGTATAGTATACGTCTGACGTACGTCAGTCTGACCCTTCACCATTATAATTTTTTATTACTTGTCATCCTTTGTAACGTTTATGGTTTACTACATGAAGTGTTCTCGTTTTTCTGGTTTACTTCATAAGAATTCTAGTGTGGTTGCACATATTTCCGGTTTGTTTTTTGAAGCTTATAATATGTTTTTATGAGGTTTCTAGTCTGATTCAGGAAACTTGTGATATGCTTTATGAGATTTCTGATTCGGTTAAGTGAACTTGTGATATGATTTATGAGAATTTTGGTATTCTTCAAGAAACTTGTGATTTGCTTTATGAAATTTTTAATGTGCTCGAGGGAATTCCCGATATGCTTTTATGAGGTTTCTGGTATACTTTAGTGAACCTTTGGTATGCTTTTATGAGATTTCTAGTATGCTTTTAGGAACTTATGATTTGCTTTATGAGGTTGCTGGTCTGATTTGGGGAACTTGTGGTATGCTTTTATGAGGATTCTGATATGTTTTTAGAAAACTGTGGTTTGTTTTGAGTTTTCTAAAATGTTTTTTGAATTTTGTGGTGTGGTGATGCTTTAGTATGTTTTACAAAGTTTCGGGCAATGTCTATTTTTTATCCAAATCTTTTTCAAATTCATTTATATTATTCAAACCTATCGAAATACTAAGAATTATTCAAATGTTGACTTTCAATTAGCAATTTTGTTAGTAATATTGACTTGGCAACATGATACTGACTTGGAAGAGACACATGAAGATCAACATTTCAAAATTTTAGTATTTTAACTAAGAATTTTTTTTATAAAGTTATAAATGATAATGTAAAAAAGGCTAATATTTTATGCATTACGAAAGATTTGGCTAATTAATGAGCACTTCTACTATGCTATATAGTATTGGTGCTTTAATGTACAACTTGAAATTGTACCATAACATTAAATGTACAAGTTTAGGTTGTACCATAAAAGAATTTGTATCATTATGTTATGATACAACTTTACAACTTGAAGTTGTACCATCACATAAGGTACAAGTTTAAGTTGTACCATAAAAGAATTTGTGCAAAAAGTATAGGTACAATATGAAGTTGTACCATAACATTAAAGATACAATTTCAAGTTGTACCATAAAGGTAAAAACCTATAGCACCAATGCTATATAGCATTGTAAAATTCCTCCTAATTAATAGCATTTAATATGTTAGGATAATATAAAAGAATTTGAAAAAAGTTTGGATAAACAATAGACATTACCCTTAAGTTTCCGATCTACTTTATGTCTTTTGTTGTGTTATTTGTTTGTATTTTGTGATGGACGATATGCATAATAAATGAGCAGCACCACGCACGTGTCCCTATAATTTATTAAAATTATAGGGTCAACCTTTTAAAAATGAAAAAATTATCAAAATGAAATATTAGCTAATATTGACACCATGTCGAACAAATTGATCTTAGCAATCTAACCACCAAATATTAATTCACCCTTCCCTAATTCGATAATGAAAACAAATAGATAAATCATAAATTACTCTTATTACGTGTCAGTACTCAGTAGTCTCTCATTATATTATTCCCTTCTTCCCCAATGCGCATTTGCAGCTTCCCCCTCCCTCCCCACTTCAATCTTCTCTCCCAATTCGAACTTCTTCTTCATTCTCCCCAAACTGCTGCAATGGAATCTCTCCATTGAATTCGAAAACCTAATAAATCAATACTTCTTGTTGCTCTGTTTCTGTTCCCCTTTTATGAAGCCTCCTTGGCCATTTCCGTCCCCTTTTCAGCCGGTAAGTTGGCTGTTTGTGGCAAACAACCCCCTAAATTAGTTACTCTATTAGCTGTTCGTTTGTTTCCCTTTTTTCTCTTCTTGCTCTCTGTTGTTTTTTCTGTTCGGTTTTGTTGCCTGAATCCATTTCTGGTAGGCGGTTCGCGTTTGTTGCTGTAACTGAGGCTTCTCTTCCTCCTTTCTGTTCATCTGTTATGACGTTTTATCTCAGGAGCTGACGTTTCTTTGTTGTTAGTTGTGATTAGTGCTGTTCTGGATTGGTTTTTTTCTTTGGGTTTAAAGAAGGTTTTGGGTTTACTGGGATTTGCATTTCCGTTTTTGGGTTTCTTCCATCTTCTCTGCAACGAGATCTTCCCTCGAGAGAACTTCAAAGAAATTGAATCTGTAGGGTTCATGTACTTTTTGCCCCCTTGGTTTCTGATTCTTTTTTTCCCTTCTCCCCAGCCTATTTCGTTGAGTGTTTATGCAAAGGATTTATAGTTCCTGTTAACTGTTCGATGAAATGTCTGAATCACTGACTCGGGCTTGTCTTTTTTTTTCTTCTTCTTCTGAAAATGTAACTCAGTTTTTCTCTCTAATGGTCGCTTGCATCGGTTGTATTCTTGTGAATGATTTGGGATACCAATGGAAAGTTTCCTTTCCATCATCAATTGAGCTTCCCTGTTGGAATCATGATATGTTTCTCTCATTTCGTGTCCGCTTTTATGGTGGGAATCATGTGATTACCTGAAATGAGTGATTACCTTTTCCATAGTTTCATATGATTTGGAAGATTGGGATTCCTACTTAACTTTGCTTTGTTTTGTCGTGTTGTAGTTAATATAGATTTATGCTTGAAGGATCCCCTTTTGATTGAAAATGATGGATATTGCCGAAGTTGAAGAAAGTCTTTTTGCAGCTACTGATGCAAAGGTATGATCGCTTGTTCTGATAGTCATGTAAAGGGATTTATCCTTGGCCCCTGTTTTCAAGTTTGGAATTGGAAGTATGGTATGTTAACCCTGAGAAAAGGAAGCTGTAAAATTCGCATCTTGGTCCAATTTACTAATCGGTTGATTCTCAGAACCAGTTCTTACCATGTCCCTCTGCACAAGATTTTCTTCCATTGTTGATTGAACTTCTTTTGCTTTGTAAACAAATTGACTGAAGATTGCATTACTAACTGTTTCAGTTGCATGGCGGAATGTGCAAAACTTTATCTGCAATCTATTGCAAGATCTTATCTGTATTCCCCTCCTTAGAAGCAGCACGGCCTAGGAGCAAGTCGGGCATACAAGCACTATGTTCACTCCATATAGCACTCGAAAAAGCGAAAAGCGTTCTCCAGCACTGCTCAGAATGTAGCAAACTTTATTTGGTGAGAAGATAATCTTTCTTTCTCTGCCTTACTCGATTGCTTCAGTTCCTTCAAAAATGCTCACGAAATTATCATTATACAGGCCATAACTGGGGACTCCGTCCTTCTAAAATTTGAAAAGGCAAGAGCTGCTCTTGGAGATGGTTTGAAGCGTGTCGAAGATATTGTTCCACAATCTATTGGGTGTCAAGTAAGAATTTTCGATTTCCCCTCTCAAGTTATTGTTTCTTATAAATAATGTAATTATGTTGCTTGCATATTTACGTTTCCTTTTCCCTTCAGATTTTGGACATTGTAAATGAACTTGAGTCGATCACATTTTCACTCGATCCATCAGAGAAACAAATTGGTGATGAGATCATCGCCTTGCTTCAACAAGGCCGTAAGTTCGACAACTGCAATGATAGCAATGAGCTTGAATCCTTTCATCAGGCTGCTACTAAGCTAGGTACTGTTTCAGGGGATAATGATAATCTGGTAGTTATTTGGCAACTATCTTTTTACAAGGCAGTTATTTGGCAACTATCTATATATATATATTTAGCGATTATGTATTGTTAAATGTATTCATGCATTCCATTTTAAACCCTATTCAGGTATAACCTCTTCCCGGGCAGCTCTCACTGAACGAAGGTGTCTCAAGAAACTCATAGACAGAGCTCGTGTGGAGGAAGACAAGCGAAAGGAGTCCATTGTAGCTTATCTCTTACACCTCATGAGGAAATACTCCAAGCTATTCCGAACAGACCTTACAGCAGATGACAACGACTCGCAGGGTTCAACACCTTGTTCCCCGACTATCTTAAATTCGCTTGATGATAATAATAACCAGGCGTTCGACCGCCACCTTTCTAAGCTCAGCTCTTTCAACTTCAAGATTCCAAATTTTAGGAAGTCTGAGCAATTGGCGGTCCCACCGGAGGAGCTGAGGTGTCCGATATCACTCCAGCTCATGTACGATCCAGTCATCATTGCTTCAGGGCAAACTTACGAGAGGATATGTATTGAGAAATGGTTCAGTGATGGACATGACACTTGTCCCAAGACTCAACAGAAACTGCCTCATTTGTTTTTGACTCCAAACTACTGTGTCAAAGGCCTTGTTGCCAGTTGGTGCGAACAGAATGGATTTCTTGTCCCCGAGGGTCCTCCGGATTCCTTGGACTTGAACTACTGGCGGTTGGCGTTGTCTCAATCCGAGTTAAACTCGAAGTCAACTGACAATCTCAAACCTGATTTTGTCAAAATTGCGAAGGTTGTTCCTTTGGAGGAGGCCGACGAGAGTGAAATGGAGAGTTTATCTCCAGTGGATGAAGATATCCACGAGGAAGAGGAAGAGGAAGACAATGAGGTTGATGCGTTGAAGAGATATCAGGGCTTTTTCAGTGTGTTGAATGATGAGGGTGAGAACTTGAACAAGAAGTGCAGGATAGTCGAAGAAGTGAGGTTGTCGTTGAAGGATGACGGAGATGCAAGGATTTACATGGGAGCGAATGGTTTTGTGGAAGCACTTCTGCAGTTTCTGCAGTTGGCTGTTCGAGCTAAGAATGGTTCGGCTCAGGATAGTGGCGCCATGGCTCTGTTCAACCTTGCAGTCAACAACAACAGGTTAGTGTTAAGTTTGTCAACATGGTAGTAGAATGTTACAGGTGAGTCCCAGACCAGGAATTCTCATTGTGCTATTTTGAATTCTTCAGGAACAAAGAAATGATGCTAGCCGCTGGAATCCTCCCACTACTTGAGGAGATGATCTCAACCTCAGACTCCCATGCCTCAGTAACCGCCCTCTACCTCAACTTATCCTGCCTTGAAGAAGCCAAATCCGTCCTCGGATCAAGCCTTGCCGTCCCATTCCTAATCCAGATCCTGCAAGGTCAATATCCAACACAGTGCAAGCTCGATGCTCTGCATGCCCTCTTCAACCTCTCCTCCAATCCTTCCAACATCTCAAACCTCCTTTCCGCTGGAATAGTGAACGGCCTCCAATCCCTCCTCTCTTCACCCGGCAATGATCACTCATGGACTGAGAAGGCCATAGCAGTAATGATAAACTTATGCTCAAGTCAATCAGGCAAAGCAGAGATCGCATCTTCCTCCGGCCTGATAACTGCAATAGCATCATTACTTGATATCGGAGAAACAGTCGAGCAGGAACAAGCCGTTGCGTGTCTCTACATGCTATGCAATGGGAATGAACTCTGTAGTCAAATGGTCTTACAGGAAGGGGTCATTCCTGCACTGGTCTCCATCTCTGTAAATGGTACTGCAAGAGGCAAGGACAAGGCACAACGACTTCTGATGCTCTTCCGCGAGCAGCGCCACAGAGAGCAGCAGCAGCAGCAGCACCAACACCAACAACAGCCATCACCATCTCCTGCTCCCTCTGCTCAACAAGCTGCTGCAATGCCGCGAGCTGAGAGTAGTACTTCTAAACCGGGGCCAACCCCGGAAATGAAGCCGCTATGTAAAGCTGCATCCAGAAGAAAGATGAGCAGAGCTTTTAGTTTCTTCTGGAAGAGCAAGAGCTACTCGCTTTACCAATTCTGATAAAGTAGAGTTGGATTGGCGACTGTACATTCATTCCCCGCCATTATGTATCTTCTTAACACACCCCTTCCTTTTGTTTCTCTGGACAAAATACTTTCTTTTCTTCATCTGTTTCTGGTTTTTACAAATAGAGGAAAGAAGAGATGTAGAGGCCGCCCCGTGTAAGTATGGCATTTTGGTGACGGATATTTGCTTTCACTCTTCTTGATAGGGCGAGCAATACATGTAACATTTTGATGTACGTTTGCTCGTCTCCCCCAAATTAATGCAGAACGAGTACTAATGGTAGTGCACTTTTTCTTGTGCAGTGAAAATGGTAGAAAAGCAAAATGTTTCTATAGCTGACCTACAAGTTTAAACGCATAAACTACAATGCATAATACATATATAAAATCAAATCATAGTCAAATCAAAATCAAAACATATATATATATACACAGGAGAGTAAACTGGAGTTTTGCCAACTTAGCAACCGAGAACCATCCCTAATTTGCGGAAGGGTATTTTGGACAAAATATACCATTCTGATACGAGCCTCACTTTTTCAGTCTTTTGGGTCGGTTAGTTAGCCCGCTAAAAGTCCAGGGTTCATTGGCTAAAGAAAGGAGATAAGAATACCTCGTATTTTCATAGGGTGACTAGGACCTGTCGTAAGAAGAATTTTGTGGAAGGCCTTCGGAATGATGACGGCGTGTGGGTGACGGATGAGACTGGGAAAGCTGGTATGGCCTCTGCCTTCTATCAACATCTGTTCACTACGGAGACTCAGGTAGCTAACATGGAGGAGCGGGTGGCCGCTTTGCCTATAGCTCAGAGTGTTACTCTGGAAATGAATGCCAATCTAACGGCGGAGGTGCTTCCCAGTGAAGTTCGTAAAACGGTTTTTGCTATGGGTTCTAAACAGGCCACGGGATCGGATGGGTTCACTGGGAAGTTTTTTAAGGCCTTTTGGGATGTTGTGGGCGACTCGGCCAGCGAAGCAGTGTGTTCCTTCTTTACGACGAGTAGGATGCTGCGCAGTTTCAATCATACCTGGCTCACACTGATTCCAAAGGCGGATAAGGTAGAAAATTTGTGCCAATTGAGGCCAATTAGCTTGTGCCAGTTTGTCTATAAAGTTATTACCAAGATCATGGCGGAAAGACTGGCCTGTATATTGCCGCAAATTTCTGATGGCCAAAATGCTTTCATTCGTGAACGTCGGATTGTGGAGAATATCCTACTGGGACATGAGTTAATGCACTATTTGAAAATTAAAACGCGATGTAAGAAAGGGTACATGACTCTGAAGGTTGACATGGAAAAGGCCTATGACAGAGTCGAGTGGCCCTTTCTTCTGGCGGTTTTAGACAAAATGGGTTTTAACTCCGTCGGGCGAGGATGGATTCATGAATGTCTCTGATCATCGTCTTTCTCGGTCCTTATGAATGGTACTCCCTCGGGTTACTTTTCTCCTTCTAGAGGGTTACGGCAAGGAGACCCCCTGTCACCTCTCTTATTTGTGATTTTCACGGAAGGGTTTGCGGCTCTCCTTCGTAGAGCGATTGAGGACAAAAGGCTGGAGGGGGTTAAGGTGGCCCCTCGTGCCCCTCGAATCTCGCACCTCTTCTTTGCTGATGATTCTTACCTATTCCTGAGGGGGACGCTTCAGGAGTATGAGAACCTGATTGTGGTATTGAATGAATATGAGGAACTGAGTGGACAACGGGTGAATTTAGCAAAATCAGCGGTTTGCTTTAGCAAGAACATTACCAGGGAGGACCAGGAGTTTCTGGCGGCAATTTTGGGGGTGGGGGCTGTGGGGGTACATGATAAGTATCTTGGCCTACCTACGCTATTTGCTAGGTCAAAAATAGCAACTTTCCGGTATCTGGAGGAAAAGTTACTAGAGCGTCTCCAGGGTTGGAAGCGCCGGACGTTATCCTGGGCAGCGAAGGAAACTCTGATTAAATCGATTGCGCTAGCGCTACCTCTGCATGTGATGTCATGTTTCAAGCTGCCAGTCTCTCTGTGTCGTCTTTTGGACAGACATGTGGCTCGATTTTGGTGGGGGAATGAGGAGGATCACGCTCGTGTGAGGTGGATATCGTGGAGGAATATGTGCAGAAGCAAGCATGAGGGGGGGATGGGCTTTCGGCGTTTTGAACAGTTTAATAAAGCTCTACTTGCTAAGATTGGGTGGCAAATCATTACTGATCCCCAGTCCCTTCTGGCCCAGGTTTATAAAGACAAGTATTTCCCGACTGGGACTTTCTTGCATGCTACGGCACGCTCACGCCCTTCTTGGGGCTGGCAGAGTGTGCTGTTTGGGCGCCAGTTATTGGAGAAAGGTCTAAGGTGGCAAATTGGGAATGGTCAGTCTGTTTCCTTGCTACAATCCAATTGGATTCCGGGGTTACAGTTTGAGGCCCCAAGGTATAACCCTATTATTTTGCCCGAGGATGGAGAGCCATCCGTTGCGGAGGTTATGTGCCAGGGGGAGGGGCGCTGGGATGTCCTCAAACTTAGCCAGTGGTTTGACCCTCCTACATGCCGGATTATCATGAGGATTCCTGTTCCGCGTCAGAATGTGGTGGATAGACTGATTTGGGATGGAACGCCTGATGGGGTGTTTTTCGGTTAAGTCTGCTTACCATCTAGCGTTATCATTGGATAAACGGTATGGTTGCTGGAAGGCCACAGTTAGCTGGATGGACAGGGCGAGTTGGATCCGTTTGTGGGATGCGAATATTCCCCCCAAGTTGAAAGTATTTCTCTGGCAGATTTTCCATCGAATTTTACCAACTACAGAGGCCCTCATTAGTAAACGAATCCCGGTGCTCCCTAGATGCCCGGTCTGTTGGGATGGTCCCGAAACAATGGAGCATCTGTTTCTTTATTGTCCGGTTGCTAGGGCTCTTTGGGATTTTGCAGGGTTGGAGTATTTGAGGGAAGGCTTCCCGCGTCATACGTTCCCGTTATTCCTTAAGCGGATGTTGGCTCTGGTTCACCAGCCTCCGCTATTCATGGCAGTGGTTGCGGTTCTCTGGCGGATATGGCGTTCTCGGAACTGGGTGGTCTTTGAAGGTAAGCAGTTTGGGTTTCCTGCCCTGATGCGCCAGTATCACCAGCAATATGAGGAGTGGATCCGATTGCCGGTGGATAAGTCTCCTCAAGTTTCGGTTCATCGGCCCGTCACCCGGGGTTCGGAGGTGGAGGCTGGGTGTGTTTGCATGTGGGACGGGGCGGTTAGGAGTGGGTCGCACTCGGCTGGTGGGATAGTTTTGATGTCCCCTGACAGGGCTGTGCTGATGGTGAGGGGAGTTCAATTTGATTGCATTGATGACCCGCTTGTGGTTGAGACGATTATGCTTCGGGAGGCATTGGTGTGGTGTCTGGAGCATAATTTCACGAATGTTATATTTGAAGGGGATGCGAAGGTGGTCATAGACAAAGTGAACCATGCTGATGCCAGGGATAATCAGGTGGGGGCGGTGCTGGAAGAAATCATTGATTATTTTGCCCTTCATCCTGGTTTTCGTGTTCGATTCGTAGGTCGGCGTAGTAATAGGGTAGCCCACTTGGTGGCTAGAAAGGCCCTCTCATTGTACCCGACTAGGAGTCGTGTTTTTGATTTTCAGACCTGGCTGTCGTCCAGGATGTAACTATCTCTTTGGTTTGATAAATATATGATTATCTTTTGTCAAAAAAAAAAAAAAAAGTTAGCCCGCTAAAAGATTAATAAGAAAACGGACAGTAAACAAACAACTGGCAGGAGATAGGGTCAGTAACCACTTGGTTACTGACAAGTCAGTAATAAATAGTGACCGTAGATCTAGGAGGCAGGCAATCGTGTGGTTGGGCCGGACGCTAAGTGGAGAAGGGTATTTTTGTCTGTTTATACATTAAATTCTTTATTTTATTTTATTTCGTATTAAATGGCTGCATTTTCAAAGAAGGAAAGAGAAACCATTCTCTGCAACTCTCATTTATCTTTCTCTTCCTTCTTCTCTCCCAATCTCTTTTCCAGATCCTCTCTCTTCCTTTTTTTCTCTCAATCTCCTTTTGAGATCTAAATCTGCTCCCTTCTCTTCTTATTTTTTTTTCTTTCTCCAGGACGAATAAAAATTGCAGCCTCTCTCTTTCATTGCATTTCTTCTCTTCATCATCTCGTTTGTCTCAATTTCGATCTTTCTCATTTTTCGGCATTTTGGTGTTCTTGATTGCGAAAGAGGAAATGAGAGGCGACAGAAGACGATTTTTTTTCTCTACCTCCTTCTGTTTTTTTTTCTTTTAGATAATATATATTGATATTATAACTCTATACCATATGGTATTCGGTGGTAACGAAATATATATTGATATTACCACACTATACCATATGGTAATGTATGGTATTGTGTGGTAACGAATTATATATTGATATTACCACACTATACCATATGGTATTGTATGATATTGTGTGATATTACCACACTATACCATATGGTATTATGTGGTAACGAAATATATATTGATATTACCACACTATACCACATGGTATTGGGTGGTAACGAAATATATATTGATATTACCACACTATACCATATGGTATTCGGTGGTAACGAAATATATATATTGATATTACCACACTATACCATATGGTATTGGGTGGTAACTGGTAACGTAATATATATTGATGTGGCAAATTTTTTCATACCATATGGTATGATCTTATTTAATACCAGTCAATACCATATGGTATAGACTGGTAATAACTGGCAAATTTTTTTATGTCCAAAAAATATCAAAGTGGATATCATTTTGAAGAGCACAATTAATCTGATCTAACTGTGCAAAAAAAAAAAAAATTAAATTCCGGCTTAAAACGAGTGAGAAATCGTCTGTTAAAGATTAAGAGAAGGAAAATTAAAAGTTTTTCGAGGAGAGAGGAGGCGCTGATGTAGTCTGGTCAAAAGTCAGGGTTGGCAATAAATAGGGGCAGGGGCAATTTTACTTTACTGTCCTTTCACATTGAATTTAAATAAAAAAAGGGATTGACACGTGGAGACAAGGGAAGGAGTTACTGATGCGTTACCGACCCATCAATTACTGACCTGATCTGGTCCCCAAACAACTAAATGGCCCAAGCCATAATATTGATCCAGGAGAACGTTGGGACGAAAAAACCAACTTGGAACGAATCAATTGGTAGAAATGTCAAATGTAGGGTTTTCAAATGGTTAATGGTAATCCTCAAATCAATTAAGTCTAAATTTTAGCAGTTATGGTGTACAATATATTAATCAAACTGATCAAAATAACGAAATTATAATTTAATTGATTTGGTTAATTGATTAATAGTGATAATAAATAGAAAATAACATTATCATTATATGAGAAAAACTCATATTAATGTATTCATTTATAATATATAAAATGAAAAAGCCATGACATTCAAATCATATGTAACTCTTAACATAAATACATATAGTGTTGAGACAAGTGATTAGTATTTCCACATTCCGCCTTCCTTCCCCTGGCCATAACATATCAGCCACTTTTGGGTCACTTCCTTCCCGAATCACCTGAGAATAGCAGGGGGAGCATACAACCTCGGGACCTAGCTGGAATTTTAAATGGGTGCAGATTGACCGTTCCCAATCTGCCAACGTATTCCCTGCTGAAGCAAGAGACGCCCATAAAGTATACTCTGCCAGCCCCATGAAGGATGGAACCGCACCGTTGTTGTGAGAAAGAATCTTGTTGGGAAATATTTTCAGTTATAGACCTGAACCAAGAGCGATTGAGATTCGTTAAGGATTCGCCACCCAATTTTGGTGAGAAGTGCCTGATTAAAGTCCTCGAACCTATGAAAACCCATCTCCCCCCCCCCCTCATGCTTGCTCCTACACATATTACGCCAGGACATCCATTGAATATGTGACCTTCCCCCCTTAAACCCCCCACAATAACCTCGTGGTTGTTTATCCAAGAGATGACAAAGGGATAACGGGAGCTTGAAATACGACATCACGTGGAGGGGGAGTGAGCACACAACTGACTTGATCAACGTCTCTTTTGCTGCCCAAGTTAACGTTCTCTGCTTCCATCCTTGCAGTCGTTGAATCAATTTTTCATCCAGGAACCAGAACGTCGCCATCTTAGACTGAGCGATAAGGGTCGGAGGCCCAAGTATTTATCTTCAACCCCCAGCGCCCCTACCCAAGATCCGAGCTCTTGCACTAGCTATGGAATCCACCAATAGCTAAAACAATAAACCATAAGCACGCATGCTCCATGGGAAAAACACCTCAGTGTAAAATTCTTATTCAACAAAGTATAATCTCCTAAATTCGTGTTTACATTAAATAGGTCTGGAATAAAAACTAAAGAAAACACCGAAAAAGGAAAATCCAAACAACAGATCCGATCCCTGGTCGTGCAATCTCTAATAAGGGATTTAATTTCAAGCGACCGGGGGCATCTATGCTTCCGTTCCTCTGTCTAACTGGGAGATCCCCGATCGGGGAATTGGATCCCTCATGGTCGGGGGAAATCACATCACAAAGGGTTTCAAAAACCAAACAACTAACGCCTACATCAAGTTTTTTATGCTAATGTATCCATGGTCGTAGTTTGGCGCTCTCGCCGAATCTTCATAAGTGTAGGAGTTCCATAACTTAGATTTTGGGTTAAAGACACATTTGGTCACTGAGATTACTAAATCGGGACATGTTTAGTCACTAGAAAAAGTTAATATCAAATTTGATCACTATAATTACTAAAATGGGACACATTTAGTCACTCGCCATTAGTTGCCGCCCAACTCCATTAAAAGACTCGGTTATGTGCTGACGTGGCTAACGTGAGCGCCTAGTCAGCGCCTTTTTGGGCCGAAAATGGTCAAACCTGACCCGCCACGTCACTAAACCAGCCATATCATAACCCCAACCCAACCCGACCCTGAACCAAACCCGACCCACTTAACAAAATAAATCTGCCATCTCTCTCCTCCTATTAGATCAACATGAGGATTGTGCAGTCTCCCCCAGCAGCCGGCAACATCGGTGCCAACCTGCTCTCGCGTCCAACACTTGCTCTACATCCTCCACGAGCTCTCCTCCAATCCCAGAAGCGCCAACCACCGCCGTCGACCTCCGATTCCTCACCCACCACTTAACCTCTGCTTCTCCCCCGCTACCACCATGAAAACCAACCAGATCCGAGAAACCCCATTCTCGATCGGACCTCCGATCCCTCACCCACCACTTATCCCGTACTTCTCTCCTGCTGCCGCCATGGAAACCAACCAGATCCGAGAAACCCCATTCTTGATCGAACCTCTGATCCCTCACCCATCACTTATCCCCTGATTTCTTGAAAACCCTAATCTCGACGAGATAACAGAGTTCTTGAAAACCCATTAACGTAGTCATACTCCTCCTCGTCCAACCCGCAATTGAAGTTGAGGACGTAGCTCTCGACGTTGTAATTGAACTTCTGAAACCTCCATCAATTGAACTTCTGCTGCTGGTTTTCGCCTTCCCCTGTTTTCACTCCTCCCCTGTTTTGTATAAGAAGGTAATTGTTGCTTTCGTCGTTGGCGATTTTGTTCCCCCATCCAGAGAATAAGGAACGAGAGATGGAAGCTTGTGAGAGGTAGAGGTGGGGAGATGAGGAACGAGAGGAAGGAGAAGCGAGGCAGGTTTGCTTTTGTTAAGTGGGTCGGGTTGGGGTTATGATATGACGGGTTTAGTGACGTGGCGGGTCGGATTTGACCATTTCCGACCCAAAAAGGCGTTGACTAGGCGCCCACGTTAGCCACGTCAGCGCATAACAGAGTCTTTTAACGGAGTTGGACGGCAACTAACGACGAGTGACTAAATGTGTCCCGTTTTAGTAATTATAGTGAAAAAATTTGATATTAACTTTTTCTAGTGACTAAATATGTCCCGATTTAGTAAACTCAGTGATCAAATGTGTCTTTAACCCCTTAGATTTTGTTCTCAAAAACCATCAATCAAACAACCTTGTTCAAACTTTGTTTGAAAAGGTGAGAGTCATAACTTAGTAATCGTTGTCCAAAAACGTTAAGACGCATTTAATTCAATTCAACACAAGTTTTCCTACAGCAAAACAAGATTAACATTACTCAAATGCAAACTGGATGACATCACTACCCCGGCATGGAATGGAAGCATTCCTTATGCAGAAAGAGTCAATGTAAGCACTGCATTGCTGGTTCTTTAATACATGTGAGTCCTTGAAGCATATCTCTTCTCTTCACACGCTTTCTAGCCTGAAGAGATGCGATGCACAGCTCAACTGTTAAAAGACATATGGAACACTCACACTCTTCCCAAGCGTCTCCATCAGCATTACAACCTTCCTTGCAAAACACTCCCTGCAAAAGACATAATAATAATTGTCAAGCAAATACTGTCTGCTGCTTCCTTAGCTTCCATAAGCCAGCAAGGAATCCCCACTTTAGAAGGCCACAAAAGCAAAATGATCCACAACCCTAACTCGTACTAGCGTGAGCGTGACCCTTTCTCGGCACCCACTATATATTCAGAAGAAAGTGTAATGATTTCCACTCCATAATAATCAGTGTCTCCCACCTCAATTTCACAACTAAACTCATGAACCACCCTTTTCTTTCTTTTACCTAAACATCATGAACCCCTTTTCAATTTCATATATAATAAAAATAATAATGTACAAACGAAAACCAAAACTAAAAATCCTCAGATATTTGGTTGCAGCTGAAGCTTCCTACTTTGAGTGGGGCAGAATCCAACAAGGCAATGAATGAGAAACATAAAGAATACAAAGAAAGCAATCAAAGATTTTCTAAACCACCCTTGGATGGATAATGGTGGACCAACAGAATCATCACATTACAATTTGCAACCCACTCCACTTCCCCCCTCCATCTTTATGTGTGTTGCTGATAACAAAGTGACTTTTAGTTGTTGTGGAATCAGTATAAACTTCTCCTCATGATCTCATGAGTTCTCGGCACTTGCAGAGACGACTCTGAAAGACCGTGCCTTCTCTTGCTCCCCACTCCGCCTCCAGAACGCCCGTCTCCACCAAATCTCGAACCCTCTCTGAATGTTGGGACAATCCTCGCCTGAGTTCAAGAACCGATCAAACCATGCGAGCAAAATGTCTTGCTGCCAGGAGAGGGGCAGGGTAAGAATGGTGTTGCTGAGACCTTCCTCGATCAAATGCCTGTCCAGACCTTTATGGCCCCTCCTCATCCACCCGAAATCGTCATAGAATGGGACCAGCCACGTCTGCAGAAGCATGCACCTCGCCTCTTTAGAAGCCAGCATCTGTCCCTTCCCGACACCAACAAACAACCTCGCTGTGACTCTGCTGATCTCGTACCTGTGAACAGCTGGTATTTTGGAATGTGCTTCAGAGAGTTCAGTCTGTGATGCCCATGTCTTTAGAAACTCCTCAGCTATCTGTCTGTCAATCATTATATCCAATAGCCAGTGCAAGTTATCAGCTTGTCGAGCAATTTGTGCAACATCCTTCAAGTTTCCTGATGCTGCCTGGAGAAAATGGGTATGCAGCAATTGCAAACAGCCTTCACAAGCTGCGTACAGGGACTCCTTTCTGAGACTGGTATGAGAAGCAGCACTCTCCCGAAGCATTTTGGCAACCAATCCTTTCATTTCACGCCTGGCTTTCTCGTCTTTTCCTTCCAGAACTACATGCAAGAGTTTGACAAGCACTTCTTCATTGTCACTACTCTCTTCCACTCCATTGTTGACTTCAGTGGATACTCTTTTTAGAACTTCTCCTGCCCCAACTCCTTCAAGTCGTAGCTCGGATAGAAGTGAGGCCACTTTCTCTTCTTCATCCTCTGCCCATGGAGCAGCTTCCAAGTACTCCAAACAAGATAAGACCCCCGCATCAAAACCTATAGCTGCTGAAACCTGACCATAGGGAACAAACAACCATTCATCCGTTAGGAACCCTACAGCATTGTTCACTGTTCATCCAAAAAAATCCTTTCCTCAAACTTTTACTCCACCATGAACTCATGCAATTCATATCACTAAACAAGCTCTAAAAGTGCTGAAAGTCACTATCTAATTCCAGGGTTCCTGATCAATCAAATAGATAGCAGCCAGAACACAATTTGTTCTACATTCTCCCAAGTTTAGGAAGCTAAGAAATTTACCTTCAAAATGCCAAGAACTTTGATAACGTCCTCCTTCATAAGCCTCCTTCTGAGATCTTTCGAGTACATCAACCTCAAGGTCTCAATGTAAACTTCAATATCATCACAATCCGCAATTTCCACAACATAAGGCCCCGAAGCCTTCTGCTGCTTCGCCCATCGATCCGAAAGCTTTACTGCGAAAAACCGACTGTGTGCGACCAGGATCTGCCTATGAACACTAATCGACACACTAATTCCATCCTTGGAGCTCAACGTCAGCTTGACATCGCTGGACGACGAGTCATTGAACTGGTTCCCGGGGCTCCGGTTGCCCAGAATGTCGGCGATTCGCTGCATCGCCGCGGTCTGCCGGTCCTGAACAGGCGCAGGCTGCTGCTGCTGCTGCTGGGCGGCAGTGACTTTGGGGATTGCGACATTAGGGGCGGCAATGGTGATCTGGGTCTGGGTCTTGGGCTGCTGCTGTGCGTCGTGCTCACTCGCCATCATCTCGAACAGCGTGGGGCTGGATCGGGTCATCCTGTCCGGCGGGGGAGACATCGGGTTGAGAAGACCCGCCGTGAGGGCGGTGTTGAACTTGGTGAAGCCGGAAGGGAAAGAAGATGGGGAAGAAGAGGACTCGTAGTGGCCATTGCCGTTGCCGTTGCTCAAGGGAGCTGGGGAGCCGCGGGTGAAGTCCATTGACTGGGCACCCGGGAGGGAACCGGATCTTATTGAACGGGAAATAGGAAACTGGGTCGGCCAATCGTCGGGATTGCGAGGGATTCGGCGGGAGGAGGAGCGTGAGATCTAAACTGGGAAACAATCCATGGAAGCTGAGGAGTAAGAAGCAGAAAGGAAGAGCACAACGGATAGGAGAGGGTGAGAAATGAGTAATTACCTGGAAAAGGAATGATGGGTAAACTGGAGAGGAAACGTGGAAATGGTCGTTCGGTTCGGCGAGAGGTGTTGTAACAATGGCGATAAGGGAGGGAGGGAGGGAGGGAGAGAGAGTTGGTGTGCTATCCCGAGAAGCGCAAATGGCGATAGGATTAAATATTGAGAAAGGGATGGGGAAGATAGAGAGCTGACCCAGAAGGGTTGGAATGAACGAGGAAAACAAAACGAAGGAGACCGGCGGAAATTTTTTTGTAAGGGAGAAAGGAAAGTGTGGACTGTGGAGGGTGGTTGTTTTTCAGCTGACGGAGGATTCACTTTCGATGGTCTCGCCGGCCATACATGTATGGCCTTTAGTGACATTCAATAATTATAAGAATAACAATTTCTGTAAAAGTTAAATACATGAATAAACCGCAAACAAGAGCCCTCCATAGCCCATCAAAGGCCCAATTATAGCATGTGGTATTAGGGAGTGGCAACAGGTTCGGTAAACCCGAATCGAAACTGAATTAAACCGAACCAAAATCGAAATAATGCTATTCGGTTCTGAATTCGGAAAGAAAATATGGATATTTCGGAAATCAGAGTTCTTTCAACCGAATCGAATTTTCGAATTTCCAACCAAAAACCGAAATACTATAATTGCAAGCTCCAAATGGTGAATTTTTATGTTTGTAGTTGTTTTTAAACTTAAATATTTGAAATATTTTATGACTTATGTGTTGAAAAGTTTAATTTTATCATTGATGATGCATATAATTGCATATTTATTGTTTATATTAAGGGTAAAAAATAATTTTAAAATGAGAAGATACAAGTAGCCTCACAAAGTGAAAAACCGAACCGAATTATAATTCGGTTTAAACCAAACGAACGAAATTATAATTCAGTTTAAACCAAACGAACCAAATTATAATTCGGTTCGAATTCGGTTTGAGGTTTGGGAGAATTCGGAGACCCGGTATGCCTAATTTTGGTTTAGTCGAAACCGAACCGACCGAACGCCCACCCCTATGTGGTATGGAGCTAAATGCCATTAATGTGAAGGCCCATGGTATGGTTTGCAGGTTGTCTGACCCAATTTGGACTAAGTACAATCTATTATTAAAAATTGGTGTTAAGGCATGAGATGAATGGAAGAGCCTTTAGGGCTTTTAGGCTTTGCAAAGCAATATTGTTGTTATGGTATCAAAAGTCTGGTTTCCAAACCTAGCCGCCACACTTGGCAGAAAACCAAGCTACAAACACGCAACCACAACCACAAAATGAGCAACGACAACAACAAGTTCAAGCTCAACAAATCGTCTACCAGATGGAAGATCCTTACTTCCTTCATCGATCAGAGTAGCCAGGTTTAATCTTGGTTGCAGAGAGGCTCAACACTACCAACTACAATGATTGGAGTAGAGCTATGTTCAATGCTCTAGCAACAAAGAACAAGCTCAGATTCATTAATGGAACCATACCACAACCTGCAGAAACATATCCAAAGTGCGAAGCTTGAGTCAGGAACAATGTGATGATCTTACGCTGGAACCAGCAGTTAGTCGAGGCATAGATCAGGATGACCATTCTTTCTAGCAAGTTAGTAGTTGAAGCTTGGAAAAGCTTGCAGACCAGGTATGGATCTGGTTGTATTATAAGGGTTGCAGAACCCGAAGAGACACTGTCGACCTTGAAACAAGGTAACCAAACTATTACAGATTATGGTAAAGTCATTACTCTTAGGGATGAGTTGGAGAATTATCAAGAAGGTAACCAAACTATTACAGAGTATTATGGTACAATCATTACTCTTAGGGATGAGTTGGAGAATTATCAACCATTGTTGCCTTGTGAATGTACTCCTACCAGTCACTTAGATTGTCGAGCAATGAAAGGAGTCCTAGAGTATCAGGAGACAAATTATCTGATAAAATTTCTTAAATGGCTAAATGAGAACTATTTTGGGGTTATATCTCATGTTTGTTTGGAGATGATCTACTTAATATCAACAAGGTCTTTCAGAGGATGTTACAACATGAAAGACAAATGTATGAAACTCAGACAGGGAAGGTTGTGGCCTCTGTGAACTTAGAAATGACAGCTCTTACGTGCAAGGCAACAACAGAACGCCAAACCTTAATGCAAAGAAGCCTTTCTGTACCTTATGTAAGAAAGAAGGACATACAAAAGACACTTGCTACAAAAAAAATATGGATGGCCATCTGGAATGGGGCCTAAAAAGGCTACATCAGCACCTGGAAGAGTAATATAATGCACATTTTGCAAGAAACATGGTCACACTGAGTAGGGTACCGGTATTCGGGATATACCGAATACCGTACCGAATTTGTCTATATTTGGTATTAACGAATACACGTATTATTTTGTGGGATTGGGATTGGGATTGAATTTTAATTGTTATTCGGTATTAGGGATTACGGGATTCGGATCGGTATATACCGAAATACCGATCAATACCAAAATATAAGCTAGTGTGTATTTTATCCTCTCTACTAGACTCTCTCATTCAATACTACGCGACCCTCAACCACCAAAAGTGTCATTTAATTATACATAGATCATTACATCACTATTTCAAACTAGTATTAGTCGTCTCTCAACCTCAAATTCGTCAAATTAAAGATTACTAATTACAAGAACTTGAGATGTTAGCTCTAGGCAACTCAAGACTATTTGCTTAGTCTCTTTGCCCTAAATTAAACAATAAAATCTAATTTATATATTTAATTATTAATGGCAAAGTTAATTAATTATGTATTCGATAATACCGATTGGGATACCAAGGTACCGATTGGGATACCTAAATTATTTAGGGATTGGGATTGGGATACCGAGATTATTTAGGGATTGGGATTGGGTTTGATTTTAGGGTGTAATTCGTTTTCTGGGATATCGGTATTTGGTATTGGGATACCGATACCGTACCGATTTCCACCCCTAACACTGAGGATAAGTATTTCAAGAAGAATGGGTTTCCACCAGGTTTTGTTCCCAGAAACTCTAACACCAACTATGAAAGAGGTAGAGGTTATGTTAACAATGCAGCCATTCCATAGCAGGAAGAAGTGGCCAAACTTTCCAGGTCTAACTATGAAAAGCTTATGAATCTGATGACATCACAGAAAGGACAACCATCTTATTCTGCAACATCCTTTATAAAAAAAAAGGTAACACTCCAAAATGTCTCTTGACTAAGCATGTTATGAATGCCATTTCACATCAAAAGGGTAGATGAATACTTGACACAGGTGCCTCTGACCATATAGTTTGCTCACTTGACTACCTTGAGAACTGTCTTCTCTCAGAATTGTGTCTATAACACTGCCAACTGGAGAACATATTGAAGCAATTCCCACAGGAACAACATCCTTTAATGAGAATTTGATTCTCCACGATGTCTTATATGTTCCAAATTTCCGTTCAATTTAGTTTCAGTGAGCAAACTCACCACAAGGAAATGATTGAGCTTGACTTTTCATTCTAACCTTTGTCTTATATAGGATCTGAAGCAGATGAGAGTTGCTAGTTCTGCTAGATTGACAAATGGCTTATACTACCTAGAAGTTAATAGTCCACCTAAATACATCTCATCAATCAGTTCTCCTTCCATTGATATGTGGCATTTTTGTTTAGGGCATGTTTTTCATTCTAAAATCCCACACCTCAGCCAATTTTGTACCTCCATACAAAGTCAAATAGACTTACCTTATGATGTTTGTCACTTTTCTAAGCAAAGGAGACTTTCTTTCCCTTCGAGTCATAGTGTTACTCAATATGCTTTGAACTCCTTTATGTTGACATTTGGGGTCCTAATCGTCCCTACTTATGATGGATTCAGATATTTCTTGACTATAGTGGATGACTTTTCTCGAATGAACTGGATCATTTTGCTTCAACTTAAATTTGAAGCTAGACCTAAATTAATTGCATTCTGTAACCAAATGCAAAGGCAGTTTCAAACTCTGATTAAGAAGATCAAGAGTGATAAGGGAAAGGAATTCCAAATGGAAGATTATTTTCAATCAACTGGAATTGTTCATGAGATGTCTTGCACCTCAACAGAATAGCAAAGTATAGAGGAAGCACCAACATGTTTTATCAAGATTACAATTTCAAGTTGACCTGCTAGCTAGCTTTTGGGGTGATTGTATCAAGCATGTTGTCTTTCTTATCAACAGAGTTCCTTCTACTGTTGTCAACAACAAAACACCATATGAAATTATTCATAAAACACCTCCTGACCTCACTGATTTAAAGGTGTTTGGTAGCCTGTGTTATGCCACTCTAGGGAATCACATAACCAAATTTCAACCTAGAGATAGAAAAGGGGTGTTTCTTGGTTATAATCTTACTTCCCATGATATCTTTATTTCCAGAGATGTCATTTTCTATGAGTCAGAATTTCCCTTCAAATATCTTCTCCAATTGTCACAAATCAAACTGAACCAGATTATTTGTTTCCCCTACCTACTACCCCTTGCCCTAACTTCATTGATCCCTCAAAACCTCCTTCTTCCTGTCAACTATCTCTAGTAATCCCTTCTCCCATTGTTCCTTATCCTGATCTACCCTATTCCTCTACTACAAACCTTTCCCCTTCTCTAGTTACCAACCCTCCCTATGTAGTGATTTTAGAGTTGTAAACATTATCCTATCCTAACCCATTACCATTAAGAAGATCAGGCGAAACAATCAAACCACCCACTCACTTGTCAAAGAATATCATTGTTATTTGGCCAAGCAATCTAGCTCTACCAATCCATCACATTTGCCACAGGTCCAAGACATCAAGTTTTCTCTCTCCTCTATGGTTTCCTATCAAACTTTTGCTCCTCACTACAAACAGTTTGTTCTCAATATATCCTCCCATCAAGATCCTAACATCTAAAATGAGGCTTCCCAATCTGAAGCCTGGAATGAAACTATACGCCATGAAATCAAAGCTCTCATTCAAAAACACACCTTGGATGTTGTCAATCTCCCACTGGGAAAGAAACCAATTAGGAACAAATGGGTTTATAAATCCAAGTTTGAATCAGATGGTAGTTTAGATAGGCCCAGAGTTCGTCATGTGGCTAAAGGAAATACACAACAAGAAGAGGTTGACTATCAAGATATCTTTGCTCCTGTGATTAAGATGACAACTATAAGAACTTTCCTAGCCATTGCAGCCCTACAGAACTGGCACATCCACCAACTTGACGTAACAATGCCTTCCTCCATGGGGATCTCCAGGAGGAAGTTTACATGACTCTCCCTAAAGGCTATGATCCTCCTTCAGGATTTACCAATCCAATTTGTTGCGTAAGGAAATCCCTTTATGGCTTGAAACAAGCTTCTCGTCAATGGTTATCCAAACTTACAGACAAACTCAAGACTGTTGGTTATGTTCAAAGTATGGCAGATTATTCCCTATTCTACAAGGTGACAGATTCTGGTTACACTTGCATTCTTATATATGTTGATGACCTGATTTTGGGCGGCAATGATTCACAAGAGATCAACAATTTGAAGCAATTTCTCCATCATGAATTAAACAGCAAAGACTTGGGTACTATGAAGTTTTTCTTGGGTATTGAAGTGGCAAGAAACAACAAATGAATTCACTTTTCTCAGAGAAAATATACATTGGAAATCATTGAAGAAGCAGGGTTGCATGATTCTAAATCAGTGACAACTCCGATGGATTACAAAATTCATCTAACAAGTCAGGTAGATATACCCTATGAAGATCCAGAACACTACAAGACCCTTGTTGGAAAGCTCATCTATCTTACTACTACTCGCCCTGACATAAGCTTTGCTACCAACAACTCATTCAGTTCATGTACAACCCCAACACAACCCATTACAATGCTATTCTTAGAATTTTTCGCTATTTGAAAATTGCCCCTGCTACGAGTCTTTTCTTCCCACCTCAAGGCAAATTTCAATTGAAAGTATTCGCAGATTCAGACTGGGAAGCTTGTGTCGATACTCGATGTTCTATAAAAGGTTATTGGGTTGACCTCGGAGATTGACACGCTAAAACACAACACCTAACACTGGCCAAGTGTAACCAATGAAAGGGACTGCAGTATAGGCAAGTTTAATTATCAACCCGGGGTCTAGATCTACTGCTTACTCCGTGATTCTCTATTATCTAGCAAACTAAGTCGAGTGATTGTTGTTTAAAGCAAAAGTAGTAAGAAAGCAGGAAATGGTTCGGTTTTCAAAAGCAGTTAAGAGTCACTCGGGATTGAGTCCCCCTAGCCCCTTAGTTAGGTTCAATTGCAATTCCCTGGGTTGATTTACTGTTGATTAGACTGCGGAAGATCCGACAGTAGCTTGGAATCTCTTAAGCTGACCAAGCCCTCTCAGTCTAACTACCCGGCAGACGACTAGTCTTCACCGGGATAGAAAGCTGAGGCTATAAACACAGAACTCCACTACTGGCGTTAAGAACACCAGTACAAAGCAGTAAACTGGCTAACTCTCGTATAGCCAATCTCCTACTATCGAATGAAGAGGCTCTAACAACCTAATCAGATTCTATCTATCTCAGGTTGCAGCAGAAATTGAGAAAAGCTGATCAGACTCAAATCAATTCATGAAACATGCGTCATTCGATTAAAATCAGACAATAATATCATTCCCAAGTCATTACAATCAAAACCCTAACATCAGGAACTAGGGTTCTTCATACCCAAGTGAGAGAGAGGTTCTACTCCATAGAGAGAGAAAGGAAAACAGAAATCAGAGTAGTCATACTCATAAAGATGAGGAAAATCTGCTCTGGGATGTCAATCTTCACTCCTAGGGACGCAATCCGGGCTTCAATGATGAGAAATCCACTCCAAGATAGCTCCTAGGGTTTGTTCTTCGCTCTTTCTCTCTCTAAAACTCTGTTTTTGCCCAGAAAATCCGATTCCCTCTCTTTGGCTCGAATCTGCCTTCAAAAGGGCATCATTGGCAAAACACGGTCGAGGGCACGGCCGTGTTCTGCCTCAGCCCGCCCGTGTTTTGCCTCAGCCTTAAAAGCACGGCCACGGGCAGCTCGAGAACACGGTCGTGCTCAGCCTGAAACACGGCCGTGTTTCTCCTTTAGCCCGCCCGTGTTTTTTTGAGTTGTTCACGCCTCCTTTGGAAGCCTCGGCATAAAAAGCACGGTCGCAGGAACACGGCCGTGTTCTGAGGGCCTCCTGCCCGTGTTTTGGCCTGGCTCGTCCAAACGACCTCCAAACGATCCGAAACTCGTGCTTGGCCTTCCCTTTGACGCCTAGGACCTGAAATAGGGCAAAGTAGCACAACCCGGCGTAAAATAGGCCAAAACACACAACCATGCTCCGCAAATGGATAAGAAATAGGGGTATAAAATCATGTAAATATATCGTTATCAAACTCCCCCACACTTAACCGTTTGCTTGTCCCTAAGCAAACCAAGTCAGACACCAGGTAAGCTTGAGACATTACAACCAAGCAGGCTCAAGGGCAAATCGTATCAGCACGAAACACGTGGATCATACTGGCTTTCGATCATCAACACATGGCAACTCGAACGACAACCTAGACAACCATCACAGATGACATTCGAATGCAATAGAGTCGAGCAAAGGAAAAGTTCTTTCATGTTCACCAACCAACATAGACTTGACTCAATCACTTGTTCAAAACAGTCACATCATGCACAAAGCTCAAGATATCAGAATTAAGACCGAGCAATCTAGGTCCTCACCGGGGTAAAGAGTATAGAGAAAATGAAGAAATGAATCGCTCACTCTCGACCAGTGGGGTCAGGACAATATGATGCGAAAAATGCGCATGCTTCTTCTCTCAATTCCTAACGTCTCTTCACCATGAATGCAGCCTCTAAATGCTAGAGTTCACATAAGGGGGTGTCACCACTAACTAATCCGGAGGGCTTAGACACAGGTTCAAATGACTGGCTAGGGTCTTGGACATGGGGAACAGGCCTTTTAGGTGGTGGCAGTTATAGCACAAGGTTCCACAATTCCAAACCCAACAAAACCACAATCAAGCAAACCAGTAACTTTCGTCCTACTATTCTGCATTAATCAAATTCTTTAGAGCACAAGAGCGAAGGAGGTTATACAAATGCTAGCATTTCCAGGCCAGACTGCTCAGAAACACTACTTAATGGGCACTATTCCAGATTTTTGGTGGTGGCTCTCTTTTGCTTCCATTTTTTCTTTGTTTTTCTTTATTTATTTTTTTTTCTTAAGAGAACCACCACCTCTGCACATTTTCAAACACACGCCCAAATTTTAAGCACTACCTCCAACCCTCACATTAAAATTAGCAGAACAGCAGACAGCATGCAAAAACCACTCTGTGGAACCTTCTAAAAGATGCAAAGGGTGATTTTTTCATTTCAGACCGAAAGAAAGGATAACACACGGCTCAAAGGGGCTGACTAGGGGATATGACACATCAGGACAGTCAGTTTGGTCGTGGGCTAATCCTATGCCTCCATCATCTTAGCTAGTGACAACGTGAATGCTACATTTCATGGAAGAGGGAACTATCGCACAAGAAAGAAACGAGCAGGCTCAAATCTCACATGGCTACCTAAATGCTCTATCTCACATTCTGATTCCCTGAACTAGATGCATAAATGACTGTCAAAAGCAAGTGATCAAATACAAGTCGCAGTTGGTAAGCAAACAGTCGAAAACTGAACCCCTACACAACTCTACTACACATCTCAGTCATCGTAATAGGCTATCTTAGTCACACTCAAGTTGTCATGCATCGAGTCAAAAGCCATTCAATTCTCTAATCACATCCACAATGCCAATACGATCAAATATCAAGCAAACAGCCGTGCTTGGAGCCCTCAAATCTCAAGATTTGGACAGTGGACTAGGCTCCAAGCACCCATACACCCGTTCCAAATAATACAAAGAACCCCCCCACACTTAAATGCGACAATGTCCTCAATGGAGCAGAGGGAAGGGGAACGATGTTACCGTGAAACCAGGAACGGAGATCCAAAGGCAGATCGGACAATAGTAGAGGACTGGGAGTGGACCCAGTCCGCGGCACAAAGCTAGAGTCACACAAAAGACACACTGGGTGATAGAACCGAAGTTCCGAGTCTACAATCCAAAATAAAAGAAAACAAATCCAAAAGAAACAACATAAACATGGAGGCAAAACACGGGCGGCCAAAACACGGCCGTGTTTTGGCCTTGGCCCGCCCGTGTTTTTATGGCCGAGGCCGTGCTCCCCCTCCTTAAAAACACGGGCGGGCTGGGGGTAGAACACGGCCGTGTTCTGAACCCCCTGCTGCCCGTGTTTTTATGGCCGAGCCCAGAAAGCTGATTTTCCAAATTCCAATTTCAAACCACCCAAACTCATTCGTGCCCCGGCTCGAAAATTCACCCAATGGCACATTAAAAGGCACCGCCAGAGGCACGAAATACATTCCAGACAGACTCCAGACAGACTCTATGACTCAAAAACGACAAAAATTCAAAGGAAAAGGATAGAAATGCAAACCGTGGTGGGGTTGCCTCCCCACAAGCGCTTCTTTACCGTCTTTTAGCTGGACGCCAGTATGGATGCTCAGGGAAGTGTTGGATCAGGTGCCCTCAAGAGCGGATCCACTTCGCTCTTGAGGTACAGCTTCAGATGGTGGCCATGTACACGACGAATGTGGCCACCTGCATTTGCCAGCTCGACTTGACCATCCGGTAGGATGCAAGCGAGTGAATACTCGGATGGCCAAGGTGGGGGCGGGACCAGCTCATAGTGGTCTCCGGCTTTCTTGTGAGCAGGCTTATCGGCCTGCAGTTTCGGCCGCCACTCCTCCTTGACCTGTTCTTTGGATGATGGAGTGGTCCGGAGTGGCGGCGAAGGTGTGAGAGGCGGGTCCTGCAAAACAGGCAGCACAGAAGGATACACGACAGACTCGTGCTCCTGGTGAGAGACAGCATGCAGAGGTAACGAAGCAGGTATAGTGTTAGCAACAGAAAATGTTATTCGCTCCTCGCCATCCCTCAGAACTAAGGTCCCATCATGCACATCTATGAGAGCCTTGGCGGTGGCCAGGAAAGGCCTTCCCAGTATAAGAGGCACTTCTGTGTCCTCACTGATGTCCAGGATAACAAAATCCACAGGATATGTGAATTTGCCAACCTTGACCAGAAGGTCTTCCACTATACCCCTAGGATGCACTACCGATCTGTCAGCTAATTGAAGGGTCATCCTAGTAGCACGGGGTTCACCTAGGCCTAGTTTCATGAACAATTTATATGGAATAACATTGATACTAGCACCTAAATCCGCCAAGGACTTCTCTACATGCAATTTACCGATAGAGCACGGGATAGTGAAACTACCTGGGTCCTTTTTCTTCTGCGGCAGCTTGTTCTGCAGAATAGCCGAGCACTCCTCGCTGAGCTCCACAGTGGCCAGCTCACTCAGCTTCTGCTTCTTTGAGAGAAGCTCTTTCAGAAACTTCGCATACTTAGGCATTTGCGATAGTGCCTCAAGAAAGGGCACTTGGACATTCAGCTTCTTGAGCATGGCCATGAAGTTCTCGAACTCTGTCTCCAGCCTGTCTCTGTGCAACCGAGTAGGGAAAGGGAGTTTAGGGACATACTCCTTCACTACTGGTTGCGGTTCAGGTTCAGGCACCTCAACCTCCTTCTCTACTTCGTGTTTCACCGCTGGAGATGCTACGACAGGGCTTTCTTTCTCCGGTTCCCGAGCAGGTGGGTCAACAGTCAGCTTGCCACTCCTGGTCATGATGGCATTGGCAGTCTCGTGGGGGTCGCGAGGATGAGGGATGGTCTGCGCTGGTAGAGTACCAGGCGCCCTTTGAGCCACTGCTTGGGCCACGCTCCCCAGCTGGGTCTGGATATCCTGCAAAACAGCCCGTGTATTCCTCTGACCAGCTTCCAGAGCCAGGAGTTGACCCGAGGCCTTCTCCATGAACTGCTCAAAGGTGTTGAATTTCTGAGCACTAACACTGGCGAGAGAACCCACCAAGTCCTGCAGTTCAGCCATCTTATCGTTCTGCACTGGGGCAGCAGGGGCTGCACCTGGCTGCTGGAATTGCCCCTGTCTGGGCTGATATGGTGGCCTCTGGAAGCCCGGTGGTCCCTGTGGAGCTGGTGGTCTGGGATTTGGTCCAGCCCAGGAGAAGTTAGGATGCTGGCGCCACCCCTCATTGTACGTGTTGCTGTAGGGGTCATTGCGCCTGACATTGTTGATGAAGTTCACCTGCTCCTGGGGTGTGGTCGATTCCTTCATCGCCTGGCAGTCTTCCACCATATGATGGGTGCTCTCGCACCACTGGCAGAGCATCGCCTGCTGCTGTCCGGTCCCTGGAATCATCCCGGAACGATCGATAGCTGAGACCAGCTTCGATACTACCTGCACCAAATCAGATGACTGGGTGCCCACAGCATGCACACCCCGGCCTGATGCTCTCCTCGATCTCCTGGCAGTGCCCCAATCATAACCATTCTCCGCCATCTCTTCAAAGAGTTGATTCAGCTGTGGCGGGGTTTTGGTCAGCATGTTCCCGCCACAAACCGAATCGATCAGCTGCTTGTCCTCCGGGAAGAGAGCGTGATAGAAGGTGCCCACCTTGAATGCATCATTAAAACCATGATTGGGACACCTGAGAAAAAGACTGTTGTACCTTTCCCATGCATCCCTGATGGTCTCATCCTCATCCTGAGCAAAATGTGTAATTTGCTTCTGCAGGGCAGCTGTCTTGGATGGAGGATGGTAGCGGGTGAGGAACTTGTCCGCCAGGTTGGCGAACGTGGTGATGGAGCCCGGAGGTCGAGTGTCTAGCCACTCCTTGGCCTGCCCCTCCAGAGTGAATGGGAAGTACCTCAGCTGAATGGCATCTGCTGGTACCCCATTGATCTTGATTCCATCGATGAGCTCGTGGAATCGCCTGAGATGTGATCGAGGGCACTCTCCCTCCTTGCCACGGAACACCACTGAACCGCGCAGCATGGTGATCACTGAGGTGCTCACCTCAAAGTTGTTGGCTGGGACATGAGGGTGCTGAATGGGTGACCTCATGTCCGCAGCCCTAGCGGCCCAGTAGGATCCCATGGTCTGCTCCTCGGGGATCACATCGTGATTCTGCGGATCACCCATCTCGCCTTCTTCTTCTTCTCCGATCTGTAGCTGTGTGAGCGCTTCCTCCGCAGCCAGTCGCGCCTTTAGAGCCCGCTTGAAGTTCCTACAAGTTCGTTCAAGCTCCTGGTCTAATGGTAGTAGATCTCCCGACTGGCTACGGGTCATGCACTACCTGCACACACTCAGAAGAAACAACCCGTGAAGGCACACAGGTGGAAGAAAGAAAATGCAGAAAATAAAAGCTAGAGTAACAAATTCTCACGTTTCCCCAATAACCTAGAGGTTCCCCGGCAACGGCGCCAAAAACTTGACACGCTAAAACACAACACCTAACACTGGCCAAGTGTAACCAATGAAAGGGACTGCAGTATAGGCAAGTTTAATTATCAACCCGGGGTCTAGATCTACTGCTTACTCCGTGATTCTCTATTATCTAGCAAACTAAGTCGAGTGATTGTTGTTTAAAGCAAAAGTAGTAAGAAAGCAGGAAATGGTTCGGTTTTCAAAAGCAGTTAAGAGTCACTCGGGATTGAGTCCCCCTAGCCCCTTAGTTAGGTTCAATTGCAATTCCCTGGGTTGATTTACTGTTGATTAGACTGCGGAAGATCCGACAGTAGCTTGGAATCTCTTAAGCTGACCAAGCCCTCTCAGTCTAACTACCCGGCAGACGACTAGTCTTCACCGGGATAGAAAGCTGAGGCTATAAACACAGAACTCCACTACTGGCGTTAAGAACACCAGTACAAAGCAGTAAACTGGCTAACTCTCGTATAGCCAATCTCCTACTATCGAATGAAGAGGCTCTAACAACCTAATCAGATTCTATCTATCTCAGGTTGCAGCAGAAATTGAGAAAAGCTGATCAGACTCAAATCAATTCATGAAACATGCGTCATTCGATTAAAATCAGACAATAATATCATTCCCAAGTCATTACAATCAAAACCCTAACATCAGGAACTAGGGTTCTTCATACCCAAGTGAGAGAGAGGTTCTACTCCATAGAGAGAGAAAGGAAAACAGAAATCAGAGTAGTCATACTCATAAAGATGAGGAAAATCTGCTCTGGGATGTCAATCTTCACTCCTAGGGACGCAATCCGGGCTTCAATGATGAGAAATCCACTCCAAGATAGCTCCTAGGGTTTGTTCTTCGCTCTTTCTCTCTCTAAAACTCTGTTTTTGCCCAGAAAATCCGATTCCCTCTCTTTGGCTCGAATCTGCCTTCAAAAGGGCATCATTGGCAAAACACGGTCGAGGGCACGGCCGTGTTCTGCCTCAGCCCGCCCGTGTTTTGCCTCAGCCTTAAAAGCACGGCCACGGGCAGCTCGAGAACACGGTCGTGCTCAGCCTGAAACACGGCCGTGTTTCTCCTTTAGCCCGCCCGTGTTTTTTTGAGTTGTTCACGCCTCCTTTGGAAGCCTCGGCATAAAAAGCACGGTCGCAG
Source organism: Linum tenue (assembly GCA_946122785.1). Lineage (NCBI taxonomy): Eukaryota > Viridiplantae > Streptophyta > Magnoliopsida > Malpighiales > Linaceae > Linum > Linum tenue. Next base: position 50,331,495 of record CAMGYJ010000011.1, on the reverse strand, counting down.
GAACACGGCCGTGTTCTGAGGGCCTCCTGCCCGTGTTTTGGCCTGGCTCGTCCAAACGACCTCCAAACGATCCGAAACTCGTGCTTGGCCTTCCCTTTGACGCCTAGGACCTGAAATAGGGCAAAGTAGCACAACCCGGCGTAAAATAGGCCAAAACACACAACCATGCTCCGCAAATGGATAAGAAATAGGGGTATAAAATCATGTAAATATATCGTTATCAGAGATTCTCTTATATCCTAGAAGAGCAAGAAACAAAAGACCGTGTCACGCTCCTCTTGCGAAGTAAAGTATCGCGCTCTGGCCTACAAGACTTGTGAAGTTCAATGGCTTCTCTATCTCTTTCGTGATTTCCAATTTGATCATCCTTAACCGGTCACCATTTTCTGCGATAGCCAGAGCACGATCTACATAGCGAACAATCCCACTTTTCATGAAAGGACCAAGCACATCGAACTTTATTGTCATCTTGTTTCGTGAAAAGCTTCAATTTGGTATCGTCAAATTGCTCCATGTCTCCTCCAATCATCAGTTGGCCGATCTCTTCACCAAACCCTTGTCTCCAGCACCTTTTCTCCAGGCTTGGTGTGCATAATCTATGCCCACCAGCTTGCGACCGGGGGGGGGGGGTGTAACAAGCATTCCTAATTTCAATTTCAACGACTATTTGCTAAAGGAGGAAGAAGAAGATCACTCTGACGTCGTTTCCGTGAAGAATTTAGTCACTTACCAGAACATTACCATTTTCACTTCACTCGCAAGACATAAACCTTTAATCCTGAATGTCGTCGTTTACTTGTTTCTCGTTTTGTTCTATGTAGGAGATGAACGAAAGAGCCTTCAGGGCTTTTAAAGTTTACAAAGCAACATTGTTATTACTTAATTCACTAGGTTTGCACTCCGCCCTCCCCAATCTCTGGTTAGGGGAACCACTAATTTCTTCTCTCTGGCAACCACATCTCCACCTCCTTCCCTCTATAACCTCAACTTCGTCTTCTTCGAGCATCGCATATCTCACGTCGACGACAATACCCTTCCGTCGACAAATGCCTTGTTGATCTAATCCCATATGAAATAGTTAACTGCAAGAAGTTTGAGATGCTCGACCTCTCTAGCAATCAATACTCTGGAAATTTCCCACCATGTGTTACAAATTAGTGATTTTTAATAAATCGGAGGGAAGCAAATGCAGAAGCTAAGATGGTGAAGGATGTTTAGATCAAAGGTTGGCTGGAGTAGAAGGAGGAGGAGAAGGAGGAGAGGGAGAGGCGGCATAGGCGTTATCGGAGGGAAATGAATTGGCGAGACTAGTTAGGGGTATGGGTGTGGAGGAAGGAGGAGAGGGACGAGCAGGGGCGGCAACAATGATTCACGGGAGGAGCGGACGGTGGCGACAATCATTCGTGAGGAAACGACAACTAACTCCTGTACCATGAGGAAGATGAGAAGCGGAATCGACGATGAGTAGAAGCTTGATATTGGAGGGTTGTCGAGAGAGTTTTCTATTTTCTATTTGTATTTTAATAATTTTTTTCAGTTGTATGCACATGGTAACTTGGTAAATGGGAAGTGGCTAGACTTTAAAATTTACTTAAAAGAATTTTTATTTACAAATTAAATTTAAAATTTCACATCAGATGTCCCATTAACGCTGACTAAATTTTATGTTAAATTAAATATTAGCGATCAACGCTGGTCAACACTAAAGAAAAATAGTTCAAGACATAAACGGAATATTGAATAAAATAGGATACAAGTGGCATTTTTTGGATAGTTCGGTTATTATAATGATATTAGCCCAAACTTAATAGAGAAATGTTTCCATTTAAATAACAACAAAAAAGTGCATCATAACCCACATTATCAATCATGGGAGGCCAAAATATTTCGAAATGTCGCGAAATGTCCAATTATATGAACAATATGCTCTCAATAATAATAGAAAAATGGAACTTCTTATACAGATGCAATGCCCCTTAGCTATGCATAATCTGCGCCTCCATAAATTTGTACATCATGATTTTGAATTTGATAAATAAATGAATTGTACTTATATTCCTCGTCCAGATGTTCCTCCGACATAGTAATCGATGCCACCAAGTCCGCTAGCAATCTAGCATCATAGTTTTGGTACCCCTAACCCCGCTTTATTAATAATGGGTTTACACTAGTAGCACAAATAAGTGTTTATAGTAACAAAACATACTTAGATACAAACATTTACAAAGTTAATACAAAAAGCCAATGTGACACAACAAATGTTTTAACCGCAATGACCAACAAGTTCCTTGGTGTCTCACTCTACTCTTTAAATCTTGATTCTTTCTTCTCGAATGAATAGTCATAAAATGTCTATATTTTTTTATCCACCTTCTTCTTTTTCCCCTTCCTTCTGCCTTTCCCTTCTATGTTCTCTTCATGAGTACCTTTTGCCACCTTTTTTCCTTGTCTTCTTGACTTGTCGGGCCTCAATCCTTTGTGCCTATGGATTTCCTCTATGCTCTCATGTTTCCCCATCGCAAGAACATCCTTGTAACTTCCTTTGATCACATTGGACGAGCTGGTTCCTGGAATTCCTGCCACATTATGTTCATTTCGAAAAGGGGCAAAAATTTTGCGGCCTGATTTGAACTGACTGCAATCTGAATCCATGGTTGTCTCATCGGTCTCTGAAACAAGCGTTGACCCATTGCTTGTTACCGATTGATCAATTTCTGATTCATTCCAGGGAATCATCTGATCACCATTTTCTTGAGTCATCGGGAGTGTTGGATTATCAGTCGTCGCTTGTTCGATTTTGAAGCCATTCAAATAAGATGTCAAATCACCAGTCACTTGAGTTGAAATCCCTTGTTTTCCATTGCTTGTTAGTCCAAGTTGTTTTACTGTTCCTTCAGCCATTCGTGGATGATCGTCATGCGATTTTTTATCGGTGTCGGGAACAAAATTATTGTTTTCATTATTCTTTTGAATAATTATCTCATCATTTCTTGTGTATGATGCCTGATGGTCATATCCATTTTCGTCCATTGATCCATTTGATGTAAATGTTTGATCATCAATGCCTTCAACTGTAATTTTTGGTTTTTCATTGCTGGTCAATATATGTTTCTTTGTTCCTTCCGTTGCTTTGGAGTCATTGCTAGTCAATATCTTGTCTATTCTTTGAATGTTGTCATTGTTTTGAGCAGTATCCTCAACAATTTGCTCGTCATTGGTTGTCAGAAACGTTTGATGAACCGACTCTTGTATGATCGTCGGTCCATCTACTTTAAATGTTTGATCATCAATGTCTCGATAAGAGATTTTCACTAGCTCGTCATTTCTTGTTGATTCACTTTCTTTTGTTTCTTCGTCTGCTTTGGAGTCAATGTTAGTGTATTTTTCATCGACTCCTAGAGAATCATCGTTCTTTTCATTTCTACCATGAACTTCCATTACTTCATTGCCTGCCAAGATTGTCAGACGATCAGCCTCCTGTTGGACCATTAATCTGTCTATCATAACTGTCTGAACGTCATTGTGTTGAGTGATAATTTTCGATTTTCCTTCAACCATTTCAGGGTTGTTGCTAGTCAACTTCTTATTGGTGATTGCTTGCTTCGTGGCCAATAGTTGATCACTCGGATTCAACCCGTCTTTACTTGTTATGATTTGAACATCCATCTTCTTTGTCTTCTTCCTCCTCCTTTTGCCCATTAATCCCTCGTTGCTAGGTTTGTTGACACCAGCCACATTGATATCCTTATCCTTCACACCCACTATACCAAAATTACTCATTACAGTTATCAGGAATCTCAACCAATAAATAGAACGGACTAATGCCCAATCCAGAAATGGAACTTGATGAACCAAAGTCGGGAATTTTTTGATTGTATCATCTAGCTTCTCGGGGAGACCCTCTGCCGATTTAACAAGCTCATCGATCCCGTCGAAAAATTGCTTCAATGGTGGGAAAAAGAACTCGGCCAAGCTTTCTATCCTTAAAATCCCGTCATCCAAAATTGCCAAAATTGCAAGAATCTTACATTGCAAGGCGCAAATTACTGAAGGAGAAGCAAAATTGACCAGATTCTCGCCATTATAGTTTCTGGATGCTGTTGTGTAGGCTTTGCTAGAAATTTCCAAGAGGGCAATCCAACAGGTCTGCAATGGTCGTTGTCTCGAATCCATTTCAGATCAATAAAATTTGAAACAAAGAAAAGGAATTTGCAAGAACCCTAAATTTTATTCCTTCCAATGATCAGAGAAAATATATTAGTTTAAGCTTGTTTGATTCCAGGGCATTAGAAAAATTTTACCCTGGAAGAAAGAAGCTAAAACTCTCTCTCAGATCATGGAAAAGATCACAATTTTTTGTAGTAAGAGAATAGAAATGCTGCAGCCTTCTCACCAGATTTTTATTTTCCATTATAAAAGGGATTTTGGAGGTAAAAAAAAAATAACGATAGCCATGAAATTAGCAGGGGGCCATTCTTGGCCCAAAAGAACTCATGACATCAACGATTACCCACCTGTCCGATTCTTTCACTCATTTTTTCTATTCACCACTGATAATTTTAGGTTCAAAAGGTAGAGTTACCAAAAGAAGAGAATTTGCCGAAAAGTTGTAGGCGTCCATGATTTGAATTTGATTCTCAGAATCTCACCACCATTGTCCATTGCCAATAATATTTTGTTTTGACTTTACAATAAAAGGGAGCGCGATTTTATGGAGTTATATGAGCTTTGTACTTCTGATCATTCTTTTTGGAAATGAATCAAAAGAAGATGACCTTCGAGATGCCCATTGTCGGAATCCTTGGTTGAAAAGAAAATGGGTGGGAAGGGGGAGAAGAAGAAAAGGAAAGTGGGTTTTTTTTTTTTTTATCTAAGTGATATCAATTGAGGAAAATAGTTAAACTTACAATTCTACCCAGGACCCCTAAAAGACTCTAAAGAAGCCACCCAAAAAATCAAAAGATTCTACCTCTAAACGAGACAAAGCAGTGCTTTACGCGCCACTCTATGGGCAGCACTGTTGGCAGATCTAGGAACCGCCATAAACTCTATACAAACAGACAAAGAGCTAAGGATCTGAAGACACTCTCGTAACACCGGACCACCAATCGAGTCTTCTATGACGCCTTGACGAACTTGTTTGACGACCACTTCGGAATCACCTTCGACTATTACGCGGGTCAAGGATCTTGAGGCTACGATGGAGATAGCATCTCTGAAGGCTAGAAGCTCTGCCAGGTAAGGATTGACTATTACTTGATGCTGCAGCCCGAACGCCAACACCACATGCCCGTCTGACCCACGGATAACAAGCCCAGACAAACACCCAATGGCACAACCAGCAGCGTCAAAGTTTATCTTCAAAAAGACTTCTGGCGGAGGGACCCAAGAGGTGGCATGTTGGTTTGAGAGTAGAGAACTGCGGGGGTGGAGGAGGAAGGAGAAGATAGGAGACTTCGAGGACCTGGTTGAAGAACTGGCTGGCTAGGGAACGGACATGAGGTTGGTAAAATTCGAAGGTCACTTTATTTCTAGACTTCCAGATTCTCCAAAGTAAACAGACGCATTGGAGAATGTGGAATGGGGCGGTCTCAGAGACCATGACATGTCGCCACCATAGACTAAAATTAGCAGTCTGGGCGGTCTCAATAAAGTTGCTCAATCCCACTAAAGTCCACAATCTAATGGCTAGGGGGCATATGAAGGAATGTTCAATGCTTTCTCGATGTCTTGAGAAAGCAATTTACTTCAGCAAATTGAAGACCCACCATAGTTTGCAATGTCGTTTAACATAATACAAATACAATTTAAAATAATACAAACCATTCTTAGTGGAAACCCATATCCGCTAATCACTCACTCTTCAACTTTGTTGTGGTTTATTAACCCTAATTAATTTTTCTTAACAAAAAATATTTGTCATACCATTTGGCAAAAACCCAAAAATTGAGTTTTAGAATTCACATTCTACTGCCGATGGGCCTCAAATTAAAATGAATTGAAGGAAATGCCATCGATTCTAATAATTTGAGCTAATGGCTCATTAAGTTAATTGTTGACTAAACACAAAAAAATCGGAATTAATTAATGGTGTTTTTAACCACAGCCCGAAATAATGGGCGTCTTTCAATCCGACGATTAAATGCTCTTAAAGTCCCAAAGAGAATAATTGAGTTGACCCATATGTATGGGGAATTACTACCCCTAATAAAATCAAATAAATGATTGTTCAAAAGCCCATAATGGAGCTTAACAACTCATGTCATCCGAAACGGACGAAGCATCCAATAAATGGTGTTTAAATTCTCACTGAAGGGACATTTATTGCTGGTTCGGTCGGACAAAGCGAGTCGCCGGAGGTTCCTCGGCTTGCAACCACCAAAATGGATACATAGCAGAAAAGGTTTAACGTACAATCTCGCCGGTGTTTCCAGCCGGAATGGCCGTTTTCACACGTATCTGTTCCAAGATGGAACGAAGCCGATGAACTTCATCGTACAATCCAGAGGGTGGATCAAAAATCACATTCCCCAAATTTCAACAACCGATTGAACCCAATCGTTACTCTCAGACTTGAGAGCTGATTTTAGTGATTACTGAAACGTAACCTATCTCATTCGGATGTTCACATCAGAAATCAAACACAATGTACACAACAAAGTGCCACATCTAAACTCTAAACTTTACAAAAAGCAGAGCAGGGAAAACGTAAAGGGAAACAGAGCAAAACAACGGTCACAAAGAATCCAAATCCAGGTCCATAATGAAAGCCTATCCGATCAAGGATTGGTATCACCGGCCACAGGCCGTATCGACGAGAAACCGTCGTGTACTCACCACATAGTTGGTGGATTCCTGTTCCCACATAATCAACATTATCCTCGGAATTTGGCGATTATCAGTTACTCGATTGTTGCTTTTAGAAATCTGCTTTTGCTCCCTACCATATAACCCTAATCGATGGCTCAGATCTGGTGTTGATGTGGCTGACATCTGCGGCGACACCGGGGGTATTGGCGATATCGTAAAGGGCGAGGTTGGAGACGAGAGGGTTGAGCTTCATGAGCAGGGAGAGCGGCTGGCCGATACCTCCAGCTGCGCCGAGGATGGCGACCTTGCGGTCGGGAACGGACTCCGAAGAGTAGCCGCGGCGGAGGACGGATGATCGGGAGGCCGTGGTGGCCAGGGTTCTCGAAAAGCCTGTTTGGTTACTTTGAACATTTTCGCGAAATGTATTATAGCCTGGTTTGCCATGTCAACTAGTTGGAAAATGCACAAACTTGAAACCATCCCGCTTGGTAACCACTAGGTTTAGTTTCACACCATTGATATGTATTATAAAAGTGACAAGCTTGGTTACTGCTTTTGAAATTTGTTGCCCATTTCAATCTCTCTATAGTTTGTTTGTGAAAATCGACATGTTTCATTGATGATAAATATTGTTTGGATTTCGACTTTTTTTGCCTATTTTGGTTGATCAAGAGGATTGAGATGGTTCTTATCAGTTTCTACTTCTGTTAGGGATGAGAGTATGGGCTTTTTTTGTTTTTCGGTAGGAACATTTCTTGCTCATGACTGATAGTGGCTCAAGTTCATTTTTGGAGCTGTTGAAGAGTTCCATGTCGAATTCTTCAAAAGTCTAATGAGATTATTGAAATGGCTGACTTTCTATCTTTCTTTTGCTTATTTGATTGTTTCTAGAATCAAAGTTCAATCTTTGGGATAGGAAATTGAGTTTTACTTCTCGTTGGTGGTGGGTTATACATTGCTTTGGGGATCTTCCTCAGTTTAGGAAATTGAGATGTTCCTTATCATTTTGGCTACGCACTAGGAATATCTCAACGTAAATTTAGCTTATTTGATTGTTTTTTGGACGTAAAGTTAAAGAAGGGTGAGAACAAGTGCGGGTTCATCCGCAACCGCTACAATGGTGTGTGTATCAGCTTGGCGTATGAAACCAACCACTCCGGGGAGTGCAACCAGCAGTGTTCCCTTATAGTACTTGTTGGCGACATTGATCCTTCCCTTCCTTCTAGGGTTGGCGGTGTTAGGATATGACTTAAATTTGATTTGGGTCCTCGTAACCCTAAAAAAATGGGACGGGTATGAGTATACCCAAATACTCGTTTCACGTTGCCCACCCCTACTTCTTCCCCAATCTTTCCTTTATTTTCTTCACTTCACATTCCAAGTTTCCACCAGAGTTAGATATGCCAAAATCTTGAGTCCATCGAATTCAAATTTCTCTCGCGCGTTGGAGCCGAAAGTATCTCCATTTATGAGATTTCTTTGTCCCCTTTCTTTCAATCTCCTACAAATAGATCAGGGGGTTGTGTATTTTCATAGAGGATACCGGTAGAGGAAGCATTAACAAAGCAGTTCTGGTCGGGGAGAGCATCGACAAAGGCAGGATGTCAAGGGTCGCGCGCGACTCTTCTTCTACTGTGATTTTTTTAATTGGATGGGTTGCTATGAATTGGCTGGCCAGTTCGAGCAATCTGAGTGGTTAACTGTTTGAATAGCTAGCCGACCAACCAGTTTGAAGATGCCCAATTTTTAGCTATTCCAAACCGAACTAGTGGTGGGGTCCCGATTTTACCGGTTCGACTCAATTATAATAACATTAGGAGAAACTAATGATGAAGTGATACGGGTGGAAGGAAAGACATTTGTCGTGGGCGGCTAAGGAGACACTGCTCAAGGCAATGGCGACTACTTTATTTGTGCATATCATGTCTTATTTATGTTACCTCTGACGATGTGTCGACATTTGGATAAGCATATGACTCGGTTCTGGTGGGGTTACCCGAACGAGAATGTTAACTTGCTCTTGATATCCTAGAGGTGCATTTGTCGAAACATGATGGAGGATCCTTATGGAACTAGAGCCCCTACTAGCCCAAATTTATTAGGGAAAGTATTTTCCTAATGACACTGTCTTAACATCCGGAATGGGTTCTTGTCCATCGTGGGGTTGGAAGAGTGTCTTGCATTATTTAGCAATCTTGAAAGAAGGATTGTGTTGGTAGGTCGGTTCTAGGAAGTCTATTCGATCCTATTTGGGTGGTGGATACCCCTGATGTATCCAGAAGATCTTGAAATTCAACATGGGGTCCATCTAATGGTTGTGACAAGGTTTCCATGATAAGGGATCATGAGAAAGGTGGTTGGTGCACGAAATGTCTGTATGGATGTTTGTCTATCAGAAGAGTATGTGCAATTCAGATCATCCCCTTAACTAGGGTTGTGTGGTGGATAGACTGGTCTGGTTGAAGGACACATCTGGAAAGTACAAGTGTATAAGTTAAGTGTGGATACCACCTTGCTTATTTATTGGACCGCCAAAGGAGTTACTAGGGGCAGGATATGTGTTTGGTGGACCGATCATTCTAGAGAAAGGTTTGGGACATGCCAGTACAAACAAGTTAAATTTTTTCCTTCACCAGATTTTAAATTGGGTTCTATCAAAGACAGAGGCCTCGTGGTGGAGGAAATTTCCTATTCAAGCACGTGCGTTTTCTTGATGGTGTGCTTACCTCTTGCCCAACTTAACCTACTTGGCATCACCATAAGTGCTTTTCACCCTTTGTCGATGTCCTTTTTGCGATTCCTCTTAACTTCTCATGATTGCTAGTCGAATTTGTCAACTGCACATCAGGATAGCACTGAGACATACACATGTGTAAATTTTTGCAACGTTTTATGATTCATGGGTTATTAACAAAATACTGTTGTCGGCCAAGCCCCAAAATAGGCATCGCGAACGCGAATTTCTGTATGAATTTTGGTGCCCCGAGCGCCGGTTTTCAGTTTGATTGCCTGATCTCTTATTTGATCGTGCACCAGTTCTTGATGTTTTTGCAGAACATGATTCAACCCACGAACAACCATGATTCGAGGATTCCTAGGAACCGCAATGTTCAGTCTACCAGGATTACCCTACATCCACAACAGCTGCAATTCGAAAATAACAATGCTCATATGCATTCAGAACACTCTGGTCCTCCTACTCCCAAGCCTAAGGGAGGACGGAAACATCAGCTGCTACCAAACGAGGATGTGCATGATGGTTTCTTACTACCTTCTCTAGTCCTCTGTGGCGCTTTCTCGTACATACCTCCATTCCTTCAATTTCCAATAAACAATGGACATTGGGCTATGAGCATAATCTTTTGTCTTTGGGATTTGGAACAATAAGGCAAAGTGGACTTGGAGGCATTCATCAAGGTGGAAAGATGGGGGACTCCCCTCTAGGAATGTTTGACTTAGAATGGCCTCTTTGAGCCATTCAACATGGGCGGTAGCTCTTATGCTCAGCTCACTCAAGAATTTATGTCCTCGTTCGTGCTTCTTTATAAACCAACTGGCAGTACTACACACTGCATATTCTACCAACTGGGCAGACAGGTCTACGAGGACAGCTATGATTCGCTCGAAAAAAGGTGAGAGTTCCTTTAATACATCCCAAGTTTGACCCTACCACCAAGGCATGGCTTGTACCTACAGAAATGGGGAAGAGCTGGCACGGCTTCAACGGGAAACTTGGGCCAAGCTGTCATGCGCCACTGACTAGTTCAATCTTTCTAACATCGTGGCTCCAGATATTTCTGACTCCTTATGGTGATTTTTGCATTTCGTGGGAAGGATTACCCTTTTTGGTCGACCCACTAAAGTTAGGGATCGCATCCTTGCTTTGGAGATGACGTTACTTCAATCCATTACTGAAAATCGTTGGCTTCACCCTGGGTGGCTTCCTGCCCAAGCATTCTCCATAGTTACTAACGTTGCACGTAAGCAGTTGTTCATGAGACTGTGAGAGGATACATTGCACGCATTGCTACCCACATTCGTACTTACCCAACTAAAGGAGAAAACCTATGTGGGATAGATCGGTTGGGCCAAAGAAGCTTATCTGCACCCTGCCAGGCTTGTCACTCCAAATCATATTGCTAGATATGGAGTGGACCTGAAATTTTTCCACTTTTTCACCCTTTCTCCAGTGGAACAAGGGCGCTAAGCCGATATCCCTTACTTCCATGGACGAGGGTGTGGATCCAAGCTTCAAGGATGCCTCGATTTAAGTGGTGATTGGACCACTATAGCCAGATGATAGCGGGGATATTCTCACTCGGCTTCATCGTTTGTAATACAATCCTGGGGGTTGGGTTTTTATCAAAGTACGCAGCAAAACAATCAATCCAAGGAACGAAATTCGAACCAAAACGGATGTTCTTGGGTGTTTGGGATAATACAGAATCAAACGTGCAATTTCACACTTGGGGAAAGGCTCGATTGATATAATGATAGATGCCCGCCCACGATTGAAGTGACTATTCAAGCTATACAAGAGCTCACAAGCTTGGAATCCACCAAACCCAACACAAGTCGCAACTTGCACAAAACCAAAAGGTTCTCAATTCGATTAATCAAAGTCTAAGTTTTTACAACAAAAATAGAAGGCTATTTATATCCACGAAAACCTAATACAAATCTAAATGAATAAGGAAACAAATAAGATATAAATCTATTCTAAAAAGGTTACAAAATTCAGACTCAAACTCCTTTCTTTACGCACAAGAAAACTGCCAGCAAACAATCCAAAAACAACTTTCGTACTAACTTCGCGTTTTTCGTTCGAGGCCTTCTAGAACTTTAATCTTTCATCCAATTCGTGCCCTTTGTATACAAACATACCTAGTTTCATTTTGTGGAAACCTTTGGACTCGAATCAGATCCATGCTCCTCGAATTGAGCTCCAAAGTAGGCTTCACAAACCATTTTTCTGCCTTAGCCAAATTCTGCAGTTTTCCTGTTTTGACATACACTTTTGAGAAGCTTGGTAAAGGACCTTCCTGACTTATCCTAGAGCTTCCAAGCATACCAATGTGTAGATAAACACTTCATCATCAATACAGCCATTAACCTTGAATTTTCATTGAGCCAATTGTGCAAACCAAGCCTCCAAAGTGGGCATCTCGAAACTGTTCCAACACAACCAAATTCTGCCTTTTCCCCCCCAACCTTGATAGCTTCTTTGGCAAGCAATAAAAACGTGTAGAGTTGACCATTTGGGATCATATCAGTTTGGAAACTCATCAAGTTACCCTCATATCACGGGTGAATGAGTTAGGCGCTTATTGTTAGAACGAGCGGAAAAATATGCAAGCCTAAGCACAGAATTTTGATGCCTGCTTCAGAATTGAGAATGCACGCCGCCAGGTTTGGGAAGCACATGTGTTCGCACACCCGCGGCCTGCCCTACCGCACCTATGCCGACCACTTCATCCTCCTAAGATTTTTCCATGGCCGATATCTCAAAATTTTTCACCCATGACTCCCTCAATCATACGGGTGACGCATGGGTCACTCGCCGTTGTGCCTAGCTCGAAGGCACAAAAGAGAGAGCTCTTCATGGGAGTCAACAAATGTCTGGCTTCTAACTTAAAGACATTAAACCCAAGTATTCACGGGAGATAACCCAGTTTTCTTTTCTTTTCATTTTTGTTTTGTTTTGCAATCAAACATCAAAGGAACTAGCCGGTCGGCTTGAATTTTGCAGATTTATGGTAACTTCGTTCTATCTTTTTCCCTGCCTCCTTGTGCACTCCAATGAGGACACTGTCCCATTTAAAGTGTGTGGTGAGATTTAGGTGGATTGGTATTCATCAGTATACCATATTTTAATTGTTCATGCATATGGGAAAGAGTGCTTCTTACCCAAAACACGTAAAAATGCACAAACCTATTTTGATGGAAAAATTGCTACGAATCACTATTTGATCACTCCGGTGACTCTATTCACGGTCGTGGCTGTGGCCGTGAACTGCTTGGTAATTATTTTATTGAATAATCATTTTGGGAATTCATCCCTAATTTTCATAATTGCCATCACGCACCGTGAAGCAGGCCATGAGAAGGACGAGATGACCTTCCAAAATCAGTCACATGTGTATTATGTGTAAGGGGAAGAACTTGTGTCTGAATCTGCGCATAATGTTCAATCTCAATAATGCCACACACCTCAAGTAACTTCGAAGTCGTCATACTCTGAATTGCCAGCCTCTACGTTAATACGTGATCTAAGGGAGGCTAGTGTAGGGGGCTATAAAGAATGTCATGTCATAAAACTTGGATCTACCTTAAGAAAAACGTACTAATTGGTACTTCATCCAACCATTCCTTTTGGTTCTCGAACTCCTTCACATAGGAAGGAGTCTTTTGCGCTTAAAGTAAAAATGGGGTTGATATATAGCATTGTACAACCGATATCCTACCACGTACAGTCTACATCGACAGATAATGCCGCCGCAAATAAAGTTTGGGGTAAATATCCAAGTGTGATGCATCATATCCTTCGAAAATTTTGGGTTTTGGAAGAGATACTAGTTGAGTCTTGGTGGGACATCCCTACGAGATAATGCTAGTTCATCTCTAGAACAAGTAAAATTTACACCCATATGATAGGATTGCCAACTTGAGGATGTGTTTTCGAGGGCATGGATAAAGCTTCTGGCACCCTTTGACTTGATTGACCCTCCGCACGATTGAGGAAAAGGAGCAAGTTCTCTTGCTTGATTAGGCTCACTAAGTAACAAAGTACAAGGCACAAACCCCCTTCTGCATATAAAGTGGCACAAAAAGTGCAATGTGGCACGACAAGATCGTTTTAGTGCGAAAAAGTCTAAAAAGACTGACGTGGGCAGGATGCACATAATTCCTTATCAAACTACATAGGCTTCGCCCAATATTCATAAACGAAGACTCGAGGAAGAAAAAGAGAACTCCATCTCATGAGAAGCAAAGTATTTCCTTCTTATAAAGTATGTTTGAGCATTATTGCCATGATCAAAGGTTTCTAAGTGCAAGGGTTGACCTAGTAAGCTTCTTATGATCCACTACCTAAGATCAAAAGTAACGTGTCATTGTGAGAATCTAGTAAGAAGACTGATGTCGATCTTAGATTTGCTTGAGGACAAGCAAAGTTCAAGTGTGTGGTTATTTGATGACACGTGAAAATGTCTATTCTAATTTCTAGCCCTCCATATTGTGACCAAAAGTGCGTACATTTCCCATAATTATCGTCATAATACATTGAATTATTGTTGCGATTGTTTCAAGTGCATTCTGGCAACCCTATGATTGCTTTTATACATTTGATACGCTTTTGGCTAGTGTTTTGTGCATTTTCAGGGTCGAGCAGCCTAGTGGGCCACTTGGATCAATCCCAAGTTGTTGGAGTATGATTATGAATATTGGACGTCAATGAAGAAAGTTGGCCACGATCCCTTTTTGCTGGAGCCAACCACTTTGTCCAAAAGTTGTCTATAAGTAGCCTGATTCACTGGTCATGTGTTTGGAGGCTTCTTATTGGTTGAATGAAGTAGTATGGGTGGTTTTCTCTCATTGTAAAGCCTAATGGAAAGCTATAAATAGGGCTCCAGAGCTAGATTTAAAGGGGAGAGAGAGGTCAAGGAAAGTTTGTTACTCTTCTGACAGAGCAACCCTTCTGAGTTTTGACTTATAACAACGCCACCTTCGAGGGAGAACCGGAGGTGAAAAAGGCACCACTAGGTCCATTTTCTCTGTTATGGACGCCAATTCTTGTGGTCTCCTGGACTCTTCGTTTTCATCGATGAATGCCCAGGACACCCTCCCCATGGGTTGGCTAAGTTTCTTAGTTGCATAGGTACTTGAACCCTAAGGGTTCTAGCCATGTAAACTAAATGATTTGGTTAATATGATTGTTTGATTTCCATATATGAGATGCTTGATTTTCTCTATTTTGTTGTTGATTCGAATGAATGCTTAGTCGACCTTGTACTCCCTCAAGGTACATGGATAGAAATCCTAGTCGTTTAGGATGGGTTTAGGAATAGCAGTCATACTCGATTGAACCTAGGGATGGCTATACGGTCTAGTCCGGTTAAATTGGCCTGAATTGATTCGGTCCTGGTCCGACTTTTTGAGAATATAAGGACCAAAGATTGGATTGTATACATTCCGGTCTTGATCCGGTCCGGTCTTGAACCGATCTGGTCCCAATTCGGTCTGGGTTTTAGATTGAGCTTGTGGGGATTTGAGTGGCCTGAGGCCTGAAAGGGTGAGGATTTGGTTAAATTTTGGGTGTTGGGCTCTCTTATCCGGTCTTTATCGAGTTTTTGGTGTGGTCTCGAACGGTTTTTTACCTCAAATCTAAGCCCGAAGATGGGATTGGATTGTTTGCTATCCGGTCTCGGTCCGGGTTATACGATCTGGTTTCGGGTAAAACCAAAATCCTGGACCAAATATCCAGCCCTAATTGAACTTCATTCAGTCAAATGGCATATCCCCTCAAAGAAGATTTTTGAAGGGACCTTGTCGGCTATTAGTTCAGGTAAATGTTTCAACACAAGGTGGGATCTAACAAAATAAGAAATTGACAGCTCGTATGCTCTGATCATCAAGGGCGTGTGATTAAGAAACCCAGGAGGAATGATGCCTATAAAATGCCTTCCTTTCATACTCTCTTACTCAACCTGCTAAACCAATCTCTTCTTCAATAGAACCGTACCTCGCTTCCGAAGTAAGGGTTCTGTGAGAGACCCGAGGGAATACAATCATGGCCTTAGGGCCACGTAAAATTTTTCTACACTACATGGAGGATCAACATGTCATTATTAATAATGCAGGTGTCTCTTCGAATTATAGTGGTGGAGCAATCTATGTGGATATCCGCGTGTTGCTAGTTCATTGCGACGTTGGAATTTTGGTGTGTTAGTAGGCAAAACAATAGGGCAGTCCATCTAGTGGCTAAAAATTCACTTTCTATACGCTATGTTGGGTATGAAAAGGGGCGGTCATGAGGGTGTACCGGGAGGCCCTCCAACACAGGGGCTCGAATATTAAGGGGCCTCCACTTAGATCCGTTAGTTAATTTGATCATATATTATATGTTGCACTTACGGTATACTATTATATGATTAATTGATTTTGAATTTGATAATGACTTTAATTATATTAATCAATATCGGTGTTAGTTATTGGTCAATATTCTCATGTATACATATATAGAAGACACGTATAATGATTGTTAAAGTCGTATTTGGGAGCCGAAAGTCCTATTTGTTTAGAAAATAACACAAGAAAGCATTAATGGATTAGTTAGTTATGGCAACGAATGAAAATTATCTCGTGGAGACTACACGAATTATATAGCTAATAGATAATTTTATCTTAAACAATGCGGTAGAGAGATTATATTTTAAATAAGAATGATATAGCCATTTTCAATTTATTACTAACATTTAGTTTGAATTACATCTTATTTCTCTAACAATGTCTCTACGATTTATTGGCTGGCCCTGGGTATAACTTTTGTGTTTGACTCTCTTCTGAGGTCGGCATTATGTAACTTGTTGATTCTTGTTAATGCAAATGATAGTTTCGTAAAAAAAATTAAAATATCAATTTAGAAACTTCATTATTGTTATTATTGGTTTTTCAAAATTAGAACTTTTTATTAGAAGGTTTCACTTCAGTGCCGGCCCGATGATAGAATTTTTTTGGTCTGCTGTCTGCACCATTGGTGATGGGCTTTCTCCAATGAGCTTGCACAAAACCATTTCAGCCAATTAAATGTTAGGGGGATAAAACATGAGCCCAATAAGGCCCAGTTTACTATGATCTTTGAAGTTTGAACACGAACCCATTAAAGCCACTTGCGCGGGTCATATACAGTTGTATCCAGCTAGCTCGCCAAGTCATTTACATAATACTCATCAAACTTTGGCAGTTACAAAAACTTTTTACAATTTCTTAACGCTCAAGCTGAAGTAATTAGCAGCCCTTTGATCGCTTTTTTCCGGTGTTATTAAAGCTGAGCCGAGCCGCTCGGTCCGACCGGTAAAACCGCCACTCAGTCATAATACCAGCTCGAAACAATTTAAAAGCCGCTTCGGTTTTATGTAGCGGTTGACGAGCTACCGAGGCGGTTAACCACTCGAGCCGATCGAGTCGCTCGTCCGGTTTTTGCCATTCAACCGTTAAATTTAATTAAAAAAAATTGCAGAAAATTGAAAATGGAAATAAAATAAAAACGTCGAGGTCTCAAGCTGAATTTTTATTTCCATTTCACAATTACGAAGGAAAGAGACGAGCTCTGATTAAGAAATGTCCACTATTTATACTGATAACGCTTATTAGGTACCAGTTCTCTAACGGTTTTTAAATGGTCTAATATCGGTTGGACCATTAAAATACGAGCCATTCGCATTACTGGGTCGTGCTCCGGTTCGGTTCTGAGCTTTTTTCCCTCTTTTTTGTGGCCTCAAAATTTAGTCACCTAATTGGCCAAGATATACATACATTCTCACTGAAATATTGTTCTAAATAAGGATTTTTTTCTTATATACTTAATTGTCTTGTTAAAACATGTTGTACCAACCCACTAACCTTCTTATATCATTGAATTTTGGGTAAAATATATATTTCACCTCAACTTATTACGTGCTTCATTCTCTCTCTAACCCTAGCATTATTGGGTTTAGCTATCGAAAGCCGAGTGTGATCACCTTCGTATGGGGTGAGAACTCATATCTCTATTTTTCACTTCGGTGAAGTGTCCTTACCAACGCTTACATATACTACTACTTATTTGGACGTTATTTATTTGTACTTTCCAAGTATCATTACATTATATATACACCCCCACGGGAGCAGATCAGGTGAGTAACTTTGTGGTGAGTAACCATGAGTAACCCGTCCACATCAGCATGACATTAGCATCCTCTCTCTCCTGGAAAGCCTTTAATTTCCCCCTCTTTAATCTTTGACGAACGATTTCTCACTCATTTTAAGTCGAAATTTAATTTTTTTTGCACAGTTAGATCAGATTAATTGTGCTCTTCAAAATGATATCCACTTTAATATATTTTTCGAACAAAAAAAATTGAGACATTTTTTACCAGTCTATACCATATGGTATTGACTGGTATTGAAATAAAAGCATACATATGGTTTGAAAAAAGTACCATGGTGGTATGAACAAACCAATACTGTAGGATGGTTGTATACATGATAGTAGAAATATATTAATTGTCATTTACGACTTTTAACATTGTATACCACAAGATACCACCCCGTACCAGGGTGGTATTGTATGGTATTGTGTGGTATTTTTTGGTCCTATAATTTGTTCACCCATAAATTTGTAGATCCAATAGATCATGATGAACTCGTCCCTTCTGTGCAAACGTTTTCAAAAACGAATTAAAAACGAAGAAGATACCATACAATACCACCCCGTACCAGGGTGGTATTGTATGGTATTGTGTGGTATTTTTTGGTCCTGTAATTTGTTCACCCAGAAATTTGTAGATCTAATAGATCATGATGAACTTGTCCCTTCTGTGCAAACGTTTTCAAAAACGAATTAAAAATGAAGAAAATACCATATGGTATGCAGTTGGTACCGAGAGGCCATAATTTTTTGTTCTAAAAAAATATTTAAAATTGATCTCATTTTGTAGAGCACGATGAACTCGTTCCACCTGTGCAAAAAAAATTAAAATCCGAGTTAAAACGAAAAAGATATGAGCCGATTAAGAAAGCTAGAGAAAATAAAAATGATCTTTAATTCTCCATCCTTAGATCTGGATTTTCTAAATGAAGGGTTCAGATTTGGTTATTGATGGATGCATAACCCATGGTTATGCACCCTATCTTGAGCCCACCCCCACGGCTCAAGATAGGGTGCATAACCATGGGTTATGCACCCATCAATAACCAAATCTGGACCCTTCATTTAGAAAATCCAGATCTAAGGATGGAGAATTAAAGACTATTTTTATTTTCACTAGCTTTCTTAATTGACTCATATCTTTTTCGTTTTAACTCGGATTTTAATTTTTTTTGCACAGATGGAACGAGTTCACCGTGCTCTACAAAATGAGATCAATTTTCAATATTTTTTTAGGAAAAAAAATTCTGGCCTCTCGGTACCAACTGCATACCATATGGTATCTTCTTCGTTTTTAATTCGTTTTTGAAAATGTTTGCACAGCAGGGATGAGTTCATCATGATCTACTGGATCTACAAATTTCTGGGTGAACAAATTACAGGACAAAAAAATACCACACAATACCATACAATACCACCCTGGTACGGGGTGGTATTGTATGGTATCTTCTTCGTTTTTAATTCGTTTTTGAAAACGTTTGCACAGAAGGGACGAGTTCATCATGATCTATTGGATCTACAAATTTCTGGGTGAACAAATTACAGGACCAAAAAATACCACACAATACCATACAATACCACCCTGGTACGGGGTGGTATTGTGTGGTATACAATGTTAAAATTCGTAAATTACAATTAATATACTTCTACTATCATGTATTCAACCATCCTACAGTATTGGTTTGTTCATACCACCATGGTACGTTTTTCAAAACATATGTATGCTTTTATTTCAATACCAGTCAATACCATATGGTATAGGCTGGTAAAAAATGGCTCAATTTTTTTTGTTCGAAAAATATATTAAAGTGGATATCATTTTGAAGATCACAATTAATCTGATCTAACTGTGCAAAAAAAATTAAATTTCAATTTAAAATGAGCGAGAAATCGTCCGTCAAATATTAAAGAGGGAAAAATTAAAGGTTTTCCATGAGAGAGAGGATGCTGATGTCATGCTGATGTGGACGGGTTACTCATGGTTACTCACCATAAGGTTACTCACCTGATCCATTCCCCACCCCCACAACCCTACTTAATTCTTTGTACCTCTCTCAGTAAAACTGTCCAAGCTTGCCTTCATGGGTAGGCTAACTGGCTAAGGGGGAGAAATTCACGAATGTCCGGTTTAGCATCATTCTCGAGTCGTCCCAGACGGGTAATTAAGAAGTTACAATAATTATAGTTTTATAGTCCAATGGCTCATACTACTTGCAGGGTAAGTCGGTAAGATTATCTATCTTCCAAAGCTAACATTACGTTCAAAAGTTTGATACCATTTATTACTTAATGCAATTAATCTCAAGAATTCAATAATTCACAAGTCAATAATGTTATTAACCTAATATTATAAAATTTCACTAGTTTCAATAAAATATGTGTATTAAACATGTTATACTCGATTTGTATTTGTAGTCATTTCTTCATGAATAATTTGTTCGCATTTAGTACGAGAACAAAACTCTTATCCTTACACCGCATAAAAGTATAGCTATTACATATACTAGATCGGTAATCTCCAAGTGTTAATTGAGAGCAAATGGGGGTGATAAGCCTGGCTTCCATGCAAGAAATTAAATGGGGATTAATATTTGTCAGCTAATTAAAAAATATGTGTATTAAACATGTTATACTCGATTTGTATTTGTACTAATTTATTTTATAATAATTTGTACGCATTTAGTACGAGAACAAAACTCTATCCTTACTGCATAAAAGCATAGCTATTACATATACTAGATCGGTATTCTCCAACTGTTAATTGAGAGCAAATGGGGGTGATTAGCCTGGCTTCCATGCAAGAAATTAAATGGGGATTAATATTTGTCAGCTAATTGAAAAATATGTATATTAGACATGTTATACTCGATTTGTATTTGTACTCATTTTTTTATTAATAATTTGTTCGCATTTAGTACGAGAACAAAACTCTTATCCTTACACCGCATAAAAGTATAGCTATTACATATACTAGATCTGTATTGTCAAGTGTTAATTGAGAGCAAATGGGGGTAATTAGCCTGGCTTCCATGCAAGAAATTAAATGGGAATTAATATTTGGCAGCTAATTGAATGTCATAGGGGAAATCCCATAACAATCATACCCAGCATTTAAATTCAATGAAAAATGGGAAGACAAACCATCAAAAAGTAAAATTAGAGGACTAAATGTGTAATTTACCATCCAACTTTTAGCCTTGATTCTACTTCACAAAACCCAAAAGGCCGGCGCACTCAGCTGCAGAACTATGTGCCTCCTCTGCTTAGAGAGCGCTCGATTTAAAAATTCTCTTTCTTTCCTTCCCTTCCCTTCGCTCTCTAAACAAATCTCCGTCAAGCCTCGCTTGTCGGCCTTCCCCATTCCCTTGCTCGCCGTCGTCTCTTTTCCCCTCTTCCGCCCCATCTCCGCTCGCTCGGACACCGTTCCGGCGAGATCCGAAGGTATCTAATCTAGACTTCTCTCTTTCGTTTTCCTCCTTTTTCTCCTCTATCTTCTGCACGTTTTGGTTCCCGGGAAAAAAGAAAATGTCGGCAGACTAAACCGAAAGAGCTACAGTTCTCATTTCCCTTTTCGATTTCTCCATTAGTTGAGGTTTAGTTTGGCTTTGGAATTTCTCAATTGCTGTTTGCTCGGAAGCATCTACCCAGCTGTGTGCAAATCAATCTTGTTGTGAACTATTTGGACTTGCTCGAGGAGTCCCAGCTGACTCTTCTTGATTTTATTTCCTCGCGTTTCTGTTATTTTTTTCCCTGTAGTTTTTAGTCTTGCAATCTGGCCTTTTTACTTGCTTGATAAACTGGTGATAAATTGCTATGGAAAGGATCTGGGATACTGAGAGGAAGTTGGATTAGGTTTCTTAAAGTTGTAGCAAAGGCCCAGTTTAGGCTGCATTTTTACTCCATCGTTGGTTCTCTTTTGGAGGAGACTGTTTCCACTTTGTATAGGTTGAGTTTCATTGTGCAGTTCGTCCTCTGATCTCTGGTAACTTAGTGGTTTTGTGCTGGAATCTGGATATTGCTGTTATCCAGTGTTTCTCGTCATATCAAGCAATAGAGAGAGATCATGTATAGTGTATACTTGAAAGGTGATTCTGAAATTTTGAGAAAGTAAATTAGGTCTTGAGGGTTTGTATTAGGGTTGTAGCAAATGCCAAGATTAGGATGCAATTCTTGCTCAACTTTACTTTCTGGTTTGAGGAGAGGCTTTGAGCTACATGAAGAAATAACAGTGCCCTTAGCTCTGGTTACTTGGGGAGTTTACTGGAATCTGGACAAAAGTTGTCCTCTTTGTTTCTGTTTAGTTTTTGTTCTTTTAGGAAATGGCAATGTAAGTTGACATGACTTCACTAGATAAGCAACGTTTTCACATCTTCTGCCCTTTCTTCAGATGTCTGGTGATGTGGAGAACCCGAAAGCTCCGCTAGGCTCCCCTAAATCCAATGAAGTAAAGTCTACCTGGTCAAGTTACTTACTCGAGAAGACATCTCTCTATGGTATAGCAGCAGGCTACTGTATCTCAGCATCCTTACTCTCTATCCTCAACAAATGGGCGGTCATGAAATTCCCGTATCCAGGAGCCTTAACTGCTCTCCAATACTTCACAAGCGCAGCAGGCGTCCTGCTATTCGGCTCCTGCAACCTCCTAGAACATGACAAGCTCAACCTACTAACCATGTGGAAATTCCTACCAGCAGCAATCATGTTCTACCTCTCCCTCTTCACCAACAGCGAGCTCTTGCTCCATGCCAATGTTGACACCTTCATTGTATTCCGTTCTGTGGTCCCCATCTTTGTTGCAGTAGGCGAGTCCTTCTTCCTCCGCCAGCCATGGCCAGCTCTCAAAACCTGGCTCTCCCTCGCCACAATCTTTGGTGGGAGCGTCCTCTATGTCCTCACAGATTACCAATTTACCCTCACTGCCTACAGCTGGGCTTTAGCTTACTTGATCAGCATGACAGTCGATTTCGTGTATATCAAGCACGTGGTCATGACCATTGGCTTGAACACCTGGGGGCTGGTTTTGTACAACAATCTCGAGGCGCTAATGCTTTTCCCTCTCGAGTTGCTGATAATGGGTGAGCTGAAGAAGATTAAGCATGAGATTACCGAGGAGAGTGATTGGTACTCCTTTGAGGTCGTTTTGCCTGTGGGGCTGTCTTGTCTTTTTGGTCTGGCGATCTCGTTCTTTGGGTTCTCCTGTCGGAGGGCGATTTCTGCTACTGGGTATACAGTCCTCGGCGTGGTGAACAAGCTACTGACTGTGGTGATTAATCTTGTCATATGGGATAAGCATGCTACGTTCGTTGGGACCATAGGGTTGCTGATTTGTATGGTGGGTGGGATTTTGTACCAGCAGTCTACTAGCAATAAGCCTAAGGCTGCTGCAGAAGTAACGGTGAAAGAAACCGAGGGTGAGGGAGGAGAAGCAGAAGAAGTGCAGAAGTTGCTGGAGATGCAAAGTAAAGATGTTTCGGAACCTCAGCAAGGTGAATGAGGAAGCAAATCATAGTTTACATTATTCGCCTTTTTGTTCTGATGAGTTCAATTCTGGGGTGCCGAATTCGTGGAATGCAAGTTTTCTGTTCCTTGTTGCCCTTGTGATATTCACATACACAGATTCTTTTGAACCTTGAATGAGGAAATGTTAGTTTCGATTTTGAAATTTGTAACCAATCTCATCAGAACAATTACCTGTAGTAAAAGTGTTTAGTGGCAAATAACTTTGAAAAGTGATCTAGTAATCAATGCTTCTGATTGAGTCTAATTAGTTTCTGTTTCCTGGTTGGAGCTTTAACCTGTTGCTTGAGCAGTTTCGAGATGAAAACGTGAGCTACTTAACGATTGAAAGACTGTCTCCATCCGAGTCCGTGCTGGCTTTTATCTTTAGCGTGGGTCACATTCTAGTACAAATTGACCTTAATGGCTCGCTGGCTATATAGATTTGCTCAAGCTGTGGACCAAAGCTATAAGGAAGGTGCTTTTGAGTGGCGGAGATTGCCTTGTATTTCCAGCCCTCCTGATTATAGTCCACCAAAAATGAGTTTCTCAAGTTAATTCGAGTTATTAAGATATGCGATTTGACGGAATTCGAAAATAAATAAGCATTTAAATTTTTTTTTTTTAACTCGTAAGTCCACTTGGTTTATCGTAAATGGACATTTTGGTATATCATTAACTTCACGTAGTCATTCTTGCAACGGTGTGTGGTAGTTTACAAATTGAACGAACGATTTCTGATTACAATAAATTAAATTATTCACTTGACTTTGTGAATTCGAACGAATTATCAAAACAACTCTTTCATATTGAATATCTCCTCTAAATAAACTCGAATTTTAAGAAGTAATTGTCTTATAATAACTTATCGATCAAATGCACTCTTAATCAACAAAAGCGTGAACATTCCACTCTAAAGAACTAATATGATATTATTTGGATTAACAACTTGTATTATTGGAACAAAGGTTAGAGAGGGAAAAAAAAAAAAGAACTAACTACTCTTATCAATGCAATTCAACACAGATGAAACCATCCCCACCATACCATTTATTAACGATGATAGATTATATACACGAACAACAAACTTTGTCTCTCATGGAAAAAAAAAAAGGGAATTTTCTGATTCTGAACTTTTCACAATCAATTTCCCCTCAATTCAACCACAGAAGCTCCTGGATGAGAGCATCTTTTGATCATCATCGCAAGCAGCAGAAGAACTTGAGAAACGAGAAGCAGTCAACAATGGCGCCGAACCAGCTCCGCCGCATCTCCCTCTTCCTCCTCACCGATTTCCTCTCGCTCTCCCTCCGGTAATGCTCCAGCACGTCCTCTTTGTACTTGTAATCCTCTATCCCTTCCGCATCATCCGTCCCGTAGAACACATCCCCCACGAATTCACTCGACCCGCCGCCGCCGCCGGATCGCCGGCCGAGATCCAGCGTTGCCATATGCGGCGGCGGAGATCTCTTCTGGCTTCTTCTGATCAGCCTCGACCCCCAGCTTCCCCAGCCGCCGCTGTCGGCGGAGGAGGGGGAGAAGCAGCCGCCGCAGTCCTCTCCGTCGGACAGGCTGAAGGAGAGGCCTCTCGCCATCGGAGGATTTTTGGTTTTTGTGTGGGAGAGAAAGAAAGAAGGTGGGAGAAGGAATTTTCGGGGGAAGAGAAACAGAAATGATGGGGATAGAAATTCGCTCGCTCGGCCGCCGCTAATACAAGAAGACACCAGAACGAGGAGTGACGTGGCGTGAGATGGTTGGGCGGTGGAGGTGGGAGTAGGAAGTGTTTTGATGGCTACTGCCCTGCCTACCTTCCCTCGCCAAGCCAATTACGATAAGTATAAGGATTAAGGACTAGTTTTATAATGAAGTGATAATTTAATTTAACATAATTCAATGATTAGAAGAATATAGATTATAGAACCAACCAAAACCATTAGAAACAACAAAATGAAAAAGAAAGGAACTATAATAAGAATTGTTGTTGTCTAATGAAAATATGGTGGGTGGATGGAGTGGGTCACAAATCAAATCAAAATCGACTACTTAACGATTTGCTTTTATTTGAGATATTGTTTAGGTTAGTTTTCATTCTACCATTAAAAATGTTATACCTTAACCTTTAATTGAATTTGAAAATACTGAAATTTATCCATGCTAAATCAAAGTCGGGTTGAGACATATCAAATTGAATGCATTTTCATTCCAGACATGGAATTTCTCTTTCTTTCTCAACTTGATTTAGCTCTAGTTGCATCATCGTTCTAGCTTATTCAATCAAATGTATCTTCGTCTAGAGTTTTGATCTATCTTTATTTTTTTAATGTGACACCAGCATTCATTCTGCATGTGAGTAATGAGCTCTATAATCTACTCATATATTATCTGGACTTAAACACACATACTTGTAGTATGAGAATTTTTTTTTGTTGGAAATTACATTTGTTTTATTTATAATTTACTATTTTTCCGTCGATTATCTTTAAGGATAAAGATAAATAAGAAAAACATGTGGACTGTGGCTGATGATATCCCTGTTGATTGACAAGCTAGTATTGTAATGCCGTCGCAGGCCGCAAATGCACTTTTAATAAAATTCAATCCAATGCTCGATTTATTTTACATCTCATCTTGATTCAATATTGTAGTTCTTACTTTGATTCCATTTTCATTATTTAATCTAAATAGGGGATAATTAGATGATCACAACAAGTATAATGTGTCGTCATTATTCGACTCGGTCTAAAACTGAACCAAATCCATAATGAAATCCAGATAATTTAAATTTTTAGGAATCAAGATTAATGCGGCCTAAGTAACCATGATTATTTATCATCCTCAATTCAGGCGAGTCACATTAATATTCGACCTTCCGTGGACCAAATCATTTTCCACCTGCCAGTAGGCATATAATCACATACCTGCTGAGCACATGTCAAATTCTGTCCATTCGAATTCTGGTAGGAAACCCCAAAATGGTAAAAATGGGCATATGCTTGGAACGTCACGTCACAGCCAAAAACCCAGCTCGCAGATTCAGAGAAACAAAGTACCACACGACTCTCTTTGTCTCCATTTCAAGACTTAAGATGATGCGTTCAAGATGTCATCATAGTGTACCATTACACATCTTATTAACAGCGTCAAACTTTTGAAAGAATCCTTCAGAAGAACTAACAAGATATATATGTAAGAAAATAACAACCATCCCCTTCGCCATAGAAGCAATGTGCGAACTCTTCTCAGGGACGGTGAAATCACCCACAATTGGTAACAGTTGATGTGAAAATGCCAGACAGAAAAGAAGACTACAACTAATGACTGCCTGCTCCTGCAGTCGAGAGAATACACCACCTGAGAATTACACTTGTAGTTGGTACGATTTATTTCGCGATCTTCAACTCCCCCTCGCAAGCGAAACTTTCCTGCAGAACAGAAGGCACTTAGACTGATGATCCTGACAGCAATGTACAATTGACTCAGATTTGATCACTTGACTTGAGAATATCAAAACTAGGGATGACAAAAATATCCACATTCATGGATTTCGTCGGAACCTGGCTACATCCCACATGGTAACACTCAACTGGAGGGATATATAGTGGTACCCATGGAATTACCCTGTGTCCAATAAGGCGTAGCTCAGGATTTGATTTACATCCTGAACCTCAAGTGGGTATGGAAATATGGGTACCAAAACCAGACTAGTTATGCTGAGCAATGGATAGGCTATTGGATAAGTAAAAGATACGATTTGGGACAGAAGTAAGCAGAGATGCAGGAGCAAACCTTTATAGAACTTTAAGCAGTAGCCTGCAGCAACTCTCTATCTGCACGCTCCCTGATCCTCCTCTCGAGCTCCGGCCTGAAATGTCTAATTAGTCCTTGGACAGGCCAAGCAGCAGCATCACCCAGAGCACAGATAGTATGCCCCTCAATCTGCTTAGTCACCTCCTGAAGCATATCAATCTCTTCCAACTTCGCATCTCCAACTTTCATCCTCTCCATAATCATCCACAGCCACCCTGTTCCTTCCCTACATGGAGTACACTGCCCACAGCTCTCGTGTTTGTAGAAGTACGACAGCCTAGCAATCGCATCAACAACATCTGTAGACTTATCCATCACTATCACCGCCGCTGTTCCTAATCCTGATTGCACATTCTTCAATGCGTCGTAATCCATCAACACGTCATCACATATGTGTTTTGGCAATAACGGGACCGAAGACCCACCTGGGATAACAGCCAGCAAGTTGTCCCATCCACCGCGGACCCCACCACAGTGTCGTTCAATGAGCTCCTTTAAGGAAATACTCATCTCTTCCTCAACTGTGCATGGCTTGTTCACATGGCCAGAGACACAGAACAGCTTTGTTCCAGAGTTGTTCTTCCTTCCGAAACTAGCAAACCACTCAGGCCCACGTCGGAGGATAGTGGGAGAGACCGCGACTGTCTCAACATTTGTCACTGTAGTAGGGCATCCGTAGAGTCCTGCATTGGCAGGGAAAGGCGGCTTCAACCTTGGCTTGCCTTGCTTCCCCTCAAGGCTTTCTAGAAGAGCGGTTTCTTCTCCGCAAATGTAAGCACCAGCCCCATAGTGGATATGAACATCGAAGTCGTAACCTGTTTCACAGGCGTTTTTTGCCGAGAAGTCCGGCAGCATACGCTTCTTTCCTTGCGATCTCCAGGTTGTTACGCTCGTTTACGTATTCACCCCTGATGTAGATGTATGCAGCACGAGCTCTCATTCCTACACCAGCAATCAAACAGCCCTCGAGCAGCTTGTGGGGATCATGACGCATGATTTCTCTGTCTTTGCAAGTTCCCGGTTCACTTTCATCGGCATTGACTACCAGATAGGAAGGGCGGCCGTCAGAGACTTTGGGCATGAATGACCATTTGAGTCCCGAGGGGAAACCAGCCCCACCACGACCTCTGAGGCCGGATTTCTTTACTTCGTTGACTATCCAATCGGTGCCCTTGAGGACCAAGTCCTTGGTTCTGTACCAGTCACCTCTTTTCATTGCACCTTTGAGGAAAGGGTCGTGGAGTCCATACAAGTTGGTGAAGATGCGATCCTCGTCACTCAAGCCACCGAAATGGGTCTTCTCAGGAGGTGGTGGTGGTGGTGAAGGTGGCTGTGGTGTGCTGGCATTGCTTGCAGCTTGTGTGCTTAATGATCGGAAGGCTAGAGGGAGTTTGTTAGCTTGATGATGAGCCAACACTGCTCTCTGCATCGAAAGGATGCCCCTAATGGGTGCCTGTGCAGAAAAAAGAAAGAACACATAGCTCTAGTTAAGCCTGCCGACCAGCCTTATATCAGTACTCTGGATACAAATCTACAGCAGAAGTTCAGAACCATCAAATAGGGTAGAGTTCACGTAGAAATAGAGCTTAAAGTTGGCTGAATGATAAAGCAACAAACAGAACTGGTACTTAAATTTCCTAGCAATATATGAGGCATGATATTCCGTTCATATTCTTTAGAATAAAGATTAAAAAACCCATCAATGCTGGAATTGCTTTCAAGTCCCACAACTGCCTCAGCATAAACGTCCATCACAATTCAGAACACAGGAAAAATAAAATCTCTCAAAGACTTCTGATGACATGAAAGTAAGTCATGGGGGAAAGCCACAATTTAAACCTCAACTCAATTTTAGAAGTTTATATAACATCTTAGACCGATTTACTAGAGAACTCCCCAGTACTTGCTTTTGTCAATTCCACTTTCTACCATCTTCTTCCAAGCCAAACACGAACATATAGCTCCACTTAAAACCTGATTGTCACTGTCCTACTTCAGCACTCTGTATGTATTAATACCATAGAACACTGGCAAAGGGGAGTAGTTCCATACAAATCGAGCTAACCAGATGATCAAGCAAAAGAACTGATACCAAGGTCAGTAGCAATATACAAGGATACAGAATCTTCTCAATCTGGATTCTTAAAGTTAAAGCTGAAACTGCTGTTAATTTCGGCAAAGCCAAGTGCTTCAGTCTACTACAGGCTATCCCAAACATTGAGATACTCTCAATGCCGTCTCCTGATAACCAGCGTCACGTTCGCTGGAACTAAGTATTGAGAAAACGCCTAATACTACTCCCAATTCAGAAAATTGATATCACACGAATGCCATAAACACAATAAACCAGATCCAACCGAGACCCAACTTCTACTCACACAGCCATCAATTCAACAGTACCGTCGAACAGGCAAAAGAAATGAGAAGAACAAAATCCAAAAACCCTAAGATCAACAGCGATCCAAAGTTGAATCGGAGACGAATTCTACAGCCAAACAGCGAAAAAAAGAGAGCAAGCCCTGGAGACTTACCATATGGGCAAAACGTCGGAGGCGTCCGGTGATGTTTCCGGCGGTCTGGAATCGATCGGGATGTGAAGATCGAGGAAATGAGGTGAAAATGGAGAGCTCCCTCGCTATGCCGCCTGAGAGACGGGGAAATGATTTTTATGATGGAGATCTGACGGTGGAGGCGGCAAAGGTATTCGTGATTATCATACGCTCCACGTAGAGGAGCGAAGGGTCGTTCTACCGGAAAGTGGGAGATCGGTTATTATGCTCGTCGGACGGTTGAGATGCTGTGTATGCTTTGTGATGATTGTAGGTACACGTAGAGAGAAACTCAAATAGTGACCACTAGCTCCGGAAAAAAAACGGACGGCCATGATTGTGCGATGGCGGGGGATTGCATTTTTCTCTTTTTGGGCTGGGCTGGGCTCTTAATGAAATATAGGTGAGTCTTTTGAGTGTACCCGGGCCGGGCGGCCCACGAGCTAGCACTGGGATGGTTAGAAGTTAGAACACGGCATCGGTATCAGTACGCTTACGAAATATATGGACCAGAGCAGGTATAATTTACTAGTTGTGTCAGATCTAAACTTTATGAATACGGACACGAGTGCTGGCACGACACGATTTATAAGTGGGTCGTGTTGGACCTAATGTATTTTAGTATCGGTAGACTACAAGCACAACATATATAAAAAATAATTTTGTGATAGAAAATAAATATAAAAAGTATAAATACAATATAATAGTCAAACCTTTTATTTTAGAACAAAATAATAGCCAAATTTTTTTTAAATAATTTAATAGCCAAATCATCAACTTTCTGTCCGGTCAATCGTTAGTTGAATATGACATGTCAATACAAGCTGACATGGCTAAAAGTCAATAATTTGACTCTGCCACATAGATATATATTAATTTTAAATAAAATTTTTTCAAAAAAAATAACATTAAAAAAAAACATACTCCACAACCCTCTCTAATTCTTCCCTCCAAGCGATCACTCTCCACTCTCCTCTACGACCTCTTCCTCAACAAATTCTCCTCCGATGCTTCCCTCTGCGTTGCCGCCATAGCTGACCTCCATATCGTGCAGCCTGCGTCCACAATCCCACTTGCGTTTCCTTCTTAGGCACATTGAGTGGCTCACAAACTGTGGACGCAATCTGGCGGCCGTTAGCTTTGGCGCTTCAATCCCGAGTATTGGACGTTTTTGCGGTCGACATTCACCTGACGGCGAGGATCAGGAAGAGAGTTTTGTTACACTTGGTGGAACGGGGATACCTTGTGGAGACCGTCGCCCGAAGAGTAGCTACTGAATTCCAGATATAGGTTACTCCTGTTCTCTGCTTCGCCTAGGAGAATCTTCCTTCGCTGCCTTCACACTTGTTCTTCTTCCTTCCTCTTCCTTCTAGTCCCACAAAAACAGTCGCACTCTTCCGTTTCTTCCTCCTCAGCCTTTCTAGACGATCTCCCTGCAGTGGCGTAGCCAGGATTTTGGGTAAGGAGGTGTCAACTTAAAAAAATTAAAGCGACTATCAATTTTTAAGGGTGGCCCATGACGAATTCTCATAGTTTGAAAACTCTGTAAAATACATTCATCATCCAGACTATCAAGAATGTCACTCTCAATGTATCCTACCAAAAAATCATTCATGATATCGTCACTCATTCCACTTCGAAGAGTGTTTTTCACGTAGTTCATTGACGAAGGGGAAAGGAGAACGAAGGAAGATGAAAGGTGGGACTGGGAGAAGTCTTGCTTGTTAGAGCTAACGTTCTGATTACTGCTTGAATAAGGATACAATTAATTATATATATACAATAAAACATATTGGTGTATCACATAAGTAATTGTAGTTTAATGGAAGATGACAAAATTAATAATATGGGGGTTCCATGTTCAAATCCTAGTTATAGTATAAACTAATACACCTATTTTTTGATGTTCTAGTCCCAATCCAAATGTGTGCCATGGAACACCCTATTTACATGCTACCTCCACCCTTGTCTCCCTGGCCGCGCGCGCCCGTTCCTGAATTCCATTCGCTCTAGAAGGAGAAAAAAAAAAAGAGCTGAGTCATCGTCGTGTCTTTGACTGAAGAAAAGGAACAAGTGGTTCCCTTGAGCCTTGAAGGATATTGATTTTCAAGATCTCGACCCTCTTTCTTTTGCTTTTGTCGATGGAGGTGGCGGTGACGATTGAGAGAAGGAAACTTATAAGATTAATTCAACCATCATTTTCGGTTTCGGGACTCTTGTTGTCTCGAGGTTGCTTACTAGATTATGATTACTCTGTGGGATTTTGGGTTATGCGAGAAAGAGGTGGTGGGAGGAGGGAAAACTTAATTTCATGGACTTATGTTGAGGAAAAAGACGATCGAAGAAGAATATGCAAAAGAGTGGATTACTTTTGTTTATTCTTATTTTATTTTGTCAAAATAATAATTATATAAATTAAAAAATATCTATGTGGCGTAGTCAAATGATTTTCTCTTTGCCACATCACCAATTGATATCCAACTCAGCAACAAAACTGTCATGTCAGAGTCAACTAATAGTTGACCGGACAGAAAGTTGACGATTTGCGTGTTAAATTATTTTTTAAAATATTTGGCTATTATATTGTTTAAAATGAAAAATTTGTCTATTAAATTATATTTATCCTATAAAAATTATAAGTTCAAATATTACAAAATACAAGTACAAAAATAATTATCTATTACTGTTAGAAGTTGACCATATATATGGGCTCAGGTTGAAGGAGGGGAAACTTAATTTCATGGACTCAGGTCGGAAGTTCGTTGGTCAATTGTTGAGGAAAAAGACGATCAAAGAAGAATATGCAAAAGAGTGGATTACTTTTGTTTATTTTTATTAAAATAATAATTATATAAATTAATAAATATCTATGTGGCGTAGTCAAATGATTTTCTCTTTGCCACGTCACCCATTGATATCCAACTCAGCAACAAAACTGTCATGACATAGTCAACTAACAGTTGACCGGACGAAAAGTTGACGGTTTGGTTATTAAATTGTTTTTGAAAAGGTTTGGCTATTATATTGTTTTAAGTGAAAAGTTTGGCTATTGAATTGTATTTACTCTATAAAAAATGTTATAAGTGGAATGATGCCTTTCTTCGATACTACTTACCAGAGCATGTTGTTTTGCAGGTCCTTCTTCATCCGTCCCGACGGAGGATGACGAAGATGTGATGTTGTGGCGGTTCTCTCCTCGGGGCGACTTCACCCTCTGGACAGCGTACGCGTTGACGGACACAGCGGAGACCATCCACCATAGTCAACTTGTTTGGCGGTCAAACTGGCGAGCTCCGGCCATGCAGAGGGTCCGCGCATTCTTATGGCTGCTGAACCACGAACGGTTGCTCACCAACGTTGAAAGGAACCGGCGACATCTGACCTCGGACACAAGTTGTAAGATATGCGGTGGTGGTCCGGAAACGGCGCTCCACGTCATCCGCGACTGCCCCTATGCTCGAGCTACCTGGGCAGGGCTTCTTGAGAACGAACCAGACTACCGATTCTTTGAACCAAACATCCACAGATGGATGCACTACTACCTCTCAGGGAGCAGTACCATTATCGACGACACACTCTTTGCAGTGATGTGCTGGCTTCTTTGGAGTAAGAGGAATGGCTTCCTATTCTGAGGTGAGTTGAAGACCCATACACAAACCCAGGTCTAGGCAAGACAACTTCGAGATAAATCCTTAAAGCTTTGGAAAAGGAGAGGACCATATTCGGGGACGGGGGACCCCTAGAGCAGCATCACATTGGCTGGCAACCATCGACACAAGACTGGGTCTACATTAACAGTGATGGCTCAGTCAGTTCCTCTCCTGCGAGCACGAGCTGTGGCAGCGTCATGCGGGGAGATGATGGCCGGTTTCTTAGAGATTTCACGCCGAACCTTGGAGGGGGTTCGATCACACATGCGAAACTGGCTGGGGTTATGTATGGGTTGAAGCTTGCTTGGGAAGAGGGACCCAGGAAAGTTATCCTGCAGACAGACTCTTCGACTGCGAAGTCCCTGATTGAGACTGCGACACCACACCACCCACATTACACGCAGGTAGCAGAGATCAGGCAATGGATTAAGCGATCATGAACAGTAAGGATTGATTATTTTTTCCGTGAGGAGAACTTTGTCGCGGACCATTTAGCATCCATAGGCCACACCTATTCGTTTGGGTTACATAGATTTGATAGACCAAGTACGTCTCTTTTATATTGGCTGCACTTTGATCGTGTGGGGATTATGACACCCCATATTATTCGTTTTCAATAAAGGTTAGAGCGCCCTTAGTGCTCTGGTTTCACAAAAAAAAAAAAAAACAAATTATCTATTGCTCTTATAAGTAGCCTATAAAGATATATATGGGCCAAGTATTGAGACAAGTGGGCCACCATGCCCATGATCATAAAAGCCCACAGAACAATCAGGCCAAGCCCAAACGGATAGACACGCGCGCTAGGGAATACGGGAAGCGGTCTTTGAATAAGACATCAGAATACCGCCTAACATAAAAGACTAACGGCTACATGGTCGTCTTAGTATGGAGACTGACTGCAGTACGAACTGACTGTGCATTTAATGAATTCCAGACCACCGCCCCCAGGTAGCATTTCAGTAATGAAACATGGAACATCGGATGGATGTGGGATCCATCCGGCAATAGCAACATGTAGGCAACCAGATTGATCTTCTTGATAACCTCATATGGTCCAAAATATCGTGCAGCCAAACTTCTGATGTAACTGCTTGAACACAAAATGGTGTCGATAAGGGTGCAGCCACAGTAGAACACTATCTCCCACTTGAAACTCCTCTTCGCGCCGACCTTCATCCGCAATCTGCTTCATTCTGTTGTTGGCAGCCGCCAAATTGTTCTTCAACTAAGTGAGAGCCTCGTCCCGAGCAACCATCAATCTATTCACCGCATCCACCAGACTGTTCCCCTTCCTGTACCTCACCAGCGACAGAGGAAGCCGCCCATACAAGGCCTCGAAGGGAATCGTCTTTATCGCCCGGTGGTAAGTGGTATTATACCACAGCTCCACCCATGGAATCATCCACAACCAACTTCGCGGCTGCTGATGCGCGAAACACCACAGATACTGCTCCAAGTGCCTGTTAATGACCTCCGATTGGCTATCTGTTTGCGGATGATATACTGAACTCATCCGCAGAGCCTTCTTCGGCATAACAAACACCTCCTACCAAAATTTACTCAAGAAAATGGGATCACGGTCATTTACAATGGTTCGTGAAAATCCATGGTGGAGGACGACTCATGTCACGAACTGCTCTGCCACTGTCTTGGCGGTATAGGGATGCGCCAAGGCCATGAAGTGTGCGTATTACGTCAGTCGGGCAACGACTACGAATAAAACGGTCTTCCCTCTGGACGGAGGTAATCCCACCACGAAATTCATACTGACGTCCTCCCAGACCCGTTTCGGAACTGGAAGTGGCTGAAGAAGCCCCGCCGATCTCAATAGGAACGCCTTCATCCTCTGACAGGTGTCACACGCCGCCACATACTCCTTAACATCCTGAGCCATTTTAGGCCAGTAGAAATGAGCGCGAATCTGTCACAGCGTTCTCTTGGCCCTCAATTGACCACCCATCCGACACTCCTTTAGATAGGATTCCGTCTCTACTATCCCCGCGCAACTCATCCCAAAACTGCGGCACCGGCCCGGTGACCCCCGCCAATACTTCTCCCTCGTGGCTTTGAGAAAGACCATCTGCTACCACATTCGCTGGCCCTGGCTTGTAGTGGATCTCATAGTCGTACCTCATCAACTTTGACACCCATTTATACTGATCAGGAGTGGAGACTTTCTTACTCAACATGTGGTTCAAGCTCTAGTGATCCGTGTAAATGTAAAATTTCTGACCCATAAGGTATGATATCCACATATGAACTGTTGTAATAATAGCCCGCATCTCCTTCTGGTAGGTTGATCATGCTTCTTTATTCGGTGTTAGCATCTTACTCATGAATGCGATCGGGTGCCGGTCTTGTGACAGTACTGCGCCAATCCCCCTTCCAGACGCGTCGGCCTCTATGACAAAAGGCTTCAAAAAAGTTAGGTAATGCCAAAGTCGGAGTCGTGGTCATTGCTCTCTTCAGCTCCTGAAATGCCGCCTCAGCTGCCGTGTTCCAGCCAACCCTCCCTTCTTTAAGAGATCGTGTAACGGTTTGGCAATGCGACTGTACCCCTGCACAAATTTCCAATAATACCCGGCCAGCCCCAGGAAACCACACAATTCTGTCACTGTAGTCTCCATCATGTCCCGTATCTTGGCTTGATCCACCCGCACTCCTTGTGATGTCACCAAATGCCCAAGATACTCAATCTCTTGCACCCCAAAAGCGCATTTAGACGCTTCAATGCAATACTGGTGTTGCTTCAAGATCTCAAACACATCATGCAGATGACCCAAGTGCTCCTGCCAAGTCTGACTATAAATAAGAATGTCATAGAAAAACACTAGTACCGACCGCTGGAGCATAGGCCGGAATATGTCATTCATCGTAGACTGGAAAGTAGACGAGGCATTACACAATCCAAAAGGCATTACCAAATACTCATAATGCCCGTTATGAGTGCGAAAAGTCGTCTTATGCACATCCTTCTCCTGCATTCGTGATTCGGGCCTAAATGTACACTTTTTATCCCCGTTTCTCATTGGCGTTTGTGGCATTTGAGCTCCAAAAAGTGGTCTTACGCTAGGTTTGTTGTGTTTCAATGTGTTTCAGAATCTAACAGGTGGAACCAACCCCGGAGTATAAAAATGAAATACTGCATCCAAATGACCCTTTTATCCTTTATGTTCTTTCCGCTGCAAATTTGTAAATTTTTGGTGTAGGCATAGGGGAAGAAGTTCGACATTCCTGATCACAAATCACATTCATGCTCTCTTCAACTAAAACTACAATGGGTTCGAAATAACACTCATAAGTGTACCTGGACTTTGGGTTGTGCATTTTATAACACAAGCACAATTTAGGTCCGTTTATCTTGTGCAGTGTTTGGCACAACCTGTCAGTTTTTGTGTCATGTCATGACAACTCATTTTTCAAATTTGTTAGCCCCGCTCAGGCCTGTGTACGATTATATTCGTATTGTGTGTACACGTGCTCGTGCAGTGCTCATATTCATGCTTAATGAAAAGAGAAAATAAAAGAGAGAAAGAAAAATAAGGAGAAAATTGGACGAAGAATAAAAGTATTAATTGAGAAAAGTAACAAATAAGGAGAATGAAAAAATTGGAATATAACGGGTGTGATTTGCCTTTTCTTAATTATTCGACCATTTTTACTTATAGTAGTAATTACATATATATTGCTTGATCCTAGTAAGTACCAGGCATTTTGTGAAGCTCACAAACTAGGAAATGGACTCCGAATGGGGCTAGGGGGACTCAATCCCGAGTGACTCTTGCCTGCTTTAGAAAACCGAACAATTTACTGCTTTCTTGTTGCTTTTACTTTTCACAACAATCACTCGAACTAGTTTGCTAGATAATAGAGAATCACGGAGTAACCAGTAGATCTAGACCCCGGGTTGATAATTAAACTTGCCTGTTACTGCATTCCCGGACTGCGATTACACTTGGTCGCAGTTTGGTGTTGTGTTTTGGCGTGTCAGTATGCATAAGTATTTAAATGAAAAAGAACACTAGAAACTAAAAATAACAGCTAACTTCCATACACTTCCGTATTAACAAGACGATTTTCGTGTTTACTAAAGTAATTAATCATTACACAAGCTCTAAACAAGCTAGCTCGTGAATTTAGCCAACAAGCGACCGAGTCAAACTAACTCACGAGCTTATCAAGCTGAGTATGGTCTAGCTCAACCTTGGCTGGTTTACTAACGAGACGATTTGTTAAATAAGGAATCGAGTGTCGAACACGTTTTTTCGACCGAACACCAAGTTGCTCATGAGCGACTTGACTCATCAGCCCTACTACCAATGACGACAAACATTTGATTCCCTCGCCAAATTTCCCCTCATTGATAGATGATAGCTCTTTTTTATATATTATTATTATGGTAGTGATTCTAGTGAACGTTGCCGAATGCCGAGCTACCGCAGCGTTGTGGTTCCACTTTCTTCTGTTTCCGTCTCGCTAAATGTTAAGCAATGGTTTGTTTTATTGTTTGTCAATTATCATTACTGTGCTCAGCCAAACATACTTGCTCGGCCGCCGTAGCATTGCAGGACAAAAACAAATTCGTTGCGTCTTTTTTTGCTAAGTCTAGTCACAACATTGTTTGGACCCAGTTTGGATTTTGGACACGTGAAGGCCAAAACACACGTTCAAAATGGTCCTTGCATTGCATGGGTGATATTTGGTTGTCAATTTTTGGCCATGACAATTTGCGCCAATTTGTTGTGTTTTAGGAAATAATTGTCATGGCCAAAAATTGACAACCAAATATCACCCATGCAATGCAAGGACCATTTTATATCAACTTTTTTTTTCTAAGGGTGATTATTATCAAAAACTTATTTCATAATTTATTAGAGTATCCATATTTATTGAGGTAGTAAGAAATTCCATCTAAAATATGTCCATAGAAAAAAAAGTACAATGTAAATTTCAAATTGTATTTTCATATTCGAAAAAATTTCTAAAATATATTCATCATGCAAATTATGAGAGATGTCATTTTAAAGATATCTTAGAGAAAAATCATTCACAATTTTATCACTCATTTTATTATGAAGTGTTTCTTCATGTTGTTCACTGCAATAAGTGCTCGTTGAACACTTGCAATGGTAACTGGTAGCAACAAAACATTATTTTCGTAAAATTAGTTACAATGCTTAGGAGATTTTATTTTCAATCCATAATGATATAAAAAATTTAATTACTATAATTTTGGGGCCAATGTGGTGCAAAAGACCTATCTTGGCCTCAAATGACTCCACCACTATCCACATCAATAAAATTATACTGTAAAACTAATAGCATATGTTGTCACTATAGCCACCTCAATAATTTATACAATTCAATTCATATTAATTTTACTGCACTTATATTAATACAATTAAAAAACAGTTACAGTTACCGTTACCTATAAATAAAAAATATTATTGTTTTTATAAAAAAATAATAATTCTTGAGTCCTCATCAGCCTAATGGTACCGTGCCTACTAGGGCTGTTAATGAACTAAGTCGTTCATGAATGACTCGGCGTTCGATTCGAGAAAAACTCGTTCGACACTCGATTTGTCTTAATCGAGCTGGCTCATGAACAACCTCGTTAACCAAAAGAGCCGAACTCGAGCAATACCATGTTTAGCTCGAAAGCTCGCGAACAAGCTCATTTAACGGTTTGGTATCAGAAAGGATTAGAATTAATGGATTTTATGTATTGAAATTGGGATAAATATTGTGTTTTATTTTGCTAAACTTTGAAACAGGTTTGAATGTAATTTTGTGCTCTATTCTAGGTCAATCTTTAGCTATCATGAACATTTTATGAGCTG
Source organism: Linum tenue (assembly GCA_946122785.1). Taxonomy (NCBI): domain Eukaryota; kingdom Viridiplantae; phylum Streptophyta; class Magnoliopsida; order Malpighiales; family Linaceae; genus Linum; species Linum tenue. Next base: position 50,292,431 of record CAMGYJ010000011.1, on the reverse strand, counting down.
AACTCGATTTTGGACTCGTTAAACTTATTTCACGAGTCGAGCTCGAGTCGATTTCAAGCTTTCATTTTCATAAACGAGCCGAGCTCGAGTTTGGATATTAAAACTCGTGACGAACACGAGCCGAGCTGATAAATAAATATATTAACGAGCCGAGTCCGAACTATGACAAATCAGATAATTAACAGCCCTAGTGCCTACTAATGAGCACTTCTACTATGCTATAAAGTATTGGTTCTTTAATGTAGAACTTAAAGTTGTACCATAATATTAAATGTATAAGTTAAGGTTGTACCATAAAAGAATTTGTATCCTTATGTTATAGTACAACTTTATAACTTAAAGTTGCACCATCACATGAAGGTACAAGTTTAAGTTATACCATAAAAGAATTTGTACAAAAGAGTATAGCTACAATCTGAAGTTGTACCATAACGTTAAAGGTACAACTTCAAGTTGTACCATAAAGACAAAAAACTATAGAACCAATACTATATAGCATTGTAAAATTCCTCGCCTACTAATTCAGCTAGAATAAGTAAGCAGGCTAGAATGACTATCTAGAAACTAAAATGTAATGAATTAAACCAAATATAAGGTTCGATTTCATTCCAAGAAAAATTTGTATATCAAAACTTGTTTTTGTTAAATTAATTATTTAAATGCTTCTTAAAATATCTGAATTTAAAACTTTGGGATAAATATTAACAATAGAAATCACTAGATCAAATCTTTATTCGTTTCTATATCAAATCTTTGTAGGTGAATTGATTTTTTTTTTATACGAACAAAAATCTAACCTTCTGGACTGTACAAATTAAAGTCGTCCACAATAATAAATTAATTAGCACAAATGATTTTGCACACATCTATCTCATTATCAACTATATATTTAAACTTAGCCTTCGAACTCTCACCCAAATACAATCAATCACTTCTGCCGATAATCGTTTGCCAAAGAAAGCAAGGTTTGAAAAAAAAAAAAAAAAAAGCTTCAATGAATCCGATATCCACTACTACTTATTATTCTCCCTTCCCCCTGCGCCATGCCACCGTGAAAAATAGCCGGATGACCCGACAACGACGAGTACTTCCTTCTGGTTCAAGGGTCGGTTACCGGACCGGGCCGTCCATCCGGTCAGCGATTAACCAAGACAAAGGAGGGCGAGAGAATATTGCTGTGAAGGCAGTGATTACGATAAGGAAGAAGATGAAAGAGAGCGTGATTGAGAAGATTGGAGATCAGTGGGAGCGTTTCTTTAGTGACGGGACAATCTCCGCCCAACTCATTAGCGACGAAATCGACCCCGGTAGTACTAGTAGTAGGCCGGTGATTTTTTAATGATTAAATAAATAGAGTTGATTTTCCTGTTATCTTTGTGAAACTGATATGCGTGTGTGTGTGTTTTTTTTTTCTTTTTTCTTTTTTTAGTGACCAAGTCGGGAAAGCAGGCAGAATTCCTAGTAAAAGACGAGCTGCCAAAGCTATCGACCAATAATAATAACCCTAACCCTAACGACGTGGAATACACAGCTGAATTCAGAGTCCCTGCCAATTTCGGAACTCCAGGGGCCGTTTCTGTCGCGAATTTGCAGGGCAGAGAGTTGTTCTTGGTGGGGATTGCGGTTCATGGTTTCAACGACGACCCCTACTTCTTCCCTGCCAACACTTGGGTCCATTCAAAGGACGACAGTCCTGAGAGCAGAATCATCTTTAGAAACCAAGTGAGTCGCAAAATTAAACTGGAGATTTTTACGTTAATTAATAGATTGCAGTCATTCTGAATAGGGCTAATACCACTGGGAAACCCGAACTATTAACTTTGTGTCATTTGTGTCCTAAAGTATTCGATATGACAATTGTGTCACAACGTATGATATTTGTGTGTCATTTATGTCTTGACGATTTCGTTGACCGTTATAGATAACGGTTGACCAAACGGAAGTCAACATTAAAATTGACTTTTGTTGACGTGGCAGCCACGTAGATGCCACGTCAATGACACCTCATATTTTTAATTAAAAATTAAATAAAAAATAATGTATTGTTATAAAAATTAAAAAAATGTAACAATATATTATTATATTCTCCCCTTCCCTCTTCCGTCTTCCAACCTCTGCCGTCGGTGCCTTTATCGTCGATTTCCCCTTCCCTCTTCCGTCATCGCCCGCCCGGAGCTAAAATGGCTGATAAGCAGAGCATTGAAACCAACCGGAGCTAAAATGGCTACCAGGTACTGAAAGATTCCTACTGACAACACACCAAAAATGCCAATTATAGCTAAACCATTCATCATTTTGAACTGGGTTGCCTTCTGGTTCCAGGGTCGGTTGGGGCTGGCCCTCACCACAGTAGATGGCTTCTTCCGTCGACTGGGTAGGATCGAAGAAAACCAAGAATAAGAAGAAGAGCCAGAAGCCTGAGCTGAATCCGCAGCAGCGACAACAGTATCGGGATCTAGATTCCGCGGTTTGTCGGATCTGAACCGAAATAAATTGGCGAAGAGAGACAACTTGGCGCTCTTCCTCTGGCAGGAAGACGAGGCAGATGAGGAGTATGTGGGGCCGAGATGGGGAGTGGTGGTGGCTGTGTGACCAGGAGTCGAGGTCGTCGTCGACGCCGCCGCAGCCAATGTGGTCGTGGGATTTGCGACGGGCGACGTAGGGGGAGACGGAGTGGGGGAAAACGAGTGGGTGTTGGGAGGAATCAGATTTGCGATGGAGTTGATCAGAAGAAGAGACAACTACAGGAGGCCGAGAATGGGAGCGTGGGAGGAGTTGGGAGCTCTGCCGGAGACGACGAGGGTTAGAGATGCAGAGAAGACGAGGGAGAGGAAGAAGAAGGAGAAGAGGAAGGGATTGTAATTTTATTTTTGTAATTTTGTAATTTTCTTTTTTTTATATGAAAAATAATTATAGATTAATATTATAAATTCCACTTCAGATGTCACATCAGCGCTTACAGAATTTTCTGTTAAAAACTAACGGTCAACGCCGGTCAACTCTAACGGAGAAATAGTTTAGGACACAATTTCATATTGAATACTTTAGTACACAAATGACACAAAGTTAATAGTTCGGGTTTCCTAGTGGTATTAACCCTTCTGAATAATATACGTACGTCGTACTTCATGAAATAGTTAATTCTTAAAATAATTCACTGCAATATAATAACATATAGTAAATTACGTGATCGACTTAAACATTTTGATTATGGGATGAGTTATGATACAAATTTCTTAATTTTTTTTAGTATTATGAATTCTAGTCTAATATTGGTGGTAATTTGAGAAGAGAACATCTAATGGTCCATATTATAAAAAGGTAAAGAGGGAAATAAGGGGTTGCCTGGATTTACTGTCCAGATTCCAGAATTTGGAGAGGAATTAATAGGTAAAGAGGGAAATAAGGGGGTTGCTTGGATTTACTGTCCAGATTCCAGAATTTGGAGAGGAATTAATGCGGATTCTCGGGCCTTTTTTAAATCTGTACAAAAATTCAACGGATTATAGCGCATTCATGTTACATTGGATTTAAAAAAAAAAATTGTATAGAAAAATCAAATTTTTTGTATTCTACAAGATGATACAAATCTATTTTGATATTTTTGGATCAAACATATTTCAGGTCATCATATCACTGTCATATCACGATATTACTACTGATAGTGATATGAGTTTTTATGTTTGACAAACTAATTAGATAACACCATATCAATATCATATCAAGATATTATCGCTATACCATAGGGATAATATCATAGTATGACACCGATGATGTTGGCATGAGATTTTATGTTTGACAAAATGAAAATATAATAAAATGATTATCATTATGTAGATCTTAATTAATGTGGTGATATGACACTCATATGATATTGATTTGAAGTCTTATGTTTGAGAAAATAATTTGATGAGATCATACCACTATCATATCACGATATTACTATTGATAATGATATGATATCACAGTGGTATGATGTTGATATAATAGTGATATGATGTTAATTTGATATTGGTATGAAGCCTTATGTTTGACAAAACATAGCAAAATGAATATCATTATGTAGATATTAATTAAAGATGGTGATATGACACTCATATGATGTAGGCATGAGGTCTTATGTTTGACAAAATAATTTGACAGGATCATATCATGATATTATTAATATTGTATAGTGATAATATCATAATATGACAGTTTTAGGGTTAATTGTATCGTTGGTCATTGAGATTATAAAAAAAGTTCATATTTGGTCACTGGAAATATTTAAATCTAATTCTGGCCACTCAAATTAGTTAAATGGTTCAAGTTTGGTCACTCTCCGTTACCTTCCGTCAGTTTTCGTTAACACCGTCAGTTATTTGCTGACGTGGCTAACAGAAGTGCCGATTCATCAATTTTAAATTATAAAAAAATAAAACTCAACCCGTACAGTCAGAAAAACCAGCCACATTAGTTACCCACCCCCCAACCCGTGACCCAACCCTTCCTTCTTCCTTTATTTGATCCAAGCAAAATAAAAACCCTACAAAGTTCAATTAGAAATCGCCGCCGCCAGCCGCTGAATCACTATGTACAGTTTTTCCCTTCAAGAATAATCTCAAGCACAAACCCCTTTCCAAGCTCGCACTCACCGCCGCTAGCTCCTCCTCCAAGTCCAACATTGTCGCCCTCACCGCCGCTAGCTGGTCCGGTTTCCACCGGCGACTCCACTGTTGCTAGGCGGCCCAAGGACGGGGAAGATGGAGAGGATTGAGGCGGCGACATCATTGACGAAGGAAGGGTTGGAGGCACCGACCGTACCTCAACCTCCAACCGCAGTCCGTCGAGATCTAGGTTCAGCAGCAGACTTACCCAGTTGACGTTGGATAAGAAAGGGGATCGCCGTCCGTTACCTCCCTCTTCCCCAAATCGTCGTCGCTGCCACCGTTGTTCTTGCTTTTCTTGTTACCATCGTCAGAGCTAGGGTTTTGTGAATCCTTCCGTAACTTATCGAAGTCGTTGTTGTCACCGTCTCGGTTGGCGACGACACAAGCGATTGGCCGTGGACTGTGTAGCGGGAAGTGATATTTGGAAAGGGGAGTTGGAGGAGGAGGTGGAAGTGAGAGAATTGATGATGGTGGAGGATAAGAGGGGAAGTGGTGGTAGTGACGGCGTGGAGTTTCTGTTAAAGGAAGAGGGAGGAGAAGAGGGAAATCTTGGGTTAATCTTAGAGTTTTTGGATTTTGCAGATTGGTTAATCTTGTCTTGGATTTTAATTTGGGGTAGGTTCGATCATGGGTTGGGTTGGGTTACATTGGTTAGGTTGTTATGATGTGGCAGGTTTTTTATGATGTGGCAGGATTGGAGTTTATTTTATTTTGTCAAAAATAGGTGACTAGATGAGTCTGTTAGCCATGTTAGCAAATAACTGACAGTGTTAACAGAAACTGACGGAAGGTAACGGAGAGTGACCAAACTTGAACCATTTAACTAATTTGAGTGACCAAGATTGGATTTAAATATTTCCAGTGACCAAACATGAACGCTTTTTGTAATCTCAGTGACCAGCCATGCAATTAACCCGACAGTTTTATGATGTTGACATGAGATCTTATGCTTGACAAAACATAATAAAAAAGATATCACTGTGTAGATCTTAATGAATACATATTTGCTATAATTTTTTCATTTTTGAAAAAAAATGAGAGGGTCATCATATCACTGTCATATCATGATGGTATGAAAGATATGACAGTTACAACCGACACATGTTTTGAAGATTTTTTATCACATATAACAAAATGAATATAATTATGTAGATTATAATTAATATATTCTTTCTATATAAATTTTTGCTAAATTTCGAGTTAAAATGAATGATATAGGAATTGATTAGGAAAAATAAGGGATTAGAAAAAATAATCTTTGACTGGTCAGTTGTATTCTCTATCTTCTTTGGATCGTGTCAGGCCAAACAAAAATGAAGAAGAGGGTGGTGGAATTACCAGTCCGCTCCTCTTTTTTTTGTTGCGAAATAATCTAGGCCATTATATGGTGGAATAGATGGAGGGTGAATGATTGAGTTTTGTAGTAGAGAGTTTTGTACCCTATTCTTACTCACTGATTATTTTTAAGCGACTTTGATGAGGATTAAGTTAATATGTAGATATCATAACTGAATTAAAAAATCTAGGAAGCGGAATCGGTTGGCAACCGGATTGATTACTGATAATGCATAATTTTCTCTAAATTAAAGTTAGGGTAGATCTTTTTCTTTTCAAGTCTTAATTTAAAAAAAAAATTGTGCAAGAAAATTAATTAATTGTGCTCTTCAAAATACATCCACTTTGATATATTTGAGAACAAAATTGTTTTAGACATATATTACCAAAATATACCATGGCCGTAATGCTTGGTAGTTGAAAAGATTATACTATAGTGATATGAAAGTGTATCATGGTGGTATGAATATATATATAGTGTAGAAAGATTGTATATATATTATAGTAGGAATATACTAACCGTCCTTTACCATCTTTCACCACCAGTTACCACCCTATACCAAGGTGATATATTTGTTCCTGGAAATTTTTCTAAATTTTTTATAAATTATAATAAATTACGTTGAACTCGTTTCTTTTGTGAAAACTGTTGAAAATTTGTGTTAAAAACGAAGGTAATGTTAAAATTTTCTTTTAAAATATATCAAATGGATATAACTTTCTAGATCACAATGAAAATATTTCTTCACGACAAATATTTTTAAAATTTAAATTAAAACAAAGAAAATACAAATCAATTAAAAAAGATAGGAAAAATAAGAAATTTTTAATCTGAACTCTTAAATGTGATCCACTATGTAACATGTTATTGTGAGTACTTCCATCTGAATTCGTTACAAGATCAATTACTTCCATGCTTAGTAATTAAGCTCATGGTCATGGCCGATTCACTTATTATGTATTTATGTTATCTTTCCTATTTGAGTTTGGTGTAGTCATGATTAATTAATGAGATTGGTTTAAGGGCAATGATTCTGAAACCTTTTAAAAATTATATAAGAAAAGTTAATGATAGCGTATTTTGTACTAAAATCATACTTGAATCATGGTTCAACGATTAATTACCGCTAAAATCGTCTATTGTTTGGATCCAATATCCTATATTTTTTATCGGATCGACCATTACGATAGGGTTTAGGGTGAAATAAAATTTCTAGCGGGTGGGTATTCGCTCTATTTTGGCCCTCTAGCACGGGCCCTATGGGACTACGCGGGACTGGAACATCTCGGGCAAGGGTTGCATCGCCAAACTTTCCTCCTATTTCTCAAGCGGCTATTCTCCCTAATTCATCAGCCTTCTGTGCTCCTGTCTGTGGTGGCTATTCTTTAGCGGATTTGGAAATCCCGAAATTGGGTTGTCTTTGAAGGCAAGCAATTTGGATTCCCTGCCTTGATGCGCCAATATCACCAACAATGTGAGGAATGAGACCGTTTGCCTGCAGAGAGTGTGACTCCGAGTCTAAATCCTATTTTCCATACAGCTGGGCTACCTGCGGGTCCCTCGGTGGTGTGTATGTGGGATGACCCGATGAGGCTACGAGAGCTGGATCTCATTCGGCAGGCGGGATGGTTCTTCTTGGCCCTCATAGGGACATCCTTTCAGCTCAAGGGATCCAGTTTCGGTCTATTGATGATCCTCTAGTGGTGGAAACCCTTGTCCTCCGGGAAGCTATCTCCTGGTGTGTGAACAATGGGTTCCTGGATGTGAGATTTGAAGGAGATGCCAAGGTCATCATCGACAAGATCAATCAAGCGGATACCAGAGATAGTAGGGTTGGGATGATTTTAGCGGAAATTAGACAATATATTGCAAATCACTCTGGGTTTAGCGTACGATTTGTAGGACAGAATAACAATAGGGTAGCCTATGCGGTGGCTAGAAAGGCCCTTTCTTTGTACCCGTCTACTTGTCGTTCTTTTAATTTCAGGCCTGGCTGTATTCCAGGATGTAACTTAACAACAAATGTGGTTTGGAAACCCTAGAATCACTTGGTCTTTTCATTGATCAAACATCTGCTTATATAGTGCAGATCAAGGAGCTACAAGACAAGCTTCTTAGCTATCAAAGAGTTATGTCCTATTACTTGGAATGGAAACAACAACATAGCTTAGACCGAAAGAAAGACAGACACTCAAATAGCAAAATGACAGCGGAGTGATGGACGACACAGTGGCGTTTTGCTTTACTCCAGATCGAAGGAAGAGAAGCAGCAAAACGACAGCGGAAAGGTAAGTGGACAAGGTGGCGTTTTGCTGATCTGCAGAGCTTGGAAAAAGAAGAGTTGATCCGGCGACGTTTGATGGTTGTCGACCGTTAAGATCTGAAAATGATCAAAGATCATTCTCTGGTGGGCAGAGATTCTGAACATCAAACTTGGAGAGTAGTGTAGAGAATGGAGCTGGAGAAAGTGGTTTGGTGAACAAGTCTGCAAGCTGATGGTTGGTGCGGATGTGGAGAAGCTTGACAGTGTCGGACTGAAATTTTTCTCGAACAAGATGGCAATCGAGCTCGATATGTTTTGTCTTTTCATGGAAAGTTGGGTTCTGCGCAATGTAAATGGCGCTCTGATTGTCACAAAAGGGAGTTGCTGGTTGGTGATGATTGATCTGGAAATCTTGGAGGAGGTAAAGTAACCACTGGAGCTCACAAGTGGTGAAAGCAAGCGCGCGATACTCTGCTTCACAAGAAGAACGTGAAACTGTCTGCTGTTTCTTGCTCTTCCAGGAAATCAAAGAGTCACCGAGGTAGATACAGTAACCTGTGATTGATCGGCGTGTGTCAACACAGGCCGCCCAGTCTGAATCAGAGAAACTCTTGATTTGAAAAGTGCCGGCAGAAGGGAAGAACAAACCGGATGCAAGGGCAGCCTTCAGATACCTTAGAATCCTAGTAATTGCTTTGTAATGAATTGTGCTTGGATTAGCCATGAATTGACTAACTTGCTGTGTTGCAAAGCTAATATCGGGTCTTGTAGTAGTTAAGTAGATCAGTTTACCCACAAGAGTGCGATAATGCTCTGGATTAGGATAGGGTTCTTTGCATTCTTCGCTGAGATGTACTTTATAATCCATTGGAGTAGAGACAGACTTTGAATCCAACAATTCTGCTTCTTGTAAGATTTCCAGGGTATATTTCCTCTGTGATATGTGAAATCCTTTGTTGTTGCGAGCCACTTCAATGCCTAAGAAGAATCTCAAAACCCCAAAATCCTTAATACTGAATTCTGAATGTAAAATGTCTTTCAAGTGCTGGATTTCAGACAAATCATTCCCACCAAGAACTAAGTCATCAACATAAATCAGTATGCAAGTATATGATGAATCTGTGACCTTGTAAAAGAGAGAGGGATCAGCCTTGCTAGCAGAATAGCCTTGCTGAATGAGAGTATCAGTGAGCTTGGAGAACCACTGTCTGGAGGCTTGTTTTAAGCCATAGAGTGATTTCTTTACACGACAGACATGGTCTTTGAAACCAGGAGGGGGAGAGTAACCCTTAGGGAGAGCCATGTAAACTTCTTCTTCAAGCTCACCATGAAGGAAAGCATTGTTAACATCAAGTTGATGGATATGCCAATTACTCATGGCTGTAACTGCTAAGAAGGTCCTGACAGTTGTCATTTTAATAACTGGGGCAAATGTATCCTGGTAATCCACACCCTCCTGTTGTGTGTTACCCTTTGCCACTAAGCGAGCTCTGAATCAGTCTAGGGAACCATCAGAAAGAACCTTGATTTTATACACCCATTTGTTGCCTATCAGTTTCTTTCCAATAGGTCTTTCAACGATATCCATGTTTGATTTTTTATCAAAGCTTGAACCTCATGAGTCATAGCAGCTGGCCATTGAGGTGACTTAGATGCTTCCTGATAGTTATTAGGTTCTTTGTAGGAGGAAATGTTGAGAATGAAGTTTTTGTAATGAGGAGCAAGGTTGTCATAAGAGAGGACAGTAGAGAGAGCATACCTTGTGTTGTGAATCTGAGGCAGAGTTGATTGATTGACCTTGCTAGACTGATGAGAAAGATAACAATGGTAGTCCTGAAGAAGGTGACCAAGTTGTTTGGATTGTCTATTTGATTTTCTAGTGGGAATTGGTTGGGGGTACTGGGGATGGTGGGGGTAAGAAATGGGAGTGGTGGAGGGTGGTTGAGGGGATGGTGGTTCCATGGGAGAGGTGGTAGGAGAAAGAGGAGTATCTGGAGGAGGGGAAGTGGTTAAGGGATGATCAGGAGGTGGTACTTGTGGTAAAGTAGGAGAAGAGTGTGGGTCATCAGGAATAGGGTAGGATGTGTTTGGTAAGGGGTAAAAATTGTCACTCGAAGGGGATTGAGGAAATTCCAAATTGAGAGTTTTGAAGGGGAAATGTGATTCATAAAAAATCACATCTCTATAGATAAATATGTCATAGTTTATCAGATCATATACTATGTAACCTTTAATCCCTTGCACATAGCCTAGAAAAACACATTTTCTAGCTCTAGGTTGAAATTTGGATATGTGGTTTGCTAAGGTGCTAGCATAGCATAAGCAACCAAAAACTTTTAGATTAGTAAGGTCAGGAGGTTTGGAATGGAGTTTTTGGTAAGGAGTTAGGTTTTCTAGGACAGAAGAAGGGACTCTATTGATGATATAGATGACATGTTTGATGCAATCACCCCAAAAACCAGCTGGAAAATCAGCTTGGAATCTGAGTGCCCTTGCAACTGCAAGAATGTGTTGATGCTTGCGCTCAACTTTGCTGTTTTGTTGAGGAGTTTCAACACAAGACATCCCATGGATGATTCAATGTGAATCATAATAGTCATCCATCTGAAATTCTTTCCCTTGATCACTACAGATTCTTTTGATACGGAGATCAAACTGTTTCTGCATTTTGTTGCAGAATGTTATGAGCTGAGGTCTGGCTTCAGATTTTAAATGTAAGAGGACAATCCAAGTCATGCGAGTGAAATCATCAACAATGGTGAGAAAATATCTATAACCATCATAACTTGGAACTGGATTTGGTCCCTAAATGTCTACATGTAAAAGTTCAAAAGGTAAACTAGTTACATTCTGACTTGTAGGAAAATGAAGTCTCCTTTGCTTAGCAAAGTGACAGACATCACAAGGAAGCTCTTTCTGAGTTTGGATGGAGGTACAAAACTAGGATAGGTAAGGAATTTTTGAATGGGACAGATGTCCTAATCGAAAATGCCAGATGTCAAAAGGAACAGAAGTGGCTGCTGTGATGTGTTTAGGTATAGTATATGCTTCTAGGTAGTAGAGACCATTGCTCAATCTAGCAGAACCAATCATTCGCCTCTGCTCCAAATCTTGTATAACACAAAGGTTAGAAGAAAAAGTCAAGGATAATGAGTTTCTGGTGGTCAACTTGCTCACAGAAACTAGATTGGAGGTGAAGTGAGGTATGTACAGAACATCCTCCAGAATTAATAGGTCATTGTAGACTGCTTTTCCAATGTGAGTGGCTTGGATTTGTTGGCCAGTGGGTAATGTTATGTAAACATTGCTCAAGGGCTTCTAATCAGTAAGATGGTCTATAGTGCAGACTATGTGATCTGAGGATCCAGTGTCCAGAATCCAAGTTGATTGATCATGCAAAACAACATTCACAGTAGGTGATGAGATGAGACATTTACCTGGTGTGTTTCTGTTGGTAACAAAAGCAGCTGCTGAATATGATGGGATTTCTGAGTAGCCATAAGACTCATGAGTCTATCATAGTCTGATTTGGTCAACTTAACTTGTTCTTCATCCTCTCCAGAAACTGCATTGGCTGAATGCCTGCCCTTGCCAACACCAGAAGTACCAGCTCGAGGTATGTAACCAGGTGGAAAGCCATGTTTGTGAAAACATTTTTCTTCTGTATGTCCTTGCTTCTTACAGAAAGTGCACTCAGTGATCTTGCCATGTTGAGGGGGTGGCCTTGAAAGGTTCATGCCAGGAGGATAACCATGTTTTTGATAACATGTGTCTTCAGTATGACCATCCCTCTTACAGTAGGTACAATAGGGTCAAGTTCATCTCTATAGGTGATAACTTGTCCATAGTACTCAGTTATAGTTTGATTACCTTGCTTCAAGGTAGACAAAGCTTCTTCTAACTCAGCAACCCTGACAATGTCACCTGAACCATAGCGTGTCTGAAGATTCTTCCATGCTTCTGCAGCTGATTTGCTGGAGAGAATGGTTTTGCGTATCTCAGATTCAACTGACTGCTGGATCCAACTGAGGATCATGACATTGTTGCGAGTCCAAGCACCCCTTCGTGGATCTGTAGCAGCAGGCTCGACCAAGGTTCCATTTATGAAACCAAGTTTGTTTTTGGCAGCTAGAGCGTTGAGCACAGCTCTGCTCCAGTCATTGTAGTTGGTGGTGTTGAGCTTCTCTCCCACCAACAGAGAACTTGGTTGCCCTGAACCATGAAGGAAGTATGGATCTTCCAGAACGTAGTTTGCTTGTGGTTGAGGATGAGCATTCTGTGTAGCAGCCTCTGCATTTGGTTGATCATCTGCTGCATTTTGATCAGCAGGTTGGGCCTCCATTGTTGCGGCGGCTAGGGTTTAAAGGGCTCTGATACTACAACAACAAATGTGGTTTGAAAATCCTAGAATCACTTGGTCTTTTCATTGATCGAACATCTGCTTAGATAGTGTAGATCAAGGAGCTACAAGACAAGCTTCTTAGCTGTCAAAGAGTTCTGTCCTATTACTTGGAATGGAAACAACAACATAGCTTAGACCGAAAGAAAGACAGACAATCAAATAGCAAAACGGCAGCGGAGTGATGGATGACACAGTGGCGTTTTGCTTTACTTCCGATCGAAGGAAGAGAAGCAGCAAAACGGCAGCGGAAAGGTAAGTGGACACGGTGGCATTTTGCTGATCTGCAGAGCTTAGAAAAAGAAGAGTTGATCCGGCGACGTTTGATGGTTGTCGACCGTTGGATTTGAAAATGATCAAAGATCATTCTCTGTTACCTACCTTTGTTGAATCAATATATGATTATCTTTTATAAAAAAAAGCAACAAAATTGGAGAATAGAATCCAATTTGTAGTATGTTTAATATAATCATGTACTTTATTTGTCAACATTTGTAGTATGTGTACCTTTTTATTGAAATGTCAATAGTGTAGGAGTAGGAATGGAAATACGTCAACCAAAATTCCCTTCCTCGGAGAATACAACTGATCCCATCCCCCTATAGGCTTACCTTCCCTCGCAAACGCCTTCGGGAATCAAAGACCTACGGCACGAAGATCTGCTCAGTGTTCGTGGTAACGGCGACGGCGAGAGAAAGCCTCATGAGAGAATCTATGACTACGCTCTTTACAACGACTTGGGCAGTCCTGACAGTGGCGAAGATCTGGCCAGGCCGATTCTCGGCGGCAGCGATGAATTCCCATTTCCACGGCGCTGCAGAACTGGACGGCCCGCCAACCGAGACAGGTATGAATTTCCTGAGCTGAGTTTCCTTACACTTCCCCAAATTTCATTTCCAATTAGGGTTCGTGCTTCATATATTTTGGGGTTTCCTCCGTGCTCAGACCAACTCTGCGAGAGCAGACTCGGCTCCTTCTACGTGCCGCGTGACGAAGCTTTCGAGGAGGCCAAGCAAAGCGCGTTGGAAGCGGCACAGCTGAGAGCTCTCCTTCGCAACTTGATCCCGGCGGCATCCGATTTCCTGGCCGGTGGGGGTGCTCCCTTCGCGAGTTTCTCCGAGGTCGATGCACTCTATAGCGATGGGTTTCTGATGGGGGAGGACGAGCCAAAATGGTTTGCGCATCAGATTTTGGCCAACATCTGGAATTCGTGGCAGAGAATGATGAGATTCGACACGCCAGCTGTTATAAAAGGTGCGGCAGTGTGTTTCAGTTCTGTTTTTCTGGATTCTCGGAATTTTGATGGATGATTAGTAGGCTTGGCAACCCTGACCGACCCAGCGGGTATCCACCCGAAACCCGCCCGAATTACACCCTAAAAATCCGTCCGCTGTGGGCTTTTGGCGGATTCGGATTTACCCGAAACCCGTGGGTCGCGGGCGATGGGTGGGGACGGTATTAGTGGTATCCGCCCCGCCCCCGCCCCGAATAATAAAACGACGTCGCTTAGACATCGTATATAAACCAAAAAACGAGCAGCAGCAAACCCTAATCTCTCATTTTCCACTCTCCGCCGTCCCAAACGACTGCTCCCATTCCTCTAATCCTCTCATCTTCCTCTTCGAGAACCTCCCGAAACCCTAGCTTCTTTCTCTCCAATCTCCATCGAATCTCCAAACATCTAATCCGCCTCAAAAATCTCTCTGTTCCCCACGATTTCCTCCCAATCCAGCTTCTTTATACAATTATGATTGCCTACTGGCAATCATTATCTCTCATTTTGGCCAATTGGATGCAAGTTTTGCCGGCGATTTCGTCGGGAAACAGCATGCAGAGCCCTAAATTGCCCGCTGCAATCTTCGATTTGCAGCTATTGGGGGAAATCGACGTGATATCGCACATCGAGCGAGATAAGTTCCTTCTCCCCCTTTTCCCTTCGTATTCTGCTGCAACTTTCTTGCCTTCTTCCTTCTTCTCGTATATAAATCAACCCCTCGATTAATTTCAGGTCACTGGTCAGCCTTCTTCCTTAAACCCATTACCTGCACTCTGCTCAGAGCACAGTCGAGGTAAGCACAAACTTAACCCATTATTTTTCCAGATTCATGAGCTGTGTCTATCATTCGATGCATGCATGCTAATTTTCTTTTGTTTTTTTGGCTTTGTTTGGGAGTTGTTTAGCTTCGCATTCGAGGCATCAGCTGTGTCTATCATTCGAGGCATCAGCTCAGTGCTCACCATCTGCAGTCTGGTGAACAGAGTCTCCCTCAGTCCCTCTCCAGATTACAGGTAACTTCCAATCGAAGACTTTCCTTTTTATTGGTCCAATTCAACTCTCGATTTAGTCGATTGTAATTTGTATTGTGTGTTGTGTGATTTGTCTGGGTAGTTTATAGTTTTGGTTGATTGATTGAATGCAATTATTTAATTGTTTATGTAGATGGATGGTGCTACTGAAAATTGTGCTTTGAATGCGAATGATCCTACTGTGCCTTCTAATCAAAACGGTAATGGTAATGGTAATGGTAATGGTAATGGTAATGGTAATGGTAATGGCAATGTTAATGGTAATGGTTCTGGGAATGATGGTAATGGTTCTGGGAATGATGCTAATGGTTCTGGGAATGAAAATGTTGAAATAATTCTGGCTGAAGATCGTAAATTGACTTCTGATGTCTGGCCACATTTTGTGAGGGTCAAGTTTAATGGGGAGATTAAAGCCAAGTGTAAATACTGTCGAAAACGTTTAGGTGGTGATACTAGTAATGGAACCTCCCACTTGAGGAACCATTACAAAACTTGCACCCAAAGAAAGATACATGATGGTAGGCAGAGAGTTCTTGGTCCTGATTATAAACCAACTGGAAAACCCCTCCTATCTGCTACTCAATTCAATTCTGATGTGTCTAGGAAGGAATTGTGCTCTATGATTATGGTGCATGAGTATCCCCTGAACATTGTTGAACATGTGGGGTTTAAACGTTTCTGTTGTTCTTTGCAACCCCAGTTCACTGTCGCTTGTAGAAATACAGTGAAGAGGGACATATTTGCTTTATATGGGGCTGAGATGGCAAAGCTTCAGAAGGTTTTAGATGGTAATATTGGTAGAGTTGCAGTCACAACTGATATGTGGACTGCAACTAACCAAAAGATGGGGTATATGGCCGTTACTGGTCATTTTATTGACAATTCTTGGAAACTTAAAAACATGATGTTGAGTTTCATCTATGTCCCTGCCCCTCATACTAGTAAGAGGTTGGGAGATAGGTTGTTCAAGTGTTTGCTTGGTTGGAATCTTGATAGAAAGTTGTCCTCGATTACCTTGGATAACTGTACCACCAATGATGCCATGATTACTCATATGAAAACTAAACTTGCTAGTGATGATCTGTTGTTGGATGGTGTGCTGGTTCAAATGAGATGTTCTGCTCATGTTTTGAATCTCATTGTGAAAGAAGGGTTGGAAGTCATCAAAGATGGCATTGAATTGGTTAGAGATAGTGTTGTGTACTGGAAGTCCACTCCTAAGAGGGTACAAACCTTCTTTGAAACTGCTAAGCAGCTTAAAGTGCCTTGTGAGAAGCAACTTGTGCTTGATTGTCCAACTAGGTGGAACTCCACCTATGATATGCTATCTACAGCCATTGTGTATAGAGATGTTTTCTCTCGTTTGAGGCAGTGGGATAGTCAATACACCACTGTCCCTACTAGTATGCACTGGGAGTTTGCTGCTATGGTCATTGATAAGCTGGAAATTTTCAGTGAGATCACAAAGCTGTTTTCTGGCAGCAAGTATCCCACTGCTAATTTGTTTTTCCCCAAGGTTTGTGATCTGAGACTGAAATTGTTGGAATGGTGTGCTGATACCAATTCTCTTATCTCGGCTATGGCTGAGAGTATGTGGGAGAAATTTTCTAAGTATTGGGATGATATACACTTGGTTCTCGCTGTGTCAGTGGTTCTTGATCCTAGATACAAGTTGCATGTGATTGAGTATTATGCTGCTAAGTTTGGCAGTACTAATACTGACTTGGTGGCTGATAAGATTAAGCAATGTATTTGTGGTTTGGTGCTTGATTACCAAACCAAGTCTGAGAGGAACAATTCTGGTTCTTCAACTGCTTATGATAGTTCTTCTACTCCTGCAAATGATGATCTTGATTTTGAACTGTTTGTGAGTCGGAGGAAAAAAAGCAAAGCAACTCTGGTCCATACTGAACTGGATCACTATCTTCTTGAGGAACTGATTCCTAAAAGGTCTCCTGACTTTGATATACTGATGTGGTGGAAACTGAATGGCCTTAAGTACCCCACTTTGCAAGCAATTGCAAGGGATTTCTTGGCCATACCAATTACATCAGTGGCTTCTGAATCTGCTTTTAGCTCTGGTGGGAGGTTAATAGACCCTCATCGGAGTAGATTGCACTATGATACAATAGAGGCAATGATGTGTACCAGAAGTTGGATTATGGAGGAAATGCAACAAGGTAATCTGCAATTACTTGTCTTTTTCATTAAAATGTTAACTTGATTGAATATTAATTGTCTTTTTCATTGTTTTCTTCAATCTGCAGAATCATCGAAGGCTGCTGTAGAGGCAATGGAAGGGGTGTTCTCTGCTCTAGCAATTTCAGATTCCAGTACTGAAGATCAAGACGAAGCTGGTAATTAGTTCAATTTAGATTGGTACTTAGTTTGATAGTTTCAATCTCTAACTGTAATTTTTTATTCTTACAGTTCAGGGGGGACTTGTGATGAGGAAGCATCTAATATCCCTAGACGACTGATTTGTTCAATGCAATGAAAGGTTCAAGGTATTGAGCTAGACTTGAGCCTTTTAACTTGTTCAATTTAAAAGTGACTTTCACTTATCTAACTGTGTTTGCTACTCTGTTTCTTGCAGTGATTGCTTTTCATTTTTCAAGGATGAATGCTGCTGTTGAGTGTTGAGTTGGTTTCCAGCAGCATGGTGTTGCTTACTTTTTGGAAGAAAAGATCAAAGGAACTCGTGTGTGCTATTAGTATAGGTTTTAGTTCGATTTATGGATGATGTTATTGAGGTTGTCTGCCTTTGTTTTTTATCTCTTCCTTTTGAGTTTTGAACTTGAACACTAGTGTAGTGATTAGTGAAGAACATGTTATATGGGTTTTGGGTGGTGGGTTTTGGTTGCAGCAGCTTGTTTGGTTGCTGCAACCTATCACTTTTGTTTCATTGTTTGAACATTGAAGATCTGGGTGTTGGGTGGTGGGAGGGTTACAGCCCCAGATCTTCTCTTTTGTGTGTTGAATTTATGTGCCTTGAACATCAAGGTAATGTGAAGTTTGAATTTCAGGAATTTTTTATTAGTTTTTTTCCTTTTTTTTTGTATTTTACTCAGGATCCGTGGTGATCCGTGGTTAACCCGAATCCGTCTGGGGACGGTGACGGAAACCAAACGTGCCCCGACAAAGGGACGGGGACGGGGACGGGGAAATCCGTCAGCCTTGACGGATGGGTAACGGGAACTAGCTACCCGTCCCCGATCCGCCCCGTTGCCAACCCTAATGATTAGCTATTTATATATTCAGGGGATAGGTTTTCATGGCTGCGAGATGGGGAGTTTGCTCGTCAAATGTTGGCTGGGGTGAATCCGGTGAACATTGAACTTTTAAGGGTAATTGCATTGTTCAATCTTGTGAACTATAGCCTGATGCTTTTGTTCAAACTGCATTTGGTGTTGCGAGACGTGGGATTAATTTTTGCCTTCTGGGTTGCAGGAATTACCTATATCGAGCAAGCTAGATCCTGATGTTTATGGCCCGCCCGAGTCGGCTCTGACGAAGGAAGTTATTGAGCGGGACCTCCTGGAGATGAGCTTGGAAGAGGTATTTCTCTTGGTTCTCGATAATGTTAGAAGAAATGAGTTCTTGTCAAACAATAGAAGGTATGATGCAATTTAATTGATGTAGGCGTTCGAGGAGAAGAGGCTATTCATCCTGGATCACCATGATATAATTCTGATAGACATTTTAATTATTTCGGTTTATGTCGGTTTGAATTATTTAGTTCGGGATTATTTTGGGTATTGGGAATATTGTGGGGGATTAATAATTTGGGGGAGTTAGTAGGTAATTGTGTTTTGGGTATTTAGGCTATTGTTTACGTAGAGAATGGTAAGCAAGAATAAACCTAATTCCTAGTTGTTCTCCCTCCTCCTCTCTTCCCTCTGTGATTGCCGACCCCTTTCCCCCTCTCTTCCAAGCTGCCCAGCGGCAGCAGCCCCCTCCCTCCCTCCTTCTCATCTCAAATCCCCTCTATTCTTCTATCATCTATCTCCCAATCTCCCGGATCAATCCCTAGTTGATCCCCGATCCCCAATTGTCCGATAGAGCTTGACCTAGAGCTCTATCATTTGGTATCAGAGCCCGGTTCTTGGGTTCGATCACAAACAGCGAAAGAAGGGTGCAATGGTGTCCACAAAATCGATGACAGCGGCGGAGAAGGCTGCCAAGGCGGCGGCGCCGGAGCAGGCCTCCACCGCGGTCTCGACCGGGCTGCCGGTAGCTGGCGGCGGCAACCAGGGGGCCACCGATCCGCGGGACGGTGAGCTGGTGGACGAAACTGAAAGGCTGGAGCTGATTCAGTCTACTTTGGATCGCCTGGTAGCTGAGTTCGAGAAGGAGCGCAAGGAATGGCGGGCGCTCCGGCAGGAGCAAGGCGAACAGCGGCGGGAACAGGAGGAGGAGTCTCGGCGAGTTTGGAAGAGGTTTGATGAGGTGCAGAGGGTCGTGGAGGCGCTGGCCGCCGCGCAAGCCACTGGGCCGAAGGGTGGTGGCGGCGGCGATGGGAGCGAAAGCCGGAGCGGGCTGGGAGGCTCGACGGCGGATGGAGGCGCGGCGGCGGGTGGCGCGACAGCGGGGGCGATGGTGGTGGCGGAGGCGCCGCCCCCAACGGCGGCTGTCGAGGTGGTTGACGCGGCGGAGATGGTGCCCGGGGCCGGGGAGCGAGTGGGCCAGGGTCAGCCAGGGCGCAGCGGTGGGCCTGGGCTTCTACCGACACCAACGGCCCAGGAGTTGGCGGCCCGCAAGGGTAAGGCCAAGATGCCAGGGTACGACAATGGGCCTCCGCCGACTGGGCAGGGGCCGCCTAGGCCAATGGGCCGGAGCGACATAGTGGGCCAGTATCACGAGCCCAGAGGCCTGGGGTGGCTGACCATGGATCACGAGCGGATCGAGGAGGAGCTCAGCCTGGTGGGCCAGAACGCACCATGGGCCGACCCGGCGGGTGGCGGGGACTATTTGGGCCCGGACGTAACAGGGGCCCAGATCGTGCAGGTTAGGCCGGGCCAGGAGGGCCGATTCGGGCCGGGCCATGAGAGCCGGTTCGGGCCGGGCCAGGAGGGCAGGTTTGGGCCGGGCCAGGAGGGTCGGTTTGGGCCGGGTGGACCGGGGCTGGGTCGAGGAGGCGGCTCGGCTGGTCAGACCGACCCGGGGCTGACCGGGTCGGGTCGAGGTGGGTCGGGTCGGGGCGGACCCGAACCGGGTCGAACCGACAGTGGACCGAACCGGTTCGAACCGGGGCTGGTTAGATCGGCCAGCATGGACCCGAACATGTGGCGCGGATCGCACGGTGCAGGGAATTGGGCAGGACCGATGGGGCGAGGGCCCGCAGGCAGCCTTGGGCGAGGAAGGGGGACTCCGTTCTACCCAGACCAGCCAGGGGGTGCTCCCGGTTATGACAGGTATGGTTCGTATCATCCTGCTTATGATGGAGCTGATGGAATGGTCTTTCGAGCCAAACCCCCGACCATTGAGTTTCCAAAATTCAATGGTCAGGAGGATGCAGGGCTGTGGTTGTATGCAGCAGAGAGGTGGTTCAGAAACCACCCCATTCCGGAGGAGAGGAAGGCGCATCTGGCGTCCTTCTACTTAGAGGGAGAAGCGCTGCAGTGGTGGGAATGGATGGAGAGGTCCTATGGGGCGGTGGGAACTCTGATCACTTGGCCGCTGTTCCAGGAGGAGCTGCGTTATCAGTTTGGAAAATCGGAGGGGTGGGCCCCAGAGCAGTTGGCTAAGCTGAAGCAGACTGGCTCTGTTGCGGACTACCGTGCAGAGTTCTTTAAATTGGGCAATCAATGCCATGGGGTCCCGGAGGAGACACTGATGGGGTTGTGCATGGCCGGCCTGAAGCCGGAGATTGCTGCTGCTGTCCGGATCTTTGAGCCGGATTCCGTGAAATCTGCTTTTCGTCTTGCAGGGTTCAAGGAAGAGGAGCTGGCGAGTTGGAGGAGCACCATGGGCCGCAATCCGCGGGCAGGGGGCGCCGGGAGCAGTAGCGGACTCAGCGGTGGAGGAGGAGGAGCGCCTGGGACCGCGGTTGGAGCTGGAGGACCCACGGCGACACAGGCGCCAGTAGCTGTCGTGAAGGGTGGGGCACGACCTCCGCCCAAGGGGTTTGTGCGACTGTCCCCTGCTGAGATCGAGCAGAAGCGGCGGGAAGGGAAGTGCTTCAACTGCGACGAGAGGTTCACGATTGGCCACAAGTGTGCACGTCCGGACTTGATGATGCTGGTAGGGAGGTGGGAGGACGAGGCGGAAGATGAAGCGAGAGGCGGGGAAGACGCAGGAGAAGGCTACCAACCTTGAGGACAAGGTTGTTTTGAAGAGGAAGGGAATGATAGACATTTTAATTATTTCGGTTTATGTCGGTTTGAATTATTTAGTTCGGGATTATTTTGGGTATTGGGAATATTGTGGGGGATTAATAATTTGGGGGAGTTAGTAGGTAATTGTGTTTTGGGTATTTAGGCTATTGTTTACGTAGAGAATGGTAAGCAAGAATAAACCTAATTCCTAGTTGTTCTCCCTCCTCCTCTCTTCCCTCTGTGATTGCCGACCCCTTTCCCCCTCTCTTCCAAGCTGCCCAGCGGCAGCAGCCCCCTCCCTCCCTCCTTCTCATCTCAAATCCCCTCTATTCTTCTATCATCTATCTCCCAATCTCCCGGATCAATCCCTAGTTGATCCCCGATCCCCAATTGTCCGATAGAGCTTGACCTAGAGCTCTATCAAATTCTTCCATTTGTTAACAAGATGAACTCCTTGCCTGGGATAAAAACTTATGCATCTAGAACGGTTTTCTACCTCAGCAACGCTGGTGTTCTAAGGCCATTAGCCATTGAACTTTCCCTTCCTCCAACCTCCTCTTCTTCTGCTGGAAGCAAACGTGTGTTCACTCATGGACAAGATGCTACAACTCAGTGGATGTGGAAGCTAGCCAAGGCTCATGTTTGGCCAAATGATGCCAGTATTCATCAAATAGTGAATCATTTGTAAGGAAGTGAAGGAACATTTTGTGTGTTTTGAATACATTTAAGTTTTCTTTGGAAAATAACACTTCTGCTTATATGGATTTTTTTCAGGTTGCGGACTCATGTCTGCACGGAGCCTTACATAATTGCGATGCACAGACAGCTTAGTGTGATGCATCCCATCTACAAGTTGTTGTATCCCCATATGCGCTATACACTGGCAGTCAATGCATTTGCACGGAAAAACTTGATCAGTGGAGGAGGAATCATTGAGGCTTCTTACAGCCCTGGAAAATATGCCATGGGGTTGAGCTCTGCAGCCTACAAGACCATGTGGCGCTTTGATATGGATGCATTACCTGCAGATCTTCTTCAAAGGTGATACATCATCTACCACTAATTTGCTGCTGAATCTTGTGTCAGATAAGGAAAACAACTGCAGAAAATAATGACAGTTGCCATTAGTGATCAAATTGTTTCAGGGGCATGGCAGTGCAAGATCCTTGCATGCCAAGTGGCGTGAAACTTGTTATTGAAGACTATCCTTATGCATCGGATGGGCTCTTGATCTGGCAAGCTATCAAAGAATTGGCGGAAGCCTATGTAGAACACTTCTACTGTGAGCCTAATTCTGTCAAATCTGATTTGGAACTTCAAGCTTGGTGGGATGAGATACTGAACATAGGTCATGCTGATAAAAGAAATGAGCCATGGTGGCCTAAACTCCACACAAATGAGGACTTATCCAGCATACTTACTACTATGATCTGGACTACATCAGGGCAGCACGCAGCTATTAACTTTGGGCAGTACCCGTTTGGAGGATGTCCCCTTAATCGTCCTACATTCATGAGAAGATTGATCCCACAAGAAGGCGAGCCTGATTATGAGAAGTTCAAGCTGAATCCTGAGGAGTTTTTCCTGTCATCTTTGCCAACTAGATATCAAGCTAGTAAAGTGATGGCAACCCAAGAGAGCGTGTCATCGCACTCCCCTGATGAAGAGTATTTGGGCAAGCCAAACTCCTCTGGCAACCACTGGACCAACGATGAAGATATACAAAACCTGTACAGTAAATTTGCCGATCAGCTGGAGGCAATAGAGAAGATGATAAATCTCAGAAACAAGGACATTCAATTGCAAAACAGATGCGGTGCTGGTGTTCCTCCATATGAGCTACTACATCCAACTTCAGGGCCAGGGGTGACAGGTCGTGGAATCCCCAAAAGTGTTTCTGCTTGAGTTATGATTCATATACAGTTATTGTTGTATGTTGTTGTTGTAACGTTATGATCTCTATACCAAAATGTTATAGCAATAAGTTTGTGTGGAAAATCTTGATTAAGCTGGAAAGCTGTGTGATAGAACTGGAAAAGCATAGAGTGTTCCACGCATCGCATTCTGTTTTGACACTGTACCCAGCCTACGATCTGTACCTTGCCCTGCTCCTTTCGAGAAGCAAACAATGAGCATTACTCGACGTATTAACTTGTACATTTGCAACATACATAGATGGTGTCTGTTACATTTAGCTCTTCGTGTTTTCTTTCTACCCTTTTGTTTGGTAACCATCATGCTTGTCGATTGCTTCCTTTTGCTTGTTTCCCTCTTCGCTGTTATTTCTTATTGCTTTCATCCCTGTCTCGTTGCAGTTATTTCTTAGCGAGTCATAAGAGTATTCGGTATTTGCTCAATTGCAAATCCTACATGACACTTAAAATGCAGTTATATCTGCAGAACAATCCAGGAGGAATAGCAGTATTAGAATGGACTCCTAAACACAAATTTCTTCTTCGAGCTCACTCTCGTCACGTTCTCGCTTAGGAAGACTATCGTCTTCAGCACCACCAGCTGAGAGCAGTTGGTCGACGGTTGCTGTCCATGTCATATGAGAAGCGCTTCAGACCTGTTCTGGTTGCCTTGCTGCCAATTTTTCTCAAGCTCATCTGGCTGCACCTTGAAGGATTAGGAATTAGCAACTGTGATTTTAGTGCTCTGCCTATTTAGATGCCGATGCTATTTTGTTTTCGCATTTAGAAGTTCGAATTTTGTGCCCAATACAAGACTATTCGTATTTAAAAGTTGTAGTTCTTAAAAAGTTATGCGAAAAAAATATATAACGTTCAAATTGCGGAACACAAAGTTATGACAGTCCAAAGTCTGGCGAAATTTAAATATTGCTTGTTTGGGATAGCAAACGACGTTTTTTCGGGACGAAGGCTGGTCCAAACCGCCTCTTGTTGTTTGCGGCTTGCAAGATCTTGAAAAATTCTGCAGAATCAAAAAAATATTCGCTACGATCGGATACCCGAGTGAAATTTACGTCCGTTTAAAGTTTTGACCTAATCACAGCTTTTGACTGTCGTGCAATGAAGCATGCACCGCTTTTTCAGCCGCAATGAACTAGTTCACCTCTTCTGACGCTGCGAAACCCAAATATTTGTAGATTGAAAATTTTCATATAAAATCTACAAAAACTATTAAAGGGTTTCTCCAATCCCTTCGGTACATTTTTTTTTTGTTATCTTTTATAACATCCCGAACCTTTTCCCGACAAAGATATTGTTCGCTTTGTGTCTCGATCATCACAGTTTTTGACTTGAGGTACAATTCAAGGTGACTTCCCATAAGATGAAGTACAACAAGGATGATTGACCTTATGAAAAGTCACATTGAATTGCACCCCAAATAAAAAACCGTGAAAATTAAGTCCCGGACAATATCTTTGTCGAATAAAAGTTCGGAATGTTACAAGTAGTATCAAAGCCTCTCCACCTCCCCTCTTACTCGTTATAATCCATATTAATAAGCGATGTTCTAGAAGATTAGTGGGCCCCTAGTCCGGCCACGTCGGTATGTCAAAAATTCGCACCAGCATATCGTCTTCTGCCCAGCGTTTATTAACACTTAACAGTACTCGGTCAACTTGAGAGACCGTCGCGGGAAAGCCCATTCTTGCCTAAACCAATGATATAATGGATTTTTTTTTATTTAATCATTCATTCAAACAATATTAAGCAAATTGTTTACCCCACTGCAGCCATGATTCTGGCGTCTAAATCTGTCTACGGTATTGATATTTGGCCAGGGTTTTAATGGTTATAAGACTAATTTACAGAAAACGATACAAGCCAACGGAAGAGAAGGTTCCGTGCGCTGGAAACCATACTACAAGCCAACACCCTGCATTCCCATTCTCATCAAAACCTGGAACCACAGTCAGAAACACCGCACATATCGGAACTGGGAAGAGGACACAGAAAAACAGGAAGCAGAACCAAATGGGCACAAGAGAGACATCCATATCCTACTGTATAAAGGTAACCAACAGGAGAAGCATGAATGATCCAAAGACAAGCCCTTGGGGGGAAATGGCAAGTGACCGCTCAAAGATAGCGCACAGTTGAGAGATTGGTTGTATCATTAAATCTCATGGACATCACAGATCCAATCTCAAGGGCATCAGTGGGTAGAAGAAGCTGTTGCAGACTTGGCCAATTAAGTATCCATTCCGTAACCCACTGGTTCCTCCAGCCTCTTCTCAGTACGCAAGTATCTTAATGCCCCCCGACACAAAGCCATGTTGTTCCATGTTATAGGACACAACAAACAACACTCCTCCTGTTCAAGACCACACTAACAGGTCCCAACACAGAGAACTCATCTTCCAGGAAAATAAAACCCTACTAAAAAAGACAAGTCACTGCTGCACAAATCATTCTACATCTCATGCCAAAGAGCTGAAAACTGAGGCAATCACTTTTAGTCACTGAATGGCTACCTAATGAACCTTGCAGCCCAAACCCTGGCAAGGAAGTGAGGTGACACTAAGCAGAATTCTTTTGAGTAGGGTAAAAGGGGCTAAAAATGATAAACTACAGAAGTATACGCATGCAAGACCTCAACTGAACCAAGGATAAAAACACCACCGAGGCCCAACATAATCGGGCAACTCAGTGAATTCACCCACCTCTTCTCTGTTGCTGCTAGTTCTATGGCCAACAAAAAAGACCCTCACGTAACCTGATGCATCTGGCAATTACATATATTTGGCCTACACAGGCAGTAGGTTTTAATCAAATAGAGGGAAAACAAATGGCAGAAAAAGCCATTAATCAACAGCTATCAGCAGAGACTGAACTCCATAAACTTTTCATCCAGAAACGTCTGCGTCGGCCTTGCAAACATTTCACCAAAACAAGAAAGACAGTGCATGACTTACTCTACGTCTACGACATACCATGTCATTAGCGAAAACTGACAGGAATGAAAAAGCAAAATCATTCTTTGGCTGTTAAAAGGAAACTCTAAGTATAATAGGAACGACATAAACCAGAGTTCTAGTGGGGGAGGGTAACAGATAAAAAGACACTGAAATCTACAAGCTTGTAAGGAGACAAACCAGATGCAGCTTCAGCTTCTAACTACCATCAATTGCATGAAAGACGGCGTCCAATAGAACCACAAGATTTTGACAACGCAGGCAGAATTGAAAGTACGAACTGACGGAGGATCAAACCAAGGGCTGTTCTGTACCTTTGGTGAGCATTGTTGACAATTAATTGAAAATTCTAGAAAATCCGCAGTATGCAGGTAACTTCCAGGACCTTTTGTCTTTGGTACTGCAGTTAGATCAGCAGAGTGAGTCATTGAACAGCTCTCAATGCTTGTACTATGATTTTTTAAACGCACGTACAAAGAAAATAAAAAACAATCTTATTACAATCAGTCAGCACCACCCAGGATGTAGTATTCAAATGAAACGGGACACAGTTAAATAAAGACAGTACCACCCTTGCAAAAAGAATGCCACTATTTCAGGAACCAAAGGACAACCAGTGGTAAACAATTTTATTCACGATTCTGTTCCTTTCAATCAGTGTTAGTAAATTGTTACAGTAAGACGTGAGTGCATAGGAGCCACGTACACGTGAAAAAATCCAAAATGTTAAAAGAAAGCACAATGAGGCACATCCTGAAGCTCACTCTAAAGCTTGCGAAAGACTCGACCAGTCTAAACTATACAAATCAATTGGAACTCCATTGATAGAAATATTGGTCAGCAAAAATTCAGACACAGCAGCAGAATGCTATGGGACCAATAGAACTGATAATAGCAGGACACCGAAGGTACGTTTAAGGAAGTTTACACTTCAACCAGATATAAAATTTCCCAAGTTACTAACAACAAAGGGACACATGGCACAAACTACATAGTTACCAGACAATATCAGCCAGATAAATTGATACAGGAAGCAACTGTATACAACACACAAGAAAATGTCATCTTGGCTAGTAAGGGACATGGATGCCAAATTTACCTTTGACAAATCACGGTTATTGAATCTCTTCATCAATCAATGCTAAGAACTTCTCTTCTCCACTTCAAATCAATCGTCTCTTGCAAACACAATGTGAAAATTAAAAAAAGAAAGATAACAGGCAATTCGGCAGTAAACCATACGCTCTAAATCTTTAAAATGTATTTGGATCGAATTGTTTACAATGTACCAGAGTAAAAAATATGTTACATACACTCGTTTCAGCTGAAACTGATTTTCGAAAGGAAACCCATTATGCCACACCTTGCGAAGCAAGCAGTGTCACAGATGAAAATCTATAGGCTCAATGAAAGACAACTCTGTGACGAAGGAAACCTGCAACACTACTTGATGGCAGTAGGCAAATAACTCCCCAATCAGAACACCAGATGAGCAAAACAGGGTGAACAACTGTCTGATAATCAATGTTTTGCAACTTCCCTTCAGTAGTTATCCCTCACCTTAACCTCGTATTGTGTTAACAATGTGGAAGCTAATCATGGAGATAAAAGGCCAGGATGGAAAATATACTCCCTTAGCCAAATAACCCACCAGTCCCCAAATCCGCCTGCCGCAGTTCTTTTCTGCGTTGCTCCTCCAGAGGATCTGGGCTCTTCACCGTCCTTCGCAGACGTCTAATTATAAAAGAACATGATTAAAAAACTAAACATGTGAGAGTTTACTGGTGAACGGATACTTCCAGAAAATTATATCGGCAAGGTACCTGTCCTGTGCATGTTGAGCAGGGAATGTAGGCATGAAGTCTTTCGACTTAGGAAGTGGTACTTCACGAAACCACTCATGGTTAAGAGCAGCTTCAGCACTTATCCGCTGGGGGTAAAAAATGAACAGCAGGGATCAGTACAAAGCCACATGCATGTGTTTAGACATACTGACAAAGCTTAAATGATGTCTACCTTCTCAGGGTCATAGGTGAGCAATTTGTTCAACAAATCAAACCCAGCATCAGAAAGCACAGGTGATCCAGTGAAAGATGTTGCAGGGAATTTTTTACGAAGCAGGTTATACCTGAAAGAACAAGGTGATACTGTTAAGAATGAACAGGAAATGCAAATGTCGTCACGGAAATTTCAACCAGTGGATGCCAGATCAGCAGACCATAATCACCCAGCTGGGAGCCTGGGAAAACAGTGACAGAAATAAGAATTGACTGTGTTATCATTTTAAATTAGAAATAAACGAAAACATGATACTTACGGATGCTTAACATAGTTGACCTTAGCTTTGGATAACTTCGAAAACCCAGGCCAGATAGTTTCATTGGGTGTACCAAGGATTCTGAAAATCTGCATTTCAGCAAAAAAGTTGAAGCTTGAAAACAACTTATTGTGAACAACTGCAAACCAAGACATCAGCGTGTTTCGCATGGTTAACTTACCTTGTCAAGTTGGTCATATTCTTTTGTGCCATTAAACAAAGGTTCTTTAGATAGCATTTCAGCCATTATACAGCCCAATGACCACATGTCAATTGCCGTTGAATACTGTTGTGCTCCAAGAAGAAGTTCAGGTGCCCTGGATATAAACAAAATGGAATAAAAAACTAATCTCAAGCCAGAGCAACATGCACACAAATATTACAATATAGTGAAACCTGAATTCTATCATTAGGGATCCAACATGAGCGAAACTTAATTGAATTTCTGAGTGATAAACAACAAATGCACCAAAGCTTCAGCTTACCTGTACCAAAGAGTAACCACCATCTGAGTATATGGCTTTAATGGGCTCCCATATTGACGAGCCAACCCAAAATCGCAAATTTTCAACTCACCCCGATTATTTAGTAGCAGGTTTGATGTCTTAAGATCACGATGAAGCACCCAGTTGTCATGCAAATACTTTGTACCCTCTAACAGCTGCAACATTAAGCATTTAACTTCACTCTGACTAAATGGCTGCTTCATTGACTCCATAAGTCCTTTCAGATCATGCTCCATGTACTCCATGACCATATAAATGCTATCAAGATTACCACCTACCACCACCTCTTTAACGTCCACAATAGAAGGATGATGTAAGGAAAGGAGAATGTTTATTTCCCTCAAAGCAGTAAGAGGAAAGCCTTCTCGTTCTCTCTCCATCTTTACTTTTTTCAAGGCTACAATTTCCCCAGACTTGCTATCCTTGGCTCTAAATACAACGCCATATGTACCTTCATCTATCCTATTAAGTCTCTCAAAATCCTCAACACTCCTACAACCCCTGAGCATGTTAACACTTCTCTGAGGCGGACCAGCTGGTTCAGGTGTTCCCTGAGAACCATCTTCATCTTCAGAATCAGTATTTGAGTGGCCAACGTTCCTATACTTGTAATCATTATCCCCATCAATCTCCATTTCTTCGTCCCTCTCAGAATCATTGTTTGGATATTGATCTCCACTCGAGGACCTCGGATGAGATCCCGGTTCTTCAGAAGCAGACAACCTGTCCTTGCCTCCTTCGGATCCTTCTCTCTTGAGGCTTCCAGGTTCAGGGGACACAGACTTACTTTGCAACCTAGAATCAGAGGACTTCCTCCTTTTAATCATAGTGTGGTCTTCTACAATTTCACCCTCGTCAACAGGAGAATTGATAGCAGCTGCCCATCTTGAGGAAGATATATGACGAGTTGGCACATAATCTTCATCTTCTGGAGCCTCTGGTTGGAGATCTTTGCCTAATTGGCGTTCATCAGACATAGATGTTGGAGGTACCTGTTCAACGGGAGAGTCAGACTCGCCTGAAGATTTAGACACGGGATACTTGAAAGGAGATAAAGATTGTGACTTATGATTGTCAGCACTTCTAACGGATGATATTCCTACTGTTATCTCTTCAGTAACAACATCAGGTGACTCATTTTGCAGCTCCGGCACGAAGGGAGGAGGAGGAGGAGGAGGAAGAGAGGCTACCACCTGTTGATGACCTCCGATTTTCAATGAATTACTCACTGCCTTTTCATCTCTGTCCCACACAATTGGAGAGAACTTCCGCTTCTTCTCGACATGAGCCTTTACCATGACATTCTCTCTCACCTTCAACAAGTTTTCACTTTCTTTACTGACCCGTGATTCTGACGCAATTGCACCATCAGACCCACTATCGCTAGACAACTCACCAGGCTCTCTATCGACAGTCGCACGCAGAGAACCACACGGCCTCAACCCGCCCGCACCGCCACCACTACTACCTGAATTGCTCCTACTAGACGAGCACCTATCCCCACCATTCATGGCCACCCTGTCCTTAACATCCCTCTGCCTCATCCTACCACCGCTAACCCTATCCCTCGAATCACGAACTCGGACGCGGTCACCATCATACTCTTGTGTACCATTCCCTATCCTATCATATCTCTCCTTTGAATACGCAGATTCCTTCCTCGACAACTCAAATTCCGAATCCCGCTCTCTGAACTCATTATCGCGATATCCTCCATGTCTCCCTGCCGCCATATATATATATATATATATGCAACAAGTCCAATACAATCAGCCTGCCACTTCCAGCACCGAGAAACTCCCGAATTCCAGCGAAGAAGCCTAAGCCCGCCGGATTTCGGTTTACTCCGACGCAAATACGAAAGACGAGCAGAGATCTCGAAACCCTAGGGCGCAAAGCAACTTCGAACCCGATAGCAGTAACGAATGAAGTAAACGAGGGAACAAAGAATCAATTCCGATCTACCAAGCTAGCAGAGAACTGGAAGCTTCCCTTGGAAAATCCAGGAGCGAAGAAAGGACATGAATTAGGAAAGCAAAACCCTAGGGGGCTGTATTGAGACCGCACAAGGAGTGGGGATAAAAGCCAGCGGGAACAGAGGGAGGAGATTGAAGATGGCGGATCTCGACTGAGATCGAGAGGGATTGATTGATTGACCGATTGGACAAGAGAAGCTACGGGATTGGGATTTTCAGGGCACCTTCCGATTCGAGCGAGAAAAAAGGCGGCGAGTCGCGCTGGTTCGAGGGATTGACGGAGCCAGCAGAAAAAAGGAATTATTTGCTACGCGAGTGTTCCGCTTTTATTAAGCCTTTTTGGTTTGGAAAAATAACGTATCAATGATCATCAATTTTCAAGGTTGTTAAACCGGTTTAAGTAATTAAATCGGTTAAGCAAAAAATTTGAGGTTTAATGGTTTGATCGGGGTTCGGCCGGTTTGAGTCGTTTTAGATGTTATATATAATATAATTATATATATATATATATGGGTTAGACTGGTGTACGTCAGGCGTATAGTATACGTCAGATTTTCTCACCATTGATCTCATCTAACGGTCGTTATTTACGGTGATAAAAAAAATTAATTATTTGAAATTATAATTACTAATGACACCCATTAAAATTATAGACATACGATATAGTCCTTGAACAAATTTTACCATTTCTTTTCATAGTACCGTGTGTTTTTACTCATTCTTTCAAACACCCAAACTTATGTACCACTACCAATTAATTCTCCATCGACAAATTTGGGTGATTGCTTCCTGAAATGCCAATTTTTCAATCATCAAAATACGAACCAAGAATATCTCTCCTCCTCAGTCCTCACCCCTGAGTTCTACTTTTACCCGAACACTGGATCTCTCTCTCGTCTATCTCCCACAAATCCTCTGTGCAAGACATCGTTCAATCCCTTGGCCCAAATCTATCTCTTGGCGGCTTCTTCTTCTTTTCGTTCTCTCGCTGCCTCAATCTCTTTCTAGAGGCAGGCTGCGTTTTCCCTCTGCTTCTTTCTCTTTGAAACACACAAGGAAACAGCGCTGGGGAAGCGTGATCAGCTGCGGCCGCTGAATCAGGGATTCTGGCGCCGCCGTCACCGTCGCCATCTCCGCCCTCCTCCTTGTCTATTCTTCTAGTCGGTGAACAGGGGAAAAGTAGGGACGATCGACAAAGCAGTTCTATTTGTGCTTACATGAAGCCTTTGGAGATCAACTGGGCAGAAAACAGATGCTAGCTCCTGAAGCGTGATTAGCAGCCTCAAGAAATACACATGCTTCTTGTCTCTGTTTCAATGGCTCTCGTATTCAAACTCTATGACAACTGACCTCCAATTCGACGAGTTCCATCAAAGCCCTCATCTGGGATACTCTGAGATGAAATTCCTAATATCCGATACATAATCGGCCAATTCTTAAAGAAGACATTCTCCTCATCGGCTGGACATCATCCCCAAATCGTACTCAATGAACCCCAGGAACCCAAGTTGGAGGGATTAAGAGGTTCCACACCCAAATTAAACAGCACTCTGGTTCAGTTTCGATCTAGCCACTAAACAATATATATAGTATTTGATTGTTGAAAATGATGTTCGAAGAAAGTAGGGAACCAAAATAAAGAACTCACTGGAAAAAAATTGGGAGCTATAATGCTCGTATAAAATATTAATGGGTGTTGTTAGTAATTATATTTGCTAATTAATAATTAAATAAATCATCATTACTAATGACCGTCAGATTAGATCAACGGTGTGAGGCATTTGTCGTATACTATACGCCTGACGTACACCAGTCTAACCCATATATATATATATAATTATATTATATATAACATCTAAAACGACTCAAACCGGCCGAACCTCTATATATATATGTTGGGCATGTGACTCGGACCTAGCTGTGCAAGGCAAGACACGCTAACAGAAGACGCACGCGAGGGTCTAAGGCGCGCACGCCGGCTTAAGAGCGCGCTACTGCGCATGCGCCAGCACGGAGAACCAGCGCGCGAAGACCCAGAGCTCCTCACAAGCCGCGTGAGAGTGGAAAGCATCAAGGCGCAGAAGCTCAGGCGCGTTGTAAGCCACTTAGCCACAGGGAGTCCCACTCACACTTCCCGAGGGTCAACCGCGTCGGGATCAGTGACACAGTGGTAGGTACACCCCTGACATGTCCTAGGTAGGGGGATGGCCTAAATCCCCGACATGTCAGTGGTCACATCAGAGTCAAGGTCCCATCATGTAATCCATCCACTCACCCACCACCATGTAGCCTATAAATATGGCATTTACTCCGGTGGGTGAGGGGATCGCATTTTTCACCACTCTCTCTCTACAATAACAACTTATCTCTCTAAAATCCCTTCTCTTGTTCTCACTCAACTCTCTAGTCTCCGACCTTCCGATCAAACCCATCGCTTGCACTTCTTCTTGACCCTAACTCTTACTTGAATCTCACTCCTACACTCAGTTAGGTTCAAACAATTGGCGCCCACCTTGGGGCCAAGAAGAAGCGCAGAAGAAAACCCACCAATGGCAGAACGCAACCACGATCAACCTGACGAAGCAACGCCCATCAAGGCGATGACCGACCCAAGGGCGTTCGCAGAAGCCAGCAACCTCAATGCGGTGCTTATTGAAGAAGAAGAGCCCGAACTGACAGCCAAAGAAATGAGGGAGCTAGTGACAAAGCAAAACAACGTCATAGCCGACATGCAGAAGCAAATTAGCCAAGTCATCGCGCTCATGATGAGCAGGGAGGCCGCGCCAACAGCAGAGGCAACGGCGGTCGCGCCTCAACAAGCCGTGGGAGAAGCGTCCGGAACCGCCCAACCACCACGACACGCGCCAGCGGAATTCCCCGCGGGAGAAACGCAGGGAATTGAACCACCAGGGCGGGCGGACCTCAGCTTCTTGGAGCAACACCTGTCTCCGCAATACCGACCTAACCCGCCCAAGAAGGTTCTCCACCAGCCGTTAAGCGCACAAATTATGGCGGAGCACCTAAGCGGAGCGCCACCCACCCTCCCAACATACAATGGCACGACCGACCCAGAAGACCACGTGAGCACCTTCTGCTTGCGCATGCAACTCCAAACCAACTCGAATGCGGCGCTGTGCAGAACCTTCCCGTCAACCTTTTCGGGAATATGCCTCGACTGGTACAACCGCCTCCCGAACGGAATCATCCGCTCGTTCGAGGAGTTTATACTTCTGTTCACAACAAAGTTCGCGTCCCAGAAGCGGCGCCCTCTTCACCTCAAGGCCCTGATAGATATCAGGCAAAAAGACGGAGAAAGCTTGAGAGCCTTCTACGCCAGATGGTCCAGGGTAGCGATGGCCGTCCGCGACCTCACCCCCGAAACCGCCGCCCATCACCTCATGGAGGCCACCAACAGTATGGAGCTCAAGCGCGCGTTAGCAAAAAGGCCCGTCACGCTGTCAACAGAGTTGGAAATGAAGATTGAAAAGGCAATCACGTTAGAAGAGACCCTGGGGGCGGGATCCGTCAGACGCTTCGAACCAGCAAAAATGCCGCGAGAGGAACTGGCGCGTCGACAGCCTCCAACCCCAATCCCACGAGACCAATTGCTACAGATGCACAGTGGCCCGAAGCGCAACCCTCCTCCCCCACCAGAGCAGGCGCATCGCGGGCGATCGCCAGACAGGCGCGCGTCCAACGCCTACACTCCCCTTAACGACTCCGTGAGGAACGTGTTCCACGTCCTCCGCGAGAAAGGCTACAAGCTCAATTGGCCTGCCCCGTTGAAGTCCCAACCCCACATGCGCAATCCAAATAGGCATTGTGAATTCCACTGGGCAACGGCGCACCAGACGGAAGACTGTCGAGAGCTACGGTACGAAATAGAGGGCCTCGTACGGCGAGGATTGCTAACCGAGTTCATTCACGTGAAAAAAGAGCAGGTTGAGGCCCCGCAGCACCCGCCCCCACCCCCACAAGCCGATTACGACGACGACACAGGGGCGTATGTAGTGCGCAAGGAAATCGGGGTGGTAACGGTGGAAGGAGATCGCCCCAAGAAAAAAACCAAGCGTGAGCGCACGACGGAGTGCGCGGCCGTCGACGCACCGACAAAGTTCAATCTGAGCTTTGATGACGCGGAGTTCCCACAAGGAGTCCCGTCAGAGGAGCCACTCATCGTGACCGCGCTGATTGCCGCCTGCAAGACCCACCGTCTCCTGATAGATGGGGGTAGTGCGGCTGACATCCTCTTCCAGAGCACCATTAACAAAATGGACATCGACCCGCGCCTAATCAGGCGCGCGCAAGGCAACCTGGTCGGTTTCTCCGGAACCAGAGTCCCGGTGATTGGGGTGGTCACCCTCCCAGTGGTAATTGGCGACCAGGAACCGCGCGTCTCCAAGCAAGTAGAGTTCACAATCGTCAATTGTGAATCGGCGCACAACAGCATTCTGGGCCGACCTTTCCTTGCGAAGTTCATGGCCCTCCCGTCGACGTGCCACCAGAAGCTCAAGTTCCCAACACAGAGAGGAGTTGGGGAAGCACGGGGAACGACATGGGAAGACCGCGTTGTGGCGCGTCAAACCAACATAGTCGACACAAGAGCAGAAGAACCCCGACCGGAGTCCATGGATTCCGATTTCGAGGTCGCGCTGGACTCCACCGAGCCGACTAGGAAGATACGCATCTCCACTCACGTTGGCAGCGACGCAATCGAACCACTCGTGACGTTGCTGAAAGAGTACAAGGAGCTGTTCGCGTGGTGCACAGAGGACATGCCAGGGGTGCCCAGAGAAGTAGCTCAACACAGCCTCGCGGTCCCAGCCAACGCAGAGCCAAGGCAGCAAGGGCGGAGGACCTTCACCGGCGAAAAGCTGAAGGCGATAGAAGAAGAGGTGGCGCGCCTACTAGCAGCCGGATTGATCCGCCCTGTAAAGTATCCAAAGTGGCTGGCAAACGTGGTCTTAGTCAAAAAATCGTCAGGAGCTTGGCGGATGTGCGTCGACTACACCACAATCAACAGAGTATGCCCGGGAGACCCTTATCCCCTACCGCGCATCGACCAGCTGATCGACGCAACTGCCGACCATGAGACATTGTCTTTCCTATACATGTTCTCAGGATACCACCAAATCCCGATGTCCGTGGAAGACGAAGAAAAAACGGCGTTCATGACACCGTTCGGGAACTTTTGCTTCGTAGGGATGCCGTTCGGATTGAAAAACGCGGGCGCAACATACCAGAGAATGATTGACACTGTTTTCTCGCGACAGATCGGGCGGAACATCGAGGCGTATGTGGACGACCTCATTGTCAAAACGAAGGCGGGCAAGTCACACCTGGAGGACCTGCGCGAGACTTTCGAAGCCCTCCGCAAGCACAGCCTCCGCCTCAACCCACTCAAGTGCGTTTTTGGAGCGGAAGCGGGGAAATTTCTTGGGTTCATGATAACTAAGCGCGGCATAGAGGTCGACCCAAAGCAAATCACCGCGGTCCAACAACTACGGGCGCCTCGGAACGCATTGGAAATCCAATCTCTGAATGGCAAGATAGCGGCACTGGGGAGATTTATACCAAGGTCCGCTGACAAATGTGCGCCCTTCTTCCAGACACTCAAGAACGGGACACGCTTCACATGGTCTACAGAATGCGAAGCAGCATTCCAAGAACTAAAAGCATATCTTGTATCCCCCCCTGTACTGACTGCCCCCAAGCTCAATGAAAAACTTTTCTTATATCTCGCTGTGTCGACAAGGGCCGTGAGTGCAGTGCTGATATCCCGAAGAGATGGAAAAACCGAGCAACCAGTGTATTACACCTCGCGCACTCTCGTCAGCGCGGAAACAAGATATTCCCCGATCGAGAAGGCTGCCTTGGCACTAGTAAGCGCTTCACAGAAGCTGCGCCCGTACTTCCAAGCGCACCAAATCACCGTCCTGACAAACCTCCCACTAAAAAAGATTCTGACTTCAATGGAGGTGTCGGGGCGCATGGTCAAATGGGCGGTCGAACTGTCGGAATACGATATTCAATACGCGCCAAGGCCAGCAATAAAGGCCCAAATCTTAGCGGACTTCATCGCAGAAGGGGTAACCCTCGAAACAACGCCGGAGGGCGTTTGGGAAGTCTACGTCGATGGAGCGGCGAGCAAACATGGCGCCGGAGCAGGGGTGGTGGTGCGCACACCTGCCGGCGTGATGCACGAAATCGCAATCAGGTTCAGGGCGTTGAAAACAAACAACGCCGCGGAGTATGAGGCCATCTTGGCGGGGATGACGGCCGCTCACGACTTGGGAGCAAGAACGATACGGGTACTCTCTGATTCTTCCCTGGCGGTCAATCAGCTGAATGGTGCGTTCGACGCCAAGGAGGACACACTGGCGCATTACATGGAGCGCGTTAAGCTGAGAGCCACAACATTCGAAGCAGTAACATATGCGCAAATACCAAGGGAGGAGAATGCGCACGCTGACGCATTATCCAAGTTAGCAACGGCTACAGACTTCGAATCCACGCGCCTTGTGTCCGTCCAAAAAGAAGAAAAAGATACCTCCCCCGAGGTAGCAGTCAACACAACCCAGCTCATGTCAAGCGAAGACTGGAGACACCCGATTATGAAGTACCTCCAGGATGGGGCGGTACCAGAAGACCCCAAGCTAGCTTGGACTCTAAGGCAAAAGGCGGCCCGTTGCACACTTATCGAGGGAGAATTATACCGGAGGTCATACTCGGGCGTCTACCTCAAATGCATCGGGCAAGAAGAGGCGCGCGACTTAGTGCGTGAACTACACGAGGGGCTGTGTGCCATGCATGCTGGGCCACGCAGCATGGAGCGCACCATCCTCTTGCATGGATACTACTGGCCGCGAATCAAGAAGGATACGAAAAGCTACGCAGACCAGTGCCACAAATGCCAAGTCAACGCGCGCCAACATCACTTGCCAGCCACCGAGCTTCAGGGCAACTTGAGCCCATGGCCTTTCGCGCAGTGGGGTGTCGATCTCTTGGGCCCCTTCCCAACGGCAAAAGGGAAGCGCAAGTACATAATCGTGGCAGTAGACTACTTCACCAAGTGGATCGAAGTCGAAGCGCTGGCATCCATAACGGCGCAACAGGTAACACGTTTCCTGCGCAACAACATTTTGTCGCGCTTCGGGGTCCCAAATGCACTCGTTTTCGATCACGGGAAGCAATTCGATTGCGTGGAGGTGATAGACTTCTGCGACGAGGTAGGAACCATTGCAAGGTTCGCATCGGTGGCTTACCCTCAAGCAAACGGCCAAGCGGAATCCTCCAATAAAGCGATCTTGCACGGCCTCCACACCCGCCTGAATGAGGCCAAGGGCAATTGGGCGGACGAGCTCAACACGGTGCTATGGGCGCACCGCACTACATACAAAGTGGCAACGGGCGAAACCCCTTTCGCTCTCACGTACGGCACTGACGCGGTAATCCCCATCGAGACAACAACACCGACCTATCGGATCACTGAGTACAATGAAGAAGCGAACGACGAGGCGCGCCTATTAGAGCTCGAGTTGTCGCAAGAAAGGCGCGAGTTGGCAGCCATCAGGCTAGCTGCAATGAAGGAACAGGTAGCCAAGTACCACAACGCAAGGCTGGTCCCACACAAGCTAATCCTTGGCGACCAAGTACTACGGCGGAACTTCCGCCCCGACCCCAGGCAGGGGAAGCTCGCCTCGACATGGGAAGGTCCTTACTTAATCCGCGAAGTAGTAGGCGCCAACACATTCAAACTCAGCGAGTTGGGGGCAACAAGATTCCAAGAACATGGAATGCGCAGAATCTAAGAAAATACCACCGTGCAGATTAGCGTGTACCACGTTCGCAACAGCGCATTAGAGCAATAAATAAAAAGACATGGTTCAAAAGAACAAAATTTAGCAATAGTCCAGCACTATCTGCGCTCGGTTCCACGGAACAAAACTTAGCAATAGTCCAGCACTATTCGCGCTCACTCAGTTCGAAAGAACAAAAAATTAGCAATAGTCCAGCACTATCTGCGCTCGGTTCCACGGAACAAAACTTAGCAATAGTCCAGCACTATTCGCGCTCACTCATTTCGAAAGAACAAAAAAATTAGCAATAGTCCAACACTATCTGCGCTCGGTTCCACGGAACAAAACTTAGCAATAGTCCAGCACTATTCGCGCTCAGCTCCGTTAGGATAGTCCAGCACTATTCGCGCCACGGTGTTAGTAATGGTCTAGTGCCACTCGCGCCCAGGAAGTTCACCAAAATCGACAGATGTATAGCAATAGTGAAGGAGCGAAGGCGAAAAGCTCTTGCAAAATGGCCTCGCACACTCCGCGCGTATAGAGATTCATCTTCTGATCTAAACACGCTTGATACTCATGATCAAGCCCGTCATACGCGCCAACGCGAGACTCAAACTTCTGGGTACTACCCTTCTTCCACACAGTGGGCTCATCCACGTGCTCACTCGCCCACTCCCCCGCCACCGGCTTAACATAGAAGAAGCGCTCAAACCACGTCTTCTTAAGCTTGGGGGAGCCGTAGACGAACCCATCAGGCCTGTTATCGCGCCGCTTGATGGACAAACAATCACTCGTCTTGCTGGGTTCCTTGATCTTATAAAACTTGCGGAACAGCCCGTACGTGGGCTGGATGTTAAGCCGCTTACAGGCAAGGCGCAAGCACGAGACGTGCATTATGATAGACGGAGAGAGGCGCCCGACCGAGCAGTTGAGCCGCCTGTATAAAGCGCACAGCAGCGGGTCGATGGGAAACTTGAAGCCCATCACCCAATACTCGCTATATACCCCGAACCACCCTGGGGGGCAATTACCAACTGTGCTCCTAACAGAGGGCACCGCGTATTCCCAGTGCGGAGGCAAACCCAACCCGCACACGATTTCTTCAACGTCCTCGCGCGAGTAGATTGAAGAATGGTCAGGCCCCCGCAATAAATTGTCATGCGGAGCCGGCTGGTCGCCCCACATCTCCGCCCAATCAAGGACAGTGTAGACCGCGCCCATGCACCGAGGACCAAGGCGACTCATCGCCTCGGTTATGCGCACCACGTTGACGGGCTCGGCGATTATCGGCGCCGACTCCGTATCAGAATCTTCGCGCTCGGCCGCGCTCGCAGTACCAGCACCCTCCGCGATCCCGGACATCCCACCGTGGTCGCGTCTGATTATTAGGACGCCCTGGGGCCGCGTACTCGGTCCCTCGCCCCCGGACACCACTGCATCTTCATCGGCCTCCGTCTCTCTGAGGTCGAAATCAGGATCCGAATCGACTCTGGTCGACGGCGTCGACGGAAATCCGCCGTCACCGGACCCACCGCCGTCCTCGCCGCCGGAATTCGCCAATTCCAGCGACGGATCAGAGGAAATACGTGAAAGTGGGGAAACATTACCTTCTTCGTCTTGTACGATCTCAACCTCGCCGACGTTGGTGTTGATGTTGTCCATGACAGCAAGAAACAATAGACAAGAACAACGATTGGGGATTTAAGATTGTAAAAGAAGGAGAGGAATCTCGGCGATAAACCAGAGCACGAGAGAGAAAGAGCAGAGCTCAGATATGAAGAATGAGGCAGAATGAATCCCACTCCCCAAACGGGTCGATACTTATAGTTATTAGAGGAAAGACGAAGGGTTAAAGTAACCTCGAAGATCCCAACCGTCAGACGTTTCGAATTTCAAAATTCGCCCGCCCAAACGAACAAACCAGGTAAGGACACGTGGACACCTATTCGAAGTAGGTACTAGCCGCTGACGTAACTAGTTACGCACAACGCCTGGGGGGCATGACACACCCGCGAGGAAAAAGAAAAAAAAAATCTCGCAAAAATCGCGCACACGATTCAGAATCCCGGACCCCAAGGTCCGCGCTCTATCAGGCAACTACAACAGAGCCTCTCGCGCAAGCTACGGAACACGCGAGGAACAATCGCAGCCGCGATAATCACGCTCGATCAATTGCCGCGCCATCGATGATTCGAATCTCACAAGGACCGAGATGCGTGAGCGAATCAGAATCCCCCGGAGATCGCGCGCTATCAGGCAACTACAACAGAGTCTCTCGCGCGACTACGGAATGGCAAGGCGTAAACGAGAAACCCCGGACCCGCGCCCAGGCCCGAGTCAATCAAGCGAAGACCTAAACAGAGGGCGTTCTCAGAACACCCTCTGATGGGGGGCAATTGTTGGGCATGTGACTCGGACCTAGCTGTGCAAGGCAAGACACGCTAACAGAAGACGCACGCGAGGGTCTAAGGCGCGCACGCCGGCTTAAGAGCGCGCTACTGCGCGTGCGCCAGCACGGAGAACCAGCGCGCGAAGACCCAGAGCTCCTCACAAGCCGCGTGAGAGTGGAAAGCATCAAGGCGCAGAAGCTCAGGCGCGTTGTAAGCCACTTAGCCACAGGGAGTCCCACTCACACTTCCCGAGGGTCAACCGCGTCGGGATCAGTGACACAGTCGTAGGTACACCCCTGACATGTCCTAGGTAGGGGGATGGCCTAAATCCCCGACATGTCAGTGGTCACATCAGAGTCAAGGTCCCATCATGTAATCCATCCACTCACCCACCACCATGTAGCCTATAAATATGGCATTTACTCCGGTGGGTGAGGGGATCGCATTTTTCACCACTCTCTCTCTACAATAACAACTTATCTCTCTAAAATCCCTTCTCTTGTTCTCACTCAACTCTCTAGTCTCCGACCTTCCGATCAAACCCATCGCTTGCACTTCTTCTTGACCCTAACTCTTACTTGAATCTCACTCCTACACTCAGTTAGGTTCAAACAATATATATATATATATATATAAATAAGATAGTAATTAAAAATTTGATGGCTGAAATAAAATATATATTACATATATCTATTAAAAACTTATTTTCCAGAAAATAAATCTACCTAAGGCCAAGTCCAATGCAAAACCCCAAATATAGGGGCCTTGAACCCCAAATTTGGGGATTTGACCCCAATTTCCCTTCTTTTGCTCCAATGCAACAAACTCCATATTTGGGGTTCTTAATATTTCCAGTTTTTCCATTTATTGAAAAATGTACTTATCGAAACTTTAACATAATTTGTTCATGTTAATTTTTGTATAGTTCGTCATCATTTTTAAATACAAATTTTTCGATAGAATTTTGTTAAATTTCGAGACCGAATTTTTTTTAGCAAAAAATTATGGACCTAATTTGGGTTTACACACAACACTTGCTAATCATAAAGTTTAAATATTACACACAACACTTGAAAATGATAAAGTTTAAAAATAACACACAACACTTAAAATGATAAAACAAGAAACACATAACATGTCAATAATTCAATTTAATTCCCCTTCCCCTAATTAATTACATTCAATTCTCTTAATCAAATTCCTTAATTAATTCCACTTCCCCTAATTAATTCCCCTTTCCTAATTAACTAAACAACAATTAAAAAAAAAAAAAGAAGAGCTGGCCGCCCAGCCGCCTAATTAATTCCCCTTCCCTAATTAACTAAACAACAATAAAAAAAAGGAGCTGGCGGCACAGCCGCTGAGGCTGGGCGGTGCGCCGCACGCGCAAGGGAGAGAGCTCTCTCCCTTGCGCGTGCGGCGCACCGCCCAGCCCCGACGGTTGTGCCGCGCAGCAGACTCTCCTCCTCCATAAATGCCGAAATCGGCAAACCCTCCTCCATATATAGCGATCCAATTGCCGATCGCCTCCATAATTGCCGATTTTCGGCATTTATTTCTCTGCGTTGGAACTCCAAAATCGGCATTAATGGCGACAACCCCATAAATGCAGGCTCCATTGGACTCAGCCTAACCTCTATGACCCACCTACCATTTCCATTCATTCGTTCCTCTTCCTCTCTTCCCCCTCACTTCTTCTCCCTCTTTACACTATGTTCAGGAAGGAAGGGAGGAAAATGGAGAGAAAGGAAAATGAAAGGGGAAGGAAAAGGAGGGGAGAGAAAGGAAAATGAAAGGGGAAGGAAAACAAGTATTTAATGGACTTAAATATTAAAAAAGAAAGACAAAAGAAAGAACCATGTATGTGTCCCTCTCCTTTCTCTCCAAATTGGAGGGGAGGGTTCAACAGTACAAAAGGTGGAAAGTTTTCCCTCCTTCCATACTTTCCTTCCTTAAAAAACAATGGAAAACTTATTGAGAATCCCACTTTCCTTCTTCACTTTCCCTTCCCCTCCATTTCCTTCCTTAGTGAACAGAGACCTGAGGGCTTTCTAGAGGTCATTTTAAAGCTCGACTGGGCTTTCTAGAGGTCGTTTTAAAGCTCGACTCAGGTTGGACCGGGTCCAACCGAGAGTTCGATAAATGTTTAACAACCTTGTCAATTTCAATTACTTCAATACACTATCAAAATATCAAAATTTTAATTCCGATTCCGATCTCAAAATAAATTCAGTATCTCAATTTCAATTACTAAATGGGTATCGATATTCCTTAATTACCAAATTAGTTACCTTGATGATTAATAATGATTCCAATACCTCTAATCTTTAAGATTTTTTTATGATGTAGACTTGTATGTTTAATTGCATGATTAAAAATATTTGCGATGAGAAGTTGAGTTGAGAGAAGTTTAATAAAAACTAATTAAAGGTGCATTGTATAAATTCAATTAAAGTCCCAATTGAATGGATTCATCACAAATGCCTGTTTGGGGCTACGAGACTAAGAAAGAATCTTGAGTTTGTCTAAAACTGAGATAGGGACAAAAAGAAGGGATGAGATGGTGATATCTTAGTTTCTTGCCCTTGGTAATCTTTGATTCGAAGGAGTGGAGCCGAGAAATGACTAATGAGAGTCTTCGTCTTTAGGTGTTCTGGAAATAACAAGAGATTGAGTGAGAGACGAGA
This sequence comes from Linum tenue, assembly GCA_946122785.1. Taxonomy (NCBI): domain Eukaryota; kingdom Viridiplantae; phylum Streptophyta; class Magnoliopsida; order Malpighiales; family Linaceae; genus Linum; species Linum tenue. The sequence goes on along the minus strand of CAMGYJ010000011.1, from coordinate 50,248,600 downwards.
GCGGCCTAAGAAAACTTGGAAGCTAAGATTGGATTGGATGGGGGCTTGCAAGTTGTCAAAGTGCAAGCAATAACTAGAAGTTGTGAGCTATATTTAATCAATTCTAAATTTACTATATTACTCTATATTTTCATATATACCGATCACATTCTCATAAATCTCGAATATAGAATAACACCACGAAATCAATCTTGATCCCTAAAAAAATAAATCGGTACTCAATAATACATAATAGTGATAAATTTGGTAAGATATTTGGTATATAACACATATCGATACCAAACTTTCAATTTCAGCCCTAGATAGGGGTGGTAAATGGCTAGTCGGATATATGTTTTAAATGATAACGAGCTAATAATGACGGTTAGTGATTAATTGATAATCAATTATTTTTTTGCAGTTCAGTTTTGGTTAGTTGTATTTTCCTTTTGTTAGGGGGTAAGAAAACTGATAACCGACTACTAGCATAACCACATAGTTTTTGGCTTTGGTTTAGGGGAAACGTTTCAAGATTCAAAATCAACCAAATTCGCACTTCCTAGCATCCCAACACACTTATTGCAAACAACCTTCCACTCACGAGTCTCAAATATGTTTAAGAGTCAGAACTCAAAAGTCACCCATCTAACTCCACTTTTCAATTTGACAGAGTAACCTTTTACCCCTAGTATATTTGTCCATTGATGTTTGTGAATGATAAAGATCTCGCGGCGCTTGTGTGTGATTTCTTGCTAGTTGGTACTCGCTAATTGGATGAAGATGCTTGATTATTTGTATTTTATGTAATGGAATTTGTATTCGGAGAACTCACGAATCCTTTTGTTGCTTCACTTATTCATCCCATTACCCGGACTTGGAATGTGACTCTAATCCGCACAACATTCACTCCTGCGAGTATTGATTGGATTCTCTCCATCCCTCTTCCTTCGGCTCCATTACCGAATAAGCTAATCTGGCATTATTCTTCGATTGGCCTCTACACCGTCAAGACTGGGTACCAGCTGCTGGCCACTGAAAGGGAGCTCGAGTTTGACCATCTTCCTTCTCATCTCAACACCACTTTCTGGAAGACTCTGTGGAATTTGCCGGTTTCGCCGTAGCTCAAATTCTTCTTGTGGCGCGTCGTGCGAGGCTTCCTTCCTATGAGAGCGATCCTAAAAGAGAAATCTCTCTCCGATTCTGATGTATGTCCTATTTGCTCAGAATCAATTGAAATGATCTCGCACAACTTATTTGAATGCAGAGTTGCGCGTGGAATATGGTCACTTGCAGGGAAGGAGACGATTCGAACAACTATGGCAAATCTAACCCCTGATCTTGCTTGGCATAAGCTATTTTCTCTATGCAGCTGTCCAAGATTGAAATTGCAGATGTGATGTTCATAACATGGCGCATTTGGAAAGGCCGTTGTTGGTCAACGTATGACAACATTCAATATCTCAATGGTCCTTTATTTCGGCAATATACAAGACAAGCAGAGGAATGGTGGGAAGCTACTGCTTCTCCACGTAGCCAGCGGCCACCTTCGGCACAATCTAAGCGGTTACCACCACCTCCAACCTGCCCAACCGGGGGACTCATTATCAGGTTTGATGGTGCAACAAGACGGGGAACAGGAGGCAGCATAGGCTTCGTTGGATTCACCATTGAAATGTCAGTTGTCTGCGCATACGGTAAGTTTTATGCTGGTATTTCGGATCCCTTCTTAATGGAACTACTGCTTTGCGAGAAGCAATGGTATGGGGTCTAAATCATGGTTACGTGTCTGTTTGCTTTTGTGGGGACTCCCAATTAGTGATCCGGCGAACGGAGAATGATGTCAACCATGATTGAGGTGGTGCAGTACTTGAAGAAGTGAGGCTATTAAAGACCTCCTTTCTTTTGTTTTTACTTCTCTTAGTACTAACAGGGTTGGCCATCGCGTGGCACAAACGACCCTTGCATCGGTTGCGACCCATTTGGTCGACTACCGCTCTTTCATTTCCAACGCATTGTAATACCCTATTTATTACAAACTATCTATGGAAAAAAAAGTTTGGATTCGGATTATGAATTCATGATAGATGTTATATTGTGTTGGTGTTGTTTCTTATAATTATTATTTTATGTTAACAGTATAGAATTTTAGGTATTAGTTAGTGATTAATCGCCAAACTTATAGCTAATCGAACCATTAACATGGTTAACCAATAAGTCTAATCGATTTGATTTTTGCTATTTATTTTTAACAAAGTGGTGATTAGGGCTTAATTGTACATGTTTATACTCTCAATCCTTAATTGTTTGGCTTGTCGTTTGTCGCTCTTTAGCCCGTTTCACGTTAGATTGTGCTTGGTTTAGTATATTTCATATGCTAGTAGGTGAATATGGAGAAGTAACTATTGTTAGACCATTTTGAGTCAAAGCCGAGACAAAGACAAGAAGGTGACATATGTCACGGTTCAGAGCACGCATGTCACGACCCAAGTCATAGCATTAAGGCCGTGAGATTCGATGATTTCTAGGATCTTTTACACAAGTCGTGGGTATTGCAGAATTCACGGTTCCAAACCGTGACATTAACATAAGAAGCTGTGACTTTCGACAGACCTCCAAGAGTGATCGCACATATCACGATCGGCCAGCACATGTCACAATTTCAACCATGACATGGGCAAGGGCAACACAGTCGTGACTTATGCAAGTGATGTTGTGCGTTTTTTTGTCGCATCATGATCACTGTCGAATGTCATGGCCACGTCGTGAAACTGAGACTTGCACGATTTTGGGTATAAATCAGATATGCCATTTGTGCAAGAAGATCTTAATTTTAGAGAGAAGTGAGAGCAGCAGCTTCCTAAAGAGAGAAAGTGGTGAAGGAGGAACCCTAGAGGGTGATTGGAGCCTTCCATCCTTCATTGGAGGCAAGATACATCACCTAAGAGTGGAGATTTGATCTCAAGATCAAGAAATCATCCCCACAAGATGATTTCTCTTCTTGAGTTTTGTTTTTCTCTCTTTCTCTTACTTTGGAGTAGACTTCATTCTCACTTGGGAGTGTAGATTTCTAGCCATATATGTTAGGATTTGATGATAGATGAATCTTATCCTTGTTACACTCTCTATTATATTAATTTGAAATATTTATAATGAGTTGATTGAGTATTGATCTCATGACTTTCCAATTTGAGCTATTGACCTCAGACAAAGAATATTTAATTAGGTTGATTAGATCATCTTCGCTTCTTTATTGTGGGTCAATTAAACGAGTGTGATTTGGTCTAAAATATCGTATTGGATCAAGGTCCTTTAGTGGAAGTCTAAATTTCATGCCTTAGGTGTTATATGTCGATTGTGGAAACTCTCCCTCCTGTTAGTTCATCTAAGTGGACTTGGATAACTCGAATAGGGACTCCAAGCTAATTTAGGACTCTCCTCGGTATAGATTTAGAGTGGGCAAGCTAGGGTAAGTCAATATCGGCCTAACTAGAGCTAGAGAGAAGCACCCGAGTGATCTTCTCTTAATTGAATTTAAATCATTCTTGCTTTCTTTACTTAGTCAGTTGCTTAATCAAAACTACATCTCGTTAGCTAGATACAGATTAGTTCGTCGATTAGTAGTAGACTTAGTGCCCATGTTGATAAACTAAACTTACTTACCCTACAATTGCACTCGATTGTTGGTTATACTTTGTCATTAGTTGGGAGGTGCAGTTAGGAGCGAGCCAAGTTTTTTGTGCCATTTTCGGGGACATGACTAAGTTATTAAGAACAGTGAACTATTGTTACTTTAGCTTTCACTTTTCGGCATTTGTATTCTATTTTACCTTTGCTTTTCACGGTTGTGTTGTTTCAGATGTGCTATATTTAGTTTATGACCCAGAGTAATCCGGACACCCTAAAATCACATCATAATCAAATAGGAACCAAATAGGTGTGCAATCGACGCTATTCAAATGATTATACACATGAATAGAACGAAACAAACCTAAATATGAAGGGTAGACAACACCAATTTAGGTGTTATCAAACTCCCCCAGAATTAAGATGATATGGCAGAGGAGTCGGTGAGTATAGAGCAAGACGGAAGGTTCAGTAAGGTTGGGACTCTTTAGCTTTAATTTTTAATTTATTTAGTTTAGGGACTAACATAATTAAAATCGAAATTAGGAGTAGATATAATTTCTCAGCTCATTAAACAACCATTTAACAAAAAATTAGACGGAAGGGTACATACGTTACGTTTTAATATTAGAAAGGTATGTCTGTATATTTATTTAGTAGATGAGTACGGTTGTTAATTTTTAAAAGTAGAGTGATACAAAATGATATTAACCTTAAAAAATAATAAGTTTGACTGAAAAATAATCATCAATTACTATATGTGATCTCCCATTTTGTGGCACATTTTCCCCGATGGCCGCTGTCAGCGATGGTGCTGCCGCCGTCGGTGACAGTCGGTCTTGGACGTTGTTGTTTGAAATAGATCTAGACAGCCGTCTTGAGTACTGCGAACTAGAGTTTGTAAACAGATCGCTCCGTGTTCCACCAACGGTAATTGATGAAGGCTTACGAAGATGGGCAAACAGCCTCGTTAGCTAATGATACGACCTTAAACTCAAGGTCTTGATGATGAGAGTCACGCAAACAAGATCAATTCAAAGGGTTTGATTGATCAAAGCAATTCGGACCAAAGAACAGAGTTTTACCTCATAGAACTTGATGTGATTAACATGCAATTCCACACCTGGGAAGGCTCGTTCAATATGGGTAGTAGCTCACCATAATTGAGGGTGATCACTCGATTTTATAAGAAACAACAATCTCTCATCCACCAAAGATCAACACAAAACTTTCAAGCTTGAATCTTGAGGAATCCTAGGGTCAACTCTTGTAATCATAATTTGAGTTTTACAAGTTACAACGAGGCCTTTTATATGCAAAAGAAACTTCACTCCCATGCTTACTAAACAAGGAAAACTACTATAATTCGAATAAGGAAAGAAAAACACAAAATAGCTAGGGAATCCTCCTCAAACTCGACTTCCAAATTGATTGCTTGTTGCCTAAGAAGTTAACTTTCTACGCAAGTAGCAAAACAGCCCTCCATAGCAACTTCTGGCTCTTCGTTTGAAGGCCTCCAAGTTCAGTCGAGCCAAACTAATTCCAGTATGTTCTTTAGCAAGATAGGGATTTTCATTTCTAACTTGCAGCTGCCCTCGAATGTCCCTCAAACGGCTCGAATAAGCTCCCAAAGTTGGTACCTCCACATTGCTTCCAGCCTTAGCCATTTTCAGCAACTCTTCCTTACACGATTTTCTTTGTTTTCTAAGCTTGACTTGGAATAGCTTTAGATCACTTCCTAGGGTTGCATCATCCAGTTACTTGATAGCCATGCGTGGCTTTCGTCGATCCGGTCTTGGGGGAATTGGCTATGGGGGGGAGGATGGAGAAGTTCGTGTGTCTTGGTTGGGTGTTCGATTGGTACTCTTTCACTTTCCAAACGCTCCAATTTGAAAATGGGGTTTTTAGGGAGGGCCTTGGCATCATAGAGAAAAACCAAGTTTTCCTTCGACGGTAGAAACCAGGAATCAGGCCTATGGATATCGATAATACGACAATTCCAGTATGGGTAAAGTTGACCAATCTTCCTGTGGAGCGGACTTCAAAAGTGGGGCTAGGGCGTATGGCTAATTCCCTTGGACGCCCTTTATATATGGATCTTCCAACAAAGAAGGGGAAGAAGCTTAGCTAAGCAAAGATTCGTGTTGAAATTACTACAACGTCAAAGTTGATCACCAAGCTAAGTGTCACGCCTGATGGATTGCCGGCGTTGTGGATTGATGTTGAGTATTATGAGTTGCCCAAGGTTTGTTCAAAATGTACACTCTTCGGGCACGATTCCTCTATCCCATAAGGAGTAGCTACCAAGAAGGTTTGGGCTCCAAAGAAGAATGTCATAGGTAAAATTACTGGGGGAGGAGGCAAGCTCAGTATAAAATCTGGAGTCAGGGCAGGTGGTGTTCTGGCGAAAGGTAAAGAGTGTTTGGAGAAAGGTAAACAGAACATAAATATCAAACCGCCCTATCATAATAAACCATTCATTACATTACAAAACTTGTCACCGCGCTTCATGAGAGCTGGGAGGTTGTTTCCGTCAAAATATAGAACCGCCAGAGGTTTCAGTAGTAGTAGCAATTGAGCTGTACCCTAGCTAAAAGAGTAACCTTATGTATTCCTGTAAAATAGGCTTGGCATTCTGTACTCTGCCAAGAATCTCTACAAAAGAGGAGCCGATATGTACGGGAAGATGTTGGTTGGTGGCGGAAGAGAGCATCTCTAGCAGAAGAACATTGAAGCCTCGACGTTTTTGTGCAACCTAGGGAGCTCCGGAACAGCAGCAACTCCTGCAGATGTCACGACTTCAGAAGAATTCTCCGACATGTCGTCGAACTTCATGAACTGTCCCATCTGTGCGGCTGCCAGATGGGCATAGCAAACGGGAGCCACTGCACAATGGAATATGCCAGAGAAGTGAGGCTTGGGACCAAAGATACGCGACTTGACAAGGTTTGGTTGAAAACTAAAAACACAATGTGGTTGAAGTGTGAACTTACCGATAGAGATTGCTGTTGTACTTCTCTGGTAGCTGTATAGCAAATCGGAAAAAAGATTCAGATGGTCGAATTTCACAATCAAGTGAAGCAAAAATGAGTTTTCCCCTTAGTATGGATGAAGGGCTTACACATAGGAGAGAGAGTGGATGAGGTTCTGTAGAACATCAGGAGAGAAGCCTATCTCATCAACCAATACATGATAGTGTGCTGGCCTTGAGGTACCCTGGAATACACGCACGGAATTAGTACAGGCTTCTTAAAACCTCTCGCGGATGAACAGGCAAAAAAGGTTTCGTGGCGAATTAGGGGGCTTACGATGGCGCCATTGTGAGCACACATGTAGAAGTCATAGTTTCTGGGATGTACAACGGTTGTGTCCACGACCGTCCCTGTACGAGACAAATGCATTTCCGGTGAACAACTGAAGAGGCAGTGATCACAGAATGGGGACCAGGAAATCAGAAGTATAGAAGCTAACCAGGAGGAACATTGTCAGTGCCTTCAGCCTTGAATAACTTAGTATGGTGATTCTTCTGCGCGATAATCACTGTGAACTTTGGCACATCAGTCTCACCTAGATGTTGGTAGGCCTGTAAAGTAGACAGAATTTGGAATGAATAGTACAAGGAATGGAAGAAATTATCCTTATGTAATTTGGGGCATACAATGGGGTACAAACGCAGCAGCAAATAAAAGAGTTACAGTGATCAGCTTTTATTGGATTGGGTAGAAACCTTGATAATCTGGGGCAGCTCAATGTTTAACACCTGATTAAACTGTGACTCGCTCACTCCATCTCTGAAATACATAGGAGAAGTCAACAGTAAAATTTATAAGCATTAGAAAGCCAAAGAAATCAAGAATAATGTAAATACAGCAGAAAACACAATAGACAACATTCAGAAGACAGACTTCTGCCAACAGAAGAGGAAAGTAATAGGAGCATGAACCCCAAAAAATATAACCATTGGGCAACTCATAGTATATAGCAGCGATTCAGTGAAAAAGATGTACACTATTTGGGACTTAGAGATCGACCAAAATGCAGTAAGAACCATTCATCGAACAGTCTGTAGTCATGAAATGGAGCTGCATACACCAAAATAAGTTACCAAAGTTCATTGTTAACCAGTCCCTCAAAGTTTATTAAGAATTCTTATGGAAACATGGTCCACGACGAGGCCATTGACAGGGATTGTACTAGACATAGAGTAAAAAGACAATGACAAGAATTTAGCAAGCCATTCATAAATATAATTTTTGGAACTAAATTTGACAAGACAAAGTTCTAGACAATCTGCAGTATCTAGGAATGAAAAAGTTTAATGAGAAGTGTCGACAATGCAGGAGTACCTGAAAATAACAATTTGTTTAGGTTTGGCACCACTTGTCTTATAGAATTCAATGAACAATTCCCTGCAACCAAGAACAATCAAAAACCCTGAGCAAACAAATCATGCAGCCTTGTATTCTAGAACTGTTTTGTAGAGTGGGATCATAGTTAAGAAACTATTCTGCATGCAGCCTCCACTGGGGACAATATACAAAGTGCCAAGAATAAACAACATAGAGGACCAAATAGATAAACCAAATACTAAGCTGACGAAGAAGGGTCAAGCCACGGCTCTCTGGGAGATGGTGAAAATCAGCAAAGGGCTAGAACAAGTATGACAGTGAAGCTAAAAGACTAGCAACCATCACTTCATTGTCAGCATCACAAAGTCGTCAGGCTCTCCTTGGATTGATCCAAACCAAAATAAGAAACCAAGCAAACAAAATGACAGAAAACCCTAAAGATGACTTCATAAAGAACAAACAAGTCAACAAATCTGAGCATCAAGATGAAGTCCGAGAACAAAATTGATATTTTAATTAAATACCTCATGATGCCATCATCTGTGCCATTGGCTGTAGGCTTGTAGAGAGCATCTATCATCTCCAACTTAGGAGACTGAGTTCTCACTGATGCTCTATACTTTGTGATATAAGGCCATTCGAGGGATCCAACAACCTATAGCCAGAGTAAAAGAAGTGGCAAAAGGCTTAACTTTTTGTGAACTTGTCATTGTCCAGTTCAGAATGAAGATAATGCTTAAAATGTATATCCAGAAAGAAGAAATACCGCAGCAACAGATGGAACATCCGACCGACCAGGAGAACCATGGGATACATCCATCCCCAAAATCATTGTTGGTGTTTGAGTTATCAAGGGAATGGCTCGAGTAAGTTCAACTTCCAGCATAGAATTTATCCCTCCAAGCTACAATGAAGTAAAGGTCAAAGATAACTGAGAAGTACGACAAAAGAATAAACTAAACAGTAGAAGGGATGATACTTCCAATCAGCATACCTTTGAATTGATCTTCAGAAGTACATTTGTAAGATATTGATCCTTAATAACACGTGGTGGAGAAATGCACTGTGTAACAATTCCGAAATCACTTAGACATTTCTTCTTCCACGGCCCTGGTAAACAAAGGGAAGCAACACTAAACTATTAAGATGGAGAAATTGACTTTGAGACATGGAAGAGTAAAATGAAATATGGAGAAATAGAAAAATAGAGAACCAAGTACCATAAATATCAGAATTTTTTCTTTGTGGCAAGAGACACAGGATGAATTCAGGCGGACCAGGCAGCTTGTCTCTAACTTGCTCAAACATACTTTCCACTCTAGCAAGAGGACTGCTTCTTCTAAGCTGAGGATATTCATCGATTAAACTCTTGGGACCCTCAATATCCTTCACAAATGCATAAAAGGGTTTATAGAAATTATTAACCAGATGCAAAAACAACCAACAGAAAAACTGCAGTAACATACAATGCCCTTTTTCCTTCCACAGTTGATCAGGTCACGGGACAGGCGACTAGTATCACATTGAGCACTAAAGTTGACAACAGCCCACCGCTTAATGCTCGTTGCTTTCAGAAGCAACTACACAAGAGAAAAGACAAGATCAGAGCAAGAAACTTCAAAATAGTTAACAACAGAGAAGAAAGAAGAAGAAACAAGAGATGAGAGGAGAATATTGGCATGCATAGATACCTTATTGTTGAAGTTCCAACGACCATTATTTGGGAAGCAGTTCTCACTATTACCAACCTTCAACTGATAGTCACACACAGAAGAGAAATAACAAAAAAGTGTTTAACCAAGACAGGATGAATGGGGAAATCCTCATTAAAGACCGAAATACGTAAACACAAAACGAAGGAAGATTCACCTTCGGGGTATCAAGGATACGTCCATTGACAGATGTCAATTTCTTTTCTATCGAGATGCCACATTCAGAGAGCAGTGGATCTTCATCATAGCGATATGTTCTCATAGCCTGCATAAGTTCTAGCAATGAATATTATTTAAGATAAAGAAATGAGAAATCATACAGGTTATAAGAATAACCTACATCAGTAACAGTTCTTATTCTCTCCTGAGGTTTCTGTCTTGATTTTTCAACCAAAGATGCTCTCTGCATTGATGATAAGGATTTTGTGTATCGCTGGAGTGAAATCAATGAACAGAGCTGGAAATAACAAATGCCACATAAGAGAAGGATTCACTATACAATCAGTTAATGAACCAAGTTACATGGGGGAAACATTGACCTCCAATGGCAGAAAATTTGGCCTTTTTGGCTTGCCAACGTCTAAGCAAGGCAAGAATCCTGAATAGGTTAATGGTATAGAACGATGTTTGGTAAAATACTCATAAACTGTCATCTCAACATTCTCTGCATCCCCATTTGTGCCATCACTGTTCCTCACTTTCATTGAAAAACTGAAAAGAGATGAGAAAGAGGTCTGACACAACTGAACCCACATAGTAGAGCAGGAACTGAATCAAAGTAAAGATTCATTAGATAGTAGAACATACAGTTGCTGATTGCACCGCATCTCGCTCAAACCTATGATCTTAAATTCCCTATTGTTGTGTGTTGCCTTAATCCTCAAATTCTTCAACATCCTCCTAGCCTGTATGTTAGAAGAAGGTTAGCATCTAAACACATAAGAACAAGTTCACTGGATCCCATTAAACAATTTATTACCTTGTCCCAGTCAATCTCTCGAAGTTCTCTCACATTCTGATTCACCAACAAGAATTCTTTCACTGGCCCGGGAGTTAGACCATTGTCGTGGAAACATCTGCAATTGACAACGATACAGAAGGCTGAGGCAGCAAATCTGACAACTGATCATCAAAAGGCATCAGCAGTTAATCTCAGGGTCAGCAGTTAATCTAGGGGATTATCAAGGAACCTAGAGTTGTACCCATATTGAGTGAAAAACCACCCTGAGTGGTACGGAAGCTAGAGTGGAAACCTCTTAGGCCACTTACGCCCTGCCCAACATCAGTGTAGTTTCTTGCATCATCATGAAAGAACGACTGTCTTACCAAAAGGCAGCCCCTGTAAAATAATTAATTTGTTCAGTAAACTATAATGATGTGACTTGAGCAGAAGTACTTTTCTGTATTAGAACACAATCCTGCAACAGAAAAAATTTCACGGAGATACAATGCTTCATGATAAAGAACTGAATAGGGAGATATAGCTACCTGTTGGCTGCTTGCTGCCTCAGTATGATATCCAGTACTCTCACAGCATCTTGAATGCCACCAATATCTGCCTCATTACCTTTGAGGGCAAGAGCAATGGGCTTTAATGGGATTTTCGCAGCATAACTGATTTCTATGTTAAAGCTTTTCGAGCCAATAGAACACTTTGTCCTCTTGTTTTTTGAGGATGGGCTTCCATGCTCGCTGCAATGGTATGATGACTTATCTCATAAGTGGAAAGCAAACAGATGCAACAAAAAGTCATAATCTGCTTTGAACCATACCCCTTGGCAATAGAATCCTCAAGAACCACAGTGAACTCTTGCTTCTTGAACAGTAGAGGTCCAACAGTATAGAGAGTCTTGTCACCGTCATAGGCAAACCTTTTACCAGTAAATTCAGAAGAATATGTTTGGTAAAGCTTGTCAATCAGCTTTCTACCAATTCCCTTTCCTTCGACAGGTCTCTTATCTTCATAACTAATCGAAACCTGTCATTCACATGACCATTTCAGCTTTTGCAACATGTAAATGTATTAGACGTAGAAGTAAGTGACTCTGCACATTATAAGAATAAGCAAACGCACAGTGTACTGGTAGAAGACTGCATCTGGAACACCAACAGAAACTCTGAAGTGATTTGTCAGCAAAGGTATCTGACGCCCAAGCTTTCCAACTCCCTTCCTACTCACAATAGAGTATTTCGGAATGTCAGCTTGATCCACATGCTGGATTGCCAGATCAGGCTTAGCACTTGATGGAGGGGGTCCGGGCAAATGAGGTGATCCAGTTGATTCCTTCGCCATGTTTACCTGAAACACCCATTTATGATATCATTAGCAAGAATAACATCTACAATGATAATAAAACTCCAGTAAACTCCTGTAACCTCAAATTCTCGGAAAGATAAATTAATTTCCTACATGCAACACACGAAACCACCACTTTTATTACTATATAAAATAGTCAACTGTTAAGATTCTTAATAGAAGAACCCGAGGAATAGACCAGTAAGAGAATCTACTGGTAGAAACTGAACTGCTATTCTATCACACGCATCAAGAGCAGAATACAATGCAGATGAAGAAATTGGTATAAGGTGACAGCAGCAAAATGACTAGTAAAATAGAACAGGCTCTATATACATATAAGAAATTCAGAATCTAGAGTAGCTAAGCATGATGATAAGAAGGAATACATAGATCCGTAAGAACTATGACAAAACAAAGAGAAGCACAAGCATCCATGCTAGCGTCCATCCCTCCCTGCATATTTCTCTAACAAAGCTTAAAGAGCAGTGAAATTGCCACATGCAGGAAGAAATCCAAACAGAAGCAAGCACAGAACGACGGCATCTCCCATATCAGCATACACGAGGAGACTCAAAAAGTTAATCGTCTAATAGCAACGGAAAACAATCGTCGGAAGCTGAGCGACGCATCACGCAGCGGGAACTAGACAGATGCCTAGATCCAAACAACACTATGAGGCGTGCACAGTCAAAACCCTAAAAAAACGGAGCAAACGGACGGAGTGCAAAAAATCGATTGCTGAAACAGCCGGTAAAACGCTCGCCGACGCGAAGCAGAAAACTCAAAACACGGACAGCATTCAATCAACGAAGCGAGGAGCACATATTCGAAGCTGAAACTAAGAAGAAAATTCAAAACAATCAGGTACACCCATACAGGAGAAGCAGAGTCGACTAAACACTTGGAGCCACGGGGGCGGGAAGAAGCACAATGCAGCCAAACAGAAATCAAGCTCCAGAAAATCTTGGTTCACTAACAGCAGAAACGAGAGAATTGAAGCACGTGGAGTGCTGAAACACTGAAATGATCTCACACAAACAGTATATTCAGAAGACCCAGCTAAAATGACGAGAACAATGCAGCCAAACAGAAATCGAACTCCAGAAATTCTCCACTCCCTAAGAGCTCTTCCATAGCCAAACACAGCTGAAACAGGGAATTGAAGCACAAGAGTGCTCGATTTCAAGAAAACGGTATTTGCGACGAGCCAGCTGAAATAAGTAAGAAGGAGCAGAAGAGAAGAAGATTATCGGATGCATACCAGACAGAGAAGTTGGATTTCTAGGGTTTCCTTTCGGTTTTTAGGCAGAGAAACTTGAAGACTGACGAAGTTTTCTGGCTCTGGCTCTGGCTCCTCTGTTGCTCTGACGAGCTCAGAGAAAAATGGGGAAGGGGAAGGAGGGAAAGAGTACAGGCGCAGCGCACTGTGCAGTTTATCAGGGGGGGGATTCTCCCGCTATTTATACTTAGCATTCCCGTTGAAACACGAGGAGCCTCGTGACTTCTGCTAGAAGGTGTGAGGGATTTCAGACTACATGCGGGTCCATGGACTAGAAGCGTGCTCTCCATTCATCCCGTTCATTCATGTAGATTAAACCACTATGTTGATTGGTTTGAGCCTTTGAGGAGATTATAAAGCTAATCACTAATTCGGCTAATGGATAGGAGAATCATACTAAACTGTAATTATATTTTTTTGTAGTTTAATCATCGGAAAATTTGTACTAGCTAAATAATTAAATAAATTTGAATAGTAGTACATATAGAGACCCGTGAATAGTATTCTAACTCTACACAAATCTTGGTTGAAGGTTCGTCCCATGAACCTTCTCAAATCACGTCCGAGGTGCTTGCTTTAGTACACATAATGACTTGATGAGTTTATGTGTGAAGGTTTATCATATGTGATCCCAAAAGATGGGCGAAGGAAGAAGGATTTTTTATAATCTCAATTAAGATCCTTGTTTCAATGAGGTGATCATATCATAACATATTCGAATCACCCTTCTCATATCACGGTGGTTTCTCCATGTAAATTTTTTTCCCCTTAAGATCTCTATGAAGGAAAGCACTCTTTACATCCAGCTGTTAAAGATACCATCCCTGCATAGGTGCAACAACCAACACACACCATACAGTTTGCATCTAAAGTCTGGACCATTGGAGCAAAGGTTGCTTCATAGTCAATCTCACATTCCTACGGAAACCTTGTGCAACCAGCCAAACTTTATAGAGATCTGCGGACTACAAGGTACAAAATCCCATGTGTAATTCACTTTCAAAGTAGTTTCCCTGTCACACATGGCTAGCTCTTACCTCAGAAGAGTGGTTCTGCAAGCTTCAGGAGACTGAATCTGACGAGAAGCTGGGCGAATTCTTGGCTGCCCTCTGGTTTATATGGGATCAGCGAAATTGCCAACTGTGGAATAAGAAGAAGTTAGAGGAATGGGAAATTACGCCGAGAGCAAATGAATGGCTACAAGATTACCTGGAGAAGCAAGAGCAGCATCAAGCGCCGAACCATCTGAGAATCGGCTGTGGCAGCCACCGATAACGGCCCATGTGAAGATCTCGGTCGATGCTGCATGTATGGCTGGTCGAGGAACGAGATGGGGAGCAGTGGTTCAAGAGAGAGAAGGGGGTTTCAGGTTAGGGAAATGGCGATTGTTTCAGATTGCTTGGGAGTGGTTCAGCAATTGCGAAGAGAAGAGCATAGGGAAACAAACATTAGGCTCATCTGTGGGGAGATTAAGGACAAGGCCCGCGAGTGGGGTAGAGTGCCCTGGAATTATGTGGCCCGAGAGAAGAACAAGCCAGCTCATCTCATGGCCCATGTAGAGTGTGAATGGGATGGTGAAGAGGTTTGGGCTGAGAGTCCACCTCATTTTCTTGTACCTCTTTTGCAAGAGGATTGTGTTGAACACCATGAGTTTTCTAGTTAAATAAATGAATGAAGGTTTATATAAATAAAAAAAAGAGTTTCCGTTGAAGGTCGTTGAAGCAAGGCTAGGGGCCAGATAATAATAGGAGGAGATATATGTCCCATTGAGGATCCCCCACTTGTCTTAGTCGAGTTTGATGAAGAACTCTTAGCCATGCAATATCCCATGCCAATCTCAGTAGGGCAAGGAACTCAGACCTACCTTTAGGAATTAAGAGTTAAAAAATACTTACCCTAATAAATCCTTACCAATAAAGAGTTCGGTTCAATAAGAATTTGCCTCCAAAATTTAGCCAAAAAAGCCATATTAAAATTCTCAAACAACCTAAAGCCCAACCTCATTTCTGCTTGCCCAAAGAGTTTTTCAGGAAATCAAATTAATAAAGTGTTGCTACACCCCGACAAAAAATCAGGCAAGTGCATATCCGAGACTCGACATAAGAAGATCGAAAGTAGGAAACATGACATGGTGAGTGCATTTGTCACCACCTTTAATAGCCTCCTTAGTTGTGCATGATATGCATCTTTGTTTCCACCCTTGTAACCTTCTAAAAAAATGCTCTTGGAAAGTCAAAAACTTAGACCTCTCTATCAAAGAAGGGGTCAAGAAACTGGTATGTTACCCCGTCACACCCACCCCGAGTAAATCACATATAACCTGTCATTCTGATTCCACCAAATTTCGGCTAAAGCACATTGACGACTTATGTAGATTTATCTTTTGATTAAGCTCTTGACACGATTAAGCCTTCTATGGGAGTGACACACTCCTACAGCGATGCCCTAAAATATAAGTACAAATCATCTGCAAAGAATAAATGTGACATCATCATCAGACACCTTTACAAATATATGTTTATAGTCATTTTGTGTGCACTATATTTAGTTTGGGTGCAAATGCATGGGGTGAGAGAGTGCAATTGGGGTAAATATACTATTCTAATCAACCCCGATTGGAATAATTATGTAATCATTATTATTAATTTATAATAATAGTTATTATTAATGTACATGTTGTCCAAGTTGTCGTTTGATTCCGGTGAGCAAGTTTATAGTCAAATTGATATCTATTGGTTGACTTGAATTGCGTTGAAAATTAGAGAGATGAAGTGTTTGTGGAAAAAGGTACAGAGAGTAACGGTTTGTTAACTCAATTTACCTAATCAAATAGTTAAAACTTATAGGTTTGAACAGGTTTAACAAAGTTTGACCATATTCAATTCAAAATTAAACTGGACAGGAGAAACCTATTGGATGGTTAGTTATGGTTATACCAGATTTGATATGTCGTTTTCACCCTGATTTAACGACCATGTTGACAAATCAACTCCTAAGTGAGAGACATGAAATAACTATATGTCTTGGCCACAAATCCAATTTAATAATTATTTTCTTTAAAGTATATTTATTAAAACCTATGAATATTATTCAAAGATATTTTATCTTTTAATATCTATTTATGTGTGAATAAGTAGTGATAATATTATATAAATTTAATAATAAATAGATTTTTACTTACTTTTCATTCTATTGTACTCCTCTTTTTTTTTATTCCAATTTCTCAACATATACCACGGGTGTGTAAAGGTTCAGTCCAGTCGGTCCGGACCAAACTCATAAGAACCGCAGTCTTATAGTGAAAAACATTTTAGAATCAAGGATCAAACTGACATTGCACTTGGTCTGGTTTGATCCCGTCCAAATGCCACATCAGTCCATTTTTCTTCAATATTTATAAAATTCATGGGAACTAATGACTAGACCATCCTTTAACGTTATGGTACAACTTTAAGTTGTACCTATATATTTTTTTTAAATCACAACACAAACTAAATCATCCGTGCTTTTAAAGCATCTTGAAATTACTCATACTTGTATAGCTCAAAAGCATCTTGAAATTACTCATACTTGTATAGCTCAAAAGGTCTAAATTGTACGATGCCCCAAACGGACATCTACGAAATTATAGCTTGGAATAAAAGGATAATCTTGTCATTGAGGGTAACGATATTCATTCAGTCAAGCAAATTATCTCAAATGGTTTGAGACACCAAGTTCAACGAGGGTGAGTTGCTAAGGATTTGGGAAATCCTCCATTTTTTTATAACATTATGCTTACATTTCCCAAATCTCAGAATGAAATGTAAATCTATGACCCAAATCCAACATCCAAAAACCAAAATTTTGAATAAATAAATGTCCAAGTCCAACACCAATTCTTCACTTTCCAAATCCAAGAATTAAATACAATCTTCATTTTTTTATGAAATATACAATCTTCATTTTCAAATATGACATCTAAACCACCTTTTTCTGAAAATTTCATGTCAAACATACAGAAATTATGTGCCAGTTTTGTGCATTGGTACATGACATCATGATTTCTATTACCCCCTGTCAATAATATACTGCAACGAATCACATGTATGAAGTCTGGAATATCCCTATCTAGAGTGAAAGAACACAACAGATTCAACAGAAGGGTGAGTATGCATATGATGTGGAGTTTAGAGACATCAAGCTTTCAAGAACCCAGTTGTGGTGACAGTTGGGCAGATCGCAACACCCCATGTCTTGTGAGCTGAACTTTAGCTTCTTTGATGTGTCGAGGGGAAAACTGTAATATCTTCCGGGACTTGTATCAGCTTCGACTAGTCGTCATTGTGATTAGATGGCCAATGACTGCCGTGACAACTCCAAGCAAACAACCAGCAACTACCTATCAATCACCACAGATAATCCACAAAGATAAGCACTACTGACTCGAGATTGTACTCAGAAGTCTACCAGTCTCATAATTACCATCCCATTTCTTCACAAACATTCAAAATTCTCTGCAGTACTACAAACATAAGCATTAAGCAATGTGTGGTATTATTACCTGAGCAGGAGTGTGACCTAGAAGCTCGCGTAGAGGTCTGCTCTCGGCTAAAGGATGTTCAGCAGGCAGCTCATATACAATTTGATTCAAAACCTGAAGAAGAAAGAAAAAAAACTCATTTGATTAACTAGTAATTGGGATTGATACAAAGGGATTATATAGAGCATTCAAAACCTCAGCTTGGCGTCCGGCGTGTAGTCTTACACCAGTTGCATCATACATCACCTGCCAACCAAAATAAATACACATCAATGAATAAATCATCTTCCATTAAGCATTACAAATGAAGACGAATCTTACAATGCAAGATAAGATCAATGCAGCGGCGAAAACCGATCCTCCAAAGCCTTCCTGGAACCCAATGGCCACGGTGAGAGCAGAAACAGTCGCGGAATGGGACGATGGCATTCCACCAGATCCAATGAGCAGCTTCAAATCCCATTGTTTTTCCCTGTACCTGCATATCTAAGGGAACCTTAAGCCACTTAAAAGATAAGCTAAACCAATCAACAACCCTACTTACCAACAAGAAAAGCTTAGTGCAAATAGCTAAGAAGGGTTTCAGGGGTCTCTTATGGAGACACAAATGCAGAATATCGTTAGCTCATGTGTTCAAAAGCGACAAGTGCATACACGATCGATTCACAGAATAGCTTCATCAGCTTGATTAGATGGTTACAAAAGGTTTTTAGGTTAGTGGATGCTCAAGATATTTTCACCAGTTAATTCTTTCTTTTCTTGGGGTTGACTGGTAGTTAGATTCATTCATGTACCAGCCGAAATCCCATTCCATTCTCAAGATCTATCAGTCATGCCGGCCAGAATAAAATCAGCCGTGGAACGATTACAGGAAAGTAGACAAACAAAATAATAGGGTTCGCATTCTAACAGGAAATCATCAAATGAATGTAAAATTCAATTCTGTGGTAACATATTCAAAGCACAAGCAAACACAAATACCGAAGCTTTTTAATGAAACAAACAAACCCAGATTCTGGAAAACTACCAAACAGACCAAAATGGCCCCAAGACGAGAAAATAGTAGAATTGTGAACGTACCAGGAGGTGACGAACTTGGTAGATTGCGCAATTGTGAAGGCGACAATTGCAGCGATTAGCGGGTAATTCGTGAAAATGGTAGATGAGTAAGAAGAAGACGACTCAACTGTCTGATCCAAAGACCTCGAATCTGAGGCATCCCCCATCTTACCTCCCGGTCGTTTTCCTACCTTCCACAAAGCTGAAAACCCACTTTTCAATTTCTCTCCGGCCCCTCTCTCTCTTCGATATATACAGCCGAAAGAGTGGCGTCTACACAGCAGCCGTCGAGGCCGGAGGGAGGAAGGAAGGGAAGGAGAAAGCGTAGAAGGAATTATGTTTTAGCTTTCTATGGTTTTCTTCTTTGATTGCTTGAAGCTTCTGTTGGTTGCGGCCAAATCAATGACAATGGATACTTCTCGGCCCTTCTCCTTGGCGCAGTTGGTCAGACTAACGGGGATCGCAGCAGGCGAACTTCAGGCCTTTTCCCTCTTTCTGTACGCAAACTGACTGAATATGCCAATTGCCGAACTATGTCTCATCAAATTATGACGCGAATATTCTACCAAAATAAATAATGACGCGAATATACCCTCTGCTACGCAGCACAAACCCGCCAAATACACATTTCAGTCCTTCTCCTTTTCCAATATTTTTCGCGCGGTTTAATACCTTTTTATACCCCGCTTGTATTGCAAATTTAATACTATATTTTTTGTGCAAAAGCGGTTATGAGCTTGGTACGAGAAATCTTATCATCTTGGATTTGCGCCAAGCGGAGACAAAGGGTTTCAGAGATCTTGGTTTGAGACCACCCATGAAAGCCCCACTAGAGCTTTTGAGTCCAACCATCCAACTTATTGTCGAGCCTCTCAAATTCCCATTGGTAGTCACGGAGGGATCTCGTCTGCAGGATTCGAGTCAAAGCCTCGTCTGCATCATCTTCATTCGTTGGCCCGAATCTTGTCCACAGCTCGGTGGAAGACATCTCACAAGTGACAATAGTTACATCCTGAGCGTAGGATTTTTGTAGCCACCGCTGCCACTGGTTAGCTTCACCCTCGAGGTGATAGGCCACCAATAGTACCTTATGTTCTTCTTTGACTTGTTGGTAGTCGAAGAACTGATCCACGCGAGTGAACCACTCCGTCAAATTATCTCCAGCAAATCTAGGAAACTCTAGCTTGGCGAAATGTTGGAAACATGGGTCAGAAGGGCTCTTTAAGATGATCGCTCTGGCCGTGATAGTGGCGACGGTCATCCCTGTCTTCCCGGTGTTCATCTCGTCATTCATCTTGTCATCTAGCCATTTATCCCAATGTTCCTATCTCTGAAATTGGAGGTTGGATCCTACAGAAGAGACCTAGTGACGAATGGATTGATTGATTGTTTCAGAGAAGGTTACAACTCTCTAAGCAACCCACTCAAGAGGGCCTAGATTGCTCGAATAGATATTCAAGGTGTAGTCAAGGATCCTCTGTATTATGAATGGAGAATGAATCAAGTCAGAAGGTCATCAATCATTGATCCAATTAGTGTTTAGGGAGGATGAATACCTAAGTGAGCTCCCAGCTTGTAATTAGTAGTGTAGTTTAGTTAGCTTAGTTTCTTAATCTCAAATCTTATCTGGCTAGATCACAAACCGAAGAGGAGTAATGGTACACCTAGAGACCCTAGGGTTTGAAAATTTTATTACTTTACTTTCACTATACTACACTCGATTGTTAGTTATACCTGGGTTTCGATTGAGAGAGTAGTTTAGAGCGAGTCAAGTTTTTGACGCTGTTGTTGGTTATTTCTAGGTTATTAGGAAAGACTTGGACTTGTTAATTTAGCTTTCTATGCTTTGTTTTCTTTCCACCTTTGCATTGGAAGATGCTTTTCTTTTTGTTTATGTAGGTTGAACTATGGATTCCAATGAATTCTCCAAACATGTGGGGTATCGACTAAGACCCGAAGTGGTTACCCCAAAGCTTCACCGATCAACCAAGACGGTGGAAGCCAAGTATTCATGTTCTATGACCAACCTCTCTTCCATGAATAACAATCACACTCATGGGGATTTCAAGAATCTCCCCCATACCAAGAGACTTTGTTACATAACTCGAGGTGAAATCCAAGATGGATTTAGCTATGGTGGCCTTCGTGGAACGTTCATCAAGACCATGTGACACTCTACAATTAGATATCAAGATCTCATTCGAGCTTGCCATGGATAAATTTGAAAGAGCATGCTCTGATGTGGCTTACCAATCCCTTCCCCTCTCGATTTGAAGTTAGGAGAGAAAGTTAAGCAATCTTATGCATGACTTTGTCTCTTGACATTTGAAGAAGAGAAGATTGAAGAGGCCATCAATGATGACCGTGTGGAGCAAGAGGAACTCGTATGGGAAGAAGAGATGAGTTTGAGGGGGAAGATGCGAGACCAAGGAGGAAGCTATTGATTGTTCCCAAGGGGAGGAAATTTTTTTTGAAGAAAGAGGGGAGGTTGATGAGGCAATTGGTGTATGATCAATGGATGAGGTCCGCGTGGATGAAGTCTCTACAAGTTACAAGTGTTACCAAAGATCCCCATGGACCTTGATGCACTTTTAAGAAGGACTCGTTTACAGTGTCTCTTGCAAATCCAATACCACATCATCATTGATCCCTCTTGGTGGATGCGTTGGTGGTTAATCTATGGCTTGCTACATGTTATGGGGCAAAGAGAAGAAATAAGAAGGAAAGAAGAGGTCTTGTGAGAGGCTTCCCTTTCCTCCCTCTATGAATTTACGTTTCAAATCCCCTTTGTGGGTGACACTTTGTTTTCTTCTTCTTCTTCTTCATTGGTCCTAATTGCTTGATCGCCTCGTGCTTTAGTTTCTTCTTTCTTCCATCCTTCTTGATTTTCTTGGTCCTTACTGTTGGGATATTTATCTCTTTTGTACTGCTACTCTTTCTTCCTCTTGATTTTGTCCTTGCTCCCAGTTATCTTTTTCTTATTTGCCACTTATGAAAATCATGTTATAATTGCAGAGGTCTATTGACCCAAAAGTTGTAGCAAATTTGAAGGATCTGGTCAGAATTTATGAGCCACAAATGCTATTCTTCATGGAGACAAAACTGGATGATGAAGAAAGGTAGAAAGTCTGACATGATTTGGGATTTAAAAAGGAATAGGGATTTGCTGCTATAGGAGAGCTGGAGGCCTGGGACTTCTTTGGAATGATGAGATTGAAGTCACAATATTATCAAATCGTTGTACCACATTGATGTAATCATAACATTTATTGAAGAATGGCCTGTGGAGGCTAAGTGGATTCTATGGAAGACCGAACAAGGACAAACGCACATCTCGTGGGAACTTCTGAGAAGCTTAAAATGTGTCACAAGTATGTATTGCACGCGCATTGGTGATTTCAATCGAATTCTTGCTAGACTAGACAAGGGGGGGGGGGGGGTAAGAATGATAGATGCAGGATTAACAAGGCCTTTCAAGGAATCTTCGGAATTTTATGAACTCCTTGATTGTAGGTTCGAACAATACCCTTTTACATGGGAGAATGCAGAGTTGAGGGCAGATATATAAAGGAAATAATTAATAGATGTGCGACCACTCTTAGCTGGGGAAAAAACTCTTCAACAGTTCAATGTTACTCATATTGAGTGGGAGGAATCAGACCATTAACCTATAATGTTGGACACCAATGGATAAGAGAAGGAAGAAACAAAATGAGGCTGGTATTTTAGAGTAGAACCTTTATGGCTCAAAGACAATGAGAGCAAGAAGATAATATAATGAGTTTTTGATAATGACAACACTAATAACATCATGGGGATACTGATAAATTCCGAGACAACCCTCATGATTTGGAGCAAGGATAAGTTTGGAAGTATTAAGAAGAGACTGCTACGATTGAGAAATATCTTAAGAAACTCAAGAGAAGCCCTAAAATGGAGCAAGCTCTTGCTTAGAAAAGAACCCTAGTTACGAAAAAGACTGATTTGCTGTGGAATGAGTAGTGCAAGTGGCACCAAAGGTCTCGTGTCGTGTGGAGTGGATGAAAGATTGGGACAAGAACACAAAAAATTTATCATGCTAAAGCTACTGCAAGGCGAAAAAGAAATATAATTAAAAAGCTCTCATATGCATAAGGGATAATATACAAGGGACAAGAAGAAGTCACAAAATGTATTGATAGCTATTTCCAAAATATTTTCAAAGGAGGGATGAGAACTAACTAAAATCTGGTCATTGAAGCTGTTCGAAAGAAGGTCACAAAAAGCATGAATGAGCATCTAATCGCGCATTCACACCAGAGGAGGTCGAATCAGTCTTAAATCAAATGCACCCTACTAAAGCTCCGGGATCTGATGAATTCTCTGCAGGATTCTTTCAATGGAATTGGGACATTATGAAATCCAAAGTTACCAAAATCAACCTATCAGCAGAACTAAATCACACACTCGTTATGCTAATTTCAAAGGTAAAATCTATTAAAGAATCTAAGGATTTTAGACCAATATTATTGTATAAGTTGATTTCTAAAGTTCAAGCCAACCATCTTAAAGTGATCCTTCCCAATATTATCTCAGAGGCTCAGAGTGACTTTATTCCAAGGGGGGTTGTACTTGACAATATTATTGCGGATTTTGAATGATTCAACTACATGAAGAAATGTGGTAACATCAAGAAATGGTACTTTGCTATGAAATTGGATATGGCTAAGGCTTACAATAAAGTGGAATGGGATTTTTTGAACAAGTGAGGAAGGTGGGTTTCGATGAATAGGATAAGGCTCATGATGGTCTACATAAAATTAGTATCTTAATTGTTTTTGGTAAATGGTCACATATCTCTAGAATTCAGTCCTTCCATGGGTTTAAGGCAGGGAGACACCCCATCTCCCTACCTTTTCCTCCTTAGTGTTGAAGGTTTTTCAAAACTTCTCAACTCTACTGAATTGAAAGGAGAAATTCATGCATTTTAAAATATGTAAAAATGCACCTCAGGCATCTCACCTCCTCTTTATTGATGATAACATTGTCTTTGCTAGATGGACAATAGAACGGTGAGGAAAATTGAAAAGGAGTCTCATAATATATGAAAGAGTTGGGACAGTAAGTCAATTTGACCAAGTCTGAGTAGACTTTTAGCAAGAAAGTTCAGTTCTGAAGAAGATAAGAGACAACATGCATTCTGGGGATTAGAGAAGTGGATAAACATGAGAAATACTTGGGATTGCGAACTCGGATCGGAAGCTTATATTTGGTGGATTTAAGGAAAGGGTTCGATGAAAATTAAAATATTGAAAATCAAGGACATTGTCCCGGCAGAAAAAGAGATCATAATCAAGGCGGTTTTCCAACCCCAAATCTTGTACCCAATGATGGTTTTCCAGATACCAGAAGGTATTTTCAACGAGATAGAGAGCATCATATCAAGTGTTTGGTGGGGAGAAAAAGACGAGGAAAAACGAATACACTGGATAAGTTGGGACAAACTCTGTGATGACAAGAAGAATGGGAAACTAGGATTTCATGATTTAAAAGCTTTTAATAAAGTTTTACTTGCAAAATAGGTCCAAAACATCCTTATTAAACCCGATTCACTTGTGGCTCGCATCCTAAAAGCTCGTTATCATCCATCTATAGATATTTTACAAGCACAAGTTGGCTACAATGCCAACTATGTTTGGAGAAGCCTAATGTGGGAAAAAGATATACTAAAAGATGGTCTCATATGGAGAGTCGGGAATGGTGAAAAAATAATGACATGGAAGGATAAGTGGATATTGAATAGTCTTAAAAATCTCATAAATTAGGAAACAAATTCATGTGATATTGAATCTCTTAAGACCCTCACGGAGGAAGACCATGTTTGCCTTTCAAAGATTCCTATATATATGAAGCCACTACTAATGATGAAAGAGTTTGGATTCACAACCCAAAAGATATTACACATTTAAATCCTAGGTGCTACAAGCTTGACACTAATGCTGGCATCCTGGGTAATGATGGATAGGCATATGAGGTATAGTCCAAGACGAGAATGGCCAGTTAGCTCGCGGAGAATGCGTAATCTTCTCCCGGAAGATGTCGAGGCAAGGCCTCTCTACCATGGTGTCAAAGAATCCTTGGGCCATGATTTGCTCCCTTGATAATTGAAAGCGATTACGAGAATCTTATTCGAAAGATGAAGACAAAGGAATTTGATAGAACTGAACATGAAATCATTTGCGAGAAGGTGAGAAGTATGGTGGAAAGTGTTGATTGGTTTCGTATCCTCTTTCTAAGAGTGATTGTATGGCAAAAAAAAAATGTAGTACCCATAAAAAAGTCCACGAACCATCCTCACCACTTTTTACACCATATGCTTGTACTTGCGCCTCTACATCACTGATGAGAAACTTAACTTCATGGAGGTTTTGGGATGGACCAAAACTTAAGCATCCATGTCCAGCTTAAGACATAAAAGAAGCGATAGTTGGGATGCAACCCAACATTTAGTTTTTTTTTATTTCTTTCCCTTTGTTTTGTTTCCTTGACATTTTTTGTGTGTTTTGTGGGAATAAACTACCCCTTTCGAGATTTCTTGGTGGTTTCTAACTGAGCTACTCTACTCCACAGGGAGTGCCCTCAAGTCTCATCCAACATTCGTAAATTTCGTTCCACCTTCCTTATCTTTCCTCCATTGACGACAATGTCATGCTCAAGTGGTGGGGTGTTGAATATGTATGATGAATGGCATGTGAATGAATGTTTGGCCAATGATTGTGAGTGCTTGCAGCCCAGTATTGTGTATGTCCAAATTTTAAAAATTTTGAAGGACCTTGTCCTGTGCATCCACCTACTTATTGTGCTTTGAGTTGCTAGTCGTCATGATAGTGTGATCTAGGGAGGATAGTGTAGCGCTATGAAGGATGTCGGTCTATGAGAAATCTATTCTCCACCTCACTTTTTTGGTTGATTTTTTATTATTGGTGTTAGGACACTTGTGTCGGTGACTCTCAACACTTGTGGATTCAAAAAAAATTTGCAAAAATTTGCTCCATTTTTTAATGAATGTATTTTAAATGTGTTAAAGACTGGCTCACATGGTGTGGCAACCGGACAAAGTACTTAGTAAATCCGCCGAAGGGTTAATCTAAAATTGGTTTGCGCTTTGAAGATGTGTAAAGGAGACAATAATATTGTTTCCGAACCCTCACCTAACACTATCCATCCTCCTGTATAACTCTCCTTCTCCAAGTACTTCATAGAGAAGAGATTGTTTCTTCTACTCAAGTTGAGATACCTCTGCTCTTTAAAATCTCACATATGTGGAAACCCGTCATTAACTTAGGCCCATCGTCATAGATCCAACCAAAGGATGGGAGTGCACTTTGGGAAATTTTGTGTGAAGTGAGTTAAGGATCGTCTTGCATTCGAACCCTCTCCTACTACTTTCCATCCTCACTTTGCACCTCATTCATACATGGGCTAGATAGAGAAGTGAATCTCGTTTATGCTCTAGTCATGAGTTAGTGCCTAGTTGCATAGATACCTTAATCTTGTGAAACCAGAGTGTGTTGCAATGCGCGACAAATCTAAACCGAGGTTCGAAATTTTGAGCCCCTTGAAGTAGGGCACCAAAAACGAGTCCATGGTTTTCAAAGTTTTTTAGAGTCCCTTCATTCACAAGTCACTTGTCTTTTCTCTACTAGGCTCCAATGTCCCAACTCGATATTGTTATTCTAATCGATGTAGTTGGAAGATTTCTTGTCTCCGATTGAACTCAGATGTTGCCAGTTGACCCGCTACCGCGACTTCACGGTTGCATACTATTGTGAAAGTCTAGTGAATTGCACTGGTTGGAGTTAGGTTTGCTAGATGGATAAGCAAACAATGAAATGTGGGGATTTTGATAAGTACATATTTTGACTATCATTTATTGATTGATTGACTTTGAAATACTCGTTCCTTGGCCGATTTTTACGCTAGGTAGCATTTCTTTTGTCATATTTTAGGTCCTAGTACGTGGAGAAAGCTTATGAGCGAGTTCCGAGGCATTTTGAGGTCAAAACGAGCCAAAAAGTAGAGTGTCCCAAGTCACCGCCAATGGGTGACGTTCGACAATCAGGGGGTGAGATGAGCACAAAGGCAATAGGCTTTACATAAGCCATGGTCTGACTTGCAAAAGTCATGACCTGGCCGTGACATGCACAATCCAACTATGACGTGTGCCAGAAATGGACTTGGAAAATCACTGGCGAGCTAACACAGTCTGTTGCTCATCAATTCGTACCGTTTTTAGTCGATGCCATGACAATGACATGAGGTTGTGAGTCGGGAAACTTTGCAGGTCTAAAGTTGCTAATGCAATTTTTAAGAGAGGATAGTTGGGTTTTCGAACAAAAATACCCAAGGGACATTCCCAAAAGAAGGATAGCGGTCTAGGAGGGTTATTGGAGGTAACCATCATCATTGGAGCCAGACGATCAAGCATAGACATGAAGATTGAAGATCTTCAGCTTTATATTGTATTTTCCCCCCTCTCTATGAAATAGTTCTCCTTCACTTAGATTTTTATGAACCCTAGCCATGTTTAGCTTGATTGAATCACTGTATGAGTATTCTATCTTGATATTCTTGAGTTCATATCCAATCTATGCATTTTTTGATGTTCGATTCTTCCTTGATCAAGATTATTGACTATACTTTGACCCTAGCTGAGAGAAAATTTTATTAGGGCAATAGAGCACCATAGATTGGGAGTAAGGGGTCGATTGCAATAGCGTGAGTCGTGTCTTTGCTTTGTATTGTGTGAGAATCTCACCCAAAGGGCGTCTAGTGTCGAACGCCTAGATCAGTTTTTTTTAAGAAGGTTACGACCCGCTAAGAAACTCACTCAAGAGGGTCTTGATTGCTCAAATAAAGGTCTAGTCAAGGTTCCTCCGCAATATGATGAATAATGAATCAAGTTAGTGGGTCGTCGATCATTAATCGGATTAGTGGTTAGGAGGAGTCCATGCCTAAGTGGGCTCTCAAGTAATTAGTTAGTGTAGTTGTTAGAGTAGTTTAGTTAGTTTACTTTCTTAATCTCAAATCTTGTCTTGAGAGATAACAAATTGAAGAGGAGTAACAAATTGAAGAGGAGTAACGGTACACCTAGAAACCATAGATTTCGATAACTTTATTACTTTACTCCATTATGCTACACCCCGTCATTGGTTATACTTCACCTTAGTGTAGTTTAGATCAAGTCAAACACGAAGTTCAACAAGGGTGAATTGCCACATCGTCCAGTGAGATTTGGCAAATCCTCTATTTTCCCTACCATTTTGCTTACATTTCACACATATAATAATGACCCAAATCCAACATAAAAAAAGACCAAAGGTAAGAAAACAAAATTTGTCCTAATCCAACACCAATTCTTTACTTTCTAAATCCTATAATAAAATACAATCCTTCATTTTTCAAATACCACATCCGAATTACCTCATTCATGTCTGTCAAACCTTTTTCCAGCACAGAGCTTCTTTCAAATTCCAAAGACCCATGTCTTGTGAGCTGAACTTTAGCTTCTTTGATGTGCTCTGGGGGAAAGTGTAATATCTTCCTGGACTTGTATCAGCTTTGACTAGTCGGCATTGTGATTAGATGACCAATGATCGCCGTGACAACTCCAAGCAAACAACCAGCCACTACCTATCAATCACCATAGATAAACCCACAAAGGTAAGCACTACAGACTCGAGATTGTGCTCAGCAGTCTACCAGTCTCATAATGACCATCCCCATTCTTCGCAAACCCTCAAAATTCTCTGGAGAGCTACAACATAAGCATTAAGTAATGTGTGGTATTATTACCTGAGCAGGAGTGTGACCAAGAAGCTCGCGTAGAGGTATGCTCTCAGCCAAAGGATGCTCAGCAGGCAGTTCATATACAATTTGATTCAAGACCTGAAGCAATAAAACTCATTAGATTAACTAGTAATTGGGATTGATTACCACCAATTGTACACGAGGGACTAGATTAGAGCATTCGAAACCTCAGCTTGGCGTCCAGCTTGTAGTCTTACACCAGTTGCATCATACATCACCTGCCAACCAAATAAATACACATCAATAAAGAACTCTCGCCTCTTTTATTTTGCATTACAATTGAAGGGACGAATCTTACAATGCAAGCTAAGATCAATGCAGCTGCGAAAAGCGATCCTCCAAAGCCTTCCTGGAACCCAATGGCCATGGCGAGAGTAGACACAGTCGCGGAATGGGAAGATGGCATTCCACCAGATCCAATGAGCAGCTTCAAATCCCATCGTTTTTCCCTGTACCTGCATATCTAAGGGAACCTTAAGCCGCTTAAAAGATAAGCTAAACAAATCAACAACCCGACGTACCAACAAGAAAAGCTTAGTGCAGATAGCTAAAAAGGGTTTCCGGTGTCTCTTATGGAGACACAAATGCAGATATCGATAGCTCCCAATAGCTTATCTGTTCAAAAGCGACAAGTGCATACACGATCGATTCACAGAACAACTTCATCAGCTTGATTGGATGGCTACAAAAGGTTTTTAGGTTAGAGGATGCTCAAGATATTTTCACCAACTAATTCTCTTTCTTTTTCTTGGGTGACTGGTAGTTAGTTTCATTCATGTACCAAACTAAATTCCATTCCATTCTCAAAATCTATCAATCATGCCGCCAAAGATTGCCAGAAAGTAGACAGACCATTAAAAGGGTTCGCATTCTAACAGGAGATCATATAATCAAGTCAATTGAGTGGTAACATATTCAAAGCACAAGCAAAAATTCCATTCACTTCCATCCCGTTCTCAAGATCTATCAATCATGCCGGAAAGTAGACAGACCATTCATTCTAACAAGAAATCATAAAGGAAAAATTCAATTCAGCGGTAACATATTCAAAGCACAAGCGAACTCAAAGACCATAGCTTTTTTCTGAAAGAATACAAACCCAGCTCCTGAAAAGCTACCAAACAAATCAAAATGGCCCCGCGACGGGAAAACAGTAAAATATGAACGTACCAGAAGGTGATGAACTTGGTAGATTGCGCAATTGTGAATGCGACAATTGAAGCAATTAGCGGGTAATTAGTGAAAATGGTGGATGAGTAAGAAGAAGAAGACACATCGGTCTGATTTAACGACCTCGAATCGCCGGCATCCCCCATCCTCATCTCCCGGTCGTTTCCAACCTTTCCCAAACCCGGAAAACCCACTTCAATTTCTCTCCCCGTCTCTCCCTTTCGATATATACAGCCGAAAGCGTGGCTGATAGCCTGATACAAACAGCCGCCGTCGAGGCCGGAGGGAAGAAGGAAAGTGTGTTGGTTGCTTAGGAGAAAAAAAAAAGTAAGAGAAAGCCCAGAAGGAATTATGATTTAGCTTTCTCTAGGGTTCTTCTATGATTGCTTGAAGCTTCCTTTGGTTGCCCCCAAATCAGTGACTGCTTCTCGCGCCTTCTCCTTGGTGCAGTCGGTCCGGCTAACGGGGATCGCAACAGGCAGAGTTGGGGCTTTTTCCGTTTCTGTGCGCAAAGCCGCAAACTGAGTGAATATGCCAATCGCGGAGCTATGTCTCATCAAATTATGTCGCGAATATACCCATCTGATGCGCAGCACAAACCCGCAAAATAGACGTTCATTTTCTTTTTCAACTAGATTAGGGTGCATATCTGTATCACTAAAAGTGATGGCAACGGGTAGGGCCCGCTCAGATATTACATTATCCAATGTAGTTCTGGTTTAGGGATTGCAATTTACCCATCCATGGGTAATTTTGCCCAAACCCAAGTAGACCCATCTATTATGGGTAGGGTTTGGGTGATGTGTGTATGGGTTTGGGGTTTGTATATGGGTTTGGGTTAGATATGGATATATCTAAATGGGTATGGGTTGGATATGGATATCCATTTACTTGAGGGTGTCTTAACTACACATGCAAAAATTGGACTTATTTGTAAAACTTAAAAATTTTAGGTACCAAAATGTAAGACCAAAAAAATTTAGGTACCAAAACGTAATTTTCCATCGATATGTTGAGGACTTATATGCAAAAAAAATTAAATTTAGGTACTAAATATGCATATCTATTAAGTTTAGGTACCAAACTGTAATTTGTATTTGGGCATGGGTACAAACCCAAATCCATTTGTTATAAACCCAACCCAACCCAAAGTAAATGGGTATGGGTACAAACCCATCAAACTTTACCCATACCCATATATTTGGATTTCATACCCAACCCAATTGGGTTGGATAGTAAAATACCCATGGGTATGGGCATAATTGCCATCCCTATTCGGGTTATACTAATATTCATATCCACATAAGAAACGTGTAGAAAATCGAAATTATGTTCATATAATCATATTCGTTCGAGTTTGGGTATCTAGAGTTATTTATGAGTAATAATTTATCTTTATAACTTCAACCAATATGTTAACATTCACTATTTTCACATCATACAAAAGAAAAGGTATGACAATAACTCACTAAAATGAGAAAAAATTTAAATAAAACAACATGATTTCATGTAAATATTATATTCTATGCTAAATATAAAATATGTTAGAGAAAAATCATGATTATTTCTAGACAAAATATATATGCATGTGTATAATCGGTCGGGTTCGGGTTGGAAAGTGACAAAATCGTATCCATCCATTACCCGCAATATCGGGTTTTACCCGTACCCACTAAAAATTCTTCGGGTTTGGGTTTTATCCTACTCAATTAGGTCGGATTCGGGCGGATACCTACAGTTACGGATATTTTTGTCATCCTTACTAAAAAACTAATTTTCAGCAACTATGTCATTTATACTAGGTAACTTTAATAAATACATTAATATTTAAAATCATTGGAAGTCTCCGTCATTTGTGTTAATCGAATTTATGTTGATTGTTGGAAGTTAGAACTAACAATGTATCTAACGAAGATCAATTTTTGTCTAACCAAGTAACCATTCAAGAAATGATGTCTATGTATCGTCCATGTAAACGCCAGGTCATAAAAACATATAATTAATAGTTTTACGTAAACTTTTAAGAAAATCCCCAATTTTTTCCACAAAAATACAAATAAATTAGATCATTCTCAAATTAATAAATTTTGCCCTTTCACCCTTCTCCTCCTTGTCCCGGGAATGGATCAGTAACCTTATGGTGAGTAACCATGAGTAACCCGTCCACATCAGCATGACATCAGCATCCTCTCTCTCATGGAAAGCCTTTAATTTTTCCCTCTTTAATCTTTGGCGGACGATTTCTTGCTCATTTTAAGTCGAAATTTAATTTTTTTTGCACAGTTAGGTAAGATTAATTGTGCTCTTCAAAATGATATCCACTTTAATATATTTTTCGAACAAAAAAAATTGAGCCATTTTTTACCAGCTTATACCATATGGTATCGACTGGTATTGAAATAAAAGCATACCTATGTTTTGAAAAACGTACCATGGTGGTATGAACAAACCAATACTGTAGGATGGTTGAATACATGATAGTAGAAGTATATTAATTGTAATTTATGACTTTTAACATTGTATACCACACAATACCACCCTGGTACGGGGTGGTATTGTATGGTATTGTGTGGTATTTTTTGGTCCTGTAATTGTTCACCCAGAAATTTGTAGATCCAATAGATCATGATGAACTCGTCCCTTCTGTGCAAACGTTTTCAAAAACGAATTAAAAACGAAGAAAATACCATACAATACCACCCCGTACCAGGGTGGTATTGTATGGTATTGTGTGGTATTTTTTGGTCCTGTAATTTGTTCACCCAGAAATTTGTAGATCTAGTAGATCATGATGAACTCATCCCTGCTGTGCAAACGTTTTCAAAAACAAATTAAAAACGAAGAAGATACCATATGGTATGCAGTTGGTACCGAGAGGCCAGAATTTTTTTTCCTAAAAAAATATTGAAAATTGATCTCATTTTGTAGAGCACGGTGAACTCGTTCCATCTGTGCAAAAAAAATTAAAATCCGAGTTAAAACGAAAAAGATATGAGTCAATTAAGAAAGCTAGTGAAAATAAAAATAGCCTTTAATTCTCCATCCTTAGATCTGGATTTTCTAAATGAAGGGTCCAGATTTGGTTATTGATGGGTGCATAACCATGGGTTATGCACCCTATCTTGAGCCCCTTGTCCCTACCCTTCCCTGTAATCTCCTTCGACGACCAACTCCCCAGTCTAAACCCACGTCTTACCTCTCTTGATCTCTCTAGATCTCTTTCACAGTCGCATCTTAACTCCCTCACTTCAAGTTTTTTTTCCGTCGGTGGCCGATGTAGGGTCCTCGGAGACGACGATTTGGAAACCTTTTCTCCAACAGGGCAGAGTAACATCGTTGGTAAAGAGCTTGAGGCAGCGGCGACAGCGACTTTTTCTTCTTTGACAAGACGAAGAGGAGCAGGACAGAGGAGAGGCGGTGACAGAGACCTAGACTCTTTGGGTATGAGTTTTGGGCAAATTACAGCATACTAACTCGCCTCTAGCTACACTTTTCAATCTATGGCAAGTATAATCGACGACAGAGTGTAGTATAGGGCAAATAAGCAATAAAATTTATCCAACCACGAGAATTTAGGCTTACCTTACTTTGGGTTAGGTTTCGTTAACTAGCCAACCTAGAATAGTGATTAGGAAAACTAAACTAACTAATCTAACTAACCACTAACCTAGCTAATTGCAAGGGATGGAGCTCTCTTAGATTTGAATCCCCCTAGTTATATCTTTTGGATCGATATTGGGTACCTCCTGGCTCGATCGATTCACTACCCTAACATTATGAGATCAACTCACTCAGGATTGATACCTCACGAGATTCATCCACCAATATACAAAAAAATGCATCTCTAAGATCTTTGATAATCTCCTTTATTGTTAGAGATGCTATTGCATGAACAATATCCTGTTGAATCTTTGGAGATGTCAATCAGGGGCGGACCTGTGTGTTGGCTAGGGGTGTCGTCCGACACCCCTTCGCCCAGAATTTTTGTGACGGACCTATATTTTTTCGGTACAAAAAATTTTAATACGAAATTTCCGACACCGCTCTAATAATTATAGACGAACCCATTCATTATACTAGAAATTATTTATTGTTATAAATGTATTCATCTTAATTTTTAATTATTCATAATAAGTAAAATAATTTTGGTTTAATCTAAATAACCCATCACCATAAAATTCCACCCCACACACAAACAGCAGTAAAGCACCCCATATAACCCCCATTAACGTTATAAAAAAAATAGTTATAACCCCCCATTAACAAACGCTGCATTCCAACCCTCCATTTTACCCATTTGATTATTAAAAAAAAAAAAAACCTATCTATTCTAAAGACTACAGAGGCGAGAGACCCACCCACCCCTTTTCCCATTAAACCTGGAATTGCCTCTGTTTTTTACTGCGAGTGCGAGAGCCGAGAGGAGAGGAAGATAGATGCGCCTGCTGCCCGCCTCTTCCGACTTGTGCCAGCGGCGACTGCCGCATCGCAGGCAGCCAATCATTCAAGCTGGCCGGCAGCACTCCTTCAACAAGTGACATCTCCTTCCAACTTCCAACTTCTACACTCAAGAAGGAGATTGAATCAATTCTTGCATTGCATGGGCTAAGTTTGTCAAGGGTGAGGGGGCAAGGATATGATGGGCTAGTAACATGAGAGGTGAAATCAATGGATTGAAATCCTTGATCTTGGCTGAGAATTCATCTGCTTATTACATTCATTGCTTTGCTCATCAACTTCAGTTGACATTAGTTGTTGTTGCAAGAAATCATGTGCTCAATAATCGTTTCTTTGAGCATTTTACTTTATTGCTCAATGTCATTGGGGGATCACCTAAGAGGGTTGATTCTCTTCGAGATAAGCATGCTACAAGAGTTATTGAGGCTTTATCTGTTGGTGATCTAGAGAGTGGACAAGGATTGAATCAACAAATTGGCTTGAAAAGGCCTGGTGATACTTGTTGGGGATCTCATCTTGGGGCACTTACAAATCTTATGGACATGTTCAGTTCAGTGGTTGATGTATTGAATGAGATACAGTGTGGTTGTTCACCGGAGATACAAGGTAAAGCCATTAGTTCTCTACTTCAAATTCAAACTTTTGAGTTTGTCTTTCACATGAAGTTGATGATTGAAGTGCTTGCAATAACAAATGAGTTGTCTATAGCATTACAAAGGAAAGATCAAGATCTTGTTAATGCTATGGAACTAATTAGGTGTTCAAAGAAGAGATTCCAAGAGTTGAGAGATGTAGGATGGGAGCCTCTACTTGATGATGTGATTTCATTCTGCATTAAGGAGCAAATTAATTTTCCTAATATGAATGACTTGTTCACTCTTGCTGGAAGAACAAGGCGTAGTACCCCTCATCAGCCCACAAACTTGCATCACTATCAAGTCGAGCTATTTTATGAAGTCATTGATATGCAATTGCAAGAATTGAATACTCGATTTGGTGAGGTGAATACTCGATTGTTGGACTGCATTTCTTGCTTTAGTCCAACTAACTCTTTTGCTGCTTTTGATAAAGCAAAGTTGATGAGTCTTACTGAGTTTTATCCTGAGGAATTCCCATCCAATATGCACTCAAGACTTGATCAACAATTAAGGGGCTACATTTCTCATGTCAAGGAAGATAAGAGCTTTGATGGATTGCGGGGAATCGACGAGCTAGCTAGAAATTGGTGGAGAGAGAAAATGATACTTTATATCCTTTAGTTTTCTTGCTTCTGAAGTTGGTGTTGACTTTACCTGTTGCAACTGCAAGCTGTGAAAGAGCATTTTCAGCTATGAAGATCATCAAGAACGATCTTCGGAATCGGTTGAGTGACCAATTTATGAATGATTGTTTAGTTGTGTATATTGAAAAAGCTATATTTTGCAACTTAAGCGATGAATGTATTCTAGAAACATTTCAGATATGAAAAGTCGTCGTGGTTCGTTGTAAACGTGACATTATGAACTTATGAATTAATTTCTAATAATTTTTATTTATTTTTTATTTTTTTCGGCGATACCCCTCTTCGGCAATCCTGGGTCCGCCACTGATGTCAATTGAAGATTTTTTGGAGCATTTTCCAACACAACACTTCGCACATCCTGGTTCTCATTAGCAATAACTTCCAAAAATTCATGAATGTTTCCTTTGTTTTTCGAGAATTCACTTTCATCATGCCCACGAAATGACACTCCTTGTCGTAGAAGAACCTTAGCTGTAGTAATTGAGGCTTACAAACGTGTTCAATAGTCCCTTTTAGCTTTATTTGATTGTCTTATTAATCACTTGAAATGCTCTGTGACTGTTTCAACAAATCTTCACCTTTCTTGGCCACATTGAGAGAACTATTTGGTCCACCCACGTAATCATCCAAAGCCATTTTTCTATTCCAACATTTAACACCTTGACTAATGAAAGCTTCTCCTCCACCTGATTTACCAACACTTGATGTAAACAAATAGCAAGGTAGGCAATATAAAGCATCTTTCGCACCACTATATTCTAGCCATGTTTTATAATCAACATACCAAACAGGATTGAATTTGCGATTAAATCCGCTCTGTAATAGGGAAAGTATAACCTATTAGTTGATATGTCCCCTTTTGAACATACGCTCTTTTGATTTCATCTTGCTTATTAGCAGGAAAAGTTGAAAACTTTCTCCTTAACCCTGGATCAGCTTCCAAACTATTCAGATCATCTATCTCATATTCTGTAGGTTTAGAAGGAGACTTACTTGAAGGGGGTAGCAGTTTGATTCAACGAAGGTGAAGAAGATTGAGCTTCAACATGTTGGTTTTTGCTCGATTCTTCACTATCATTATTCGGATTAGGCTTAATCATCGGTCTTTTTATCAAATACTTGTCCATATCTGATTTCAAATGATAATATAACTATGTAAGCTGATTGATTAACGATGAAAATTACGGTTATTATAAAGGGAAAAGTAGAAAACTGAAATTAAAAAAGAAAGAACTCTATGAACCCGGTGAGATACTTTCACAACCCTCTAAGGTTTGTGAGATTCACAATCCACTTTGTAGCCATCGGATATGTTCTTTCTCCTGTCTCTTATTTTTTAAATCAATGGTTAAGATTAAAAGAAGGATATTTTTGGAATGAAAAAAATTTACCATACTCAATCATTGATCCCCCCATATAAATGAAAAAACCCTAACTCTTCCCTCTCTCCCACATATGGCTCTGTACCCCCTGGTGTCATGGCCTGCTGGCTGCTGCACACCTGTCGTGCTCACTACCGCCACGTCCCTCAACCCCAGTCTCGTGATCCTCCTCTGCCTCACTCCACCTCCTGTCGCGCCCTCCGCACGCCTCCCTCCACCCCTGTCTCTGCTATCTCTCTCTCTCTCTCTCTAGTCGGCCTCCTCTATCGCCAGCCTCATCCACTGACGCCGTAGTCGCCTCCTTTGCTCACCTCTTCCAGTGTGTGTCCCTCTGCCACTATACTCTTTCTCTCTCATTTGGTACCTAGTAGTAATCACAACCCTCTCCATCGTGTAACCCTTAATACCCTCAAGCATATCAATGATTCTTTTCCCCCTAAACTTAATAATTTATATGTTCCGCGTTTCACGAATGTTACTCTCAACTAAGTCACACTTAGGAACAAGAAACAGGAAGGCTCGGTAGAAGTATCAAGGTTCAACATCCATGAAGTCCGTAAAGGGTGTATTAAATGGATCAGTACATTGAATCTCCTCAATTTCTTTTGTCACCTTCTTCCAATCGACTTCATTACGAGCATAAACACACATCCAAAAACACTTACGCACCCGATTTGTCTTGTTTTTAGTCTTCCATCTTGCATAGACGTGTCTTGCACACTTTCGATGTTTAGCTTCTGGTAACAACTTCACGTAGAGTATCAACTAACCCCTAAAACAACAAATATGAACAATAGTGGAGGGTTAATGGAACAAACTAAATTTAACTAACTCGAATACCATAATGGTAAAAGAACCTTTGGCTGATCAGAGATGACATTCCCCCCGAACCATCTACATGTTCAATTGTTTGGACAAAATGTTCACAAACCACCTCCACGGATTTGCGTTTTCACCCTCCACTACTGCTCGAGTAAGTGGATACATCTTATTGTTGACATCCTTCCCTACAACAGTAAGAAGCATCTCTTTCACCTCCCCCTTCAAGAAACAATCATCCAAACCAAACATTGGACGACAAACATCAAGACATATGTCCCTCATGTTTGAGAACTCAACATACAGCCTCTGAAAGAAGACCTTATCTTGACTAGGGTGCGGTTCTACCTCGAAAACAAATCTCCCACGTCAATCCCGTTTCACCATCTCAGCAACATAACTCCTTATATTGTGAAACTCGGCCATTAAAGACCCACTCAACATTCTAATAGTTGCTAGTTTTGTCATGTAACACGTTCTTTTCTTCACCTCCATGTTGTGCTTCAACTTAACTTCCGCCATAATCTTATCTGGAGCCAGTGTGGATTTATTCTGAAACTTTCCAGCATGCCAGATGCAATCAAGGTGGCAGTTTCCTGATTCACGTGCAGGTTACGTGCACAAGAGTGGAGCAAACCCACCTTCCTCAATGAAACAAATCCATCACAATTCAGAATTTTTCAAAACTCATGTATTATTTCAAATCCAACAAGCAAACCACCTTCTAATTTTTTCACAAAGTATTCATCTATAAATTTCCCCCCAAAATACTCTATGGACAAGTATCGATCATGTTACCTGAGTGAGTGCGAAAGAAAGAAAACGACTTCATTGGCCACGTAGTTAGATATTGAGTTGTGTTTTTCGTTTTCCATTCTGCATGTTATAATAGAAAATTTTCAAACTCGTTTAATAGTAACAAACGTTAGTGTGCACCTTATATTCATTTTCTGAAAAAGAAAAGTTCTGGTAGTCAAACAAGTAGTTGAACTAGGGGTGCCCATTTGGGTTCCGCTTTTTGGTTATAATTGAAACCAAACCGATAAGATACTTTGTTGAATTTTCTTATTCGGGTTTGTTTCGGGTTTTCGGTTTTGGGTCCAGTTTTGCTTATTGGTTTTTGGGGTTCGGCTGAAAACCCTTAAGGAATACCAGTTGGGTCATATCCTTAGGGTTTGATTTTTCGAGTTTTGGTTTTGCTTTAATCGAACCTAATAAGGAACTTTCGGGTTTTGGGTAACTAATACCGAAATTCCTTATCGATTTTGGGTTCGTTTTTACTGATTTGGGTTTGTTTTTTCGAGTTTTATCGGGTTTCGGTTTGGGTAACCGATCCCGTCCCAAATGGACACCCTTAATTTGAACTTAAACTTAGTGGCAAAGGGAGGTGTTGAGGGGAGGGGCATCTGTTATTCCCCGATTCAGGCCAAGGCTTAAGCTCTCTTAGAAGCATGTAAATTGGAGGTTAGTGACCATGGTCCTGCTACGATCTTCCCAGATTGCAAGCCGTTGGTGAAGGCGCTGAAGAGCAGCTTGGATCCAGTGATGGATCCAGAACATAGCAGAGCACTGAGCCGCATTTTAATGAAAAATGATATACATATAAAAAAATATAATGACCATAATTTTCTTTACATTGTCAATTGTACACGACGCTCTTTTAGTTTAGCGAATTCAACAGTAATGGAGTCTCCATCCATACCAATAGGCAATAGCATACTCTATTTTTCAAATAAAATAATTAAGCAATCAACAAAAAATTCATCGGTCATTTTGTTGTGGAAATCAATTTTGACATGTTTCATTATTGAAAAGGTTCTCTTTGTAGTAATAGTTAAAACGGACAACATCAACACAGGACGAATCAACTGACAAATCAATTTGTATACTTTGTCCATCCTTATTTCAGCCAGCTTCTATAGTAATTTTGCAAGGGGTCATATTTCTTTTAGTCCTGTATGTTTTAGACTTTTAAAGTTTTAGATTTCATTGTTCTATTTTTCAATGAAAAATTACTGAGACTAGTATTTCTAAGCCAAATTTAAAGTAGTTATTCGAATATGTTCATCTGAACATTTTTTCTAGTTACAAACAATCTTATTATAAAATAACACTAGCCCGAATGCTTAAAATCAACAAATTTTATAAGCGCTATACTAATTTCGGATCTAGAGGAGGGCTGAACCGTGGTCTAGAGTGGTCACCACTGGCCGTCAATGCTCTGAGTTAATTCACGTCTTTTTCTCCAGCCGTCAACACCATCGACACAAGCAACACATCAAAACGATCACCTTCACGAGCACGAGGCACAACAACTACCACGATTGTCGGTATGCCTCTACAACACTATCATTACATGCACCAAACCACCAATGGCAATGAGCCAACTGGGTTGGGTAAGGATACACTCATGTGTTTGAATAAAATTGTCATCCCTACCAATGACCGCCTAGAGAAAGCAAACTACGAAGCAGACAAACATGTCATACAAACATGTCATCTCCATACCCTAGCTAGAAATCTTTGAATCCAAGCCAAAACTTCTCACAATCATTACACTCATCAAGTGAAGCTTACCCAAGTCACAAGCTAGAACAAACCACAAGTGGCAACTGCCTTCTTTTCTTTTCTTTTTTACTCATTCCGCTAACAATCAACCTAACAACAAATACAAGAAACTTTACAGCTTATGTTACCCAACAAACACATCAATTTTTGTGCTTTTTTCTTACAAATAAATTTGGAAAATCAATTGGCGATCTTTCACTTCAAACCCACCCCAAAAATAAAGAGAAGCCATTTCTAATCAACATACAGAAACCAGAGCTAGACTTTCATTCCTTCACATTATTGTGCAATTGCACTTGGATTCCAGCTTTGGAGGCTTCGAACTATCCATTCTATTAGGAAGACCGACGTTCCGCACCATGGAATCGTCCGCATTCTCGTCATTCTCTACTACCTTCACAGAGGAAGGGCTTTTCACGGAGGCATCTACTTGCTTCTGCTGCTGCTTCACTTTGGAAGGTTTTAAGCTCCGTCTGGTTCTTCCACCAACGCGGGTATCCTTTCTATCAGGAGTGGATTTCCCCAAGATGGTAACTGTTGGCCGTGTATCTTCCAATGGGACTGAGAGTTCTTTTTCAATGGCTATTGTTGCAGCTTGATAAGCCAGGTCGTGGACAATGGAGCTACAGAAGAGTATGGTATCGGTAGCTTCTTCGAGGGTTAGGCTTCTCCCCACCTTGTTCCCTCCGTGACATTCCACCATCACAGTGGATTCATCTGGCAAAAAAGAAACTTGAAATGTCAGAAGAATCGGCACTGGATAACAGAAAAGTGGGAAACGATAACTGAAGAAGTGATCTCGTTTAGATTCGATCGAGTCCAATTTGTTTCGCTAGAGGAACAAAGAATCAAAACCAAACTAAGTCAGTCCAATATGAATCAAATTGTTGCACGCCCTAACCATAACTGAAGAGACATTATCATAAATGTTCATTGTAATGGGTTAATGACATTTGTCCACGTACTATGTTGCTTTAACAAAAAATGTCATTGTACTATAAACTAAATAAATTCACAAGTCAAAAGCCATGCATGATGAAGATCTGATCGTAATCTTCGCCCCATTAAGTCCCATATGACATACATATCAAAAGAACAAGATAGGACAGTGAAATTTAAGAGTCGATTGAGAAACAAAACATCAATATTCAATAGACATGGAAAGTCAATAGGTTCATTCGTAACAGCACATGTAAAAAGTGACAAAAAAAGTCGATAAGTGAAAGCACAGGGATGAGTTAGTGTAAAATAATAGTACATGACGTGTTTGTCAAGATGGCATACTACGTACCGACACTACAAATAACAAATGTAATTAACCCTTCACATATCAACAAAACGCAATATGGGAAGAAGAGAGGAACAAATACCTAGAACACGAAGTTCGTGATCTGAAGAGTTGGTTTGCAGGACGGAAGCAGTGGCATCTTTATCTGATGGTGCAGAAACTGAAGGATCCTCAAATCCGTCTGTCATACTTCTCAAGTTTGCAGAAAGATCATTTAATTCTGAGCATGGAGGACTTTGACCGTGATCCTCACTTTCAATCTCTGATATTGATGCCAGCCGACTGTGACTGGGAACCTCGGGAGTATGATTGTGATCGACACTCGTGTTAGTGATGCCATTTTCTGCTTCAACTGAGGACTCTAAGGGAGACGATGCATCTGTATCTGAGATATTTCTTGCATTGTCTTGATACTCTACCTCATTTCCATACAACGGGACGCTCTTCGAAGTGGAATATGATTCAGAATGCTCTTCAAACTGTGATGTAGAAGCATCCATGGTCCTGCTGTTGTCTGTTCTCTCACATAAAGTTTCCTCGGAAATCGGTTGACCAGTGGAAGAATACAAATTCGGGGCTTCCACTTCGTTATCTTGAGAACCTGAAACACTCTCCTCACCTGTACTAGTCACAAGGTCTGAGGCTTGACGAGCAAGATTATTAAGAGACCCAGAAAACGATGACCCACTACTTTGAGGTCTAGTGCCTTCAATATCAGATTTCTTCCCACTCAATTGCCGCTGCAATCGGGTGGTCTCAATTTGCCTAACTGATGAGGAGAGATCGACAGAAGACGATCCAGATGTGCTACCATGGCCGAAGGAGCTTCTCAAACTGTATGCACTGTCTCGAGTGTAAGACACGTCATCATAACTAAGGGTAGAGGCTGTAAAACTCCTGCCTTGGAAAACAGGCCCTTTACTGCTGCTGGATTTCTTTAGTACTACAGAAATGCCAGCACCTTCGACAAGATCAACTTTCAAGGTACGGAATTCATTGCAGTTTGACAATTGCTGACTTCCAGTGACAATATCGGAGAAGCTGCGGCCAAGAGTTGGTTCCTTAGTTACTTTCTTGCCGACCATCTTCTGCTTATCTCCCTCTTCTGCTGACATAGCAACAAACCACTCTACTTGTGGGTCCATAAGGCTCTGCTCATTGCTTGAATTATCAATTTGCTTGCCTAAGACTTCATGCAGGACACTATCACTAACATAACTCGCATTGTCAGTTTGGGATCGCAGCTCCGTTACAGCAGAATCTAGCTCTGATTCATCCATCTTTGTACTCCCTTCTTTGCCTTTACTAACGGACAATTGCAGACGGTTCTCAGTAGTTATTATAGTGTCTTGTTTGCTGCAGTATACACACAGATTGATGCAGGTCTCCAATGCCTCGACATCATTGTATTTGCAACCACACCTAGAACAAATCTTCAAGTTTCCAAGGTTATTCAAACTGTCAACTTCTGAGAAAGTCCTTGCACATGAAGTGTCAGATGGAGAACCGACTTCCATATCAACATGTCGGTGGCTTAACTCTTCAAAGTCCCCATCCTCACTCCTAACTGCAAGATCTCTATCAAGATCTTGAAGCTGAGACTGAGGCACCAAATCCTCTATGACATGCCCAACATCTTTATTTAGGTCATCTGCCCTATCAAAGGCAAATATATC
The DNA here is from genome assembly GCA_946122785.1 of Linum tenue. NCBI lineage: Eukaryota > Viridiplantae > Streptophyta > Magnoliopsida > Malpighiales > Linaceae > Linum > Linum tenue. Next base: position 50,205,285 of record CAMGYJ010000011.1, on the reverse strand, counting down.
TTCCTGAACAGTCAAATATAGGTCTTTCCCACTTTCAACCACCACATCATCATGAAGGCGGTCACTTCCTTCAGTATCAATTGCAGCACTACCTCCATGATCGGAGCTTGCATTACTACTGGTTGTAACTGAAGAAGTCCTAGACACCAATGAGCGTTGGGCAGTACTTCCTTTTCCAGTGTAAAAGGTGGTACTTGGGACACTTGACAGCAGAGGCCTAAACATATTCTGTGGACTTTTCCGATGATCCTTCAAAAACAAAAAGGAAGAGAAAGCAGAAAGACCCATCAGAAAAATATTTTAGGCTCAATTAGCCACCCTAAACATTTAAACACTGCAAACAACACCAGTCAAACATATGGACTTCCCAAGCTGGCGGAACTGTTGACTGAACTGATCATCCATATAACAGTTGACCAAGGCCACACTTTTACTACTATTATGTTTTTGTTTATATAGAGTTTAATTCCTTTTACCAACTCAACGACTGGACCGATGTAAAACCTATGTGTCAATTCAATCGTCCAACTTTTCATCACAACGGATCTCCTCTTTTCTTCCTTTTACCTTTGAAACGTTAAGACAAGCTAACTGTATCGCATACAGCAAATACGAGAGACAAGAAAGACTAAGATGGAAACCTAACCAAGGCCACCTTTCAACTAACAAGGTCATAATTGACAATGTAGAAATTGACACATGGCAAGGATCTAAAAAGGTTTGGCTATCTCCCATCCGTGTTAAAGGGCGGATAATTTTAACATTTTACACCCTGTTTGGGTGGATGACAAGTGTTAATTGACAATAAGCTACAGGATTAAGTTTTAAGGGACAAAACGAGTTTTAATTTAATATTGTGGATGACAAGTGGACTTATGGTGGTGAAGGCTTATGGGCACTATCTACTGAATGTACATTGCATAGGATTAGGGTAAAATATCATGTAAATGGATACATTTACAGATTGTACAAGGTTTTATGCACAGTCAAGTGCCCTAAAGAAGTACAGCTTAATCAACTCAAACTTCTGCATAACTATGCATGAAAGGAACGCTTGTAATTGAGAAGGTGAAAGCCCGAAAGAAACAAAACCCCTCTCTGATACTGTGATATTGATGAAGAGTTTAATTAGAGAAGACAATGAGAGATACCATTTGACGAATTGCAGAGTCAAAGGACCGTTTTGGAGCAGAACTTGGGGAGAATGTTCTAGCTGGCTTCTTTGGCAATGTTGCTGACACTTTGCTGCTCGAAATCGCACCAACTCTTCTGGATGCTAATCGATCTAAGCTGCCCACATGAAGGGACTGTAAAGAGTCCACATCATCATCACCAGATGAGGCAACAGAACCTCTGCTGTATGAACTTATTCTATCTCGATCTTGACTGTGTGAAGAACTGGCATTTCTAGAAGCAGTTGGAGACATCGATTGCCTGCCAACTCTTGAGCTTGAGTCTCTTCCATTCCTAGATGCTGGCGAGGTGCCCCTCACGTATGATGCTGGTCGATCGCCCAGAGAAGTACGAAGATTAGGTGGTGCTTCAGAGGAGAAACCAGGTATATTTGACTGCCATGCCCTCACTTTAGGAGAAACAGAATTCCCCCTTGTAGTAGTCCGTATTGGAGAAACTCCTCTTGTCGCTGACCCTGTGCTCGCCCTCCTTGGAGTTGGTGTAGAAGACCTTGGGGCAGGTGGTGAGGCTTTATTTGGTGAAGGAGTAGATGGCCTGTGTAATGGGGTGGCGGGTCGTTGACTAGGAGTTGGACTAGAGTTACGTGCAGAAGATGGCCTTCCCCTTGACTGAATTGTATTACTACCAGAGCGAGGCGATGGACTTGAACGATTTGGACTAGCACTGCCCCTGCTGCTTCTGTAACTCTTCTCCATCTGCATATAGACTTGAATTTTCAGTTGAAGGAAACTAAAATAATAGAAACCAAACTGTGGACACGTGCACGCGCAAGCATACATACCGTGGATGATCTTGATATGGAAATAGGTTGACTTCGAGGCCTGCCCCTGGATGGAACATTCGGTGGCAGTGGCTCATCATCCAGAGAAGGAAACAGAGGAGTGTCTGGAGGAGTTAATAACCTAACAAAACAACTCAAAGTGAGATCATTCACATTACTGGACGTGTGACCAAAAACTACAAAACCAATTTACTTTCAGTAACTTAACCAACTGGGAAGAAGCAATCTGTGCAGATCATAGGACCACATGAAGAGCTCTAATATGCAGGGATTGGCACAAGTACAATAGACAATAGAAAGCTCGCTATGTGGAAACAAGGAAACGGTAAACCCACCAATCATAGTCATTCTTGTCCTCTTCTGCATTCATCAGCTCGCTACTCTCCCCACGCCCAGGAACGGAGATCCCCAGTTTCAAATCCGAGAAGTATCTCAACTTCGTTGCTGAATAAATTCCATAAAAAAGCAAGCCATTCAGAAGCATCACTAACCTCTAGATGCTTAAAACATTATAGATTCCACACCAAACCATCCATTATAAAAAGCACTAGGAGAATGGTATAGAAGCATTTACAAAATGAGTCTTCAAAATCATCAGTCGACTGGAGCAAAAAATCCTCCTTTTCCCTGCTCTGCATCTCATTGAACAAAGCAAGATCATCATCTCTCTCCTTGAACAAAATCCCACCTTCAAGACTCCGGCCTCGCTTGTGGTTATCAGCAGCTTTCAGCTCTCTCCCAGGAGAGAATCTCATAGCTGGAGACGGCGGCATCTCTCTCTTTGTCCAAACACCTTAAACCCCTTCTAAATTAACAGTTCACTACAAATTCTCATCACGAGTAACTCAGAAAACCTAGTTCCGCCTCCGCAGAGCTTGAAAAAACTTAAATTACCATAATCATTACTCCATTAAATCATTAACTGCTCCCATCATTCTTACTTCCCGCCGCCAAAATCCCACCCGGCATTGAAGACTTGGGAAACCAGCAGTGGAAGAGACGACAATCCACCCAATCACGTAAACTGTACCATTCAGATGCAGCAAAATAGATAACCCTCTGCAAGTCTCCAACTTTTCCTCCTGCGCGAAACAACCCCCGAACCCTAAACTACCATAAGAGCGCGTAGTTGATCTCTAACAGCAGCAACTCCACGCGCACATTAACAACCAAAATTCAACTCAAGCTCTGAAACTCCGGAGAAGCAGAAGGTCAGCGCTCCCACAAGCACATTTGACAGCAGCTTGACCCCAAGTTGCCAAAATTAGGCGTCAAAATCCCTTCAACGCGCGGAAGTCAGAGAGAGTGGTTGAATAAACAGCGATCTCGACGGGGGAGACGAAGAGATAAGGCGAAGGAGGTCAAATGTGGAATCACGACCAGCGAGGAAGCAGTGGTAGCAGAAGCGAGACTGTTACTTGGATCTACAGAACATTTAATTGGGCAGAGTCTGAGTTAGGAAGAGAGACTGCACAGATCGGGAGGATTTTTTTTGGAAGGGCAAGGAAGAAGACAAACAAACAGAGTTGGGGGAAGCATAGAATTTTCTCGCCTTCTCTCTCCTCCGAGAAAGTGAATGATAGCGTAACCAACCGCAAGCCATTTCATTTTAGTTTTACTGTGTTTAGCTTCTGCTTCTCCTCTTTTTTTTTTTCTTTTTTCATTTCTCGCTTTTCTCCATTTTTGTATCTGATTGTTGTCTTTCTCGTTATTCTGCTAATTTGAAGATTCGTTAGTATGGGAATGGATCAGGTAAGTAACCTTATGGTGAGTAATCATGAGTAACTCGTCCACATCAGCATGACATCAGCATCCTCTCTCTCATAGAAAGCCTTTAATTTCTCCCTCTTTAATCTTTGACGGACGATTTCTCGCTCATTTTAAGTCGAAATTTAAATTTTTTTGCACAGTTAGATCAGATTAATTGTGCTCTTCAAAATGATATCCACTTTAATATATTTTTCGAACAAAAAAAATTGAGCCATTTTTTACCAGCCTATACCATATGGTATTGACTGGTATTGAAATAAAAGCATACCTATGTTTTGAAAAACATACCATGGTGGTATGAACAAACCAATACTGTAGGATGGTTGAATACATGATAGTAGAAGTATATTAATTGTAATTTACGACTTTTAACATTGTATACCACACAATACCACCCCGTACCAGGGTGGTATTGTATGGTATTGTGTGGTATTTTTTGGTCTTGTAATTTGTTCACCCAGAAATTTGTAGATCCAATAGATCATGATGAACTCGTCCCTTCTGTGCAAACGTTTTCAAAAACGAATTAAAAACGAACAAGATACCATACAATACCACCCCGTATCAGGGTGGTATTGTATGGTATTGTGTGGTATTTTTTGGTCCTGTATTTTGTTCACCCAGAAATTTGTAGATCCAGTAGATCATGATGAACTCGTCCCTGCTGTGCAAACGTTTTCAAAAACTAATTAAAAACGAAGAAAATACCATATGGTATGCAGTTGGTACCGATAGGCCAGAATTTTTTTTCCTCAAAAAATATTGAAAATTGATCTCATTTTGTAGAGCACGGTGAACTCGTTCCATCTATGCAAAAAATATTAAAATCCGAGTTAAAACGAAAAAGATATGAGTCAATTAAGAAAGCTAGTGAAAATAAAAATAGTCTTTAATTCTCCATCCTTAGATCTGGATTTTCTAAATGAAGAGTCCAGATTTGGTTATTGATGGGTGCATAACCCATGGTTATGCACCCTATCTTGAGCCCGTTAGTATATACTAACTAATATAAAAAATCTTCAAGTTAGCAGATTAACTTTCCCCGTAAAAGTACCATGAGTGCAATGAAATCATAACTCGGTGCAACTTGACAAAGTTTTTTTGTCTAATGAGTTTTTGAGTTGCTCTGCACAAATTGTTGCTCTAGTGAAAAAAATTAAAAGTGATATGGATGGTTGTTCATAATCAAATTGATGCTTCTTCTTCCATCGTTTTATCCTTTGATTCAGCAATCTCACCTCCTTCTATTCCCAGCTCGAGTGAGATGAGTTCGGCGAATCTGATTCCAAGCCCGACTACTAGCTAGATTCGGAGTCATGGCGTCCAATCTTTAAGCCCAACTCCTCTTCCTCATCCCAAGCCAATCTCGTCCATGGTGGATGTTGGAGTATCAGATGATATGGATAGTAGAGCAACATTACAATTACAAAGAACCATATGAATAAGAATAGAGATGGCAAATGGATTGATCCATGGATTGGTGAATTGGATTGGTGGATCCATGGATCTAATGAATTGGATCAAGTGGATTGATGGATAATCCATGAATTCAAATGACATCCTCAACCTTAGACCAATATGTAAATTTTGAAAAGTTTATGCACTAAATTGTCATAATGACAAAATTTAGATACCAAAACGTAGTTTTTCAATGATATCAGGCAATCTGGTAGCTATGGATTAGTTGAGAATTCTGTGTGGAGTTGGTGCATCTGTGGTGTGTGGAAGGAAAGATGTAGACGAGTATATGGAGAGGCACCTCGTCCAGCTCTAGTACTTAGTGAATTGATCAGGGACGAGATTCGACTCTATGCGTGTGGACATCCCGAGTTTGCTACTCAGCTGCAGTCTTCTACTAGTTGTGGTAGGGTTTTGTAGCTGGTTAGATTTTTGGTTACTCTGTCTGTATGAGGAGAGTAGGCTTTAAGCCTCTGTATTTTTTCGACTCCCTTGTGTTGTTTTGGCCAGGAGGATGCTACTAATGAAACCTACTAATTACTGGGGAAAAAAATTTTAGGTACCAAAATGTAAAATATAAAAAATATATGTATCAAACCGTAATTTGCCTCCACCAATCCAATTGGATTTAAATGGATTGGATTAGGTGGATATTTTTAATGGATTGGTGGATTCGATTGAGAATTGTCACCTCTAAATAAGAAGCACGAAATCTAGAAGTTGAATATATATATACTGTAATACAATCAAATTCTTAGGCAAAACATCAGTCGATTGTGATCTCATACTGCCATTCACAATCAAGCCATAAAATCCGACCCGCAACTCCACCTATCACCTTATCATATCAGGGTGTAACTTTAAGGTGGACCTTCTCCACTATGTTGATAGTTTTTGTGGACAATAAGGGGTCGTTTGGAAGTTGCGAATGTTAAATCGTTGTATTGTAATGAATCACTACAATATAAATACATACATTGATACAATAGATGCATTTTGACAATACATTATTTGGTTGTTGAGATTCTAGTTTATGTATTGATTTGCATAAAGTTACTTTATAGGGAAATGTCACATTTACCCTCACCTTTTAGTATAAAACAAAAAATATTGGGGATATAAATGGAAAGAAAAAGTGGACACAAATCTAAAAGGACAATCACAACAATCTCAACTTTTAGTTGAGATTGTATAATGCATCATTTTTTGTGATTGTTGGTGGGGCCTACACAAAACAATACACGCATTGTTTTACAACTTGACACTTCCAAACATTGTATTGTGCTTAATACATGTATTTAACAAACACAACTCTAACAATCACAACTTCCAAACGACCTCTAAGTTCGCGTCAGAAGTATATGATTAATATTTGAATGTCAACTAACTTTTTCCGTGGGGGTGAAAAGGGCAGCATCAAGAATTGTGGATAGGAAAGGAAATTGGTCGCTCTCCTGGTCCTAACATCGTTATTACTGCAAAACGCCACTAATGGAAACTTGTATGTATGTATTGTATTAGACAGAAATCATGTCGTTTTAATTGGCAGATAGGAGCACATATCAAAAGTTCCAGAGTGTGGCCATCGACAGCTAACCTCCATTTCCCCCCACTTATTCAACAAGCTAGCATCTCTATTTTTTAAGTAATTATCAATCACGATCATGGAGATATATAGATAGCCCATCGAAACCATTTCAATATTTGTCCTGTCACTTAGCTCTTCTGTAACAACAAATTTTAGTATGCATATGATCCTTCAACATTTAACGAAATTTTTTGTTTTGCTTGTGTATATCCAAGATAGATATAGGCAATAGCGGAGCCACGTTGATGGCAGAGAGAGGTTATAACTCATTCAACTCTCAAAATCAAGTAAAATTATATATAAAACTTGATAATAAAATTGGGAAGTACTATAGTTGGTATTTGGTAAGACTATAACCCTCCCACGCCAATTCATATTCTCTAAGCCTAGAATTTTAACTCTTTTGTTTAGATTTTTGCCTCTACAACGATCTATGGCTAAAACATTTTGAAAAGTACATGAATTTGACACTGATTGAAAATGCTTCACTCGAGTGTTGCTCTCACTAGCTAGCAATTATGACTTGTCGGATCAAATGAAAACGTGTGGTAAGGCGGTTGTTAACCGTAGGGAAGTGCAACAAGTGAACAAATGCCACTCTCTCGGTCAATAGGTCAAGGAAATTCTATTCAAGCTACCAAAGTAGCTCTCTTGACCTATTGACTAAGGGTTGCCAAGACTCCACCTTCGAATCGGAGTTCGAACGACCAAATTACAGCCAACTCTAGGTGCTAATACGAACAAAGAGGGTTGCCCTACATTAACCTAGATAGGAGACAAGATTTGCCTAAGAAACTCAGCTTTACAAGCCTCTTTCAAAGAAATGGGGGTTTCTCTCTACCTAGGTTAGAATGGCAAAAAAGAATGATAGGCAAACACACAACACAATCTTCCATGAAATACCTCCAAATTCATATTAGAACACATCCACACACAAATCATCAACTCATACAAACATTCACATTATTGTAGCTAGGGTTTACAAACACCCAAGTGAAATAAGGGACTACTCCATGCTAGGAGAAGGGAAAACACAAGGGAGAAGAAGGAAAACCATCATGGAAATGCTAGTCTTGCTCTTTGTGTTAACGAGATCCTCCTTTGGTAAAGGAATTTCCAAAACCTTGCTTGAAGATGAAACCCTAACTTCTTCTCTTCTTTGGTTCGTCACTTTCTCACTCTAGAAATATGAAGAAGAAGAAGAAGTTTCTCACACTAGGTCTCTCCCCCCCCCCCCTCCCCTTCTTTCTTCAGCTCAAGCCTCTTTTATACCCAGGTCGAGCTTGATTCACGATCCCAGCTCACGGCCGTGAACATCTGGCGGGGACCTTGATCTGGAGCAAAAACGCACCGCATCATTTAGGCTCTTCACGGTCTCTAACTTGGGTTCACAGTCTTACGACCGTGAACTGACTTAAGTCCAGTGAGATCGAAAATGGCTCTGGACGCATGGCGCTCGGTCTCTAGCTTCAGTTCACGGTCCTCCTGACCGTGAACTATCTGCTTTTGTCGTGATTTGTGTCTGCCTCCATCCTTTGACCTGATTTTGCGTCTTTTCATTCAACTTCCGGCTATGGGACTGGTTCCACCTACTTTAGTCTGAAACATGCTAAAACAAGGCAAAACCTAGCGTAAAACCACACCTCTTGGAGTGCAAATGCCTCAAACGTCTAAGGAAAACGGGGATAAAAAGTGTACAATTAGGCTCGAATCATTCCCCACACTTAAACGTTTGCTTGTCCCCAAGCAACCCATTTTTCAACCAAGGTAATATCTCAACCTAACAAGATAACTTGGGGACAAATCAAAGGGCACAAAGTGGTGAATCTCAATGGCTAGTGGGCATCAACACATGAACCGCTACAAACAATACCGACATCCACCACAAACGACATTCGAATGCATCAAGAATGTGCAAATTAAAGTTATCACCCTGTTCTCAAGCTCACACAAGTCTCGACAAAACCACTCACCAACCACAACAAACTGTGCATAGAGTTCAAGTTCAATGCATAAACGAAGAGGCAACATAGGTCCTCACCGGAGTAAGATATGAACATGCAAAACATGAATGAATCATTCACTCTCGACGGGTGGGGCCAAGACCATAAGGGAGACTTAGTGAGCTTGTTAATCATGATGGAAAAGTCCTCCGTTTTCCAGAGTTCAATGACATGTATGTTTTCTATTAAAAAAGGAACAACAAATTTATTTAGTGTAATTGGTTATGCTTGCTATCTTTGTTTCAAGAGACCTGGGTTTCAATCCTGATATTGATATTTTTTATATGAAATAAATAATTAATTGTAAGGGAAAAAATGTCCTATCTACTTTCACTCTCGTTGCAGGCAATTTGAAATGGATAAAAGTTCACAAAACTCTACTATATATTATTGGAGGATTTGTAGAGATGTAGATGTAGAGATGTAGATTGTACACTTACTAAGTGAAGTGGTACCTGCAAAGTAAATTTCACTTTTGTAATTAAATTGTTAAATTATTACCTTATGTGTCTTCTACTTATGATATTATTGTTTATAAGGTACCGATTTTCTAAAAGTCCAATATTGATTAGATCACTAAAGTACGAACGGTTCACATTACCGGATTATACTTCAATTCGTTTATGACAACATTGATAATCACCCATGTTATCGCGAGTTAACCACCCACTCTGACTCTACCCTTTTTTATCTTGCAATTTTTTTTAGGTTTAATACACTTGTATATCCAAAACTTTCACGGTTGTGCCAATAATATCCAAATTTCCCGAAATACCACTTATATCCATGTTTTAAAGTTGTTCTTTGCCAAATCTATCCATTTCCCAATATATTTTTGGTTAAATACACTTGTATATCCAAAAACACCGTTAAAGAATGTGAAAGAATTGGATATAAATGGTATTTCGAGAAATTTGAATATTATTGGCACAACCATGAAAGTTTTGGATATACAAGTGTATTTAACCTCTTTTTTATATATATTGCTCCAAACTGGCATGGGCAATAAACCATCTGGGCCCAAATCATTCATGCTCACAAGCCCAGACTCAAATCATTCATGCTCGCGTACTCCTCCTCAACGCTCCTCGCTCCTCAGTAACCTCTGCGTTCCATCTGTGAAAGAAAGTCGACCGGAGCGCCGCCTGGGGAAAAAACTTGGTTCGCGGTTTCTAAATGTTGACTGCACTGCGGTCATCGAGTTCATCATCTCTCCTCCGCCGGTCATGGCGTCTAGGTTCTCCAGTTTCCCGCCGCGGTCTCTGTTCTTCGTCAATCGTCTCGGAAAGCAACGATGGAGGCGATAGGAGAAGCTTGCTGGAGCTCGGCGAGGTGGAGAAAATCCTCAACGACGTGAGAGCCGACGACGTGAAGGTGATACCGGTAGGAAAACGCTGCGATTGGGTTGATTACATGGTGGTCGCCACGGGAAGGTCGACCTGGCACGTCAAGAACATCGCTGAAGCTCTCGTTTACAAGGCAAGGTTCGTCAAATTCAGTTTTGGGAGCTGCTGTTGAAACCCTAATTGGGGGGAGTTCTCCGTCGATGGCGGCATTTGAATGTTTCTTTGATGGTTGCGTGATTGGTTTGGGATTTTGAATTGAACAGGTGAAGCAGAAACAGAAGGGAGTTGAGAGGATGATGCTTCCAAGCGTGGAAGGGCAAGAAGAAGGGAAGTGGATCGTCGTTGATTCGGGTAATGCTCTCAAATCTCGTTTTTATTTTATTGTTTTGGGAAATAAAGTTGCAATCTGTAGAGCTTCATACTTGCTCTGCAACTTTCTTGGGTGTTTTGTGCCTTTTTCAGGTAGGGTGATAGTTCATGCCCTAGATGAGAATGCTAGAGCTTACTACAAGTTGGAGAACCTTTGGAATTCAGACCCATCGCAGAAGGAGCCATCTCAGGTATCATCATCATATCAGCTCTCATGAACGATTCGGATTTCGGTTATAATTTCAATCAGGAAATATTGAATATATTCAAAGAATAGAGATGTGTTCAGATAATGACTTGGCATTTCTCTTATGCATTCTTCTGATCTGCGTGGTCTTCCTGAGAGATGGATGCATTTTTCTTCTTTAGTATGTCTTAGTGAAGCCCTATTTGCGAACACCTCGTGTCTTTTCCTTCAACCATTGATTACTTCTACAGAAACCATTGGTGGAGCTGTCTCTCCCTTGCCAGGAAACAGTTTAGGCTTCTAAAAACTGACCCTTTTGGAAAGATAAGCTAATACGGTGGAAGGGTTTAGGGTTTTAGAATTATATCTCCATTCTCCCGAAGTTTGCAGTGTAGCATCATTGCTTCAGAATTAGACTCTAAGAAAAGCTAAGAGAAACTTATGGATTTTTCTCTGTTTGCTGTTTTCAGGATCTAGCAAAGGCTTTTGTGAAGATAAGACCGAAGAACAATTCCAAGAAGAGAGTGCAGGGTGCTTGAATCTGGGTTTTCGTCTTCCCATAGTTGTTCTTTTGTACCGGAAATCAACCGGGAAAGTCTCTGGTTTGTAAAACTTGAGATTCTTTGAGATATCGATTTAGTCCTGTTCTAACACATTCCAGTAGCTGTTGTGGTGTAATGAGATATAGCCCTCAGATTGCTTATAATGACTTTCTCATAATCCGGTTCGCTCGTGGATTTGGCAGTGCCAGCAAGTTCCACCTTGTCCATGTTTAGGACGAAAGTTGAGAACAACATCCTGAAGGCTTTCAGTGGTATTTGGCTAGTTGGCTTGCTGGGCGCGGAAACAAGAATCCGGGCAGGAAAAGGATTTCCAATCCGCATACATCTTCTTCAATTCCAGTCTTCTTTATCAATCTTCGTTATTCCTTTTTTCATTCCTATCCAAATAAACGAATGGATATGAAAAGCAAACCTACCGCCATGGCACTGATGCACATGACAAAGAGAAAGAGGATGAAACGCAGGAGCGCAGTCCCTCATCAGTACCTGACCGATCTCCCTCGAGCTCTTCTGGAAGAGGTTCTATCCCACGTCGCCTCGAGCTCCATAACCAATCTCTTCAACGCCAGGCGAGCCTGCAAGTCCATGTTCGAAGCTTCCTCGCAGCGCTGCGTGCTGGAGCACGCCGCCGTGCTGGAGAAGTTCCCCTACATCAACTGGCGCAATCGGCGCAGTTCCTCGTCTTTCCTCCATGAGTGCATGGAAAGCGGCAATCGAGAAGCGTTGTTCTGCACCGGGATGGCAGAGTACTTTTCCACCCCGGAAACGACGGAGTCTGGGATTCGCTGCCTGAGAGCTGCGGCCGCGAAGGGTCACGCCGAAGCGAGGTACGTCTGTGGGATGATCCTCTTGTGCTTTGCCGGAGGAGACGACGACGCGAGGAAGGAAGGGTTGGGGTTTCTCGAGGGTTTGAGGCGATCGGATACCGTAAGGAAGTGTAGAAAGACGGTGGAGTCTGTAATGGAGCACTTGTTGTGGGTGAACGGCGATGGCCGTGGCCTGGCAGGGAGGTGCTGGATGGGGAAGGACGTCCGGCGTGGAAGTTGCAGGTGCGTTGAGAGAGAAGACTTGAAGTGTTTCAGCAGGAATCCGGACTTCTTATGGCTGCGGAGAGAGGAACAAGTGTTGGAAATCGTCGAGAGTCGGCTGTGTGATCTCTGTTTTTGGGACTATGAAGTGCCCGTGTTTTGCAACAAGTTGGGGCCGCTCAATGTGTTTCTTTTGTGAAAAATAACTGTTTAGGCCGTAGTATTTATTAACTATTAAGTCAGTTAGTATGGAATGGAAGTAACTATGTTTTTTTTTCATGAGGATGATTGTTGGTTTCAATGGTTGAATTTAGAGGGCGTGATAACTAATATATATATCAGATTTAGTGTACACAATTGAAAATGAGATATTATAAATCAAATATAAAAAAAATATGTTTGGTTATTTAATTACACTGGTTTTCTGTCTGTCCGATGGGTGATGTGCTTGTTTGTTTGGTTTTTTTTCCTTTTATTGTTTGTTATATTTTATTGGTGGTATCAACATGCTACTTCTCCCTATATATTTATTTTTTTGTTTGTGCTATTTATTATCCAAATATTGTTAGATAGGAGGGATGATCACTTTTAGTATGAGTCTGGTCATGATCAACAATCGGAGTACGACATTATCACCAGTTATAAAATCATATTTTTAATCGTTTAATATTTTATTGTTAAATATTTCAACGTCATAAGTCGTACATGGTCTTACTTTGATTTTGTATTTGGCGTATTTAAATGTTTGTACCGGATATTGTGAGTGTCTAACATTGTCTTCTACTTGGTAACAACAATTTCACATACCGTATACAAATTATAATATGTAAATGATTGAATGAGTCGACTTTTAACTTCTTTTTTTATAACTGGAACTTTTAGTGGTAGTATACTGCCAATTGGATGGTAAATTTGTCTCCTAATTGGAAACACATATATCTGCACCCATCAATGAAACAATGTTCGACATTGCCACCCATAGAACTGAAGTCAAATATAACTTTATATATATAATGCATTCCCGAAAATGATTTGCAACTTCGCTATTTGACTCGAATAAAAACTTAAGAAATTGAGGGACTATCATCTGGCAGAAAGCTTGACTTACTTGATAAAGTGTCACTTTTGGAGTACCAAAGGTATTTGTTCATGAAGTACTTTTTTTTTTTACATAATACTATCAACACACTGATATGTTCTTGAAAAATCCAAGAGTGAAACCTTTCATATGTTTGATAACTATATACTTAAAAATAAATATGAATTAAATAAATGAAAAAAAGACGATTTTAAATCATGAACATCTTAATTATATTTTCAAAGTATAGCGGCTTCAACAATGGAAAATTTCTCTTTTTTTAAAAAGCAAATATTTATAACTCGTATTGATGCTCATTACTTTAACATTGAGTTTGGAAAGCAAATAGTAGTCACCTATCATTTAAATTATTAAAAATGAGTTGTTGGAATAATCTGCCGAAGTCTAAATAGAGAATCGTAAATGCACAATAAGTTGTATTTTTTTGGGTAAAGAAGGATGCAATGCATCCTAATTCATATTAATAAAGTGATCATTAGCGATGCCCGTTACATCATAAGAGAGCCCAGAACCAAGTTTCGAGTTGCTCACATAGAATAGATGTGTGTCGAAAGGAAGCTCATGTCCTACACTAGCCAAGTAATCGACTTAACCTTTTGATGATGTTAATGGTTGTTCTGTAATCTAACTTTAGCTTAACCTTGTTCCAAGCCATAGACAAACGAACCTTCTACATATCCTTTTTAATTTGGTGCTCGTGATGGAACACACACCAAGATTACTAACAAATACACTTTTGCAGCATCCCAGATGATCACTTAGCATCCCTCCTATTGTTTCTCTACCAGTTGGCGAAAGAACATATCCATCAGCCTGAACTTGGATCCACCTCTCCTCCGGCAGACGCATGGAATATGTCTACTCAAGCGAGTCCTATCTACTTTTTCATTCTTACAAATCTTAAATCGTGCACTTATCCTCTGCATAATTACAACTTCATAATAGGGTCAACCCTTCATCGCTTCTTCATTCTTCTGCTTCCATAAATGCGACCAAAATCTAACATGCTTTCTGCTTCTTTAATCTCATTTAGCCAAGTCTTGAAGTCCACGTTTTTTCCCTGAGAAATATCCAATTTAAAATGCTCCTAGAATCCTTTTGTCTGTTTTCATTGTCGAAGTATATGTTGACTCGACTCTACTGTCACCCTAGGAATTGGCCAAGTGAAACCACTTCCTAAAGCGTAGTATAGCGGGGTAGGTTTATATGTCAACCCGGGTCCTAGATTTGCTGACTACTCAATGAGTTCTTGTTATCTAGCAATAAAACTGGAGTGCAAGTCTAAACTACCAAACAAACAAAGCAAGTAAACTGGTTGTATTCAGGTTAAAGAGGTCACCCGGATATGGTTCCCCCTAGACTGTAGTTAAGCCGGATTGTAATTACCAAGTTCAGTTTCTATGAAGATTATACTGCGGAAGGTTCTTAAACAGCCTGAAGTCTCGACTAAAGGTCTTCAGACCCTCTCAATCTGACTCTCTAGCGGGCGACTAACCTCCACCGGAGTCGACAGATTGAGGCCCTAAGAACAAAACCTCCACTACCGGAGTAAATCCGGTACAGAATAGTGAGTTGGCTCCTCGACTAAAGTCACCAACTCCCTACCTTCAATCAAGGATACTCTATTAACCTAGGCAGATATTCTCATTCTAGGTTAAAGCAGAAACAACAGGAATTTGATCAGGATTCAAGTCATTCAATCATTCAAACCTCAATCGAATATAATCAATCACAGAATCAGTACTTGGGTTCATACAATCAATCTCAACATACAGAACTAGGGTTTCCCACACCCAGATGAATGGGAGAACTACTCCATGGAGAGAGAAGCAAAAGCAAAATCAGACGCGGAAATCATACTGTGAAGATGGATTTCTGCTCCTGGACGTTGAATCGGCACTTCTCCAAGCTCAAACCAAGCTCCAATGGTGTTGAAGATCGATCTAGGGCACTTGGAGACTCTTGTTCGTCGCTTTCTCTCTCTAGGAATCGTTCTATCTCTCTAAAACTCGAATCCCCTCTCTTTTTGGCTGAAATCTGCCTAAAAGGGCATCATTGGCCAAAACACGGTCGAGGGCACGGCCGTGTTTTGCCTCAGCCCGCCCGTGTTTTGCCTCAGCCTTAAAAACACGGCCACGGGCAGCTTGAAAACACGGTCGTGTTCAGGCTAAAACACGGCCGTGTTTTCCTCAGGCCTGCCCGTGTTTTTTAGATGGTTCAAGCCACACTTGCAAGGTCTCGGCCATAAAAGCACGGGCAGGAACACGGCCGTGTTCTGAGGCCTCCTGCCCGTGTTTTGGCCCTGGCTTGTCCAAACGCCTTCTAAACGATCCGAAACTCGTGCTTGGCCTTCCCTTTGACGCCTGGGACCTGAAATAGGACAAAGTAGCACAACCCGGCGTAAAATAGGCCAAAACACACAACCATGCTCCGCAAATGGATAAGAAATAGGGGTATAAAAATCATGTAATTATATCGTTATCAAACTCCCCCACACTTAACCGTTTGCTTGTCCCTAAGCAAACCAAGTCAGACACCAGGTAAGCTTGAGACATTTCAATCAAGCAGGCTTAAGGGCAAATCGTATCGGCATAAAACACGTGGATCATACTGGCTTTCGATCATCAACACATGGCAACTCGAACGACAACCTAGACAACCACCACAGATGACATTCGAATGCAATAGAGTCGAGCAAAGG
The DNA here is from genome assembly GCA_946122785.1 of Linum tenue. Lineage (NCBI taxonomy): Eukaryota > Viridiplantae > Streptophyta > Magnoliopsida > Malpighiales > Linaceae > Linum > Linum tenue. The sequence goes on along the minus strand of CAMGYJ010000011.1, from coordinate 50,189,198 downwards.
AAGAGCTCTTTCATGTTCACCAACCAACATAGACTTGACTCAATCACTTGTTCAAAACAGTCATATCATGCACAAAGCTTAAGACATCAGAATTAAGGACCGAGCAATCTAGGTCCTCACCGGGGTAAAGAGTATAGAGAAAATGAGAAATGAATCGCTCACTCTCGACCAGTGGGGTCAGGACAATATGATGCGAAAATGTGCATGCTTCTTCTCTCAATCCCTAACGTCTCTTCACCATGAATGCAGCCTCTAAATGCTAGAGTTCACATAAGGGGGGTGTCACCACTAACTAATCCGGAGGTCTTAGACACAGGTTCAAATGACTGGCTAGGGTCTTGGACATGGGAAAAGGCCTTTTAGGTGGTGGCAGTTATAGCACAAGGTTCCACAATTCCAAACCCGACAAAACCACAATCAAGCAAACCAGTAACTTTCGTCTTGCTATTCCACATTAATCAAATTCTTTAGGGCACAAGAGCGAAGGAGGTTACAAAAATGCTAGCATTTCCAAGCCAGACTACTCGGAAACTACTTAATGGGGCACTATTCCAGATTTTTGGTGGTGGCTCTCTTTTGCTTTAATCTTTTTCTTGTTTTTCTTTATTCATTCTTAAGAGAACCACCACCTCTGCACATTTTCAAACGCACGCCCAAATTTTAAGCACTACCTCCAACCCTCACATTATATTTAGCAGACAGCAGACAGCATGCAAAAACCACTCTGTGGAACCTTCTAAAAGATGCAAAGGGTGATTTTTCATTTCAGACCGAAAGAAAGGATAACACACGGCTCAAAGGGGCTGACTAGGGGTTATGACGCATCAGGACAGTCAGTTTGGTCGTGGGCTAATCCTATGCCTCCATCATCTTAGCTAGTGACAACGTGAATGCTACAATTTCATGGAAGAGGGATCTATCGCACAAGAAGGAAACGAGCTAGGCTCAAATCTCACATGGCTACCTATATGCTCTATCCCACATTCTGATTCCCTGAACTAGATGCATAAATGACTGTCAAAAGCAAGTGAATCAAATACAAGTCGCAGTTGGTAAGCAAACAGTTGAAAACTGAACCCCTACACAACTCTACTACACATCTCAGTCATCGTAATAGGCTATCTTAGTCCACCCTCAAGTTGTCATGCATCGAGTCAAAAGCCATTCAATTTCTAATCACATCCACAATGCCAATACAGATCAAATTATCAAGCAAACAGCCGTGCTTGGAGCCCTCAAATCTCAAGATTTGGACAGTGGACTAGGCTCAAGCACCCATACACCCGTATCCAAATAATACAAGAACCCCCCCACACTTAAATGCGACAATGTCCTCAATGGAGCAGAGGGAAAGGGGAACGATGTTACCGTGAAAGCAGGAACGGAGATCGAGAGGTAGATCGGGCAATAGCAGAGGACTGGAAGTGGACCCAGTCCGAGGCACAAAGCTAGAGTCACACAAGAGACACACTGGGTGATAGAACCGAAGCTCACGAGTCTACAATTCAAAATAAAAGAAAACAATCCTAAAAGAAACAACAAAACATGGAGCTCAGTCTTGGAAATGGAAGCACCGATCAGAACCAGGTGCTCGCGCCCACTAGCAGTCATCGCCACCATCGCCGGAATGGTGGTGGGTACTGGTCCTCAAACCACCGGGGACTGGACGAAAGGATAATGAACGGCGCTCGGGTCCATGCCCAGGTAGGACATGATGTAGTGCTGGCCGGAATCATCAGACGACGGCCGCGGTCCCGCTCGCGATCCAGGCGGGTGTGAATGAGTTCCTGGTCGGCCAGGATTGCGCTCGTTTCTGCTGATCGATAGCCGCTAACTGATCGGAGATGGGCACCACCACGGTGGAGGAGATCGGGGGGCAGGAGAGCGGGGGGGCAGCAGCGGGGCTCGCGGAGCCTGAGCATGAGGAGTGGCGCGGCGAGGAACCCGGCGGGATCCCAGCAGCGCTGGACTCTGGCTGGTCGCCCTTCGGGCGGGCGCAGGTGGCTGGGGCAACCACCGCAATCCAGTGAACACGCCCCTGGCGGGCCACCAGGTGCTGATGACGGAGGGTGGCCTCACTGAGTGGAGTGGGGGTCGTGGACCAGAGTCATCCCGGTGATGTCGACCCGTAGTAGCGAGCGAAGGGCCGTGATGAACCGGGCCACAGACAAGGGCGCGACTCTGGCTGGCAGCAGCTTTCGCGAACGTCCGGAGCGACCACCGAGCCCAGCTGGATGGTGTCCTCAGACGCGACCCATCGCCTCCATGAACCACAGGGTCCGGAGGGTGACCCGGTTTGGCCGAGCCCTTGCTGGGGGTGTAGGAGGCGCACAACAAGTGGTTAAGGATGCGCCACTCAGGTCGGAGGAGAGAGCCGCGCGTCTGTCTGGCGACGTACTCCACATCCACATAGTCAGGATGACAGATCCGCCGGAAGTACGCCTGGCAGGGAAAATCGGTGGGGATCGGTGATGTCTAAGCGCAGGACCCCATCGCCGGCGTGGGGGGAATTCACCCCGGAGTGCATTGGCGAATTCCCAGTAGCTGATGGAGGTGCTCGACCCCAGCCAAGTGTGAATTGAACGGCGTTTACTGTGGTCGGCATTCCCCCTCTGGGTTGTGGCGGAAGGAGGCATAGAACTCCCAGACGAGCTCTTGATAAGTTGGGCTCAGCAAGGCAGGAGCAGGCGCCGCCAACCATACGCCCGCCACAGCGGCCTCCATCTGCGGCCGGGCGTGAAGGCCATCGAACACCGCAAAATCAAGGTGCAGGTGCTCGGGGATGGTGCGGGTGTGCGGATAGTCCGCAGTGCATGGCGCTGGGTGATGCTCAACTGGTCTAGGTAGGCTTCCATGATCCTGCATAGCACAAGAACTGGACAAAAGGAACACGAGCAAAACGGGGTCAATGTTAGTGAAGATCACACCGGGAGTCCTCATATCGGAAGATATGGACAGTTGGACTAGACTCCCGGAGAAAATCAAACATCCCCATCACACAGAAATGCACACAGCCCAATGCACCGGGGGCCCTCAAATCAAACGATTGGGACAGCGGACCTAGGCCCCCGGGAACACAAACAAAGCCCAATAAAATAATTACCAAGCAACCAACCACATCCAAAATACCCCAAACCCGGAATTAAACTCCCACATGCAACGGTAGGCCGAGGGACTGAAATCCCTAGATAGAACAGAGCATGCAAAGAAAACCATCGGCCTACCCAATCAATCGCACATTCAAGCACAATCCAAGTTCTTCACCTAACTCTAGGTAACGATTCTCCAAAAATACAAGAAAAGGGAGGATGAACACACCTGGAGACGCAAGTAGTTACCCGGAGAAAGGTGAAGAAAAGAGCAAAAATCCCCCTAAGTCGCCGGAAAACTCACCGGAGGCTCGCCGGAGAACTCACCGCCGGCGACCCAACCTCGGCCAAACTCACCCAAACCGCTGGGGAATGTGCTCCTCGACGCCAGGAGCGTGGGGGAGGTCGCGGTTTTTGATTTGGAGGTCGGGGGAGCAAGAAATGGCCGAAAAACCGAAGAGGGGAGGGAGGAGGGCGATTTCCGGCGAGAGAGAGGGGGGGGGCGGCTAGGGTTTCTGAAAATGGGGGGGGAAATGAGGGGGAAGGGGAAAAATTCGCTTTTATAGGGGGGGAGTCAAAACACGGGCGGCCAAAACACGGCCGTGTTTTGGCCTTGGCCCGCCCGTGTTTTTATGGCCGAGGCCGTGCTCCCCCACCTTAAAAACACGGGCGGGCTGGGGGCAGAACACGGCCGTGTTCTGAACCCCCTGCTGCCCGTGCTTTTTAGGCCGCGCTCCCTGGGTAATTGCAAAACACGGGCGGACAAGGGGCAAAACACGGCCGTGTTTTGACCCCCTGCTGCCCGTGTTTTTATGGCCGAGCCCAGAAAGTTGATTTTCCAAATTCCAATTTCAAACCACCCAAACTCATTCGTGCCCCGGCTCGAAAATTTACCCAATGGCACACTAAAAGGCACCGCCAGAGGCACGAAATACATTCCAGACAGACTCGATGACGCTAAAACCGAAAAAAATAAAAGAAAATAAAATAACAAAGGGTAGAAATGCAAACCGTGGTGGGGTTGCCTCCCCACAAGCGCTTCTTTACCGTCTTTTAGCTGGACGCCCATGGCGGAACTAAGGGTCCGCGAGTTCCACTGCCAACTCCGCACGTTCGACCTCGTCTCCCAGGTAGAGCTTGAGACGATGGCCATTCACTTTA